>OY997270.1:395009327-395609327 GCA_963921465.1 Triticum timopheevii
GAGGTACAGCAAGAGCTCCAGGATCTCGTGAAAAAGCATGAGAGCCTGGAGCGTGACTCGAAGACTCGAGAGTCTGAGCTTGCAACAGCTCTTGAGAGTGCCAAAGCCGCTAAGGCCGAAGCCTACAAGGCCCTCCAGGAAATCGAGGCGTTGAAGAAAATAGCAGCGGGTAAGGCATTTTTCATGCAAAGTAAGCATGTGAGTGTTAATTACCTGTTGCTTACCCGGATTCGGAGCTCTCCAGGAGTGTTTGCAGATCTTCCTCGCAGCGTGTCTGATGCTGCCGCGTTCTACCGGGCCGAGGAGGGGAGCTCGACGGAGAAGGTCTTCTGGTCTCAGTATGCTGAGGCCGGACATCCGGTGCCCCTTAGCGACCAGCTAAAGCAGCTGGTCGAGCTCCACAAGGCGGCCGGACAGGCCATGAAGGGCCTTATAGTTCGGCTGTGGCCTAAGGAGGCCATGCTTGGGAGCTACTTCGGCCTGGTGCGGCGGCTGGTCGTCAAGCACTCCGCCTGTATTGAAGGTGCCCGTCGGGCCCTTGCCCGCGCAAAGGTGCACTGGGGCAAGATGGATGCCTAGAAGCTTGTGACGGACCCACCACCAGAAGGCAAGGAGCATCGCATGCCCGAGATGTATTATAAGAGTGTGCTGAAGGGCGCCCGCACTATTGCGGGTGAGTGCTCCAAAGATGTAATATTTGAGTAGACTCGTATTTTGTTATCCTGTGCGCTGAAAACTTAGTTCATTTGCACTAAGCAACACATTTTAATTTAAAATATTACCTTTTGTGCGGCTGTTTATCAAATCTGAGAGATGGCAAGTCGTCGGCTTCAGCCCCCATGCCACGAGTGCTGGGGTGTTCGGGATAAATTTGAGCACTCTTGTTCCCATATTTGGGTCCATCTAGGGAGGCACTCAACACAACGAACAAGGCAACCGGACTTATAATGCTTGAACACTCTCACTTAGCCATAGAATTCTATAATTTTAAATTTCGGCGAAGCCCCTAGTCTTCAGAAGGCCGAATTTGGGGCGCTATCCACGCCTGGGCCGGATAAAAACCGGCTCCTCGCTCTAAACAGCATAAGTCTTTAGGGACTCGCAAAAAACCTCTCGAACAGCGACCAGCTCTCGCCTCATCATGACGGTCAGTTTTAGCTTTCTCCATTGAGGCGTTAACCCAGCTCAACTGGGGCGCAATCGCAGTGGTTCTCCCAGTGCTACCTTAGCCGATACAACGGAACGTAAGGTACCAAAACATGGGAGCCGGGCAAACCCAACTATTGACCCAAGACATGATTCGGAGCTGATGCATATAATGCTATAAGTTCGGGGTGCCGCACTTGTGAAAGTGTTCGGACTTATCACACCATGATGCGGGAAACATAAGCCCCTGGTGTATTTAGCCATACCAAGACGTACGGATGCGTAATGTCACAAATGAACGTATGTATAAAAAAGAAGTGCAATTGCAGGCAAAAAGGTGCTGCATTACTTATTCAAGAAAAACTGTTGTAAGTGCAGGACAATACAAATGGTGCGATAGGCAAGGGATGGGACTGTGAAACATGTCCCCCTCCAGGGGTAGGCTGCGGAATGGTGCATAAAACAGATTTAATGCTCGTAATGGAGACCACATGGATATTCGTTGTAGCCTTTCTTCTTCCCTGGCTGTTGCATCGTGAGTTCGGCAGGTCTACTGCCGGACAGGGCCTCTGACGAACGGAGTCCTGTGGGTAAAAATAGAAAGAAAAAAAAGAAAAAAAAGAACGACACACTTGAGAGCCCCTGGTGTGGTTGAGCCGCAGTCTGGGCCTATCGTGGTCGTGCCCCTCTCCCCATGCCCATGGTATCTTCAGAGTGTAATCGTGTACGCGAAGGACCTGTCTTGACGGTTTATAGGGGCTAGGGTTGGGGCCACACTGCTACGCGTGCTCGGCACGTGCAGGTGGTCTTGTTGTAGGTTACTCCGGGCGCGCTTAGCTGTGTCCGGCCGCTTAACGGCCAGACTCGAGAATTGCCTTAAGAGGCTGCATTGTACTTCTGCCGCGAGAGCCGCTGTATGTTCCTCCGTGCAGAGAGAACGTTCAGTGTTTCAGTTGACCGTGATGACTCCTCGAGGGTCTGACATCTTGAGCTTGAGGTATGCGTAGTGCGGCACCGCGTTGAACTTTGTGAACGCGGTATGTCCAAGCAGAGCATGATAGCCGCTGTGGAACGGAACTATGTCGAAGATTAACTCCTCGCTCCGGAAGTTATCCGGGGATCCGAAGACCACTTCCAGTGTAACTGAGCCTGTACAATTGGCTTCTACACCTGGTATGATGCCTTTAAAGGTCGTCTTGGTATGTTTAATCCTTGAGGGGTCTATGCCCATTTTGCGCACTGTGTCCTAATAAAGCAGGTTCAGGCTGCTGCCGCCGTCCATCAGGACTCTGGTGAGGTGAAATCCATCGACGATTGGGTCTAGAACCAATGCGGCGAATCCGCCATGGCGGATGCTGGTGGGGTGGTCCCTCCGGTCAAAAGTGATCAGGCAGGATGACCATGGATTGAACTTCGGGGCAACTGGCTCCATCGCATATACATCCCTGAGTGCACGCTTCCGCTCCCTTTTGGGTATGTGTGTTGCGTATATCATGTTCACCGTCCGCACCTGTGGGGGGAAACCCTTCTGTCCTCTATTGTTCGGCGGCCGGGTCTCTTCCTCGTCATCGCTATGCAGCCCCTTGTCATTGTTTTCGGCAATTAACTTGCCTGCCTGTTTGAATACCCAACAGTCCCTATTGGTGTGGTTGGCTGGCTTTTCGGGGGTGCCATGTATCTGGCACAAGCGGTCGAGTATTCGGTCCAAATTGGACGGACCCGGAGTAGTTCTTTTGAATGGCTTTTTTCGCTCACCGGGTTTAGAGCCTTTGAATCTGGCATTGACTGTCGTATCCTCGCTGTTGTCGCCGTTAATGCGGCGTTTGTTTTTGTTACGACGCGACCTTCCATTACGGTCCTTGATATCCGGACTGCTAGAATTTTTGCTGAGGTTGTTGCTGCGCGCTACCCAGCTGTCCTCACCTGCCCAGAAGCGGGTCATGAGTGATGTGAGGGCTGCCATGGATTTTGGCTTTTCCTGTCCCAGGTGCCGGGCAAGCCACTCGTCGCGGATATTGTGCTTGAAGGCCGCTAGGGCCTCCGCATCCAGACAGTCGACGATTTGTTTTTTCTTGGTTAAGAACCGTGTCCAGAATTGTCTGGCCGATTCGTCTAGCTGCTGAATTATGTGGCTGAGGTCATCAGAGTCTGGTGGTCGCACATACGTCCCTTGGAAGTTATCGAGGAATGCGGCTTCCAGGTCTTCCCAACTCCCAATTGACTCTGCTGGCAAGCTGCTAAGCCAATGCTGGGCTGGTCCTTTAAGCTTGAGGGGGAGATATTTGATGGCGTGAAGATCGTCACGGCGGGCCATGTGGATGTGAAGGAGATAGTCTTCGATCCAAACCGCGGGGTCTGTTGTGCCATCGTACGATTCAATATTCATGGGTTTAAACCCTTCGGGGATTTGATGATCCATTACTTCATCTGTGAAGCACAGTGGGTGTGCGGCGCCTCTGTACTTGGCGATATCACGATGGAGCTCAAAAGAGCTTTGTCTGTTTTGTTCGGCCTGGCCGGACTTACTATGTCCGGTGTGACGGTTGTCGTCACATATCATGGGACGCCCACGCGATCCATAGATCGACCTTGATTGTCTTGCCCTATCCTCCAATATATCTCGCAAGTCCGGAGCGTTCACCTATGGCCTTGTGCTTTTCGAGTGATGCCGGGGTACGGGTCTAGTGAAGGGCCTAGAGGCCTCTCTGTCGCGACCACGGGGTGGTCGATCAGCCGTATTGTCTCCTGGTGATGCGGGTTCATATGCCTCCTCCTCTAATCGGGGGAGCAGCTTACGTTTAGGGTAGCTTTTGGAGGGGCGTTCGAGCTCATGCTCTTTGGCCACGAGGACTTCCCTCCACCTGTCGGCTAGCAGATCTTGATCAGCTCTAAGCTGTTGCTGCTTTTTCTTGAGGCTGTTTGCCGTGGCCATAAGCCTGCGTTTGAAACGCTCCTGTTCAACGGGATCCTCACGCACGACAAATTCGTCGTCGTCGAGGCTTGCCTCGTCTCCGGAGGGAGGCATATAATCCTCTACCTCTTCTTCTGCCGCTCTCTCACGAGGGTTGGCGTCTCCGTCCTCCTGTGCTGCATCTTGCTGGAGTGGGTTGTCTTCGGCACTGTCCGGTGTATTATTATCTCCGGTGCCAGAATCTTCATTCTTGCTTTGGCGGGATTTAGAGCGGTGCCGCTGACGCCGGCGCTTGGGCTGTTTCTTGGAGGGGTCATCCTCCGTTGTTCCATCGCCATTCCCATCCTTTGGGGTATCCACCATGTATATGTCATATGATGAGGTGGCTTTCCAGTGCCCGGTGGGCACTGGTTCTTGGTCGTCTCCGGCGTCGTCGTCCATACCGTCGATGTCCTCGGAGTCGTAGTCGAGCATGTCAGTTAGATCGTCGATAGTGGCTACCAAGTGGGTGGTGGGTGGGATTTGAATTTCTTTGTTGTCCGCATCCCAACCGTCCTGGCCGCAGTCCGGCCAGGGCTCTCCTGATAATGAGAGATACCTTAGCGAACTCAGGATGTCGCCAAAAGGTGAGTGTTGAAAGATGTCCGAGGCAGTAAAATCCATGATCGGCGCCCAACCGGATTCGATTGGTGGGGGCGCGGGAGGTTCGGAGTCCGGCAAGGAGTCCGGCACCTCGGAGCTTCGAGCTTCGTGGGGGACAAGATCAGTGTTTGGCTCTATCGCCGTAGAGATTGCAGCCCCCGAGGCGGTGTCTAGCCATCCGTCCTCAATCTACGTAGCCGGCTCTGAATTGAAGATCGGAGCGGGCTCGAGTGCGGCCTCCAGGGTACTATACGGCTGCAGAGCTAAATCTTGCCCGTCGTGACAGTGCGGCACGCTTGGCTATGGCTCGAATCCATCGAACATCAAGTCCCCGCGGATGTCAGCCGTGAAGTTCAAACTTCCAAATCTGACATGACGGCCCGGGGCGTAACTTTCGATCTGCTCTAGATGGCCAAGCGAATTGGCCCGCAGTGCAAAGCCGCCGAATATGAAGATCTGTCCGGGGACGAAGGTCTCACCCTGGACTGCGTCGTTGATGATGATCGAAGAAGCCATCGAGCCTATTGGCGACGACACAGAGGAACTCTCAATGAAAGCACCAATGTTGGTGTCAAAACCGGCGGATCTCGGGTAGGGGGTCCTGAACTGTGCGTCTAGGCGGATGGTAATAGGAGACAAGGGACACGATGTTTTACCCAGGTTCGGGCCCTCTTGATGGAGGTAAAACCCTATGTCCTACTTGATTAATATTGATGATGTGTGTTACAAGAGTAGATCTACTACGATATCAAGGAGGCTAAACCCTAGAAGCCAGCCTATGGTATGATTGTTGTTCGTCCTAAGGACTAAAGCCATCCGGTTTATATAGACACCGGAAAGGGCTAGGGTTACACAGAGTCGGTTACAATGGTAGGAGATCTACATATCCGTACCGCCAAGCTTGCCTTCCACGCTAAGGAAAGTCCCATCCGGACACGGGACGAAGTCTTCAATCTTGTATCTTCATAGTCTTGGAGTCCGGCCGATGATGACAGTTCGGCTATCCGGACACCCCCTAGTCCAGGACTCCCTCAAAGGGTGACCGACACGTGGCATCCACTATAATGGGTCGCCGTTAAGCTATCGGGTCCGGTTTTGGATCCGATAACCCACTAACAGCCTGGACCAATGGGGATTTTCCATGTGTAAATTTCTCATTGGCCTTAGGAACCACGTGTCGGCTCAGCGTTGGGACAGATGGCATCCACTCATTGGACCGAAGGCGCCTATGATACGTCGGTACATGGCACGGCCCAATAGAGGCCCATTCCAGTGAAAAGGCCAGACCGTTTGACTTGGTCAAAAGGTAGCGGGCCGACCCACGGAAAGCCTGTTAACGACATGTTCGCATATAGCCCATTTACAGCTTGTGAAGTCACGACACGTTACGGCCTATCTGAATTAGGCCCAGTAGCGTCATCTGGGCCATCCAATATGATTCCAGCCCGTTGTAACTTCCAGACCATGTATGGCCCATGACGTCTTTCGGCCCATATGAGGCCCTTTGTAACTCTTGGCCCATTAACGGCCGGTGGTGAAACTGGCCCGTAATGAACATTATATCGCTTTATACCCATTAACAGCCCATTATACCATTGGGCCATTTCTAGCTCGTGTTATCTTTCGGCCTTCACATGGCTCATTTATTCTTGGGCTCATTTCCAGGATTCGGTTACTTACGGACCGTTACTCGCCTTTTCTGCTTGTGGGCCAACTTCAGCCCGTGGTTACAGTCGGCCCATTTGTGGCCCATTAATCCGTTGGGCCATTTTCATAGTGTCATCAAATATGGCTGATTAATGACGGCTCGTTTACATCCCATAATGCGGTCTATTATTGGCCCATCTTTGGCGAATCGATCATACGGCCCGTAGAAGGCCCATTGATGCTAAGGTCCGTGGAAGGCCCATTGTTTCTATGGCCCGTAGAAGGCCCATTGTTTTTACGTCCCGTAGGAGGCCTATGGTCACTACAGTAAATATGTAGCCCATGGTTATTGTGGCCTAGTTTTAAAAATAAGGTTATTGCGGCCACTAGCAAACCGCGCAAAAAGAATTGCACTGAGTACAAGCAAACAAATAAAGAAGACAACAAGGAAATAAATAAGCAAGCAACTTACGCTAGACTATCACGGCGATTACACATATTACATCCACTGGGCATCAAAGTTCACCACCAGTGCAAATATAGGGAACAAAGAAGCATATCACATACACTGGTTGTCAAAGTTAGCGACCAGTGCAAATACACTCCATAGCAAAACAAGTCCCGAACTAAAAGCACTCCAGAAGAGCTCAAGAAACAATATCATAGGTACCCATAATGCTGGCAAGATGCTTAGAAAGCTTATTAACTTTCTCCTGTTTGGTGCTTAAATCCTCCAGTGCTTGTCGTTGCACCAGAAAGTATGCATCTGAATTATGCAGGGACTTCCTTAGTCCTTCGGCTTCTTGCCGCAGCACAGTTGACTGATGCCTTTCAGCTTGTAGTTGAGGCTGAATAAGCCAAAGTGATTCAGGAAGCGAGTTCGAAGAGCTTGTGCCAGTGGTACTGGCCAGCAATGTCGGATTTTGGGATCCGGCAACCCGTGAAAGGTTCGAACTCTCGGGTTTGTGTGGAGATCCTCCCTAGCCTAGCGCGACGAGCTCACAGAGACACAAAGACACAAAGATTTATACTGGTTTGGGCCACCGTTGTGGTGTAACACCCTAATCCAGTGTGGTGTGGTGGATTGCCTCGAGGGGCTATGGATGAACTAGTACAAGGATGAACAAGCCTCGGGGGGTGAGGTGTTCTTGAGCTGGTGCGGTGGTCCGGTTGGAATGGATCTCTCCCTCTCTCTCCCTATCTCTGATTGAATTGAAATCCCCTCTCTATGGTGGTGGCTAAGTCCTATATATAGTGGCCTTGGTCCTCTTCCCAAATATGAGCGGGAAGGGATTCCACAACGGCAGGTTTTGAAAGGGGACAAGTAGTACAGTCTATCCTGACAAAAGTAGTCTTTGCCTGCAAAAAGCCTCTGGTCGTGACGCTGCGGTGGGCTCAGCGATGACCTCCGTCCGGCCGTCCTGGCGGTCTTGGTCTTGTTGCACCAGAATGGAAACCTTTGGTTGATTCCTCGGGACCCTGCGCCTGCGGCTTGCCTCCCTTGCACCTAAGAGGAAGCATGTGCTCTGCGCCCGCCTGGCGCCTACCTGGCCTTGGTCGTCATGGCTCACGTCAGTTGAGCCTCATGAGGTTGCTGCATAGAACTCTCTGTCCCTTAGGAGCCCTCCTGAGGAGGCTAACTCCTTCGGGGGTCTTGGCGTCGTCCGCCTCACGAGGCTTGGCCCCTCACAAGGGTCTTGTTGTGTTGATGTTGAAACCGGGCCGTGTCGGGCCGTCGATGGAGCCACGTGGTGAGCCACAGGCAGGCAGGACTGGATAGCACCAAGTTCAGGACGCCGACAGTAGCCGTCGGGCCCAAGGCGTGCTCGGACTTGGCTTCTAGGCGAAGCCATGGGGCAAGGACGGAGCACCGCTGGCCCTAACAGCCTGCGGCCCTGAAGACACGTGGTGGTTGATGGAATGTGGGCGTCTCCACTTCCCCATGCCACCTTGATATCCGGTAGACCCAGCAGCCACCCGTTGTCAGTGCAACTCGCCCTTCATGGTGTACCATGCCCAGATCTTGTTTCTTCCTCCCCAATCTCGCTGCGGCGTCCATAGATCTGGTCCCCGCGTGTTGTCCGCTCTCGGTACTCGCCATGGCTCCCAAGCCAAGGAAGAAGAAGGTGAAGCCGGGCGTGCCAGCCTGTCCTCCACCGGCCCTGGAGCCGGCCCTTGAGCAGCCGATGGTGATCAATAAGGAAGGGCTGGACAAGGTTCGCCACGCACTCGCCACAAACTCCAATGAGGGGGGGGGGGGGGCGACGGCTGCTCGCCCTGCGTCTTGGTGAACAAGAGAGATGAGCGCTACCAAGATTCCCATCCATCTCCATGCTCTTCTTGCTGGATTGATTCCTCCCTTCTCCCCTTTCTTCAACACCATGATGTCGCATTATCAGATCCACCTGCTTCATCTGGACCCTCGCTCTGTCATCCTATTCACCGTCTTTGCCTTCCTCTGTGAGGCCATGGTGGGCATCACTCCCTCCGTGGCCTTGTTTCGCCATTTCTTCCTGCTTCAATTGGTGGATGCCCACCAACGCTCTGGGTGCATGTCTTTCGAGTCCATGGCTACGACGGCTGGTTTGGGGATCGACTTCGAACTTTCGCCCGTCGCGGAGGGATTCCGGAAGTAGTGGCTCCTGTTGGACGCCCGCGCATTCAGCCCCTGCTCACAATTCCCGGGTCGCCGGCCTTGCTGAGCTCCGGCTGGTGCCATGAGAGGCTCACCGGCCGTCATCTTGCTTCTGTCTGGAAGAGGTTCGCGTGGCTCCAGGAGCTGTGGGTGACGGCACCGATGGTGGTGAAGGAATTCGTGAAGTAGCGCATCGCTCCCCTCCAGCGCCATGCTCGCCCGATGTGGGACTTCACCAGTGCCGAGGATCCGATGAGGATGCAGAAGCCGTCACTTGTTGCTGATACCTTGAGCGTGGTGCTCAAGCTCCTGACTGGCAAGCTCGAGCTTGCTGACCTCCCAGGGGGTGGCTGTCTTCTTTATCTATGCTCAAATAAGGAGGCCTTCGCTGGGCAGATGCCCCTATTTGATGAGTGGGGATTGCTTCCCGAGGGCATAGGGGGGCCCTGCGAGAACCCTGTCTTCGTGGCCCCTCTCCTGATCAACCCTACCGCACGCGCCTCGAGTGTGGAGGCAGGGGGCGCACGCCTCTGTCAACTGTCGGGAGCTCCTCCGGAGGCTCGGCCATGTTAGAGGCTCAGGAGCCCCCAGCCCCAAGGGCCCCGGATGGGGCTGCCGCAGAGCCCGAGCAACCCCAGGCTCCGGAGGCAGGAACTTCTGATGCCTAGGACGGTGGCTCCAGAGCGGCCGCCTGCGGTGAGGAGCCCGCCAATGGCCCCGGGGTCGTGAGCCAGGGAATCTCGCCAGGCGCCCCTGCCCTTGGGACTCCTGCTCCGGATGTCGAGCTGGATGCTCCCCCTCCTGAGGATCGCTCGTCGGGACCGGGTCAGCGCCATCTCTGCCTCGAGTCGCTCCTGAAGAAGAAGAGATGACCGTGCCGTGACGATGGCACCCGGTGGCCGTTGAAGCTGAGGAGATACGTGGCCGGCAACGAGTAAGCATCTTCGCCATTGATCCCTAAGCGCACCACGTCTTCTCATGGCTGGGGTTTTGCAGGATCTTCATGAAGACGAAACCTCGGGAGGCGGGCACCCCCAAGGACCCTAGCTTGATGGATGCATGCAGCCCCCAGTGCCCCGATCTTGCGCAGAGTGTGGGTCCAACTTCAGCTGACGCAACGCCGCAAGGGTGCCCTGGAACCAGGCCCGATGCGCCCTCTTCCCGTGGCCCCGCCCATGGAGCAGGGGGTGCACCAACGATCCTTCCTCTTGTCATTGCCAACATGGGGGTGCGCCCTGGGCAGCCTTCATCTTCAAGCCGTGGGACTGCACCTCCCAGCCCCCCGCCGGCGGCTGGCAAAGCATCCGGCATCTCCCGAACAGCCCCCGGGGACGACATGGGTCTTGGCGACGATCTTGTGCTCGCTCGCGGGCGTAGCATGGTGCGCTTTGGGCTCTTTGGTGAAGCGATGCATGCAATGGTCCATCTTGGCGGGGAGCTTGCTAACGTCGACACCAGGCTTGAGGCAGAGAACCGCCGCTTGGAGGATGAGTGGCAGCGGCTGAAGGTAGCCATCAACCTTGGGAAGCTCCAGTGTGATGAAGCCGAAGCGCGCGCGGAGGCCTCGCTCGCGGCTTCTCATGAAGCTTTCACCCATGCCATGGGGAAGAGGCCGAGCCAGCCAACCACCATCGAGAAGCGGCTGAGGAGTGGGAGTGAGATCTCCTGTCTTCAAATGCGGCCCTGCTGCATGAAGTCGAGGAGCGCCGTGCCCTGCTGGCCTCCTCTCCAGGAGAGGTGGACCTTGCCACGGTGGAGCTCCTGAGGCGCCATGAGGACTTGGCACTGGAGGCCGTGGAACACAGCTTGGCACTGGAGAGGCTGGAGGTGCGGGAGCGTCAAGCTGCCGTTGCTGAGGACGCCATTGCCGCCCGAGAAGCTCAGGTCCAAGCGGAGGTGGAGAAGAGGGTGGGGAAGGCACGTGCCGAGCTGGATGGAAGGCATCGCCTGGACTTGGAGTTGCTTAAGGCGGAGTTTGAGGGCCAGACCTCCGTCCTGAGGACTGAACTGCAGTCTACGGAGCAGCGTGAGGGCGCTGCTCGAGAGGCCCTGATTTCTTCTGAATCTGCCTTGGCCTCCGTCCGGGCCGAGCCGTCTTCTCTTCAGCAGCAGATTAAAGACACCGCATCCCTGGCGGAGAGGACTGCGGAAGAAGCGAATCGCCGCCGGACGCTGCAGCGCGAGCACGCCTCGATGCTTCAGGGCCTCAGACTCGGAGCTAATTCCGCCTTGGGCACCATCTGCAAGGAGAGCTCTCCTCACCCACGCGAAAGCGACTACGGTAGCCACATGCGCTTCTTCACTGACATCGTGACCCGCCTAGAGGCTTGGGCTGCAAGATCTCGTGAGCTTGTAGCGAAGAGGAGCCGTGGTCTTCTGGGGCGCGCGTTCTCGCTGTCTTCAGCCATCTCCTCAACCGTGATCCCCACTTTGATTTCGACGTTGTGCTGGTTCCCGTGCCCCCGGTTGTCCAGGACAATCTGGCCGGTTGGGTATATGACCACGTGGATGCGTTGGTAGCAGAATTCGCCCCGGAGGACGGCACGGTCGTGATCATGGCCGGAGAAGTTGGCGTAGATGGTGATGACGAAGAGGACGACAGTCTCGACGCAGGCAACGCGGCAGGAGGTGATGAAGAAGGGGTGTCCAGCTAGGCCCGTGTTTCTTTTGCTTTGATCTGTATGAAAACTCGAGCGCATCCTTGTGAGAGCATTTTGAAATGGGTGACCCTTATGATGTATGAGATTTTGCTAAATGTTTTTGAAGTAACATCTAGGGTTGGGCCCCGCAGGGCTGCGGGCCGCTGCGCAGGATAGTTATCTTTGACTTATCTTGGGTTTCGTGGGTCCTGAGCTAGGCCTGGTGTCGCAGTAGCGCCCCTTCTCCTGAGGCAAGCTTGATGCTGGCTTGCGAGGCCCTGAGCCTCTTGAGGGGCCTGCTGGCCTGCCGTGGAGTGCCTCGAGAGGAGCTAACTGCTAGATTGTGGCAAGGTGGGCGCGCAGAGCGGCCGTACCTTCGAGCCCCCAAGGGGAGCGGTCGGTGCCAGCGCGTACACCGTACCCAGCCCCCGGTCGCGAGGTGCTAGAGGGTAGGGTAGTGGTCACGAGCTCCAAGAAAATAATGCAAGAACTGAAGCAAGAGAGCGACACGAACGAGAAAAGAAAACTCCCCCCATTTTTTAAACGCACAGAAAACAAACTGCTTCAAAAAGGCGGCGAGCAAGTACAAAAGCGAGAGGCAAAAAGCAGGCGGCCACGTCCAGCACCTTACTGGTCTTCAATCTTCAGTCTTCAGTCTTCTCACCAGCGCGGAGCTAAGTGCTTCCACTGGCTGGGCATAGTCATTGGGGATAGTGTCGATGGCCAGCGCGGAGCATGATGCTTCCACTAGGATGTGTGTGGGAGCCCCCGTGAGGCCCCAAGGCGGCACTCAGGAGACTCCGGGGCCTGTACAACCCCACTCATTATTACGTGAGAGTGTCACGAGCGAAGACCTTCACAGGCCGGAGCCTTGCTTCATGCTGCCCGAGGAGGACCCCGCCGTGCGCCACCCCGACCATCGTTGGGGAGACCAGAAACCAGGACAAGGCCAAGCGGCAAGGGGGACGCTGACGGCGTCCTCGGCGACCGTAGGCCCCCTGCCGGGAAGGACGGCTCGCCGGCGCCTTCCCCGGCGGGGAACCAACCTCCAGGAAAGGCCGTGCCCCGCACGGCGCGAGGACGGCCCTACCACCGGGCCTCCCCGCGCTGCTCCCAGTGTCCCTCGTGCTCCTGCTGAGGGTCCGGCATCCTAAGAGCCCTGGCGTCTGCTGTGTCCTGGTTCACCTGCGATCCATGGTGAGTGTAAGCGTGCCCTTGCGGCGTTAGCTGTACCCAGAGGTTGTCGTTGTTGGAAGCATCGGTAGGGCTTGGTGCTGGCTCGAAGGGAAGCTCGGCCTCGTGTATGTCCAGCGCCCAGCCTGGCGTGGGGGATTGGCTAGGGCCCTCGCCTCGCACGCACCTTGGGTCCATTGCGACGGGGACGTAGGCTTTTGGGCTGTTCGTGCCAGAAGCGCCGCCCGGATGCCTTACATTCCCGCCTGCTTCTGTCGCCCTCTAGTCCTGCTGGCCTATGGCCGGTATGCCAGTGCATCCCCTGGTGATGTCACCGGAGCAGCCCCATGCTGAGGGGGCGTGCTCGGGACAGCACGGGCTGCTGCGCGGGGCCGGTCGGCGTCGACGGGCTCTCCAGGGCCCCTGGGAGGGGGCGTGCGGCTGTGTCGGGGTTGAGCGCGCGTCCCCACCACTGCCTAGGATGTGGGTAGCGTGCAGAATGGCGCCACCCCACTACACGCCGCATCCAGCAGCTTGGCGACTCGTTCCAGCAGGGTGTCGCAGCTGCTCTCCAGCAACCTGCATCGCAAGAGCTCCCAAGCCACAATGACCGCTGCCTGCATGTTTGCTTGCTCCCTGCGAGAGTGCGGGGCGGTTGCTGCAGCGTAGTTCGCAGACTGCATGGCTGCTGCGCGATGCCAGTGGAGAGGGTTGCGCCGTGCGCCCCCTGCTGCCAGCTGCCCCCAGCGGAACGCGAGCCACGAGCAGGGTGAAGTGGAGGTCTTCTTCCCCGGTGGGTGCCGCCGAAGAGGTCTGGACAACCCAGTGCTCGATGTGCGCCCTCGGTGCATCGGCCATGGAGACGGAGCGAAGATGGATTGAATGACGGAAGAGAGGATCCGATGCACCCCTACCTGGCGCGCCAAATGTCGGATTTCGGGATCCCGCAACCCGTGAAAGGTTCGAACTCTGGGGTGCGTGCGGAGATCACAACCTACCTAGCCTGCCTACTCGCGATCCTCCCTAGCCTAGCACGACGAGCTCACAGCGACACAAATACACAGAGATTGATACTGGTTCGGGCCACCATTGTGGTGCAGTACCATAATCCAGTGTGGTGTGGTGGATTGCCTCGAGAGGCTATGGATGAACTAGTACAAGGATGAACAAGCCTCAGGGGTTGAGGTGTTCTTGAGCTGGTGCGGTGCTCGGGTTGGAATGGATCTTTCTCTCTCTCCCTCTCTCTGATTGAATCGAAATCCCCTCTCTATGGTGGTGGCTAAGTCCTATATATAGTGTCCTTGGTCCTCTTCCCAAATATGAGCGGGAAGGGATTCCACAACGGCGGGATTTGAAAGGGGACAAGTAGTACAGTCTATCCTGACAAAAGTAGTCTTCGCCTGCGAAGAGCCTCTGGTCGTGACACTGCGGTGGGCTCGGCGATAACCTCCGTCCTGCCGTCCTGGCGGTCTTGGTCTTGTTGCACCAGAATGGAAACCTTTGGCTAATTCCTTGAGATCCTGTGCATGCGGCCTGCCTCCCTTGCACCAAAGAGGAAACCTGTGCTCTGCGCCCGCGTGGCGCCCTCCTGGCCTTGGTCGTCATGGCTCACGTCAGATGAGCCACATGAGGTTGCTGCATAGAACTCTCCGCCCCTCAAGAGCCCTCTAGAGGAGGCCAACTCCTTCGAGGGTCTTGGCATCGTCCGCCTCGCGAGGCTTGGCCCCTCGCGAGGGTCTTGCTATGTTGATGTTGAAACTGGGCCGTGTCGGGCCATCGATGGAGCCACGTGGTGGGCCGCAGGCAGGCAGGACTGGATACCCCCAAGTCCAGAACGCCGACAAGTAACTCGAACACTACATCAACGCATGACTGTCGGGATGTCTCACTGTCCATAAGATTGTTTTTTACCACCTTTCTTGGAGACCAACAGGGTTGTCTCACTATATTGAACCTTATCTGCATTTCTTTCTCTACCAGTGCATAGTGGGGGTGCTCTTCTCCAATATTCTTTTCGCATTCTACAAGAGAAATAAGCAGACACGTCACAGGTTGAGCATGTAGTATATGAAATTCATTTTGGTAAACCGGTTCAGTAGTAAGGTGGACAGGATAGCAATATGAAATAAACATATATCTATGTCATACGATCACTGTATTGTCCCTAACATTCTAGTTTATGTTGCCAAATCAAGATAGAGACTATCAGCGTCCTGGACTTGGGGGTATCTACTCTTGCCTGCCTGCGGCCCACCACGTGGCTCCGTCGACGACCTGGTACGGCCCAGCTTCAGCACCAACACCACAAGACCCTCGCAAGG
Organism: Triticum timopheevii; assembly: GCA_963921465.1. Classification (NCBI taxonomy): domain Eukaryota; kingdom Viridiplantae; phylum Streptophyta; class Magnoliopsida; order Poales; family Poaceae; genus Triticum; species Triticum timopheevii. The sequence goes on from OY997270.1 coordinate 395,024,442, forward strand.
GGCTAAGCCTCGCGAGGCGGATGGCGCCAAGGCCCCCGAAGGAGTTGGCCTCCTCACGAGGGCTCCTGAGGGGCGGAGAGTTCTATGCAGCTACCTCATGAGGCTCAGCTAACATGAGCCATGACGACCAAGGCCAGGCGGCCGCCAGGCGGGCGCAGAGCGCAGGCGCCATCGATGGCCCGGCACGGCCCGGTTTCAACATCAACACAGCAAGACCCTTGCGAGGGGCCAAGCCTCGCGAGGAAGAGGACGCAAAGACCCCCGAAGGAGTTGGCCTCCTCAGGAGGGCTCCTAAGGGGCGGAGAGTTCTATGCAACAACCTCATGAGGCTCAGCTAACCTGAGCCATGATGACCAAGGCCAGGCGGGCGCCAGGCGGGCGTAGAGCACAGGTTTCCTCTTTCGTGCAAGGGAGGCAATCCGCAGGCGCAGGGTCCCGAGGAATCAGCCAAAGGTTTCCATTGTAGTCCAACAAGACCAAGACTGCCAGGACGGCAGGACAGAGGTCATCACCGAGCCCACCGCAGCGTCATGACCAGAGGCTTTTCGCAGGCAAAGACTACTTTTGTCAGGATAGATTGTACTACTTGTCCCCTTTCAAATCCCGCCATTGTGGAATCCCTTCCCGCTCATATTTGGGAAGAGGACCAAGGCCCTCGAGGCAATCCACCACACTACACTGGATTAGGGTATTACACCACAACGGTGGCCCGAACTAGTATAAAACCTTTGTGTCTTTTTGTCTCTGTGAGCTCGGCGCGCTAGGCTAGGGAGGATCGTGAGTAGGTAGGATGGGCAGGTTGAGATCTCCGCACGCACCCCAGAGTTTGAACCTTTCACGGGTTACCGAATCCCGAAATCTGACATTTGGCAGGCCAGGTAGGGGTGCGTCGGAATCTTCTTCCTTGACTTATAGACCGTGCCACTGACTCCTATGGCGGCCGCTCCTCCGTCGGCCCGGTCGGCGCGCGTTCTTGAAAAGGCGCCGGGGCTGCGCTGCTTCACCCTCTCCCTTCGGCAGGTGCAATGGCCGCACAAGTTCTGACCGGAGATACCGCTGCACTATGATGGCACAGCAGATCCGGTCCCCTTTCTTCAAGCATACGAGGAGGCTTTTCGGGCGGCCGGCGGCGACGACAAGGTAAAGGCCAACTGGTTCCCAATGACCCTGGTAGGTGCGCCACGAGCCTTGTTGCTCAACCTGCCGGCATCCTTTGTGGCTTCCTTGGAGGAGTTGTGCGGCCTCTTCCTCGCCCGCTACGCGGCACCAGCGCCCCCGGTCGTTGCAGCTCTCCTAGGTGGCTCGCAAGCTCCACTGTCTGACCGCCACAACAAGCAGTTCTGCCGGCGCGCAGGCACCACTCAGGCGGGCTCGGGGGCTCCCCCGGGCTGGGCAGTGCCCCAAGCCGACCTCACCTTCAGCTCCGAAGATGGGGGTCATGACGGGAGCGGGCACGCTCCCGATGCTCTGCACCCCCACCATCTGCCACGTGGCGATGGGGCCGGCCTTAATGTGCTCTCCCCGGAGGCATTCGGCTTGCTCCATGTGCTGCCCGGCCGGCTCCGTCCCTCCAAGCCTTTCTCCGGGGTCGGCGGCGGCTCTACCAAGCCCCTGGGACAGATCCGCCTCCCGTCACCTTTGGGACGCGCAACAACTACCGCACCGAGCTCATCGACTTCGATATCGCCAAGATTGACCTGTCGTACAATGCTATCCTCGGATACCCGGCCTTGGCTCAGTTCATGGCCGCGACCCACCCTGCGTACAACCTCATGAATATGCCTCGCAGCAACGGTGTCCTCACGGTGGCAGGGGACACCAAAGGCGCGCTGCAGGCCCTCAGGCTCACCTTCAGGGCAGCCGCGTCCATGCTGCCCAGCAAGGGGAAGGCTCAGGAGACTCCAGAAGCAGCACCAGCCAAGAAGAAGCAGTTGTTCTCTCAAGACCGAGCCGAAATGAAGCAAGTGCCGATCTGCAAAGATGGAACGGCCAGCGCCACCTTCACCATAGGAGCTGGCCTCCCGTAGGACCAGGAGGAAGCATTGATCAACTTCCTGCGAACCAACAAGGATGTATTTACTTGGGAGCCCAAACACCTGGCCGGGGTCCCAAGAGGGATAATCGAGCATCACCTAAGGGTGTGCCCAAATGCGCGGCCAGTAAAGCAGAAGGCTCGCCGCCAGTCCACAAAGAAGCAGGCCTTCATCGTCCAGGATACCCGTAAGCTACAGGCCGCGGGGGTTATCAGAGGTGCAGTACCCAGAGTGGCTGGCGAATCCCGTCATTGTCCCCAAGAAAGGAGGGAAGGAACGCATGTGTGTCGACTTCACCAACCTCAACAAAGCCTGTCCGCAAGATCCCTTCCCGCTCCCTCGCATCGATCAGATCGTCGACTCCACCATCAGGTGCGACCTGTTGTGTTTCCTAGATGCCTTCTCCGGTTACCACCAGATCAAGATGGCCATGGAGGATGTGGAGAAGACAGTGTTCCTCACTCCGTGCGGGGTGTATTGCTACACCTGCATGCCCTTCGGGCTGCGTAATGCTAGAGCAACCTTCCAGCGGTTGATGCACATCGCCCTGGATTTGCAGCTCGGGAGAAATGCAGAGGCATATGTAGATGACATAGTGGTAAAGTCTCGAGAGGCCAGAACCCTGATAGAAGATCTGGAGGAAACGTTTGCCAGCCTGCGCACGGTGGATCTTCGGCTCAACCCCAAGAAGTGTGTGTTTGGGGTTCGATCCGGCAAGCTGTTGGGTTTCCTAGTGTCACACATAGGGATCGAGGCCAACCCAGAGAAGGTCTAGGCAATAGAAGACATGAACCCTCCTCCGACCCTGAAGGAGATGCAGAAGCTGGCCAGCTGCATGACCTCACTTGGGCGATTCATCTCCAAGCTGGGGGAGTGCGCCCTCCTATTTTTCAAGTTGATGAATAGGAAGGAGCCATTCAAGTGGACCCAGAGGCAGACGCAGCCTTTCAGGACCTCAAGAGATACTTGACCAGCCCTCTGGTCATGGTGGCGCCACGCCCTCTCGAGCCTTTGGTGCTCTACCTAGCAGCGACACCACACTCAGCCAGTGCTGCCCTGGTAGCGTTAAGAGAGGAACAACCAATCAAGAAGACTCAGCAGGATGGACAACCGACCAGCAAGGCGCAACACCCCAAGGATGAAACATCCGAAGCCTCGGTCAACACGATGGCTGGCATCCCTCATGAGGCAACGGTTGATCATGCGGCTGTCAAGACTCCTGACGACGGGCCTCGTGAGGCTACAGAGGGCCTATGCCCTCGTGAAGAACAAGATGCCGCTCATGCCACACCCCTTGTCAAACACCCAGTTTACTTTGTCAGCACGGTATTAAGGGAGGCTCGAGCGCGCTACCCCATGCCTCAAAAGCTCTTCCTCGCACTCCTAGTTGCCTCTAGGGAACTGCGCCACTACTTTCAAGGCCACCCCATCAAGGTTATTTCTGCATACCCGCTGGAGAGGGTACTCCGGAGCCCGAACGCGGCTGGGCGAGTCGCCGAATGGAACATTGAGCTCCAGGCCTTCAACCTGGAGTTTAGCACCACCAGGGTCATCAAGGGCGCGGCTCTCGCGGAGTTCATGGCCGAATGGACTGACGCTCCTCACCACGGAGCAGGCGAGGACTGCTCCCTCCTGCCAGGTGATGATACGCCAGATGGATGGACCATGTACTTCGACGGCGCATTTGCATGGCAAGGCGCAGGAGCGGGGGCCGTCCTCATCTCACCCACCAAGGACTAGCTTTGTTACGCAGTGCAGCTCTGCTTCCAGCAGGGTGAAAAGGTCTCCAACAATATCGCAGAATTTGAAGGCTTGCTAGCCGGGCTTAGGGCTGCGGCCGCGCTAGGAGTAAAGCCCCTCACCATCAAGGGCGACTCTCATCTTCTCGTCAACTTCTCCAACAAGGAATACACGCCCAAGGACGAGGACATGGAGGCATACCTGGAGGAAGTACACAAGATGGAGAAGCGGTTCACGGGCGTGGAGCTGCAGCACGTACCGTGCGAGACGACATCGCCAAAAGAGCCTCCCACAGGCTCCCTCGGGAGCCAGGAGTGTTTGAGGAGCGGCTCTTCAAGCCATCTGTGACCCTCACGTCACGACTCCAGCACCGCCTCCGGAAGACCTACCGCGGGCACCAGAGGCAGGGGCCCCGGCCCGCGGTCACCCGTCAGGAGCCCGCTTACTGCTTGCGCTCGAACCTCGGGAGGGGTGCTGGAAAAAAGAGTTCAAGGCGTACTTGCTTCAAGGGACCCTGCCAGAGAAGGAGGAGGACGCTGAGCGCCAAGCCACCGCATACTGCATCAAGGAAGGTGAGTTATACCGCAGGAGGCCCAATGACGTTTCGTTGCGATGTACCTCTAGGGATAGGGGCTCGAGCTGCTAGCGAACATACACGATGGGGACTGTGGGCACCACTCTTCATCGCACACCTTGGTGGGAAAGGCGTTCCGTAGCAGTTTCTATTGGCCCACCGCACTCAACGATGATACAGAGCTGGTGCGCTCTTGTGAAGCATGCCATATCCACGCCAAGCAGATCCACCAGCCCGCGCAGGGCCTCCGGACAATCCCACTCACGTGGTCGTTCGCGGTCCGGGAGCTTGACATCTTGGGGCCATTCCCCCGAGCGCCAGGGGGCTACCAATACCTCTACGTCGCCATCGACAAGTTCACCAAGTGGACAGAGGTAGAAGTCGTGTGCACCATCCCCGCAGGTTCAGCCGTCAAGTTCATCAAGGGAATCGTGAGCCGATTTGGAGTCCCCAACCGCATCATCACCGACAATGGCTCACGATTCACCAGCAATCTTTTCAAAACATACTGTGCTAACCTTGGAACGCAAATCTGCTACGCCTTAGTAGCACACCCCCGGAGCAATGGACAAGCTGAGAGGGCCAATGCGGAAGTCCTAAGGGGCCTCAAAACCCGCATCTTCAAGAAGAAGCTCGAGGCCTGCGGCAGGGGCTGGCTTGACGAGTTGCAGTCCGTGGTGTGGTCCATCCGCACCACCGCGACCAAGCCAATAGGAGAAACGCCTTTCTTCCTCGTCTACAGAGAAAAAGTGGTTCTCCCTCATGAGGTCAAGCATCTCTCCATGCGGGTCTTGGCATTAAACGCAACGCAGCAGGACGCCGCATGGAGGATAGATCTCGTGGTAGGGGAGGAATGCCGCCGTCAAGCCTCGCTCCGAGCAACGAGGTACCAGCTGGCGCTGCGGCGGTACCACTGCTGCAGCTTCCGCTCCAGGATGTTAGAGGTGGGTGATCTCGTCCTTAGGCGGGTGCTCTCTAGGGAGGGGCTGCACAAACTCTCTCCCATGTGGAAGGGCCCGTTTAAGGTTGGCAGTGTCTCTAGGCCTGGCGTCGCGCGCCTGGAGACACAGGACGGGGTCCCAATCCAGAATGCCTGGAACATCCAGCACCTCCGTAAGTTCTACCCCTGAATAAAGGCTCCGGCCTGTGAAGGTCTCCGCTCATGACACTCTCACATAATAATGAGTGGGGCCGTACATGCCTCGGAGTCTCTTGAGAGCCACCCTGGGGCCTCATGGGGGCTCCCTCCCACGTCCTAGTGGCAGCACTTAGCTCCACGCTGGTGAGGACACTAGATTAGGTGCCGGACGCGGCCGTTCATTTGCTTTCTAGAGTTGCTTGCAGTTTTTCTAGTAAACCTTTCAATGGATTTGGTATTATCGAACGCTGGTTCCTTGGGAGTTTTCTCTTTCTCTAAGGTCATTCTTTGGTCTGGGGACGCGATGGAGGTGGCAGTTGCCCGCTTCTTCTCCTCACGCTCCTTGCGCGTGGGGCTAGGTAGGCGTGTGCGCCCAGGGTTTGCCTCTGGGCACACACACCATGCCAAACCCCGGTGTTTTGGCTTCATCCTCGCAGGAAACCCTCGATCAAACCCATGGCACCAGCACCCCTTATGTCCATGCCCCCCCAGGCAGCGCGACGCAGTGCGATAGGTCCGAGCTAACCCAAAGAGGTGGGCCCACGTAAAGAGGATGTGAGCCACTCGACAATGTCTTTCCCTTTTCTTCAGGAACAACCTTGCAGCAGCTTCCTCGCACGGTCCTCGAAGCCTCACGACCCTATGGCTGGGGGCTTCGTTGAGCACTTGAGGTCAAGCCTCGCGAGGCGGCTAACTACCACATACATACCAAGCTAAGTCATCCTACCCCTGCCTACCCAGAGCACAAACATTGAAACATAGCATTAAGACCGCAAGCATAAACATAAGGGCATAATGGCCAAGGTTGTTCATTACACACCCCAGCGGGGAACACCATCTTCTTTTCTTTTTCTTCTTCAAGCTACAGGGGAAAGGAAAGGCTAAACAAAGAAGGCCCAAAGGCGTACAAGCTTGGCACCAGCACCACATCCTCAAGCAGCACCTCAAGGGGGCCCGGCGCTCCACCAGTTCTCTTGAGGGTGATCTGGTGCCACCGGCCTTGAGTCCAAGTTCGCCAGCCCCCAGCTTCATGTCGGGCTCCTCTCCATCTTCACTGGAGCGCTGTGACGGGACGAGCCACGAGCATCCTCGACACGAGCACGACGACACGGAGGCCGGTCGCGGCCACCGCTGCTCGATCCTTCATCCAAGGAAGAGCTGCCGTCACGGGAGGAGGAGCGTGCATCGCCAAGGCCAAGCACACCATCACTGCCATCGTCATCGTAGCTGTCCTCCAGGCAGCACCCCACGCAGAGGCCATCCCCCCTGAACACCCTCACATAGAGGGTCGCTAGGCCATCATACTTGAAGTGGAGGGTGCACCTTCCGCCCAGGCCGCACACACGAGCAATGGTCTGCCAGCCGCAGGTCAACACCATGCTGCCAGAGGTGGAGATCTTGGTGCTGACCCACGAAGCTCTGCTGCAGCACCCGTCAGCCTGCAGCTAGAGGTCAGCGAGCCCTAGAGAAGGAAGCTTAGCGGAGAAGAAGCGTGGAAGCCAGAGCGAGGTGCCGGTCGGGCTCTCCGCCCACACCACAAACTCAGGGAGCACGTCCAGTGAGGAAAAGCGTGGCCGAGGCGGGCGCACGACCGCGTTGTGCCTTCCTTCATCATGGGGGCTGCTCCGAAGCCGGTGGCCCTCGCCATGGAAGGAGGTGCCATGGGGGGCGCTAGAGCAACGGTGCTTCTCGGGGGCGCGCGCCCGTGCCCCCTGGATGCCGCCGGAGGGACCGCAGGGTGCTTGTGGGGGCGGCCACTGCCCCTCTTGGGAGGAGGAGAAGCTGGCCCCTCCTTAGAGGCCTTCCCCTTCTCGGTCGCAGAGAACCTCTTTGGCAACGCCATGGGAGCAAGTTGGAGAGGAGAAGAAGAAGCATGCGGGAGCAAGACGAAGAAGAGATGGGCAGGGGCTCCACCCGCTCACACATTTATAGCTAGGAGAAGGTAAATCATCTGCCTCCCATGATTTCCAGTAATGATGGTCCTTTCTGCATGCAGCATGCAGTTGTCAAATTGAGCAGTTGCCGAGGCAGTGTGGGGAAGCGGAGTCGCCCACGTCCCATCAATTGCCACACGTCATCAAGGCCGTAGGCGGTTAGGGCCCGCGGTGCTTCGCACTTGCCCTTTGGCTTCGCCTGGAAGCCAAGTCCGAGCATGCCTTGGGCCTAGGGGCTACTGTGGGCATCCTGGACTTGGGGGTATCCAGTTCTGCCTGCCTGCGGCCAACCATGTGGCTCTGTCAACGGCCTGGTACGGCCCAGCTTCAGCACCAACACCACAAGACCCTCGTTAGGGGCCAAGCCTTGCGAGGCGGACAGCACCAAGCCCCCGAAGGAGTTGGCCTCCTCAGGAGGGCTCCTGAGGGGCGGGGAGTTCTATGCAGCTACCTCGTGAGGCTTAGCTGACATGAGCCATGACGACCAAGGCCAGGCGGGCGCAGAGCGCAGGTTTCCTCTTCGGTGCAAGGGAGGCAAGCCGCAGGCGCAGGGTCCCGAGGAATCAACCAAAGGTTTCCATTCTGGTGCAACAAGACCAAGACCGCCAGGATGGCAGAACGGAAGTCATCACCGAGCCAACCGCAGCGTCATGACCAGAGACTTTTTGCAGGCGAAGACTACTTTTGTCAGGATAGACTGTACTACTTGTCCCCTTTCACACCCCGCCGTTGTGGAATCCCTTCCCGCTCATATTTGGGAAGAGGACCAAGGCCACTATATATAGGACTTAGCCACCACCAAAGAAGGGGATTCAATTCGATCTAGATATATATATATATATATATATATATATATATATATATATATATATATATAGAGAGAGAGAGAGAGAGAGAGAGAGAGAGAGATCCATTCCATCCCGAGCTCCACACCAGCTCAAGAACACCTCACCTCCTGAGGCTTTTTCATCCTTGTACTTGTTCATCCATAGCCCCTCAAGGCAATCCACCACACCACACTGGATTAGGGTATTACACCACAACGATGGACCAAACCAGTATAAAACCTATGTGTCTTTGTGTCTCTGTGAGCTCGACGCGCTAGGCTAGGGAGGATAATGAGTAGGCAGGCTGGGCAGGTTGAGATCTCCGCACGCACCCCAGAGTTCGGAACTTTCACGGGTTGCCGGATCTCGAAATCCGACAGTGACACAGTTCAAATCATATATTTTTAAGACACAACATTGTAGACAGAATATAAGTGTGAGAAACTACACGACACTAGCAACACTTGTAATCTGCATCACTTGAGAACATAACTGTTTATACAACTGAAGCTGGAATCAACATAGAGCAAGAAGGTAGAACAACAATCAGTTAAAGAAATAGGTTTAAAACATTGGAGTTTCAGTTGGATCAATCAAATTGGAAAGTAGTTGGTATCAGTAAATACAATGATGCAAGAGCAAAGGAGTATGGACCATAGCTATGGAATCTGACTTGAGAACAATTGCTCTTCTGCTTTAAACGTGGAGTTTCGGTTCACTGTGGTAGTCTTCGTGCTTTGGGCACTGAAGTTGCTTTACAAACTGCTCGTGTTGGGGTACTCTGTGGTGGACATGGTGTTGTGTCATCTAGAAGTGGGTTACTATCCGCTGGGGTTGGGGTTAGATGGGTTGTAGCTGGTTCTCTGTCCAATGGTGTAAGTGTGCAATCTGGAAGAGTCTCGATTATGTGTGGCGGGGCTAGTTCGTGGGCCAGTACAACCATGGTTCTATCTGCAACAACAGGTAGCACCGTATTTTGTGAAGAACGGGTTTTTGCTCCCTTAGATACTGCCATCACCCCCTCCAATTCAAATGGTTGATAAACAAGAAAAGAAATTGAACGTACATACATTGTATGATAGACAGATGTGGTAATTCACATATATGTTGTCTAACCAAACAGGACAGCATGACACAATTTCACATATATGATGGCTAACTAAACAGGATAGCATGACACAGTTAGAGATATATGGTGGGTAACTTAACATGATATAATGGCATAATTTAACATATGATGAGTATCTAAACAAGATGGCATGACAAAACTATATGATGTCTTTCTAAAATAGTTTGGGATGAAATAATTCACATACATGTTGTCTAAGTATATAGGATGGCATGATATAATTGACATAATAGATTCATATACTAAGCACCTGGCACTCGCATGTATGATCTCTAAACTAAGCAGATGGAATTGAATATTATGCATATGATGTCTAAACTAAGCAATGCAACACACCATATGCATGATATGAGAAATATAAACATTGCAAATTAGAGCATACACCTAATGTGGGATATAGGACCGGTCATCTGTCTATGAATCCTCCTCTGAGGAGCTACCTGTAACCATCGAGATATTTTCTTCAACGGGTACAATTGCCTGCTCTGAACACTTGTTTTCACTCCAGATTTTTCCATAACCGGCTCAAATGGCTGATACACATGAAGAGTAGTTCAATATACACAGATTGTCAACAAATGGAATATGTAATGAAAAAAAGGATGGCATGAGATCATTCACATATATGATGCCTGGCTACATGGCAGTGCAGAATTTACATATATGATAACTGGCTGGAAAACATGGCATTGCATAATTCACATATCTGATATAGAAAGCAAACATGAGCCATTCACACAAAGCATGTCCAATCTAAGCATATGGCATGGCAATGTAAGACACCATATGCATGATATGAGCAATATAACCCTGCCAAGTTAGAGCATGCAACTCGGGGGGGGGGGGATACAACTGGTCATCTGTCTCTGAATCCTCCTCCGAGGAGCTATCTGTAGCCAACAAATAATTTGCATAGACAGGTAGCACTGACTGCTCAGAAGACCTTGTTTTCACTCCAGATTTTCATATGACCGACTCAAATGGCTGATGCACAAGAAGAGTAGATGAATGTATAAACATTGTTGACAATTGGAATACATTATGAAAAAAAATATGGCACAATAGAATTCACATATACGATGACTGGCTAAACATGATGGCATTGCATGATTCACGTATATGATGCCTGGCTAAAGAAGATGGCATTGCATAATTCCCATATACTCCCTCCATTCCTAAATATTTGTCTTTTTAGATATTTCAAATGGACTACCAGATACGGATGTATATCGACATATTTTAGATTGTAGATTCACTCATTTTGCTCCGTATGTAGTCACTTGTTGAAATCTCTACAAAGACAAATATTTAGGAAGGGTGGGAGTATGATATAGAAACCTAATAGGTGGCACTCACACAAAGCAAATCTAAACTAAGCAAATGACATATAAGATGTATAATGTAAGCAACATGAGGCGCCATATACATGATATGACCGACATTAGCATGCCAGGTTTGAGCTAACACCTCAGGGGGTAAATAGGAGTGGTCGGCTCCCTCTGAATCCCCCTCTAAACAGTTACCTTCCTCTAGAATACAATCTTGAATGGTGGGAGGGGGGCCACTTCGCCCACCATGGAGCAGCGTCTGCATGACATTATATTCCCACGCAACGGTCTTCTCTTTTTCTCTACATGTTTAGTACGATTGTCTACAATAACTGACATGCATAATAAAAAAACATAGTTAGATTATGTATGGACTAAAGGGTGCATGCAGAAATCAAGACTGATGGTAGCAAACGAGTGGACAGATCCAAAACTAATAATAGCAGGTAGATTATAGCTTCAGTTTAAAAAGATAGACGATGGATCAAATATTGTTTGTTGCCCACCCAACATGAACCACACAGAAGACCCCAGATGAACCAGATAGTAGATAGATACTATTTGTTGTTGCCTCGATATGTGCCCCACAGGCATTTTAAAACTCAAGTTTGAACATTAGTTTGGACCCGACTCGGAGTCTAAGATGTGAATTGAACAATAAAGTAGCAGGTAATAATAATCGATCTATAACGTAAGTAGACACGAAAGAGTGCGACCTCTCTTCTGGAACTGTGTAGTCCTCAGGTTCATCTGCTTAGTCGATGATGGTAATGCAGTTCGCGTGGCTGCCAGCAACGGGGAAGATGATCTGAGGCGGCGAAAGGAAGTCTGCAGGGGGAATCTCTGCTGCAGTGAATGCTTCTGTCGATGGTGCACCTCAGATGGGGTGGATGATGGCACAGTAGGAGCAGGACATAACACACAGAGTTTTGTTTGACACCTATCTGAAAATGAAGTAAATCTGTAAGGGCTCCTTAGCATTGGAGGATTATATAAAAGCATGGACATGAAAAACACAAGAATATGATAGGAATACACGTGCAAAACATAGCATTTGCAAATATAGGATTTTTATCAACCTGGGTGTTTGGTTCACATGAATTGGAAGAACACAGGAATGGAGAAACATGGTCAAATTATAGTCAAACCACGTGAAAATGAAAAAAATAAGAATCTTATTATACTAGTAATGCAATTAGTCATGTTCTACATGCATATTAATTTGAAAAAGACATCAAAGTGGATATTAAAATTCCTACGTTTTTTCTTTGAAAGAGACACCAGAGGACAAAATCCTCCAGTTTTGTTTTGCTCCATTCCTTCTAACCAAATGCACGAATAGTAGTGCCATAGTAATGTTTCCAATACCTATGTTTTCCTTCACTTTGTCTTTGAACCAGTGGCAATTCTAGTAGGTAGTCTTCAATAGGCTGAAGCCTGACCTCAAAATATTTCGTGAGCTTACATTTGGTCCACATTAGTATCATATAATGGCTATCTTGCTACCGTTAAAATTGTGGTTCAAAAGATCAGTTAGTTTTCTCCCTGTTAACTTTGTGACCATGATTCATTTATTTCTAGATTTGCAACTGCTTTGAACCAAAGGTCCCTGAGGGATCAACATGAATGCAGAGTAACAAAGTGATGCGACGAGTGTACAACCTCTTTGGCATAGCTTTGTCGACCTTGGCATCATTGGGTTGGACGTGGAGGATAGTGATGCTGGTGTGACTGTCGGAGGCGGGGAAGAAGATCTGAGGCCTCTGGATACAGCGCCAAGGGTACTGCTCCGCTGTGATGGATGGTTTCATCATTGGAGCAGCTCCGGTGAGGTGTACGACGGCGAGGCTGAAGCAGGACAAGACAAACAAAATGGGACTCTAATATCATCAACAATAGATGATTTAAAATACATCAACAAAAATTGCTAGATGTAAAATGCTTTAGCCGCGCCACAGCCGCTCCAACAGATGCTGTAAATAATGTTCACTCTGAACTTAACTGAAGAAACTGAACTTTATAGTCGAAACTAAACTTTACTATCGAAACTGATTGAACCAGTAGCAGAGCATTGCAATAGATGTTTAGGGTGTTCGAGCACTAGTAGCAGAGAATCAGACATCTAAATCAGCAGCCGCTCCAGCAGGGAACGCACTAGCAGAGAGCAACTCATGCAGTAGCACCGCGAGCAAGTGCTAAAGCAGCAACCATGTAGCTGTCAGAGGTCATGCAGCAGCAGCAACAGTGCGAGTGAGAGCAAGAGCAGACCAGTAGCAAGAATGAGAGCAAGAGCGGAGCAGCAGCGTGAACGACAGCAATAGCAGAGCAGAGCTGTAGCACGAATGAAAGCAAGAGTAGTGCAGCAGCGTGACCGACAACAAGAACAGAGTTGTAGCGCGAGCGAGAGTCGGAGGAGGAGGAGCAGCAGCATGAGCGAGAGCCGGAGCAGCAGCAGCTAGTGGTGGTGTAGAAGTCACCGCCAATGAAGCAAGATCTAATAAAAGATAAAATGCAGTGGTGAGTGCAGAACCTCCTCTGTGGAGCCGAGTAGGCCTCGGCTTCATCGGAGGAATTGGTGAGGGCGCTGCAGTTTCGGTGGGGTAGGTCAAGACGACGCTATGGGGATGGAGGTGGCATGATAGATGAGGCGAACATCGGGGCAGCTCCTTGGAGGTGGAGGACGGGGCGGATGATCTGGCAGGATGACGAGATCAACAACGGATCCTCATCCGGTGCGGTGGATGAGGGACGACGAGATATTGCGGTGGACGACATTGTCCGGGAAGAGTCTCCGGTTGGGTGGCAGTTGGGAGGTCGACGGAGGAGCGTGGGGTTTCGCCGGTTTTGGCGGCCTCGGTGTACGAATGGGGGGCGAAGGGGAAGGTAGGGGGAGCCATAGCTTAGGGACACACTTGTCCAAAATGTAGGGAAAGTTACGAATGTACCCCCACCGGTTTTGACCATGCGACGTCGAGGCGGGATTTCCGGGTGAGGGGTAGAAGGGGGATTTCGCATGTCTGGGCTGCGGGACCAATTTCGGATGAGGAGGGAGTTTTCGCGCGCATCAAAATTTTGGGATAACAAGGCGCGACGTGGGTTGAAGAGGTGGGAGTTTCACAGCAGAAGAGACAAAAGATACTCGAGCTTAAAATTTTGGGATAACAAGGCGCGGAACCCATGTTCGGCAGAACAAACTTAACGTGTACAAAAAAACAATTCATACAAGACACAACAGAGTCATGTCCCTTTTACTATATTGCTATAAATGCCATTGAAAAAACTACAAGAAAAATGTAAAAAAAAGTCGAGAGAACAAGATTACCCTGTACAGTACCAAATCAATTCGCACTTCCCTCAACAACAACAAAAAACCTATCAATTCCTACCACAAGAAAGAGTCATGTCCCTTTTTATATGATTACAAATGCTCCGGTGAACCAAAGTTTACATTTTGTTAAATTTTGGAATTATTCCGGGTTCGTTTGGCCTTTTTATACATTAATTGAGTTTCTAGACATTTGATGTGCATAATTAAAATTTGAACTGCAAGCACGTGCTCCGGTGCACCAAAGTTGGTTGAAAAATCACATGTGTGTCCTTGGGTGAATTTGTAGGAACCATGCAAGAAATGGGAATGAAATTCAAACATTTAGGGTCATGACTCGGTCGAGAACAATGAGTAACTTGGTTTTTAAATTCCCGTAAATCCAAAACTCGCCTGGAAATCATGAAACTCGGCATGGTGTCATGTCATGGCACAAACATGTTGTGGTTAAAAAATTGTCCGAATTGGAACAAGTTTTGGTATAAGCTTCTTGCAAACCGGAGCTTCTCTCAAGAAGGCTTATGGTTCTGAGAGGGAACGTGTCACCTTTGTGTGCGAAATGATATACACCCCCCCCTTAATTTTCTTTACAGAGGCAACATAGAACTATATGATTGTCGTCTTAAAATTTGGGATTAGTCCGGGTTCATTTGGCCTTCTTTATACATTAATTGAGTTTCTGGTCATTTAATGTGCATAATTCAATTTTGAACTACAAGCACATGCACCAGTGCACCAAAGTTGGTTGAAAAATAACATGTGTATCCTCGGGTGAATTTCTAGGTCACATGCAAGAAATGGGAATGAAAATCAAACATCTGGGTATCGTGGCTCGACCGAGAGCATTGAGAAACTTGGTTATAAAATTCTTGTAAATCCAAAACACTCCTGAAATCATGAAACTTGGCATGGTGTCATGTCATGGCACAAACATGTTGTGGTAATAAATTTGGCCAAATAGGACCAATTTTGGTATAAGCTTCTTGCAAACCGGAGATTCTCTCAAGAAGGCTCGTGGTTCTGAGAGGGAACATGCCGCCTTTGTGTGCGAAACGATATACGCTGCCCCCCTTGATTTTCTTTACAGAGGCAACATAGAACTATATGAGTGTCGTGTTAAATTTTGGAATTATTCCGGGTTCGATTGGCCTTTTTATACATTAATTGAGTTTTTGGACATTTAATGTGCATAATTCAAATTTGAACTACAAGCGCATGCTCTAGTGCACCAAAGTTGGTTGAAAAATCAGATGTGTCTCCTCGGGCGAATTTCTAGGTCCCTTGCAAGAAATGAGAATGAAAATCAAACATCTGGGCGTCGTGGCTCGACCGAGAACATTGAGAAACTTGGTTATAAAATTCTTGTAAATCCAAAACACGCCTGAAAATCATGAAACTTGGCATGGTGTCATTTCATGGTACTATCATGTTGTGGTAAAAAATTTGACCGAATAGGAAAAAGTTTTGGTATATGCTTCTTGCAAACCGGAGCTTCTCTCAAGAAGGCTCGTGGTTCTGAGAGGGAAGGTGCCACCTTTGTGTGCGAAATGATAGATGCTGCCCCCCTGATTTTCTTTACAGAGGCAACATAGAACTATATGAGTGTCGTGTTAAATTTTGGAATTATTTCGGGTTCGTTTGGCCTTTATTATACATTAACTGAATTTTTGGACATTTAATGTTCATAATTTAAATTTGAACTACAACACATGCTCCAGTGCACCAAAGTTGGTTGAAAAATCACATGTGTGTCCTCAGGTAAATTTGTAGGTCCCATGCAAGAAATGGGAATGGAATTCAAACATCTGGGCATCATGGCTTGGCCGGAAACATTGAAAAACTTGGTTTTTTAATTCCAGTAAATCCAAAACTCTCCTAGAAATCATCAAACTTGGCATGGTGTCATGACATGCTACTAACATGTTGTGGAAAAAAACTTGGCCGAATTGGAACAAGTTTTGGTATAAGCTTCTTGCAAACCGGAGCTTCTCTCAAGAAGGCTCGTGGTTCTGAGAGGGAACGTGACACCTTTGTATGTGAAATGATATATGTTGCCCCCCCCCTTGAATTTCTTTATAGAAGCAGCACAAAACTATATGACTGTCGTGTTAATTTTTGGGATTAGTCAGGTTCATTTGGCCTTGTTTATACATTAATTGAGTTTCTGGTCATTTAATGTGCACAATTCAATTTTGAACTACAAGCACATGCTCCAGTGCACCAAAGTTGGTTGAAATCACATGTCTGTCCTCGGGTGAATTTCTAGGTCCCATGCAAGAAATGGGAATGAAATTCAAACATCTGGGCGTCGTGGCTCGGCCGAGAACATTGAGAAACTTGGTTTTTTAATTCCCGTAAATCCAAAACTCACTTGGAAATCATGAAACTTGGCATGGTGTCATGAAACGCCACTAACATGTTGTGGAAAAAAAACTTGGCTGAATTGGAACATGTTTTGGTATAAGCTTCTTGCAAACTGGAGCTTCTCTCAAGAAGGCTCATGGTTTTGAGAGGGAACGTGTCACCTTTGTATGCGAAACGATATACACTGCCCCCCCCCCCCTTGAATTTCTTTACAGAGGCAGCACAGAACTATATGACTATCGTGTTAAATTTTGGAATTTTATGGGTTTGTTTGGCCTTTTTTATACATTAATTGAGTTTCTGGTCATTTAATGTGCACAATTCAAAGTTGAACTACAAGCACATGCTCCAGTGCACCAAAGTTGGTTGAAAAATCACATGTGTGTCCTCGGGTAAATTTGTAGGTCCCATGCAAGAAATGGGAATGAAATTCAAACATCTGGGCGTCATGGCTCGGCCGGAAACATTGAGAAACTTGGTTTTTTAATTTCTGTAAATCCAAAACATACATGAAAATCGTGTAACTTGGCTTGGTGTCATAACATGGCACCAACATGTTGTGGTAATTTTGTTGTCCGATTTGCGAAGGCACACACATTAACAATCAACAAAGTTATTTTGGAACAAGTGATGTGACGTTACAATCGGAAAGACAAGTATTATTGAAATTGTGGTCATTCTACTTACCAATCACGAGCCGCCATGCGTCCCCTTTTTTAATTGGCTAGGAGGTGTCGTGCGGGGCAGCTATTTGAGTACGGGAGGCGTGCGATCAGACCCCTGCATGTGCTCACTAGGAGGAGAGCCCTTTGACCTCTATCCGCGTGCACCTCCCTCCCAATGTCTCCATTAATGGCGCCCGAGCCCCTGTTTCACGGCGTGGCTATGTCTCACTAGACTAAGATTTAAGAGAAAAAATGAAAATCTGAAAATAAAGTTTTGCACGGATCTTGACGTAAGATCCGAAGGACCTATATAGCATCGACTGCGACTTATAGCTAGCATGATGAATATAAAGACGCTGACAATGGCTTGATCGTTGGGAACTTGATAATAGAGTGATTGCTCTCAAGGATTGTTTCCCTCGACTACACTCTTTTGCCATTGATGATATGATCTGAGTCAGGGACTTCTTCGGTTCTCAGTCTTTGGTTGAAGGGTTCCACCTTCCACTCTCTTCTGAAGCTTTCCTGGAGCTATCCCAACTTCAAGTTTTGCTGGACCCCATTAGTTTAAACCCAGCTGAGAAAGACATTTGGAAATGGCCATCTAAATCTGGGGAGTATCAATCCAAGCTGTATTATGATTTCACCTTCTCTCATTTGGGGATTGATCCAATTTTCAAGTGGATCTGGAAATGTTCCTGTACCCTCAAGATTAAAGTGTTTGGGTGGCTTCTGTTGATGGATCATCTAAATACTAGAGATACGATGCAAAGGAGACATTGGCACATTCAGGATGATACTTGTGTTCTTTGTCAGTCCTCCATGCATGAAGATAGAATTCATCTCTTTTTCTCTTGCAACTTTAGCCAGAGAGTTTGGCATTATCTTGGTATATCTTGGCTGGCTCAACCTAATCAATCTACCTTCCTGATGGCCTCAGCCTCTAAGAAAGAGTTCAACAAACCTTTCTTCTCTGAGGTCGTCTTCACAGCAGCTTGGAATATCTGGACACAGAGGAATGGGAAAATTTTCAAAAATGAGACTCCTAGCTTCAGATCTTGGAGGAGAAACTTTGTGCATGACCTCTCTCTCTCTCTCTTAGCTCACAGGATCAAATGTAAATATAGGGATAACCTGTTTGCTTGGATAGCCTCCCTCCCCTAGTTCTCTTTGTAAGTATTGTAACTACTTTATTTTCTTTCGTTCCTTTTGTACAGAGAACTTTTGTTTCCATTTGATGAATAAAGAGTTGTGAGGCTGTTGCCTTGCAGTACATCGTCAAAAAGAAGACGATGACAATGGATAAAAATTGTCTGACATATCTAGGAAGGTAATTAAAAAAGCCATATGCGGCTACAACCAAAATACACAAGGACAAAAGAAGAAGTAAGACGCATACAACGATCTGGCTCACTGATCTCTACTTTCTTGATGCGCTGTAGGTCGCGGAGACTAGTTCTCGCGGTGAGCGGCGATGATCTCTTTCATCAGTTTCATATCCTTAATACGCTGCTCGGCAGCAACCACGGATTCCTCCACCAGCCTTTCATGCTCGATGCGGAGAATGGCATTCTCGTCCATAAGTTTCTTGACGACGACGCACGTCCTCTTCAACAAGGCAGCGGTCTCCTCCGCCTGCATCGCCCTTCCGGTGATCTTCGCCCTCAGTAGGTCGCGCTCGGCCCAGAGTTGTTCAAACGAGGCATTCAACTCGTCCTGCAGCTTCATCCAGCCGGAGATCTGGTCCATCTGGCTATGGACGATCGCATGCATGCGCCTGTAAGAGTCCTCGCCTGCCTGCGAGACATTTTCCCAGGACGCCAAGGTGCCGGAGGACATCACTGCTGCATTCGTGCCATGGCAGGACATCTCTGCTACTTCTGCGGTGCGCCGGACCAGTCTGCTGCATCGACGGTGCGGCAGGACCTCCGTGCTGCTTCAGCGGTGCGACGGGGCCTCTGTGCTGCTACTGCCGCGCGACGAGACATGTCGGCTGCTTTCATGGCTAGGCGGGACATCTCTTGTGCTTCCGCTTCCATGCTCGCCTCTCCCTGATGGTAATCTCTCGACCCAGAACTCACGTTGGTCATGGTAGACGCAAGAGAACAAATGTTGAATGACTTGTTTGCTTTTGTGGATGAGGAGTTGAGGAAGGAATGTGCAGTCATCTTTGCATAGTATAGTATTTATAACCGAGTACTAATATGCTCCAAAGTGGGAAACGGTTTAGGTTGTGATCGTTGTGCACAGGTTTGCAATTAAATACTATATCAGCGTGATCGGTCTGCACAGGAGTAGTAATTTGGAATGTGACGAGACGCAAGCTCAAAATTTATTGACGGTTCTAGTTTCAAAGTGCGGCACTATTCCCGGATGGCGTAACGTGGGCACTTGTTCTCGGCCGTGGTGTAGCTGTTTTGTAATAGAATATGCCATGGAAAACTTGAGTATACCGCACAGTTCTTTGCTCCTCCTCAGGTCGTCGGCAACATTTATTCAAGCAGTCAAATCACAAGGCCCCGCCTTCCAGTAGTAATGAGCTGTCAAATCACAAAGGCCCTTGCCTCTCGTGAAACCGACCAAGCGAGACTGCCCCGCCCTCTACCCTTTTAAAAAATGTATACTTTTGTACAGTAGTAGTATCGATGGATTGCACCATGGAGCAAATCTAACAAGATGAAATTAAAGAAAAAAGGCCGTACATATAGAGAGTGCTAGTCGCCAAATTATGCATATAGTACTATTAAAAAAGCTAGTACATGCTTAAATGGGGTGATAAATTCTATTAAAGAAATTAGCATACCTATTTAATTCTTGGTTTCTTATTATTTATGCCATAGTTGTGTATCACTACTCATTTTTTCCATTATAAGTTACAGCTACTCAAAAATGACATCGATCCGTGAGATGCTTGCTCAAAATGCAATTAGATATTTCAAACATGCCATCGTTCCGTTAGATGTTTGCTTAAAAATGCAATTACACATTGTTGTTTTCACGTCAAACCCGTTGACCATGTTATATGACAAAAATAAGTCAATTATCACAATGATAAGTGTGGACCCACTTGTCAGGAGTAACCAAGCGAATAATACAGGAAAAATAAGAATGATGATGGGATCAAGTAGGCCCCACAATTTTTTGTACTGTAGTGAGATAGAGCGAGAGCCGACATGTTGGTCCATAGGTATTTATGTCATTATAACATGGCAAAAGAGATTTGAGTCACAATAATGGTGTCCAACACAACACACCCCTCAAATAAAACTAAGCACCCTCAAATTTTTTGACAACTAAATTGCGGGCTATATGACGTTGGCCATATATATTGTACGTAGATAATGTGAAGAATTGAGTGGTAGTACTATACCAACTAAAAGATGAACTGTAAGAAATACTAGTATGTATGTACTGAAGAGTTAAAGTAACGAGAAGGAACATAACATAGTTCTATTGGAGGCTCAGCACAACACACCCTTCAAATAAAACTACGCACCCCTGAAATTAAACTAAGCAACTAATCCGATAGACACTGCATTAGAACCACCATGAGCAACGACACTGCCACCTTACTCGAACTCCTCGTCCACGTGCTCGACTTCGTCCTTGTCCCTCTTCCTCTTGGCCGATACTTCTTTGCTTGAACAACACACTTGGCTCTTGCTCTTCATCCAACCATTGTAGATATTGAAACAAAGGTAGGCATCCATTGCAGCATAGTGGATGTGGTCTATATCTAGTACATTCCACTGCCATGCACAATGAAACTTGGGTGGAGGTTTCTTCAGTTTACCATACGAAGGATGAACCATGGCTCCTGCCAGGGTAAGCATTGAAGGCTGAGCATGGGAGGGCACCAGCCCATTCTTCTGGAGGTTGAAGGGCTCGCCTACAATAAGTCCTATCCGACCCAGGACTGTTCTGTCGTTCATAAAGTCTATAGTAACGAATTTGACTAGGCCGCCTGCGAGGAAGTTCTTAAATTCCTCGCACTCAACGTCGGCATGGCATATGTGGTAGACCAAGCATAAGTTATGCACGCAAACCTGGATCATGGCGGGCTTCATCTTCTCTTCCTCCTTTAGATTCTTCTCTTTGTCCAGGGTTGTGGTGTACTCAACATCTATCCCAGCGACCCACTCATCATTTGACTTTTCGAACATGCGTCTGAAGCGAGCATGGCATCCTTTCACTGTCGTGGAAGAACAGGTGTAGATGATGTCGAACTCATCACCGGTGATGGTTCTAACCTTGTACTCACCGCCGATCATGGAGATTTGGGATGCCATGGATTTGGGAGGAGGGTTAGGATTAGTGGAACTACCGTAATGTGAAAGGATGGGACAACTAGGAGCGAACTACCATAATGTTAAAGGACGTTCGGGGACGAGTAGGAGTGAACAGCTAGCGGTTTTTTGATTGTTAAAATGTTGAGTGGGGCGTGCGAACGGTAGGGTAGTGGTTTGCCTGGTGGACAAATGGATTCATGCACAGCACTATGGGGGCCCAATTAGATTTCATGTCTACTCGATGCCCAATTAAATGGCTTCATGCATCTGCGTGTTCGCACGTCAGCATCTTGAAAATTACACGTGATACGAAGCTTTCCATGCTCCCATGATATGGGCTTCCGAGAGCCCTTGGATCTGAGATCGAACGGTTGCATGGCATGATTCTAGACCTATGGGTGAATATCCTATCCTAGGGGTTTAATTTGTAAAGTTTTAGCAACTTAGCATGCGACTCTTCGATCTTAGATCCAAGGGCTGCCAGCATCCCGTATCATGGTTGCGCCTACCACGACCGTCGCCTCGCTCGCACAGTCACGCCCTTGAGATTTCACACAGTGCGTTAGGCTATCTGATATTGGCATGTCATACATAGTCATCACTTAGTCACTCATACAACAAGGTTAGCTATAAGGTTGGCTATAAGAGTATTTTTGTACTTCTATTTATCTCTTTCTTCGTAGTATTTATTGCATTTGCCAAGGAGTGACCTCTTCCAATGAAATGGTGCTTAGATGAGGTGCTAAGGGCATTAAATGGCTTAGCAACTCAAGTCCCCAATGCGTAGGTGCTTAGTTTTATGTTGCTAAGGGCATCTCCAACAATTGTAAGATAGATGTTGCTAAATTTGCCACCTAGGATATAGTGATGATGTGGCATGTAAAAAATGTGGAGAGAGAGCAAAGTTGTATGTAGATTAACCAACAACATTTGCACAAGCTCCAAGCTGAAGTAGAGAGCAAAGTTGTATGTAGATTAACCGACAACATTTGCACAAGATCCAAGGTGAAATAGAGAGCAATCACATTTATTTTCTCACGATCTATTGGATAACTTAGATACAACCTATTGGAGTAGTTGTATGATAGCTTGTAGGTTGATGACATGGACATTTTACCAACAAGACTAACATACAACCTGTTGGAGATGCTCTAAGCTTGCTTCATTTAATTAGCTATAGACTCAAAATTGTCTTTTCACCTAGGTACACGCGCTTAGCATCGTTTCTTCCTGGGGACACCAAACTAGTTTCTCTCTTCTTAATTTACTTACTACATCAGACTTTATGCCTATGTGGCAGTCTTAGCACTTGTACGAGCAAGTACAATAGTGGGCTATAAGCCCGCTTACATGGAATTTTTGCACATGTGGAGGAGAGAGGCGAGGAAAAAGTGGAGGAGTGGGCTCTCATGCAAGAGCCAGCCCCTACACGTGCTCCTAGACAAAAGCATTTAATACAAGGAGAGATATAGAGAGAAAGTGAGAAAAACCTTATAGCCAACCCTATTGTATGACTAATAAATAATACTACTAACTTTTGATGACATGGCATGTTTATATACTCATGCAGCACCAGCAGCTGGCTAACCATGCTCTACATGGTGGTGCATTGGGAGAGGCACCTGTATACCTTGGAGGTCGTCAGGAATCGAGAGACTTACGTCGTTCATAGTGCCACAGTTAAAATGATAATGGCAAGTCAAATCACGGGCCCCCACCTATCTAGCAATAACTCGTTGTCAAATCACACAGCCCTCCGTTTGCAAGAGCCTACTCCCGCATCTTATCGCGTCTCTATTGAACCAACTAGGCGGAACTACCCTGCCTATGGCGCGAGAAAAGCCCCGCCCTCGACTTTTAAATAATATAGTATAATTTTGTATCCATGGATTGTGCCATAGAGCAAAGCCTCAAGATAACAGCGGTACACATGTTCGGAGTATACAGCACACCCGTCACGTTCGCGTCGCACCCCCACACGGTTGGTCGGTTTGGCACGCCGCTCTCCGAATGGAACGCGCATCATATTGCGTTTGCAAACACATGTGGGCCTGCAATAGAGAACCAACCATAGGCACACTCCCCTGGCCCCGCAAGTCGGGTGAGTTAATAGAAGAGCACTACTAGGGAAAACCTTATACACAGAACTTTAGCAGTAGTGCTTGTCAAAAAAGGGCGCTGGTGCTAAATAGCAGCAGCGCGTGCAGGATAAGGGCGCTACAGATACAAATGTGGCAGTAGCGTGCCTACAAACAAGCTACAACTAAAATTCTCACAACTAAGCCGATAAGCTACACATAGTAGTAGCGTTCTTGTTTAAACCGCGCTACCGCTATGTCTATTGTAGCAGCGCGTTTACGTAGAAAGGCGCTGCTGCTAACGAAAAGAAAATAAATCGAACAACAAATAGAAAAGTAAATGAAAATGAAAGAAATAGAAAAAGGACAAAAGGATAAAATAAAATGTAAATAAAAATAGATGGGAAAGGGAAAAAAAGAGACAGACTTAGCAGTAGCGCGTTTTGTGAAACACGCTATAGCTAACTTAGCTATAGTGCGTTTTCAGAAATGTGCTACCGTTATGTTTCACTTAAACAGCTAGCGGTTTCCCTCCCCCCACCCGGCCACCACTTCTCCCCCAAATCCCTCACCCCACTTCGCCATCGTCTCCTCGATTCGCCGTCGCCTCACTTCACCGCCGTCTCCTGCCGGCGTGGACGCCCGCAACCTCATCCTCACTGTCGCCGCCCGAGGCCGCCCTCACCTCTCCGCCGTCGCCCGAGGCCGCCCTCGACCTCACCGTCGCCGCCCTCGACCTCACCGCCACCCGAGCCCGCCCCGGACCACCGCTGCCCGTGCCCGAGCCTGCCCTCCCCGCCCCTGCCTCCGTCGTCGAGCACCTCCCCGCCACCGTCTCTCCCCTCTCTGTAAGCCCCCCACCACTCCTCTCTCTCTGCATTTTAGAGCAAAAATTAGTAGAGCAAAAGTTATTTTATAGAAAAAAATAGTTTAGAGCAAAAAATGTGAAGTAGTAGATGTTAGAGAAAAAATTAGTTTAGAGCAAAAAAATAGTTAGGGCACTAGGGTTTTTGTTTTCATAGATGTTTTTTAAAAGAAAAAAAAGAAGAAAATATTGTAGCAGTGCTGCTTGTAGTATATAGTGATACTAGTAGATGTTAATTAGGTTAGGGCAGTAGTGGTACTACTAGATGTTAATTAGATGTTTTTTAGTTAGGGCAGTAGGGTTTTGCTAGGTTAATTAGGTTAGTAGTGCTGCTAGTAGTAGTGGTACAGTAGGTTAATTAGGTGAAGTTAAATGAATAAACTAAATGAATGAAATTAGTAGTTAACTGAATTTTTTTTCGTTTCATCATTATAGAGCACTAAAGTTAACTGAATTTTGTTCTATTAGTAGTTAAATGAATTATCTTCTACACTTAGTTTTTGAATTAGCTTGTGAAATTTGGACCTGTATATTTGGACATGTGGTTGCTCGTGTATATTTGGACATGTGTTGCGGTGTCGAAGATGGATATTTGAACACTGTTTCCAAGGAATGAAGCTGAGTGGCCTATGTTTTGCCGAGATGTTGATTCATTTCCATTCCGGCAAATTTCAGGTTCTCGATTTGTCCACTTTTTAGCAAAAGTCGTGCCGAAATTTTCCGTGAATTTTGGCATGACTTGTGCTACAAACTAGGACATATCGAGTGCCGGGATTTGCCGCACCAGGAAGGAGTCAACGTTCCTGCATGTCATTATGCATTTTATTAGGTCTAGAATTAATTACTAGATTTAATCATAGGAAACATGGCTAGCAACGATGAAGGACAGGGTTCTGGTGACTGCGATAATGTCTACCGGGCGGCAGAAGAATTTTTGAGGGACGCCGATGATCAAGAGTTGATGTGGTGGGTCCACCTGTCACATCGGGGATTGATACTGACATCGAGACAGGCGCTGAGACTGAGACCGGCGCTGAGACTGAGACCAGCATCAAGACCGGCGCTGAGAGTGAGACCGGTGCCGAGACTAGCGGAGCCGGTATAGAACCGAAAGAAAAGAGGCAATGGCTTCCTAACAAGCTCGGGACTACTAGACTGGTGGTCACGGAGGTGGACGATGGCAATTTTGAGCCAATCGCGTCCGAGGAAGCATGCGCGTGCTACGGCAATCAAGTAGGCTGCATCATACGGACAACCGCCACCATCAACGATGCAAAACTAAAGAAGATAGATAATATGAGGCCCTCCCTCCTAAAGAAGATGCACCAGATATTCTTCTTCCCGGGTCGGAATGAAAAGGATTATAAAGATCCAGATAAGGACCCGACAATGAAGAACATAAACAAACACGCGATGACCAAGCTTAGCGATGTGTTGGCCGCCTGGAAATCAAGGGTGAGATATCAGATCGTCACCAAAAAGGAACCCTACTCCGAGATTTTGAAGGATAATCCGGCAGAGCACTTTGAAATATTCAAGGCGGCTTGTGAGGCCGAAGCTGCCAAAAAAATTCGAAGTACATGAAGGGGCTTAAACAGAGGAACATTGGGAGCCACCACCTCGGAAGCCATGGTTACGGCGGGAAGAGGTCCATATGGGCCAAGGAGGACGCGGAAGTCGCGAGTCTGGGCATCACAGACCCCTTGGCGGAGTTCACCGTCCCGCAGGAGCGTGACGTCCTCAGGGCCCGGCACCGTTGGGACCTAGTGAAGAAGGTTTTCGAGACGAACGGGCTCACGACAGAGTTCATGAGACTTCTGGTAATTTTAGTTTTTGATCAATTCGACTGCATGTTAGTCATATTTCTAAACGATCCTTGTGCATTTTGCAGAGAGAGAAGCATAGGATTGCAGCAGAAAGAGACTCACCGTCTGAGGCGTTGGCGAGGCCCAAGTGGGACACTCCATTAAACCGGGCATTGAACATATTGAAAGGACTCCCGGTGGAGACTGGACTGTCGTATGGACACATGCACGGTGTCGGAGATGGCGCCACATGGAAGAAGTACTACCGTGAGACCACGGAGGAGAGAAAGGAAAGACGGAGGTTAACTGAAGAAAACATCGAGAAGAAGGTTGAGATTGCGGTTGAGAAGAAATCATCTGAGACAGTCACAACAGCGGCAGCTGCCGCAAAACAGGTGGTTGTAGATATGTCTACTACCTTGGTTCCGGCCGTTTTCAATTGGACCATGCAAAATCCTGGAAAAAGTGCAGCGGACTTTCCCCTTGCTGACTTCTTGGGGAGCAGCTCGACTAGCGTTGCACCAGCACCTACAGCTGCACCTGCTCCTGCACCGGCTCCTGCACCAGCTCCCACACCGGCTCCCGCACCTGCTCCGACACCGGACGTGCACAGTGGTGCTTCGTCTTTGGCTGAGCTCAACGCCCTCACATTATCTGTCACACCGGCCCTCTTCAATAAATGTATAATCTCCCACTTTTGTTGCCTTTCGAATGTCTCACATCGCAGACTTCTCTTTGTAGGCCGACGAAACCCCGTGCACCTTAATATACGCCATCGGCGACTAGAAGGTGGATGTGGGGAAGGCGACAATAATGGAGCCGAAGGAACCATTCTTCCACAGCCGGCTGATCCCCCGGACGTCTTCAAGGTTTCCGTGGCCAGTGTCAAACCGGGCCACGAGAATTTGGCTCCTCTGCTACTAGTGGGGGATGACGACGAGACCCCGTGGCAGCTTGGTGATTGTTGCAATGGGTGGGTCCTGTTGTGGCCAAAGAGTTTGCTTCGTCTGGAGGCGGCCGGTAGCACACCCACGAGCACGCAGTTAGGTATGAACATCAACACCTCACCTACTCAATTAGCGTCGGTTGTTGTGCTGGGTGATAGCGTAGGGGGTGAGGAAGAGGCTCCATTAGTCGTTGGTGATGTCGCCATAGATGAGGATGAGGATAATGATGACACTCAACAATATGTCAATATTGGCGCCTACTTAGGGTTTGAGCGTCATGAGTCGATGCCTGAATTGTCGCCTCCGGAGTCTGAACGTATTATGGACAACCTTTTGGTACCAAAGAAGTCTAGGAAGAGACCGAGGAAAGGCAACCCTGATTCTATGATCCAGCCGCCTCAGCAGCCTCGGGTTCAAGACCGTATAGATATCCCCAGTGCGGCAAAATGGCATATCGTCGGTGAACCAATCCTACCTGAAGCAGTGATACGGGCCAGATTCGGTGATGTAAGGAGACTTCATGACGATGTGCTGCGAAGAGAGAAAGACCTCATCGCCTCGAAAATTGTTGTACGTTGACACATTCTATGTGGTTAACGTGCCACGGCAATTGTCGTACGTTGACACATTCCCCGCGGACAAGTTCATCCTTCGATTCGATTACATCATCGACATGTATAACTGGAAGAAACTGGATTTTACGTTTGTCCGCCTTTATGCCTTGCACATGAACTACCTCATCGGGGTTGAGCAGATACGTTTTATCTGTGTCGCTGACACGTAATTCATGCACGAGAGCTTCTTGGCAGTCTGCGCAAAGCACCCAGAATTCACGAGGGACTACCTCGTCAATTTCATGCTCGCCAATAAGGACAAGGAGGTGATTCTCGTGCCTTATCATCCCTTGTAAGTCATCCACGTGTATATCCTTCCTTCAATTTCAATCATTCATTTGCACAGTGGAGGCTAATTAGTTTGAGGTGTACTTATTGTGCGCAGCGGCGGCCGCGCCGTCCTCATCATCCTCTACCCCCGACACTCCTACGCTCTTTTGGACTCGTTGAAGAACATTACCAAAAAGGATTACACCCACATCAAGTCTGTTCTCGATAGTGCTATCTTTTACTACGACCAAGGGAGTGCATAGGTCAACGACAAGAAGACAAGGCACGGCAGGCCCGCGTTCAGCCAAAAGACCGACTTCTGCTACATCCAGCAACCGAGTGATTCTCGTAATGATGGATTCTATGTCCTACACCACTTGATGGAGTACAGACAAGATCACCAGGAACTTCACATGTCACTTAAATCCGGCGATGCCCATATTCTGCAATGGGCAAATCACATAGGAGATATCGAGGATCATCGACTTCAAGCTGAGTTCTATCACATCCAGCGTGAACTTGCCCAAATCATCATGAAGGAGGTCCTCGAAAAAACAGGGATGTTCTACGAAGAAGGGGAAATGTCGCGGGAAGACGTACGAACATGCGTAGCCTCTCAGCGTCTCGACATGAAGCCTTTCACTAAGCGTGCGGACTTTCTCCCTGACATGGATGAATGGCACGACATGTTGGAGTGATTGTCAATATATGACAATGTGTGTTCGTTTAGTCCATACTTTCTGTATGACAAAACTTTGAGTTATGCATGGCGAAACTTTATTTGTGATGTAATTAAACCGTCCTCCTCCTCGACTAGCGAAGATCACTCTTTTGAGGGCATTTTGGGTACGATGAACTTTGTTATTTATGCTTATGATATGTTGGTTCTATTTTTGCCAAGTCTGTCTCTTTCTGTTACTCAACTATATATGTTGCATATCATTGACTCATGTGACAATGCAGGTGCATAGATCATCGATGGCGAAGAAGTGCTACGCCCGGAGTATACGACGAGTGGCCGGAGTGTCAGGCCCAGGTGTACCAGTTTTCGGTTTCCGAGCGACAGCCAGTAGTTAGTTTAGGTTCACGCTAATGCGAGAGAGGGATACAAACTCATGTACTTCATAGTTCCGCTCTCACTCATATGTGGCTCTTCTCGTGTATATCATTGTTTCGATGGATGACCATGTAGTTGCAAGTAATCGAGACTTGTATCGCTATTTTTGAGATGATGATGAGAGACCACTTTGTGTTGGATGATGATTATGATGATGACATGATTTGATGAGACTATTTGTATGCATATGCTATGATTACATTAGTATGTGTATGATATGCTAAAGATTATTGTATAAAGCCTATTCAAATACAAAACAAATATGCATAAAAACAAAAACTAATAAAACTCGCAGTAGCGAGGGGAACAAAGTTAGCAGTAGCACTCCCTTACCAGTAGCGCTTACTTCTAACAAGCGCTGCAGATATTAGCAGCAACGCTCTTATCTAAAGCGCGCTACTGCTAGGCATGTATAACAGTAGCGTGGGACGATAGGCGCTACTGCTACACGTTAGCTGTAGCGCCTTATCAGTAGTGCGACCACCCATGCTACTGATAGGCAAAATACCTGCGCTACTGCTAGGGTTTTCCCTAGTAGTGGAGACAGATGAGCGATTGTACTGGAGCAGAGTTGTAACAACCGTTGGTGCCTGGACGATCCCTGCATGACACGGAAGATCAATTTGTCCATGCATGTGACCAAACTCCAGCAGACACAGCTGGATTGGCTATCGTCTACATATCATGCAGGCTGTGTTGTACAAGGTTGTAGTTCTGATGAGAAATCTAAAAAAAGGTTTCTTGTCATGTCGCAATATTAGGTGTCATGTGCTTCGGATCACTGCGAGGGTTAAACAGCGACAACTGAGTTCCTTTAAGGCGCTGGTCATTGGGGGCACATGCACGAAGACTACCCGGCTGCCATCTAGGCCAAGTCGGCTATGTTAATTAGGACATCTATCGATGGAACCTTTTTCTACGAGTTTACCTTTAATTTGAGCTTTGATCCTCGTCTAGTTTGTCCGTCGGCATTCATGTTGTCTCCTTGGAGCAGTGAGGTTATGGTTTCTTGTCATGTGGCATTTTTTCGTGTTATATGTTAATCTAGTGCTTTAGATCAAAATGATGACAACTGTGCCTCCAGGGCACGTGCATGAAGACTTCTCGACAGTCATTGACGAGGTCAAGTCGGCTCCGATAGACAAAAGAAAACTACTTCACTATATAGGCAGTAGCCTCCGCGCTTGCTTGCTAGTGTTGCTATCTTCACATTGTCTCATCCTCTCCAGATCTAAACATGACAATGGTGGCAACACTCTCTCTGCTCACCGCTGGTCACAGATCCAGTCGGATCCTCTCCGCCGGGGAAGGTGGGAAGGTGCAACATTCACGCCGTCATCCTCGGTGATGGCTATTACCCACTGCTGGCACGTCCCGATCAGCGTGCCTTGCCGTTCTCTCCCACACACCGCCGGCTAGGGAGGGCCTCGGACCCCTTCTTCCTTGCTGTCGTAGTGTGGGCAGATCCGTCCTCCTTCCGCCCACCTAGCGATATCCCGGCGACCCTCAGGTATAACTTCCTTCGAAACCAGCTATGCTCTACTTCCCCAGCTCCTGACGTCGCTGCATTTGTATATTTTACTATTTCTCAGGCCCCCTCATAGATAGGATCGATCGGTTGTTTGAAATCCACCTAAATGTTTACTATTAAGAGGTAAAACTAGTTCATGCAGTCGAATCTAGTACTACTTGGTTCAAACAAGGAAGAAAGGGGGTGACGGGTGCGGGAAGATTTTTTACCTAAACCTAGGACTTGGTCGAAAGAGGAAATAACGAGGGCAAAAAGTATTAGAGATTAGCTATCCAACTGGTCTCTTAGTCTAATAGGGAAATAAAGGGAACACGGTGCAAACTCAATATAAACCCAATCTGTTGGTTGAAAAGGAAAAGAAAGTGGGGACTGGGGGACAAGTCAACTGAGTATGTCCAACACTAGATTTGCTAGCCTCACACAGTATAAGGTGGCTATACCAAACAAAAATGGGACCTACCCAGATATCCTATTCTGATGTTTGTTGCCCCGAGCCCCTCTTATGTAATGCCACTGGTAAAATGTAGCAGTCGCACTGTTAAAACTAAGGACATGTTAAACCAATGTTGTTTTCAGTGTAATGCCTCCAGTAATATGAATCAATAGCAATGTTTTTCATGTCCTGCTAAATTTCCCATTAACATAGGTTGCTTCTTTTCGTTAGAAATGCAACTGTCCTGGTCCGGCTACTCTCCTGTGCCCAAATACCAACTCTGTAGCAGTTGTTAATGTAATGTTGCTCGTAAAATGAAGCAATGGCACCATTAAAGTAATGTCGTATTTAAAGGTTGTCATAGTTAATCCTAATGCCCACTCTAATATCTAGCAATGTTGTTGCTTTAGAAATTGCTACTATCCTTGTAGGATTGCCCATTTAGATAAGGAACATGCTTCTTTTCATTTGATGTATGTTTCCTCACTTGTTAGTCACCCTCCTTTCCACCTTTTTGTGCAAACAGAGATATACATTTCACGCTTGATCTTAGTTGAACTGCATAAATGATATCCAAATTATGGTTAAATATTCCACGAGATTCACAACCAACCTTGATGTTGCTCAATTTTATTGCAACTAGTGAAGAAGAAGTTTTGTGGGTTTCGTTTTCTGATGGAAATAGAAACAGGGCTGTAACATCCCAATTTTCAATTTGGATATTAATAATTAGAACAATCATATGCATCCATGGTTTATGTATTTTTTCCCCGTTGATTTTCATTTGAATCGGATCCAAGGGACTTTAGGCAACTCAAAGAACAAAAGAGAGAGTTGGAAGTTCCCCCAAATTCCACTTTTGAATTTTTCAAAATTTGGATTTGGATCCAATTTTGTTTCACCAAGAATTCTTTTCCATTATTTCAAAAAATAAAATAAAGAGAGAAGATAAAATGACTTCTTAAAAAACAGAAGGGAAATACTGGAAATTGAATTTGGAATCAAAATATATTTGTTGGGTTATATTTGCAATTTATTTTGTTGCAAATTTTATTAGTATAGCAAAAATGTTTATTTTTAAAATTTCCATTTTAGGCCAGATAAAAGTTCATAAGGTCATATATAAGACCATATAATTATGTGGATTTTTTCTGGAATGTTTAGGCTTTTTTTTATTTGTCTTTTCGTTCTTCTAATGTTCCTGTAAAAAACGGATTTTATTAAAATAACTGCGCCGCCACGCCAGCCGGCCCAGCCGCAGCGCCAGGCTGCCAGCACGCCAGCCAGCAGCCAGTAGCGAGGCCACCGAGCCGCCCCTTAGGCTGGTCATAGTGGGGAGTAACTTAGAGTAGTAACATGCATATGTTACTACTCTATGTTACTACCCTTATAGTGAGAAGTGTCATATGTGTAGTAACATACACATGTTCATTTATTATCTTGTAGACTCATTTTGCATTGGAAAGCGCTATGTGATGGTAACATATTAGGTTACTCTATTTGTCTCTCTCCTCATTAACTACTTGCCACATCAACATTTTTGCTTATGTGGCATCTATGTTACTACCTATGTTACTCCCACTATGACCAGCCTTAGAGCCTCCCACACACAAAAAACAAGAAAACAGGGGGGTTGGAGCGACCCAGGCCAGCGCCCACGTTCGCTCGCCCGCCTGGATCCCCCTCTCTGTCATTGACTTCTCCCTCCGTGGCGCCTGGGCCCAGCCCCTTTTCTTCTTCTTCCCCATGCAAAAACAGAACCCTACACATATACGTACACGACGCTGCTCCGCGTCCGATCTTCGTGGAAATCCTATCTCTAGTCAACCCCACGCCCAATAAAGTTGTCCTATAAATAGCCCAGACCCTCCTCGACCAATTCCCCTCGAAACCCTTCGCCAAAACCCATCGTAGCCCACGTCCTAGCAGTTTGGATCTCGCCTCAGAAGCCGCAGTTCGTCGCCAGATTATGACGCCGGTGAGCGATCCCGAGCCTTCTCCTTTGATGTGTCGACTTCTCTCGATCCCTACAACCGTTATGACATGATCCATCTACAGAAGCCATACCAAACTCGTTATCTTCGCCAGAGCACCCGGAGCACCGAGCTTCGTCACTTTGTTCCATCGCTGTTTGTCGTCACCGCTCGTCCTCGACTCCAGCACCGGACGAGCCGCACACCACTGCATCCCGTAGACTCCACCACCGCCACCGAAGACCGCCGACGCCACTGCCCCCACCAGACCAGAGCCGCCCCAACGCTCGTTTCTCTCTGTAAGTGCAGACGGTTTATTAGATCAATTTTTTTAGATCGGTTTTCTTCGGTTTATTTACAATCGGGTTCTCAGTTTTTTTAAGCCAAAACCTTTAGATAGCAAATGTCCTCCCTGAAACCCACAGCGAACACCTATTCATCCAACCTGGCCGTAATCTGTTTTTCTTCAGGATTTTTCCAAATTCAGATTTTATATCAAATCTTCTTTCTAGTATAACTTCTAATCTATAGATCCAATTTTGTTGATCCTTTTTCCTACGTTCATAAAAATTCCCCTCTATCCAGAGAACCAAACGAAAAATATTTTTGAAAATTTTAAATTTCGAAATCAAACAGATCTGAATTGAAACTTTGATAGGCCATAACTTAAGTTACGTAACTCCATTTTAGTTGATTCTTTTTGCAAATCGAAGCACATGACGTCTACTTTATGTTAAGATAAAAATCACATAATTTTGCTACTTTCAAGATTACGTTCTGTACAGAAACTTAATTTGGTTCTTTCGTAGTTTTTCACAAGTGTTTTCATCGTTTTTGGGATCTTTGAGTGTTATTCTGATGTATGTTATTGCTTGCTCATGCTAGATTGTCCGGAGTGCAAAGAGTAGAATTGTTAGGACTTTGAGTGTGGAGTACTTCGTCAACTTTAACAGCCAAGTTTGTATTTTTGATCATACCAATCCTATGTTTTTACTTTGCATGTAGTGCCCTCTATCAACACAGTAGTATGCATGTGTAGGACTAATATGATATGTTGAACCCAGGTAGGATAGCCATATGTTTAGCCTAATAATCCTTGCCGCCACATTGGGAATCGTTATAGTGTAGTTATTGCTTAGCCATGCTATGGTAGACGTGGATTGGGTGCCGTGTGATTCATGGAAGTTGCGAGAGAACTTAAGCAATGACTCCATTAATAACTTACATGTATTGTATTTCCTCGTAGGATCTGCAATACCAATTAATCAATCATCTTGGTGGAAGGGTTAGTCGGGACCAGTCGACATGTATGTATCCTCCGGGAGGCTTTGCATTACTTAGGAAAAGGTGGGGAATGCCGCCCAGGTTCAAAAAGGTTGGACATGTTTCATATCAAGTAGCATCCATGCGCAGCCACAAGACATTATGGGCTCTGGCTTGGTTAACCCTAGTTGTGACTCTGACCGGACGGTGCTACGAGATGTAGAAGAATGGTAGGATTGGATGGGCACCGGCAATGGCCCAGAGGAACTCTTTGGAAGACCATGTTTTGTTCATCCCATTCTCAAACACTAGGAAGTGCGAGGACTTGAAGGGAGGGCTCGATTCTTGTGGGGAAAAGTGCGCAAACCTCTGCAGAGTATACAAATTATTCATGAATAGCCATGTCCCCGGTTACGGACAACTTTGAGCAACTGGACTTGAAACCTCTGGAAGATCTTCTCATCCGAAATAATTATTGTGATGTGGGTTTAAT
This sequence comes from Triticum timopheevii, assembly GCA_963921465.1. Taxonomy (NCBI): domain Eukaryota; kingdom Viridiplantae; phylum Streptophyta; class Magnoliopsida; order Poales; family Poaceae; genus Triticum; species Triticum timopheevii. Next base: position 395,059,177 of record OY997270.1, read on the forward strand.
TAAACCATGATCCCTGGGGGCTCTCATGGGAATAAGAATATGGAAACCTATGATCCTCGGAGGCTCTCATAGGTGGGTTAAATTGGAGGCGGTCCAATTTAACAATAGGTTAATAAAAATGAAAGAGAAAATTTTTGGCTAGTGAGTAGAAGTAGGACAAAATTGGCTATATGCAAAATAAACCTTAGAGCTTTCCACTTGTTATGTCCTTGCATGTAGATAATAGGTCTGTTTTCATAATTTGGGTGTGACTTGCCAATACATTCAATGTATTAACCCTTTGTGGCTGCAACGTTTCATGTTGCAGATCTTTCAGACGAAGAGTAAGGTGCGATAGGTCGTTATTATGCACTCAGTTTTGCCGTGGAGTTGATGGATTCATTTACCTTCGAAGCTTCCACGGTTATTTTATTTAGATGGCCTTCATCCATATTATTGTAATAAATACTCTTTTTGAGGACCTTGATGTAATAAAGTGTGTGATTGAACTCTGTTATAATTCCTGAAGTACTTTGTGTGTCAGCATACCGATCCAGGGATGACACTTAAGCACAGAGACTTCGCTACATTGGGATCGGGTCGCTATAGGAACTGGATCCCTTTTCTTAAAAAAATGAAAAAGAAGTTGCTAGCTCATGGGACATTGCTTCATTTTAGGTGAACTGCACAAAAAGGTCCCATGAATTGATTCATCCATGTTGGTGACTGGTGTCACCCCTTCTACAATGGCGTGGACTGCAAATATGGTTCCCATCACAAGGTATGTTTCTTTTTGGTCCGACCTTTGCCAAAGATCCTACATGTTGAGTCTGCTCTTGTGCTACTGTTTTGGCACTGCCATGATAAAGCAGTAATCTTATTATTTTGCACCTTAATATAGTGGCACTACTAATTTGAGGCAATGTTTTGGCACCAATAGTGCCACTGACTTTTTTATATATTGAAAGAGGGGGTTTCCTCCTATTTCATTAAGGAAACCGAACCATAGAGAACCATTATCCGACAACATCTCAGTGTAAACGGGCAGTTATGCAACTACTACTAGAATGGACTGAGTACTAGCAGGAGACAAGTTTGCCACTTGAGCTAGGCAGGTAGGGGGACGCAGCACCAGCTTGACCAAGTTTGGATTACAACCCAAATGCTACCATAGAAACAATAGGGGGGAAGATAGGGACTGAAAGAGCCAGCTTCAGCATCCCAGTCTAAGCACCCCCAGCCTCCATCCTTGTGACACATGGTACACCTCATTTGCCACCTGCTCGACCCTAGTGCCACTGATAAAATGAAGTAATAGTACAGTTAAAATAGAGCGAGCGTCCTCTCTATCATTTCACTCCAATGTAGATAAAGAAAGTGCTTCTCTTTGTTAGTATATGTTTCATCATCTAGTCACATTGTCAATGTTTAAGCGTTTCTGCAAACTGGAGTGCTTAATTTTAGTTGATTTGCACAAAAAATAGAGATTGGAATGTCTCAAGGCCCCTCCTTTGTACTACCATTGTACATTGATGTTCATCACTGGCAAAAGATGTATCGGGGAGAATTGGGTCGATTTCCAGTATGAGGCCTACCGCATGAGGCGTCGCAGGACTCATCTCGCTCTTGCAGCATGGCATACTTTGATACTATCGCAATATTTTCTTCTATTTATTAGTGTATGTTTCATCAACTAATGCCACTATAATGGAATCATGCTTTTTCATTATTTGTGCAAAGAGGGTTATTCGGCTGCATTTTGGTGGAACTGCACAAATGTACAGATGGAACCGACATATATGCAGAGTGCAAGGTGTGCCAAGTAAAAATGAACGACACCAACCATGCTCCATGCACGCATTGGCATCCACCACCAACAGTGGGATGTGTGGCGCTCTCTGTGGATGGATCTTTCTCGACAGCAAATCCTCTAACCAAATACTAGTAGCTTATATTGGCAGTTTTCTAGGGCGTACTCTTTTCTGAAAGAAGCACCAATCTATTTTTCTTTATTTGTACACAGTGTCACAACTTTGACCTAAAGGCCCAGAGCTATTTTAGGGTGATTGGCGTAGTACTTGGAGACTGATTGTAAGCATGATTTTCATTAGCCATCACACTGATTGTAAGCATGAGTAGATGGAAGATTAGGTTAGTGCGAAGCTTACCTTCAACCCTACCGCCGCCATTGAAACAAGGTGAGCGTCGAGGGAACCATGGAGAATGGTGGCGAAGCGACGTCGCGCCATCCAGCCTCCGCTTGCGGTGGGAGAATGAATACTCCTGTGGCTCCGGCTGGCTCTACACCCTCACGAACGGCACACCGTACTCGATCGATTCGTTATCCTCTAGAAGCTCGATCTTCGACCTGTACGCCACCACCTCCGCCTGACTTTCACCTCGGGCGAATTTGTCTGCTCCATCACCTAGAGGAGATACTTGATGACCCACAAGTATAGGGGATCAACTGTAGCTCTTTTTGATAAGTAAGAGTGTCGAACCCAACAAGGAGCAGAAGGAATGACAAGTAGTTTTCAGTAAGGTAGTGTCTACAAGTGCTGAAACTGTAAGTAGTGAGTAGTTTGATAGCAAGATAATTTGTAACGAGCAAGTAACGGTAGTAACAGTAATTATGCAGCAAGGTAGCCCAATCCTTTTTAGACAAAGGACAGGCCAAAATGGTCTCATATAAGAAGCAAAGCGTTCTTGAGGGTACACGGGAATTTCATCTAGTTACTTTTGTCATGTTTTGGTTTGATTTGTGTTTGCTACTTTGATAATTTGATATGTGGGTGCACCGGTGCTTAGGTGTTGTTCTTACATGAACAAACCTCCTACTTATGATTAACCCTCCCACAAGCATCTGTAACTAAGAAAAAAGTAATAAGAATAAATTCTAACCATAGCATTAAACTCTAGGATCCAATCGGTCCCTTACAGAATAGTGCATAAACTGGGGTTTAAGTTTCTGTCACTCTCGCAACCCACCATCTATTTACTACTCCACAATGCATTCCCTTAGGCCCCAATATGGTGAAGTGTCATGTAGTCGACGTTCACATGACACCACTAAGGGAATCACAACATACATACTATCAAAATATCGAACACATATGAAATTCACATCATTACTTGCAACATGATTTCTCCCGTGACCTCAAGAATATAAGTAACTACTCACAAATAATCAACATGCTCATGATTAGAGGGGTATTAAATAGCATAATGGATCTGAAAATATAATCTTCCACCAAATAAACCATATAATAATCAACTACAAGATGTAATCAACACTACTAGTCACCCTCTAGCACCAATCTATAGTTTCGGGAACAAGATTGAATGCAAGAGATGAACTAGGGTTTGAGATGAGATAGTGCTGGTGAAGATGTTGATGGAGATTTCCCTCCCCAAGATGGGATAGTTGTTGGTGATGATGATGACGATGATTTCCCCCTCCGGGAGGGTAGTTCCCCCGGCAGAATCGCTCCGCCAGAGAGCAAAAGTGCTCCTGCCCAAGTTCCGCCTCGAGACGGCAGCGCTCCGTCCCGAAAGTCTCCCCCTTTATTTTTCTAGGTCAAATTGACTTATATACCAGAAGATGGGCACCGGAGGTGGAGCGAGGAGGGCACGACCCACCAGGGCGCGCCTAGGCTCCCTGGCGCACCCAGGTGGGTTGTGCCCACCTAGTGGGGCCCCTCTGGTAGTTATTTGCTCCAATATTTATTAAATATTACATAAAAATTCTCCATGAAGGTTCAGCTTGTTTGGAGTTGTGCAGAATAGGTTGCCTGATGTAGCTTTTTCAGGTCCAGATTTCCAGCCGCCAGAATTCTCCCTCTTGGTGTGTACCTTGCAAATTATGAGAGAAAAGGCATTAGAATTACTCCAAAAAGCATTATTATGGATAAAAACATTATAAATAATAATAACAAAACATGATGCAAAATGGATGTATCAACTCCCCTAAGCTTAGACCTCGCTTGTCCTCAAGCGAAAACCGAAATCAAAAAACATGTCCACATGCTTTGAGAGAGAAGTGTCGATAAAAACAAAAATACGGACATAGAAGCATCATGTTGATTATTATAACAGCAACAAAATTGAACATAGGACTTTTATCATTGAACTTGCATCATATACTTCCCATGAATAAGTAACAGTTCATCACATAACTGAAGTATAAAACAAAAACTCTATTAGAAACCAACAAACTATGTTCTATGTCAACTTTGCAACTACAATTCATCATCTTTTCAGGAAGAGTCACGTGTCGGAGCCTTTTAGCAAGTCCACATACTCAACCATCATATAGTCTTCTATGATTGCTAAAACTCACCTCATACCCATGAGCAAAACGTTTCAACCGGACACCTAGAAAGATAGGGGCTCATAGTTTCGCCTCCCAACATACTCACCTCAAGGGTGATGTCAACAATAATAACTCATGCTATCTATACTCAACTGGACATATGTGCCTAGATCTGTCCTCACCACATGATGCTTGCCAAAAGAAAAAATAAAAAGGAACCGAAGGAAAACTTTGACTCTTTGCATAAAAGTAAATACATAAAAGTAAGAGATAGGCCCTTCGTAGAGGGAAGCACACGTTGCCATGCGCTTATTTGTTTGCATGCTCAACCCCTTAGTGCAAGAGAATGTCATGTTGTATTGCCCCTTAAGATGACAACCTTTATTATGCAGTCTGTCACTTTTATTCTTTGTCATCCAAGTTCATACAACGCTCAATTTTCTCTTACCCTAAATGATCTCACATATTTAGAAGCAATTTTTATTGCCTTTTTGCACCGATGACAACTTACTTGAGGGATCTTGCTCAATCCCTAGGTAGGTATGGTGGACACCTGAAAAAGATTTGGGTTTAAGCGTTTTGGATGCACAAGTAGTATCTCTATTAGTGCGGAATTTTTGGCTAGCAAAGATAGGGGGCAAGCATCACATGTTAAAGGATCTATGACAATATGACTCCTGTGTGAATATAAATATACATAAATCATTAAGTTGTCTTCCTTGTCCAACGTCAACAATTTTGGCATATAATATTTTGATGAGGGCTCACAGTCACAAAAGATTTCTAGGATAGTATATTTATATGTGAATCTTCTTTTCCCTTATTAATTCTTTCATGAGTTGCATCATTGACTAATGCTTTGTTTGTCAATCTCTAATAAAATTTCCTACTTATACTTCTCCTTATGTGGTGCTATCACCTACCATAGGATTAGTATATGATCTAATTGATTTATTTCCTTTCTTATTTCTTTTCTTTATTTGCAACATGAAAGTAAAGAAAGCAAAACTCAGACTAACTTTATTATATAACTTGCACACGATTACGAGGATAGATCACTAAGCAGACTCTCAAATAAGAAAGGATCGAACTAACTTTATTTCATCTAAAGCAAAAAGATCGAACTAAGATAACTAAAAGCAAAAAAGATAGTGGGATGATACGATATCGGGGCACCCTCCCCAAGCTTGGCGGAATCCAAGGGGAGTGCCTATACCCGATACTCAGTTCTCCTTTGGTGGTGAAGAAGCTTCTTCCTCCTCCTTGGCCAGCAGTGCTTGTGCTCTCACCGGGGACGGATTTACGGTAGCCTCCTTGCCCTTGTCTCCCTTGGCAGCGTCCGTAATCTCCTCCCTCTTCGTCTCGATCTTCATCAACCAAGCATCTTCTTCCATGTTATTGGAGGAGCAGGAAGACATGATGCCTGGCTTGATGAATCTGACCAGGAACAACAAGAAAAGAGAACAGAGGATTTCTTCGCGATACGGTGGTTAACAGGTTTGGGGGGTATATATAGAATTTTTATCTTGCAAGACAAGGATACAAAAGAAAAACAGAGTCTGGAAGGTGCCCAGGTGGGCACAACCCACCTGGGCGTGCCAGGCATGCCTGGCGAGCCCGGGTGTCTTATGCCCACAAAGGGATGTTTCCTGGGAGTTTCTTTATTTCCAAAATTCTAAAATATTCCAAAACTAACAAAAAATATTTTTGCGGATTTTTCGGAGACCGTTTACTAATTACCGGATCATTTACCTCCTTATTTTGAGGATTCCGGGGTGTTCCGGAAGGACTCTTTTATGTGTTCTCCCGGTGTCAAAGTTTGGATAATTTTACTTTCAACATTAATAGGAGTACCTGAGATATAATGCTTTATTCGTTGCCCGTTGACAACCTTCGGGTTAGTGCCTTCGAAATTATTTATTTTGATGGCTCCAGACAAGTAAACCTCCTCGATGACATATGGGCCTTCCCACTTCGAGAGGAGCTTTCCTGCAAAAATCATAAAACGAGAGTTGTACAAAAGAACATATTCTCCGACTTTGAACTCACACTTTTGGATTCTTTTGTCATGCCATCTTTTAACTTTCTCTTTGAATAATTTTGCATTTTCATAAGCCTGGGTTCTCCATTCATCTAAAGAGCTAATATCAAATAACCTCTTTTCATCGGCAAGTTTGAAATCATAGTTGAGTTCTTGAATTGCCCAGTATGCTTTATGTTCTAACTCAGTAGGCAAATGACAAGCTTTTCCATAAACCATTTTATAAGGAGACCTACACATAGGATTTTTATATGCTGTTCTATAAGCCCAAAGTGCATCATCTAATTTCTTAGACCAATTCTTCCCGGACCTATTGACAGTCTTTTGCAAAATTAATTTATTTCTCTATTGCTAAGTTCAACTTGACCACTAGACTGAGGATGATAAGGTGATGCAATTCTATGGTAACATCATACTTGGCAAGCATTGTACGAAAAGCACCATGAATAAAGTGTGAACCACCATCAATCATTAAATATCTAGGGACTCCAAACCTTGGGAAAATAACTTCCTTAAGCATTTTAAATATCTAGGTGTTATGATCAGCACTACTAGTTGGAATAGCTTCTACCCATTTAGTAACATAGTCAACAGCAACCAAAATATGTGTATACCCATTATAGGAAGGAAAAGGTCCCATGTAATCAAATCCCCAAACATCAAATGGTTCAATAGCAAGTGGATAATTCATAGGCATTTCTTGACGCTTATCAATATTACCTATTCTTTGGCATTCATCACAGGATGAGACAAACTTATGGGCATCCTTGAAGAGAGTAGGCCAATAAAATCCAGATTGCAATACCTTGTGAGCAGTTCTATCTCCAGCATGATGCCCTCCATAAGCCTCAGAGTGACATTTCCATAGGATTTGTCCCTGTTCATGCTCGGGTACACAACATCTAATAATACCATCTACTCCTTCTTTATAAAGATGTGGGTCATCCCAAAAGTAATGTCTTAAATCATATAAGATTATTTTTTTCTTTTGTTGGTATGTAAAGCTAGGAGGTAAATATGTAGCAACAATGTAATTAGCATAATCGGCATACCAAGGAGTAGTATTACCAACATTTATTGCAGCTTACTGCTCATCAGGAAAACTATCATCAATAGGTAGTGGGTCATCAAGCACATTTTCAAGCCTAGACAAGTTATCTTTTATGGGGTTCTTAGCTCCTTTTCTATCAATAATATGTAAATCCAATTCTTGTAACAAGAGAACCCAATGAATAAGTCTAGGTTTAGCATCTTTCTTTTCCATAAGATATTTAATAGCAGCATGGTCTGTGTGAATAGTTACTTTGGAATCAACAATATAAGGTCTAAATTTATCACAAGCAAACACCACTGCTAAAAATTCTTTTTCAGTAGTAGCATAATTTCTTTGTGCGCTGTCTAGAGTTATACTAGCATAATGAATAACATTCAATTTCTTATCAACTCTTTGTCCTAGAATAGCACCAACAGCATAATCACTAGCATCACACATAATTTCAAAAGGCAAGTTCCAATCAGGTGGTTGAGCAATAGGTGCAGAAATTAAGGCTTTCTTGAGTGTTTCAAAGGCTTCTAAACAATCATCATCAAAAAAAAGGAACATCCTTTTGCAAAAGACTAGTGAGAGGCCTAGAAATTTTAGAGATGTCTTTAATAAATCTCCTATAGAAACCAGCATGACCTAGGAAACTACGAATACCTTTGGTGTCCTTAGGACATGGCATTTTCTCAATTCCATCAACCTTAGCTTGTTCCACTTAAATACCTCTTTCAGAAATTGATGACCCAATACATTGCCCTCATTAACCATAAAGTGGCACTTCTCCCAATTCAAGACAAGATTTGTTTGTTCACATCTCTGCAAAACTCGCTCAAGATTGCTTAAACAATCATCAACGGACTTCCCATAAACAGAAAAGTCATCCATGAAAACCTCAACAATCTTTTCACAAAAGTCAGAGAATATAGCCATCATGCATCTTTGAAAGGTAGCAGGTGCATTACATAAACCAAAAGGCATATGTCTATAAGCATAGGTTCCAAAAGGACAAGTAAAAGTAGTCTTTTCTTGCTCAGGTTGAGATACAGGTACTTGTGAAAAGCCAGAATATCCATGAAGGAAGCAGAGTGTGTGTGTTTAGATAATCTTTCAAGCATTTGATCAATAAAAGGCAAAGGGTAATGATCTTTTCTACTTGCTTTGTTTAATTTTCTAAAATCAATTACCATTCTATAGCCTGTAACAATTCTTTGTGGAATAAGCTCATTCTTATCATTAGGAACAACAGTTATACCTCCTTTCTTAGGGACACAATGAACAGGACTTACCCATCTACTATCATCTATGGGATAGATTATACCTGCTTCCAGAAGTTTTAGTATTTCCGTTCTTACCACTTCTTTCATCTTCGGATTTAACCGACGTTGATGATCAACAACTGGTTTAGCATCAGGTTACATATTAATTTTGTGCTGACATAGAGTGGGACTAATGCCCTTTAAGTCATCAAGAGTATATCCAATAGCAGCTCGGTGCTTCCTTAGAACTTCCAATAATCTTTCTTCTTCATGTTCCGAAAGGTTAGCACTGATAATAACAGGATATATCATCTTTTCATCAAGATAAGCATATTTCAAAGTGTTTGGCAATTGTTTTAATTCAAACACAGGGTCACCCTTAGGTGGAGGAGGCCCTCCAAGAGTTTCAATAGGAAAATTGTGTTTAAGCAGAGGATGTTGTTCAAAGAAGATCTTATCTATTTCATTTCTTTCATGCATATGTAAATCATTCTCGTGGTCTAGCAAGTATTGCTCGAAAGGATCAGTAGGTGGCACGCAATAGAAGCAAGACCAATTAATTCATCCTTACTAGGCAATTCTTTTTCATGATGATTTCTACTAAACTTGGAAAAATTAAACTCATGAGACTCATCACCAAAGCTAACACCCACAATTTGTTTCTTGCAATATATCTTAGCATTTACTGTGTTCAAGAAAGGTCTACCAAAGATAATGGGACAGAAGTCATCTTGCGGGTACCAAGAACAAGAAAATTAGTAGGATATTTTATTTTCCCACACAAGACTTCAACATCTATAATAATCCCACAAGGTGATATGGTGTTCTATTTGCAAGTTTAATAGTAACATCTATGTCTTCTAACTCGGTAGGTGCTATGTCTTTTATAATTTCTTGATGTAGAGTGTAAGGAATAGCACTCACACTAGCACCCATGTCACATAAACCATGATAACAGTGATCTCCTATTTTAACTAAAATAACATGCATGCCAACAACAGGTCTATGTTTATCTTTTCCATCAGTTTTAGCACTTGTAGCAGCTTCTTCACAGAAGTAAATAACATGCCCATCCATATCTTCTTCCAAGAGATATTTAACCATAGCAATGCTAGGTTCTACTTCAATTTGTTCATCACGTTTAGGTGTTCTAACATAGCTTTTGTTAGCCATAGTTGAAACATTAGCATGTTGTTTAATCCTAACAGGGAAACGTGGTTTCTCAATATAAGCAGAAGGAACAACTGGATCAACATTATAACGTATAGTTTCTTATTTAACTGGTACTGGTTCTTTAGTTTCATCTTTAATAGGTGGGTGATATTTAAACCACTTCTCTTTAGGAAGTTCAACATGAGTAGCAAATGATTCACAAAAGGAGGCTACAATCTCAGAGTCAAGTCCATATTTAGTGCTAAACTTTTGAAAAGCATCGGCATCCATAAAAGATTTAACACAATCATACTTAAGCTTTATACCCGACTCTGTACCTTCAGTTCCCAATCTTCAGAGTTGCGTTTAATTCTTTCCAAATGATCCCACCGGAAATCAAGAGTTTTCTTCATAAAAGAACCAGCACAAGAAGTATCCAGCATGGTTTGATCATTACGAGAAAGCCGAGCATAAAAATTCTGAATAATAATTTCTCTTGAGAGCTCATGATTGGGGCATGAATATAACATCGACTTAATCCTCCCCCAAGCTAGAGAGATAATTTCTCCTTCACGAGGCCAAAAATTATATATATAATTCCGATCACGGTGAACTAGATGCATAGGATAAATTTTTTGATGGAACTCCAATTTTAAATGATTCCAATTCCATGATCCAATATCACCGCATAGCCTGTACCATGCCAATGCTTTTCCCTTCAAAGATAAAGGGAAAAACTTTTTCATCACTTCATCCCTAGGTAAACCTGCAAGCTTAAACAATCCACAAATTTGTTCCACATGTATCAGGTGCATATCAGGATGTTCAGTTCCATCTCATTCATAAGGATTAGCTAGCAGTTGTTCTTTCATACCCGAAGGGATTTCACATTCAATATTTTCAGTAGGTGCAGTAGGTTGGGGGGTAAATAATTGTGGTTCCGGACGAGGTGAAGATACCCTGAACAAACCCCTCAAAGGATAGTTTTCCATATTAACAAGTGACAATAAATTTCAGCACACTATATAAATGTTTCCTTACCAAAGGCGCTTCACTCCCCGGCAACGGCACCATAAAATAGCCTTGATGACCCACAAGTATAGGGGATCAATTGTAGATCTTTTTGATAAGTAAGAGTGTCAAACCCAACGAGGAGCAGAAGGAAATGACAAGTAGTTTTCAGTAAGGTAATGTCTATAAGTGCTGAAACTGTAAGTAGCGAGTAGTTTGATAGCAAGATAATTTGTAACGAGCAAGTAACGATAGTAACAATAAGTATGCGGCAAGGTATCTCAATCCTTTTTAGACAAAGGACAGGCCAAAACGGTCAATTATAACAATCAAAGCGTTCTTGAGGGTACACGGGAATTTCATCTAGTTACTTTTGTCATGTTGGTTTGATTTGTGTTTGCTACTTTGATAATTTGGTATGTGGGTGGACCGGCGCTTTGGTGTTGTTCTTACTTGAACAATCCTACTTATGATTAACCCTCCCGCAAGCATCCACAACTACGAGAAAAGTATTAAGCATAATTTCTAACCATAGCATTAAACTCTAGGATCCAATCGGTCCCTTACGGAATAGTGCATAAACTGGGGTTTAAGTTTCTGTCACTCTCGCTACCCACCATCTATTTACTACTCCAGAATGCATTCCCTTAGTCCCAATTATGGTGAATTGTCATGTAGTCAACGTTCACATGACACCACTAAGGGAATCACAACATACATATTGTCATAATATCGAACACATATCAAATTCACATGGTACCTTGCAACATGATTTCTCCCGTGACCTCAAGAACAAAAGTAACTACTCACAAATAATAAACATGCTCATGATCAGAGGGGTATTAAATAGCATAATGGATATGAACAAATAATCTTCCACCAAATAAACCATATATTAATCAACTACAAGATGTAATCAACACTACTAGTCAACCCCTAGCACCAATCTATTGTTTCAGTAACAAGATTGAATACATGAGATGAACTAGGGTTTGAGATGAGATGGTGCTGGTGAAGATGTTGATGGAGATTTCCCTCCCCAAGATGGAAGAGTTGTCGGTGTGATGATGACGATGATTTCCCCCTCCGAGAGGGAAGTTCCCCCGGCAGAATCGCTCCGCCGAAGAGCAAAAGTGCTCCTGCCCAAGTCTCGCCTCGATATGGCGGCGCTCTGTCCCGAAAGTCTACCCCTTTATTTTTCTAGCTCAAAATGACTTATATACCAGAATATGGGTACTGGAGGTGGACCGAGGAGGCCACAACCCACCAGGGGCGCGCCTAACTACCAGAGGGGGCCCACCAGGTGGGCAGAACCCACCTGGGCGCGCCAGGGCTCCCTGGCGCGCCCCAGTGGGCCTGCTCTGGTCGTTATTTGCTCCAATATTTCTTAAATATTCCATAAAAAATTTCCGTGAAGGTTCAACTTGTTTGGAGTTGTGTAGAATAGGTAGCGTGATGTAGCTTTTTCAGGTCCAGTTTTCCAACTGCTAGAATTCTCCCTCTCTGTGTGTACCTTGCAAATTATGGGAGAAAAGGCATTAGAATTACTCCAAAAAGCATTATTACGGATAAAACATTATAAATAACAGAAAGAAAACATGATGCAAAGTGGACGTATCAATACTCGATGAACTCGAAGGACTGTGGCGTGACTGCCGCCGAGGAGTACATCGCCACCCTCATCGCCGTCATTGTCAAAACCAAATAAGGATATCCTTCAACCTGGCTAACTTTGCCTGGTCACCGCCGGCGATTTTCCTGATTCGTTGTTGCATCCTCTCCATAGATGTCCTTCTGAGAGGTCAGGTGCTAGCTTAGGAAGATGGGAGGAGAGACAGTGGTCTTGCAATAGAGCAGAGGGAGAGGCGAGACGGTGGTTTTGCAATGGAGAGGAGAGGGGTGGTTTTGCAATTGAGAAGAGGGAGAGGCGAGACGGTGGTTTCAAATGGAGATGATGGAGAGGAGAGGAGGTGGATTTGCAATGGAGAATAGGGAGAGGAGTGTGCGACAGCAATTTAGGATTGGACGAGAGGGCCGGCGCGCCGTGACTGGATCAAAATCAAAATCATTTTACCCTTCAATTAAGAAAGCGACCCCACATTAACTAGTCTCCCTTTTATTCTGGGTCATAATTGAACATGATTTTTACAAATAAAATATATGTTATACATTACAAAAATAATACAATTTGAAAGTACATTCAGATACGAACCAAACGATACAATTTTTGGTGACATGCATTCCCATTTTGCTTGTCAAATACAGTATGTGGTCAAACTTTGACCTAAAATGCGCAAAACAAAAAAAATACTTCCAAGACGAGTGTCGCTCCTCTCCTCTTAAACCACCGCCGCTCCTCTTCCAATCTAAATCCACCGCCGCTCATCTTCTCTTCCAATTCAAAACCACCGCCCCTCCTCTCCTATTCCAATCCAAAACTAGCACCGCTCCTCTCTTGTTCTAATCCAAAACCAGTGCCGCTCCTCTCCTCTTCCATTCAAAAACCATCGCCGGCGAGTGAACGTGCTGTGGAGAAATAGATCGATGGAGGAGTACAATCTATACGGGAGGATCGCAGACGAAGACCCATGTGAAGCTATCTAGGATGTTGGAGATACAGTCTTTGTTTGACAACAAGGACCAACTAGCGGCGACGGTGACATCCATGGATAAATATGTGCAATAGAGCGAAAAGGCAGCGATACTCCCAAAGGGAGTAGCGCGAGAGTACATAGAGTTGCTCCTCTGGGCCATGGAGTAAACAAATTCACCGAATCTGATCATGAGAGAGCGATGGTGGGAGTATCGATCCCGGATGGAGCATCCATCGGAGATAGAAGGATCGAGCATCTACAGGGTGCCATTTGTAAGGGTGTCGTGCCAGAGCAAGCTGGTGGAGTCTTCATCGACCAGTTGGCCCGATGATGCTTCCCCACGATCCTCTCCCTCGCGGTTCACATAATCTCACGGGGTGGCTGTCTGCCGTCGAGGAATGGGAGGGGACTGCTCCCCTAGCCCAATAGTTGGGCAGGTTGTGAATTGTCAGGAGGAGCTTAGGGTTGTCAGTATTTGCAGGTTGTGAATTGTGTTTTGTGTTGTGTATTTTGAGGGTACTTTCAGATATAAATGTCTTTTGAATTTCAGATTTGCAGTATTGAGCATATGAAGTATTTTATGAATTCTATAGATCTATTTTTAGCACTTAAAAATGTAGTTTCATAGGAGTATAAAAGTGCAGACAATGTGATTCTCAGAGAAGAAACTGCAAGTTTCAGTTTCAGATAAGAAACTACAAGTTTCAGTTTCACGTAAGAAACTGCAAGTTTCAGAGGCACAACATTTATATTAACACGCCCTTTTCAAACAGGGATAACATCATGTTGGAAGTTTTATTCATGGTCGAAAATGGAACTACCAGCCAGTTAACAACATGTTGATCAAGATTCATGCATAGCACATCTTCATATGATGCACATTCAAAAAGATATGCTATTTTCAAAATGCCCACACGATGTCGAGTGTGCGAAAAACAGAGAAAATGAGGGAGGAAATTTTGGCAAGTGTTGGACGTGGTGTGAGTAGATAACAATGGGGACCCACATGTCAATAATGGAAAAGGCAAAAAAATTGGAGATGTTTTCCCTGAATAAGGTGGAACCGAACCCAGGCGGAACAACGGTCGGGTAGTGTCACTTGGCCATTGGGCTAGTTCAGTAGTTTTGATATAAATAAGGCACTGCTTCACGTGGTCTGTTCTCGTCCTACCCCTTTGTGCACTCGCCGCGGCGCCGCTATCTACCATTGTGAACATGCTGAACAAACGAGAGGAATCTGGAGAGGACTGTACGTGGAGAGGCGGACAATCGGGACCCACCAGGTCTATGGCCGTACACAAGCAAGTGCCTCATTCAAAAAAATACTTCCTTCGAATGCTATACTGGCGTTGGGGCCCACGGGTTTGTCAACATAGTTACATTTTTTTAGGTGCTTCAACGTAGTTACTAAAGGAGATAAATTTACAGCGAAGCCGGGGAGCTGGCAGGTATCATTTATTATCAGTGGGCCAGCAAGTATCAGCTGGATTGTGGGCTGCCCCGTCTAGGCTTTCTTTTTTAACATGCGCAGCCCACGACATGCCGGTTTTTATTTCCTTGAGGGCCATCATGTATCGACCGGCCGATGGACCTCCCATCCGAGGTTTCATTTTTCCTCAAACATAGACAGCCCAATTTATGTATTTTTTGAAGAAAACCCAGAGGCTTGTTCTATTTTTTTATATAAGAATAGGAATGCCAGGTCCAACTTATGTTTCCCTTTTAACTATATTATATATATTTAAATTATTTTATATGTTATTATATATTATTTTTATTGTCATTATATATTAAACAGATACTTACATATATAAGAAAACAATATCCCACATCTTATTAACTTATAAAAATAATTTCTTAACAATAAAATTCTGGATTTTTTTACATTAAGGCAACGAAAATCCTGGTGATTGTGTCCAAAAGCTTGGTAAGATTTAAGGACCAATGTAATAATAAATCACTTATTATTTAAATATATTTATAACAAAATGCTCAGCCCCTGATTATTTTTTGATACCATTGATGCACCCAACCCAACATTATACTTAGAACCAACGCAGCAAAATCGTGTATTTGAGAAAGTGCAAATGGCCTGTAATTTTTTAGGAAAAAATAAATGAGCCGCATGGACGCTACATTATTTGTTCAGCCAGCGCAAACTTGTGTATTTCAAGAAAGTGAAAATGGGATGTAGTTTTAAAAAATGGGTCGCATGGACGCTACATTATTTGTTCACCCAGCCCAGCAAATGGACTGTAATTCTCAAAAAAAAAGATCAAATGGACTGTAAATTCTGAAAAAATGGGTTGAATATGTGACACATTTTTGAGGCTGAAATGTGGGCAATAGGTCGAAGCCAACGCAAGTCGTTGTCAACTTAGTCAACAAATGATTCTTACATCATTAGCCGTTGGATTTACATCCAACGACCGACATCCATCTTCAATATCTCGTCTTCTTCCTCCAGCGCCGCTGGGACCACCTGCTCCCGCCTCCTGCTGCTAGCAGCCCTGCTTAGCATGCTTCGCTGTGAAGCGCTACCCCACCGCCGGCCAGACCATCCCTCCACCCCTCCACACCTCCTGTTCTTCTACACTGACTACCGAACCATGCCACACCAGAACCAGTTAACCCTCGTACACCTCTTCGTCTGCGACTCCACTCCCGCGTCTTCCCATCTCCGGCTCGTTGCTGTCCGAGGCCTCGCCCTCGTCCACCACCTTGGATGCGCTCGGCGCGGCGTGGTCAACACACAAAAAAATTAATACTCCCCCTACTAGCTGGGACCCACCATAGTGGAAGGATGACTTGTGGGCCTACTAAGTTGACAGGGACGGAAGGCTTTGTCAACTTAGTCAATATGAATGATTCTAGCTCCAGTGACCGTATGATGTCCATCCAAAGGCTATAGTGCTTCTTCAACCTCTGGTCTTCTTGCTCCAGCCGCCCAAACAAGCGCCGGTCGTGCCACCTGCTCCTGCCTCCCGTGGCCGGTAGTGCTGCCGTGGAGGCCTCACCGCCCCGTACTACTCCCACCGCTGGCCAGGCCCTGTGGCGACGGCAACCTCATACCGCAACCGAACCAGTGAACCCTCGTGCTCCTCTCCGCATGGGCATCCACTGTCGTGTCTTCCCCTTCCTAGGCCTCGCCGTCGTCCACCGCCTTGGTGCTCTCGGCACGGCGTGGTCAATGTGGTCAAGGAACGACTTCCATCGGAAGAGTACTGTATGTGGAGAGGCTGACAGCTGGGTCCACGGCCGTAGCAAGGAAGTGCCTCCTTATTACATGCAAAATAATGCATGATTCCTCCACCTGACAGCAGGGACCCACCGGACGGGCCAGCATATTTTGTGAAAAAAAACATTTCCCCCTAACTGCTGGGACCCACCAGCTACATCTTCACACGCAAGGAAGTGCGTAACAGTCGGGACCCACCTGGTCGAAGCGTATGTAGTGTTGTCATTCTAGTCACGAACATGTACGTACAGGTCGATCGGTCTATCTGCAGGCTGCAGCGTTGAACCATGGCCAAGTAAGGAGGGCACGTGTCGTAGTAGATCCGCGCACGTAGCATGTACACGGATGTATAGCCAGGGTGCAAGAAAGTAAATACGGCCATGTACATACATACGGGTGGGGTATCGAATGCCTACTCGCGCATACGTATGGCTAGGGCTCGTGTACATGGAGAGGCAGTGACGGCGTCCTGTTCATCGGCCGCCAACCGGCTAGGTCGGAACGGAGAAACTGCGTCATCGTGTTCATCAAGAGGTAACCAGCTTGGATGGAACAGCCGATCAAAACGAGGCCTAGCGTACCACGGAACAGAGTAAACGGCCTTGTGTTCGACCGTCTAGGGTCAAAACGGGATCCTGTTCATCGGGAGTGGTCTGGTGTACCGCAAAACGGAGGAAACGGACTTGTGTTCCAGTGCCTACAGTCAAAATGGGGTCTTGTTGATTGGGGGGTGTAGCGTACCGCAAATCGAAGGAAACGGACTTGTGTTGGAGCACTACGGTCGAAACGGGGGTCCTGTTCATCGGGAGGGGTGTGGCGTACCGCAAAACGGGAGTCCACGGGCTACTGTTCATCTCCACCGTCGACCTCCTCCAGCCTCCACCTACGACTGTTCATCCACGGGCTCCTGTTCATCCAGCCTCCACCGCTCCTCCACTGGCTACTCTTCAACCAGCCCTCTCCACGGGGTCCTGTTCAACCACCCATCCACGGGCTACTGTTCATCCAGCCCTCCACCGGCTACTGTTCAACTAGCCCTCCACAGGGTCGTTCTGTTCATCCAGCCCTCCACGGGGTCCTGTTCATCCACCCCCAACCGCTCAATTGATCGGGATCCTGTTCATCCAGCGGCAACGACCTCTACTACCATGGGGTCATGTTCATCCAACCCCCCACCAGGAACTGTTCATCCACCCCCCCCAACAATGCTCACTGTTCATCAAGGGAAGGAGGTAGCAGGTTCAATCAGATTTAGTTAGCAGCAGTAGCAAAGGAATCGCTCGATCGGGTCCAGTTAACAGCCAGATCGATCAATCGCTCAGGTTCAGTAACGCGTAACCTGCAGCGCAATCGCTCAGGTTCAGTAGGAGAACACCTTAACCGGGTTCAGTTAGAGCCCAATGCCTCGCACCCGTGTGCATACGTGTATGAGAGAAACGCGCATCGCTCGGCCCCGACCACCCACCATAACCGGGAACTCCCCGATATTTTCCTCACCCTCGCTTCTACCACGGTTTTTTCCGTCATGGACGGCCCAAAGAATGTCATTCAGCTGCGTCTCCGGCCCACCCAGGACGAAAAGCCCATTTTTTGTCATGATTTTCTGTCATAGAAGTAGGATCCCACCACTTCTATGATGATACCGGGTTTTTTCACAATTATCGTCATAGAAGTGTCATAAGCATGACAGAAAAAATATTGGTTCGGCCCAAAATGTCACGGATGTGTCTTTTTTCTGTAGTGCATGAAGTACTATGCGTAGAAGTGTGTGCAAGCGCACAATGAGGCTGAGAAGAGAAAGGCACTTGGGCATCCTGGCATCGACCCCAAGCTTGCTGCCAAGAAGGGCAAGAAGTCTACTGAAGCCAAACCAGGTGCTCCAAGGCGGGAACGACCTAGCATAGTTTTCCCTGCCAGCATGACTGGCTCGAAGCCAAAGGTTGCCTCAGCAGATTCTGAGCAAAAGAAAACTCGGCAAGCTGAGGGTGAATCCCAAAAGAGAAAGCTCCATGAAGCCCCTGACACTGCTCCCTCCAAGAAGAAGCTGAAGACTAAAGCTTCTAAGTCTTCCCGCAAGGAGTGTGTTTCTGCCCAAGAACCGATGAATGTCAAACCAATTCTGTTTCTCTATCTGCCTCAACCAACTGCGAGCATCATCTAGTGATCCACGAGCCTGCTTCCACAGAGGCTCCTGAAGATGAAGAAATTCCATCTGCTGATCCCATCACAGCTGAAGATATTGGTCATGAGGACCATGTTGAAGATGATGCATTCCTTCCTTAGATTGGACCCAATCACGTGGTATCATCGCCTGCTCCAACGAGCAGTGAGTTGATCAGTATTGGTCATCCTTTGACTCCCCGTCCATGACACCAATCACTCAAGATATGGCCTTGGATGATGAAGCTATTCTGCGCACTCCGACAGCTCAAGTCACCCCTCCAGTGCTTGAGACTAATCAAAAAAGTCCTGAAGACTTTGATTTCACAATCCCTTCACCACAGGTGTCGCCTTCCTTCAAAAGGCTTCACAAAGGTCCTAGGCCTCAGGCCTCCAAGCATTCCAGAAGAGGATCTGCAACCCACTAGCTCAGTAGCACGTCAAGTGTTCCCTGACGCCATCCCTTCTAAGAGTGCTCATGAGTCTGAAGCAAAGGTTGCTGATGACATTCCGGCTGCATTAGCTGACGAAGACAAAGCTGATGATCAAGAAGTAAATCCCCCTGCTAGTGAAACTGTTGTGCCATAAGAAGAAGTGATTGTGCCCGACCCTCCGGTGATTAAAGCCATGGAGGTTGAAACCAATGTGGTTGCCACCACTGAAGCCAGTGACACAGTCATGGCTAAAGACAATGTGGTGCTTGAAGTCAATGCTGCAACTGAAGACAATGTGTAGCTAATCGCGTTCGATGTAAATGTTCCTCCACCCGTGGCACACACTATGGAACGGGCTTACAATCGTGCTGAGTTGGTGACTGTCGGATGGCCCGTTATGGTACCAACCACTACTCGAGGCCCTCAGTATGATTATCATGTGGAGCAAAGGCCTCAAACTCTGAAGCCAAAACCAAGACCGCCAAGGCTTCCAAGTGTTGCAACAACCCAAGGCTCCTTCAGTGTGCTCAGCTTCAGAGAGCACAACACATTCTTTGATAGCGCCAAGAACCCATACAGGAAGCCCAAGATCTCCTCTGACAGGTTTTGAAGCCGTCATCAATGACGCTATTACTCATACATCCTATAAAGCCGAGACCAGTTTTTTCCCTCATAAGCGTCTGGATTGTGATGCTATTGCTGGGTTGCCTTGCCTTGAAGAGGCCCTTGACTGCTTCAAAGACGTTGGGCTGCTGCCATTTGTGACTGATAAAGAGCACTGGAATGAAGAGCTTCTATTGCAAGTTTATGCCACATTGCACATTTGAGGCTACAACAGGGATCCGAAGACTTGGATCCTTGAGTGGATGATAGATGACGTCCATCATGAAGCCAAAGCTTAGGACATCATTGAGCTTACTTCCCTGCCCACTCCTGGTGAGTTGATGAATCAAGTTGTCAGCTTTATTAAAATGAACTGTAGAGCATCGTTCAGAAGCAAGAGCCCAACATGAGCCAGATGCTGAGCATGATGAAGCCATTGACCTATGACGCCGAATACCCCAAGGATTTATTTGTCCAGGACCTTGAGTACTTGCCCCGCATAGTATATCATATTCTGAGGCATACTGTGTGGCCTATCAAAGGCAACTCTTCTGAAGCCAAACTCGAAGGTGCCATGAAGACATTAGTTTTCTATATCATCAATGGCATCAGATTCAATACCCAAGATTTCTTCATCTGACAACTTGCTGCTTCTGGCATTGATCTCTTTGGATGGAAGTTTTATGCTCCCTGGGTTATGCGCTTGATCAAGCTTCATTCCACTGTCAACTATCAACCTTCAGCATGCAATCACATTGTATTCTTGCCTGAAGTTGACATGTCTTATGAAGCCATCTACACTGATCCAGCAAAGAAGCCACTCCACTTCCAAAATGCTGAATATCAAAGCTACACTCAACCTATTGAAGGCATTCATGTACCAAACTCTGCTACTCCTGCTTATCCTCTGGCTGGCAACTTGCGTTTGCCGCATCGTGCCAATACTGAAGCAACTGCAAGCACAATTGCTCAAAGGCCTATGAAGTGTCCTCGTGTCCTCAACGACCATGAGCTTCTGGAATCTTTACATCAAAAGCTAGATAGGCATCATGAATGGCTCAAGCGCCAAATGCAGAGTCTTCTGGTTGAAGTCAATCGCATTCGCAACTTGGCCACCAAGAATTCCTTCGTCGCCCATGAAGCCTGTCGGCTGTCCTGGAAGAGCCTCACACTGCTTTGCTCTGAAGATGATCTTCACGAAGATGCCTTCATAGATAAATTCAAGTTTGACTCCAGCCATCGCAATCTGCAAGTTGGTGTCCCACACCATCCATTGAAGATTTTGAGTATTCACCTTTGGCTGCAACTGTTGTTGCGAGAGTCATCGATGAAGAAGACGACGCCACTTCACCAGCATTTGCTTCACTACGTCAGGTATCGGTGGGAAAAAACACCTATGGGATCACAAGGATCCCTACTGCGGTTGCGGGGCGCTGGGTGGTGAGAAGAGCGGGATCAGCAGTCAGTACGAGCACGCGGGTCATTTACCCAGGTTCGGGCCGCGAAGATGCGTAATACCCTAGTCCTGCTTTGATGTGTATATTTGTGTTCTCGAGGTTCTTGAACTAGCTACAATGAGCATAACTTGTCCAAAAGTCTGAATCCTTCTCCTGGATTCCTCGGGCCTCCTTTTATAGGCAAGGGGATCACCACAGTGGCACACAGGAGGTGTCGTCGGGGCACTGTGCTTAAGCCTATCGCTTGTCATTACGGGACAAGACGCATTTAATGCACCTCTGACGTGTCCCCTCCACTTTACCACCGCCTCGCCCTGCCTTGACACGCACCTGGGCCAGCAAGGCGGTCAGCGCCATGTAGGCTGGCAGGCTGCTGAGGTGGCGTGGTGGTAGGGCCTTCACGAAGATTTGCATGCCACCATGTAGGCATGCGCTGAGTTGGCCGAGAAGCCTCACGTCGACACGCACGCGCCTGCCCAGCTGGTGTGCTGGCAGCTGCATGGGAGTGGTGATAGAACTTTGGTGGGTGCGGGCCTGGCTGTGGCCTCGTGGTTGTCTTCGGCAAAGGCCTTGCCAGGGCCCCCGGCAAGGGGCTTGCCATGGCGTTGCGGTCGTCCCCGGCAAGGATCTTGCCGGGGGTCTTGTGGGTTTCCTCGGCAAGGATCTTGCCGAGGTTCGTCATCCTCTACTCTTCTGATTTGAAGTGTTCTTGTCTTCTCAAAGATCTGCGTGCCAGCACGGAGGCGCCTCCCGAGCCTTGGTCCCAATGCGGTTGGTGGCACTGGAGGAACTGGGGCTCATGGGAAGCGCACTTTGCTGGAGTCGGGTAAGCTGCCCCGGCAAGGGACTTGCCGGGGCCGTGGAGGCCGCCCTGGCAAGGATCTTGCCAGGGGAAACCACTTCGCCTTCTTGCTCTTTATGCCTTTTCCTTGGCGTTGCTCTGATTCTTTGTTCCTGCCATGCTTAAGCGTGGTCGTGGGCGCGGCTCTCACTGCCCGTGCACAAATAAGGGCTACAAAAAAGCGCCCCTACTTTAGTACACCGACAGGAGCCCCGGGCCTGGGCCACACATAAGCACGACACGTTGTTGGGCCAGGCTCAGAACGGTGCGCGGGCAGGCGGGGCGGTTTTTACCATAGTAACTTTCCGTCCGCTGCGCTTCACCACGACCCGCGTTGAATGCGTGACGTGGGGGTCGCACGCGTGCGTGATCTAAGCATGCTTGCGTCATCCTGTGGTGAACAGTAAAGAGGCGGCTTGCGAGTCCTTTCGAGACCGCAGGGCCGCCGCTCGTTTACCATCCTTACCTGAGAACCGTCGCTCCACGCGTACCGTTACGCCCGTCTCTCATGCCACGTACGCTGCATGCAAGACGCAGAGTGAATGACAGGCGCGTGGGATACGGGAAGTCGTGCACGCGTGGGTCAATTCCCACGTGCCTTTAATTGGGCGGGGAGGGCGGTCGACGGCCTCACCTGCTGTCACCTTAATGAGTCGGATTGGCTGAAAGGGGCGGCCGAGCACCGACCCCGTCCTTTATAAGGAGGGGAGCGGGAGGAACGGCGCCCCTCAGTCCTTTGTCATCCGCCTCTCCCCATCCCTGCTCCTTCCTCCCTTCAGTCATGGCGAGAGGGCGCGGTGATGTTTCATCGGTGGTGGCGAGGGTCTCCACGAGACAACGTGTTGCTCATCCCCAAGAGCTCGTGGTGGCGAAGCCAGTCGTTAGAAGAAGGGGGAGGGGCGAGGTCGAGGCCTTCGCGGTGCTCGGGGAAGAGGAGGAGGGGGCAGCACGTCGGCCTCGCCACTACCAGCGGCCCCTCCCCCGGTGGAGGGCCACGTCGGGGACAACCCCTACGAGTTGTTCATTAGGCTGCGCCAGCCGGCGCGTCGTCGTCTTCGTCTCCCGACCCAATTTGCACGGGAGATGGAGCTGGACCCGCCGCAGGCGCTGAGGCTGCACATGAGGGGCTGTGGGAACAGCGGCACATGGGCCGACGTCGAGTTCCCAGCCCCTCACGTCATGTACCTCCGCCGAGGGTAGAAGACCTTTGCTCGCATACACAGCCTGACGGAGGGGCTCACTCTCCATTTCAAATTAACGGAGAGTGGCCTCATGTCCATCATGGTCTTTGGACACTTCGGGACTCGTGTAACATGCTGCGTGGAGAGCTCCTCTGATGACGAAGACTCTTCCTTGAGCGGGAGTGGCGAGGAGGACAGCGGCAGCGACGACGAGGGTAGCGGGCGGCAGGATGACGGGTCCGACTAGGCGTCGGGTGCGCCGCTACTGGGCGACACTGGTGACCCCATCATCCGTGTCACCGGCTCCTTGAACTTCTCGGGGTCGCCTCCTTGGGCGGCTGGCGTGGAGAGGCCGGGGAAGGCAAAGAAGGCGGGTGACGGGCCGTCAAGTCGGAGTACGATGGCACCGATGCCTTCATAGCATATTGATGGACCTTTGCCTCGTCTTCCAGCTCTTCCTCCGGCGCCACCCCCGCCAGCACTTTCCTAGGTGACCGCCGGCATGTTCTCTTGGCGCCTTCTGTTGCTCGTACCTCACCTAGGTGCTCCTTCTGCCCTTTTGCCTTCTTGTTTCATTTCCTGAGGAGAGGGACAAGAATGGGATTACGGGAACCTTATCTTTTTTTAGTTCGTAAGCCTACGGGCCTTAGTCAGATTTAAAACTTGTAACCTCCCTGTTCGTGTTTACATTCATGTACAAACTGTACCTGTATGGAATGTATTAATGGAAAAAGGGTGCTTGTTGGGTCTTGTGTGTGTGTGTGTGAGCAAAGCCCATACCAAGGAACAAATCCTTGTTATTTTCAATATAAACACTGTTGCCATGCAACAGGCCTTGCCGTTCCCCCACTCCGTTCGTCCATACTCACGCCTTTGGCAGAGGCAGGGATGAAGTGGGGGTGGTCCCTACTCTTGCTTCCTTGTTGCCACGGCTGCAACCATATTACGATCCAAGAAGTTCTTGGGCGATAGGAACAAGGGGAGCACAGCAGCCTTGGAACAAAACGAGGTTCCGTACGTTCCAAGTTCCATACGGAAATGTATAACAGGGGATGGGAAAACTCATCTAGATCTACAGCCCCCAGCAACCCTAACTTGCCGTGGGTGAGCCTTCGTGTCTTCAGCCCTCAACAAGCTTTGCTTGCCAGGTCTGGAGCGCTGGCTTGTCCTCTTCCTTCCACTCGGCTTGCCGGAAACATTTATGTACCCTGCGAACCAAAGAGGATGGATAGGAACAAAGAGACGCAAACTCGACCTCTATGCTAGGTGTTGGTCGTTGCTAAGCACTATCAACCTTAACCGAGGGAGAGACTCAATCTAGCATGCATGCTATAACTTAGGGCGCCAGCGCTTCCTTTATTTATGCTCAGGGTCTGCGTCTGGCTTTGTACAGATGGTTACATGCCTTGCCGGCAAGGCTTGTACAAAAGGTGGCTTGTCGGGGAGCCCGGCAGCCGCGCCTTATGGGTAAAACTTGTGAAGATGCTCGATGTTCCAGGAGTTGCTCACTGGAATGGCATCTTCGGTCTCCAGGCGAACTGCGCCAGGCCTGGTGACTCGTGTTACCCAATAAGGGCCTTTGAGGGAGTCCCGGACTAGGGGGTGTCCGGATAGCCGAACTACCATCATCGGCCGGACTCCAAGACTATGAAGATACAAGATTGAAGACTTTGTCCCATGTCCAGATGGGACTTTCCTTGGCGTGGAAAGCAAGCTTGGCAATACGGATATGTAGATCTCCTACCATTGTAACCGACTCTATGTAACCCTAGCCCTCTCCGGTGTCTATATAAACCGGATGGCTTTAGTCCATAGGACGAACAACAATCATACCATAGGCTAGCTTCTAGGGTTTAGCCTCCTTGATCTCGTGGTAGATGTACTCTTGTAACCCACATCATCAATATTAATCAAGCAGGACGTAGGGTTTTACCTCCATCAAGAGGGCCCGAACCTGGGTAAAAACATCGTGTCCCTCGTCTCCTATTACCATCCGCCTAGACGCACAGTTCGGGACCCCCTACCCGAGATCCGCCGGTTTTGACACCGACATTGGTGCTTTCATTGAGAGTTCCTCTGTGTCATCACCGATAGGCTCGATGGCTTCTTTGATCATCAATGACGATGCAGTCCAGGGTGAAACCTTCCTCCCCGGACAGATCTTCGTATTCGGCGGCTTCGCACTATGGGCCAATTCGCTTGGCCAGCTGGAGCAGATCAAAGGCTACGCCCCTGGCCGTCAGGTCAGATTTGGAAGTTTGAACTTCACGGCTGACATCCGCGGGGACTTGATCCTCGACGGATTCAAGCCACAGCCGAGCGTGCCGTACTGTCACACTGGGCATGATTTAGCTCTGCAGCCGGACAGTACCTTGGAGGCCGCACTCGAACCCGCTCCGATCTTCGACTCGGAGCCGGCTGCGCAGACCAAGGACAGATGGCTAGACACCGCCTCGGGGGCTGCAACCTCTACGGCGATAGAGCCGAACACCTATCTTGTCCCCCATGAAGCTCGTGACTCCGAGGTGCCGGACTCCTTGCCGGACTCCAGACCTCCCGCGCCCCCTCCAGTCGAATCCGATTGGGCGCCGATCATGGAGTTCACCGCGGCGGACATCTTTCAACGCTCACCTTTTGGCGACATCTTGAGTTCGCTAAAGTACCTCTCGCTATCAGGAGAGGCCTGGCTGGACTGCGGCCAGGACGGTTGGGATGCAGACGGCGAAGAAATTCAGAGCCCACCCACCACCCACTTGGTAGCCACTGTCGACGATCTAACCGACATGCTAGATTACGACTCTGAGGACATCGACGGTATGGACGACGATGCTGGAGACGACCAAGAACCAGCGCCCATCAGGCACTGGAAAGCCACCTCTTCATACGACATATACATGGTGGATATCCCAAAGGATGGGAACAGCGACAGAATAGCGGAGGATGACCCCTCCAAGAAACAACCCAAGCGCCGGCGTCAGCAGCGCCGCTCTAAATCCCGCCAAAGCAAGAATGAGGATTCCGGCACCGGAGACAATAATACACCGGATAGCGCCAAAGACAACCCACTCCAGCAAGATCCAGCATAGGAGGAGGGGGACGCCAGCCCTCATGAGAGAGCAGCCGAAGAAGAGGTAGAGGACTATATGCCTCCCTCCGGAGACGAGGCAAGCCTCGACGATGACGAATTCGTCGTGCCTGAGGATCCCGTCGAACAGGAGCGTTTCAAACGCAGGCTTATGGCCACGGCAAATAGCCTCAAGAAAAAGCAGCAGCAGCTTAGAGCTGATCAAGATCTGCTAGCCGACAGATGGACCGAAGTCCTCGCGGCCGAAGAGCATGAACTCGAACGCCCCTCCAAAAGCTACCCCAAATATAAGATGCTCCCCCGATTAGAGGTGGAGGCATATGATCCCGCTTCACCAGGAGACAATACGGCTGATCGACCACCCCGTGGTCGCGACAGAGAGGCCTCAAGGCCCTTCACTAGACCCGTACCCCGACATCGCTCGAAAAGCACAAGGCCACAGGGGAACACTCTGAACCTGCAAGACATATTGGAGGATAAGGCAAGACAATCAAGATCGATCTATGGATCACGTGGGCGCCCCACGATACGTGACGATCACCGTCACCCCGGACACAGTAAGTCCGGCCAGGCCGAACACAACAGACAAAGCTCTTTTGAGCTCCGTCGCGATATCGCCCAGTACAGAGGCGCCGCACACCCACTGTGCTTCACAGATGAGGTAATGGATCATCAAATCCCAGAAGGGTTTAAACCCGTCAATATTGAATCTTATGATGGCACAACAGACCCCGCGGTCTAGATCGAGGACTATCTCCTCCACATCCACATGGCCCGCGGAGACGATCTCCACGCCATCAAATATCTCCCACTCAAACTTAAAGGACTAGCCCGACACTGGCTTAACAGCTTGCCAGCAGAGTCAATCGGGATTTGGGAGGACCTGGAAGCCGCATTCCTCGATAACTTCCAAGGAACGTACATGCGACCACCAGATGCAGATGACCTAAGCCACATAATTCAGCAGCCAGACAAATCGGCCAGACAATTCTGGACACGGTTCTTAACCAAGAAAAACCAAATCGTCGACTGTCCGGATGCCGAGGCCCTCGCGGCCTTCAAGCATAACATCCGCGACAAGTGGCTTGCCCGACACCTGGGACAGGAAAAGCCGAAATCCATGGCAGCCCTTACATCACTCATGACCCGCTTCTGTGCGGGTGAGGACAGCTGGCTAGCACGCAGCAACAACCTCAACAAAAATATTGGCAGTCCGGATATCAAGGACCGTAGTGGCAGGTCGCGTCGCAACAAAAACAAACGCCGCATTAACGGCAATAACAGTGAGGATACGGCAGTCAATGCCGGATTCAGAGGCTCTAAACCCGGTCAACGGAAAAAGCCATTCAAAAGAACAACTCAGGGTCCGCACAATTTGGACCGAATTCTCGACCGCTTGTGCCAGATACATGGCACCCCTGAAAAGCCAGCTAACCACACTAATAGGGACTGTTGGGTGTTCATGCAGGCAGGCAAGTTAATTGCCGAAAACAGCGACAAGGGGCTACATAGCGATGACGAGGAAGAGACCCGACCACCGAACAATAGAGGACAGAAGGGTTTCCCCCCATAGGTGCGGACGGTGAACATGATATATGCCACGCACATACCCAAAAGGGAGCGGAAGCATGCACTCAGGGATGTATACGCGATGGAGCCAGTTGCCCCGAAGTTCAATCCATGGTCCTCTTGCCCGATCACCTTTGACCGAAGGGACCACCCCACCAGCATTCGCCATGGCGGGTTTGCCGCATTGGTTCTAGACCCAATCGTCGATGGATTTCATCTCACCAGAGTCCTGATGGACGGCGGCAGCAGCCTAAACCTGCTTTATCAGGACACGGTGCGCAAAATGGGCATAGACCCCTCAAGGATTAAACCCACCAAGACGACCTTTAAAGGCGTCATACTAGGTGTAGAAGCCAATTGTACAGGCTTAGTTACACTGGAAGTGGTCTTCGGATCCCCGGATAACTTCCGAAGCGAGGAGTTAATCTTCGACATAGTCCCGTTCCGCAGCGGCTATCATGCCTTGCTCGGACGTACCGCGTTCGCAAAGTTCAACGCGGTGCCGCACTACGCATACCTCAAGCTCAAGATGCCAGGCCCTAGAGGAGTCATCACGGTCAACGGAAACACTGAACGCTCCCTCCGAACGGAGGAACATACAGCGGCTCTCGCGGCAGAAGTACAAAGCAGCCTTTTAAGGCAATTCTCGAGTCCGGCTGCCAAGCGGCCGGACACAGCTAAGCATGCCCGGAGTAACCTACAATACGACCACCTGGCACGTTCCGAGCACGCGTAGCAGTGCGGCCCCAACCCCAGCCCCTGTAAAACATTAAGACAGACCCTTTGCGTACTCCATTACGCTCTGAAGATACCATGGGCATGGGGCAAGGGGCTCGACCACGATAAGCCCAAACTGCGGCTCAACTGCACCAGGGGCTCTTAAGTGTGTCTTTTCTTTTTCTTTTCCTTTTATTTTTTACCTACAGGACTCTGTTCGTCAGAGGCCCTGTCCGGCAGCAGACATGTCGAACCCACGATACAACAGCCAGGGAAAGAGAAAGGCTACAACGAAAATCTAGGTGGTCTCCATTATGACCATTAATTCTGTTTTATGCATTATCCCGTAGCCTACCCCTGGAGGGGGACATGTTAAACAGTCCCATCCCTTGCTTACCGCACCACTTGTATCGTCCTGCACTTACAGCAGTTTTTATTTGAATAAAGCAATGCAGCACATTTTTGCTTCCAATTGCATTTCTTTCTTACACATATGTTCATCTATGACATGTTGCATCCGTACGTTTTGGTACGGCTAAATACGCCAGGGGCTTATGTTTCCCGCGTTATGGTGTGATAAGTCCGAACACTTTCACAAGTGCGGCACCCCGAACTTATAGCATTATATGCGTCGGCTCCGAATCATGTTCTTGGGACAATAGTTGGGTTTGCCCAGCTCCCACGTTTTGGTACCTTATGTTCCGTTTTATTGGCTAAGGTAGCATTGGGACAACCATTGCGATTGCGCCCCAGTTGAGCTGGGTTAGCGCCTCAGTGGAGAAAGCTAAAACTGACTGTCATGATGAGGCGAGAGCTGGTCGCTGTTCGAGAGGTTCTTTGCGAGTCCCTAAAGACTTATGCCGCTTCGAGCGAGGAGTCGGATTCTGTCCGGCCAAGGCATGGATAGCGCCCCAAATTCGGCCTTCCGAAAACTAGGGGCTTCGCCGAAATTTAAAATTATAGAATTCTATGGCTAAGTGAGAGTGTTCAAGCATTATAAGTCCGGTTGCCTTGTTCGTTGTGTTGAGCGCC
Source organism: Triticum timopheevii (assembly GCA_963921465.1). NCBI lineage: Eukaryota > Viridiplantae > Streptophyta > Magnoliopsida > Poales > Poaceae > Triticum > Triticum timopheevii. The sequence continues at coordinate 395,088,881 of OY997270.1, forward strand.
TCCCTCGATGGACCCAAATATGGGAACAAGAGTGCCCAAATTTATCCCGAACACCCCAGCACTCGTGGCATGGGGGCTGAAGCCGACGACTTGCCATTTCTCAGATTTGATAAACAGCCGCACATAAGGTAATATTTTAAATTAACAAGTGTTGCTTCGCGCATATGAACTTAGTTTTCAGCGCACAGGATAACAAAACGCGAGTCTACTAAAAAACTTCTTCTTTGGAGCACTCACCCGCAATAATGCGGGCGCCCTTTAGCACACTCCTATAATACATCTCGGGCGTGCGATGCTCCTTGCCCTCTGGTGGGGGGTCCGTCACAAGCTTCTGGGCATCCATCTTGCCCCAATGCACCTTTGCGCGGGCAAGGGCCCGACGCGCACCCTCGATACAGGCCGAGTGCTTGATAACTTCAACCCACGGGCACGCGTCCACCAGCCGCCGCACCAGACCGAAGTAGCTCCCAGGCATAGCCTCCTTAGGCCACAGCCGAACTATGAGGCTCTTCATGGCCTGTTCGGTCGCCTTGTGGAGCTCGACCAGCTGCTTCAGCTGGTCACTAAGGGGCACCGGATGTCCGGCCTCGGCATAGTGAGACCAGAAGACCTTCTCCGTTGAGCTCCCCTCCTCGGCCCGATAGAATGCAGCAGCATCGGACACGCTGCGGGGAAGATCTGCAAATGCTCCTGGAGAGCTCCGAATTCGGGTAAGCGACAGGTAATTAACACTCACATGCTTACTTTGCATGAAAAATGCCTTACCCGCTGCTATTTTCTTCACCGCCTCTATCTCCTGGAGGGCCTTGTAGGCTTCGGCCTTAGCGGCTTTCGCACTCTCAAGAGCCATTGCAAGCTCAGACTCTCGAGTCTTCGAGTCACGCTCCAGGCTCTCATGTTTCCTCACGCGATCCTGGATCTCTTGCTGTACCTCCGCCACCCGCGCCTCCTGTTTCTCTCGCTCGGTGCGCTCCGCAGTCGCATTGCGTTCAGCCGCGGCCACCGCCTCCTTCAGGGTCGCCACCTCGTTAGTGGCCCCTGCAATACCCCAGTTATCCTTGTCATTTTTCTTGCAACCAAATCCTTTTCTGTAAGGTACAATTTTCATAAGGTATTACTCACCTTCTTTTTCCTCGAGCTGCTTCTTGGCATGGCCGAGCTCGTTCTCGGACCGCTTGAGGTTTTCCTTCAAAGTATTGACCTCCGCAGTCAGTGCGGCAGAGGTCAGCAGCACAGCCTGCAATCCCATATTGACATATTTTCATGACTCATGCGTTTATCTTTCTAAAGATCCTCAGTCCGGCTTTTCTTTCCGAACACTGAACCGAGCATCAGGGGCTACTGTCTATGCGGTACCATTTTACATATATTGAAATTCTTACCTCAAAGCCTGTTAGAAGGCTGCTGCAGGCTTCGGTCAGCCCGCTCTTAGCGAGCTGAACCTTCTGAATCACCGCACTCATAACAGTGCGGTGTTCCTCTTCGATGGAGGCGCCGTTGAGCGCCTCCAGCAAATTATCCGGCACCCCCGGTTGGACGGAGGCAGCCGGCGTCGCGGTCTTGCCCTTCTTATGAAGGGGTCGCCCGCCGGACTCCGGAGCCACTATGGGTTCCGGGGCTGAGTCCGGTGCAAAGTCCGGGAGGTTGTCCTGCGACACCTCCAGGGCCCTCTCCTCCTGGTGGGTCCCTTCCTGGGATCCCACCTCGGCATCGTCCGCATCACAGGGGGTGGAGGCAGTCGGAAGAGAATCCATATCCGACGCCCCTAAGGACCCGCTCAACGAAGTGGGGAGATCATCCTTAGGAGGACTGCAGGGTTGTATGCGGTATTAGAAAGACATAATGTGGCAGAAAACTAAAACCTTGAAGTTATTCGGGAGTCCAGATACTTACGATCTCGCCAGAGGCTTGGCCCTTGGAGGCCAATCCTCGTCGTCGTCACTAGCATTGGCGGAACAGTCCGGGGGAAGAGTTTTTCCCCTCTTGGACCCTTCGGCCTCCCTTGTTTGGGAGGCCTTCCTTTTCTTCCCTCCCCCCGCTGGGGGAGAGGCTTTCTTCTTCTCCTCCTCGCCTTGGTGGGAGGCGTCGGTCTCGGATTCATCGTCCGATAGCACCTGAAAACGGGAACTCTTTCGAGTCCCCGTGGCCTTCTTCTTGGCCTTCTTCTCCGGCACCACGTGGGGTGCTGGAGCCAGCAGCCCCGTTAGGCGGGCGTCAGCTGGGTCCTCTGGCAATGGGGCCAGGAGGTGAGTCGTGTGGGGATGTCGTATCTGAATTCGGGGGCCGCTTCCCATTCGGGGTCACACGGCTCGGTGATGTAGAACCACCCCGATTGCCACCCCTTGATGGTTTCCACAAAGGTGCCCTCCAGCCACGTAACTTGGGACATCCTGCCCACCATGGCGCCTCCGCACTCTACTTGGCTGCCCTTCACAACCTTTGGCTTGACACTGAAGGTCTTGACCCACAAGCCGAAGTGGGGCTGGATGCAGAGGAAGGCCTCGCACACGACGATAAACGCCGAGATGTTGAGAATAAAATTTGGGGCCAGATCATGGAAATCTAGGTCGTAGTAGAACATGAGCCCTCGGACAAAGGGATGAAGTGGGAAGCCCAGTCTGCGAAGGAAATGGGGAAGGAATACAACCCTCTCATGGGGCCTGGGGGTGGGGATGAGCTCTCCCTCGTCGGGGAGCCGATGCGCGATGTCGCTGGACAAGTATGCAGCGATGCGCAGCTTCTGGATATGCCCCTCCGTGACGGAAGAGGCCATCCATTTGCCTCCCGCTCCGGACATATTTGGAGAAGGTTGAGGTGAGATGTGCAGGCTTGGGTGCTAGAGCTCGAGTTTGCAGAGATGGATAAGCCAAGGAGGAAGAAGGCGCAGGTAAAAAGGTTGGATCTTTATCCCCTTATATGGGCGGACAGAAACACGCGTCCCCACCGGCCTGGTAAAACTCGCTTATCTCCCAAGCGTCACAATCAATGGCGCGGTTGGGTTACCCACGTCCGTATTGATGGGAATCCCAGAATAAGGGGAACACTATCTCTGCTTCGACAAGACGTGCCAAGGAAACCGCCTCGCTAAACGCGTTGAGGTGGAACAATGAAAACAATTCGAGTAAAGGCTTGGAAGTGGTGTGACGTCAGGCCGCAGAATACGTCAGCAGATTGATCTTGTGTGATATTATTCTCTCTACAGTGGTATGTGGAATTTATTTTTGCAGAGCCGGACACTATCCTGGTGTTCACAATCTTCTATAAATTAAGGAGGAACCCGTCTTGCAATGCCGAAGACAATATGCGCGCCGGACTCGTCGTCATTGAAGCCTGGTTCAGGGGCTACTGAGGGAGTCCCGGACTAGGGGGTGTCCGGATAGCCGAACTACCATCATCGGCCGGACTCTAAGACTATGAAGATACAAGATTGAAGACTTCATCCCGTGTCCGGATGGGACTTTCCTTGGCGTGGAAGGCAAGCTTGGCGATACGGATATGTAGATCTCCTACCATTGTAACCGACTCTGTGTAACCCTAGCCCTCTCCGGTGTCTATATAAACCGGATGGCTTTAGTCCATAGGATGAACAACAATCATACCATAGGCTAGCTTCTAGGGTTTAGCCTCCTTGATCTCGTGGTAGATCTACTCTTGTAACCCATCAAGAGGGCCCGAACCTGGGTAAAAACATCGTGTCCCTCGCCTCCCGTTACCATCCGCGTAGACGCACAGTTTGGGACCCCCTACCCGAGATCCGCCGGTTTTGACACCGACAGCCTTCCTACTTTGGCGTCAACTTGTTGGAATTCTTGGCCGACTGAACGCGCCAAAGAACAAGGTCGCCTTCCTCAAAGCTCCGGGCATGAACCTTGCGGCTATGGTAGCGACGCAAGGCTTGCTGGTAGCGTGCTGCTCTCACAGCCACCCGAAGACGATCTTCCTCGAGGAACGTTGCATCATCTTGCCGCAATCGCTCTTGCTCAAGCTCATCATAAGCGAGCACTCGAGGTGACCCGTATATGAGTTCCGTGGGGAGGACTGCTTCTGCCCTGTAAACCAGGGCAAAGGGTGTCTGGCCGGTGGCTCGATTTGGAGTCATTCTGATCGACCAAAGAAACGCCAGCAACTCATCAATCCAGCGCCTCCCGCTCTTGTGCAGCCTGTCAAAAGTCTTTGTCCTAAGGCCACATAGTACTTCTACATTTGCCCTCTCCGCTTGGCCATTGCTTCGTTGGTGTGCCACAGAGGCAAAACAGACCTTGCTGTCGAGGTCCTCGATATACTGCATGAAGGTGTGGCTTGTGAAATGCAAGTCGTTGTCAGTGATGATTCTGTTCGGCACACCAAAGCGGCAAACTAGCCCCATGAAGAATTTGACGGCTGACTGTGCGGTCACCTTCTCACTGCTTCCACCACCGGCCACTTTGTGAACTTGTCGATTACAACATACAAGTACTCAAAGCCCCCGATGGCGCGGGGAAAGGGTCCCACTATGTCGAGCCCCCAGACCGAAAATGGCCAAGAGAGAGGGATTGTCTGCAAGGCTTGAGCTGGCTCATGAAGTTTCTTCGAATGTAACTGGCACGCTTCACACTTGGTTACTAGTGTCATCGCGTCCTGGAGGGCAGTGGGCTAGAAGAAACCTTGCCGGAAAGCCTGGCCAGCAAGGGCCCTTGACCCTATGTGGGAGCCACATATGCCTCCATGTATCTCCGCCAACAGCTCCAGTCCTTCCTCCCGGGAGATGCACTTCAATTTCACCCCATTCGGTATTTTTCTATAAAAGATGTGGTCAACAAATTGGTACAGAGCAGACCAGCGGGCTACTCTCTCTGCTTCTTCCTGCTCCTCAGGAAGCTCTCCTATTTGGAGGAATCGGACGGTATGCTGCGCCCATGCTGGATCCTGTGGCTCGACGGCAAGGACCAAAGGCATTTCTTCTACCGTGGGAACGGTTGCCTCCGCGGCGAGGGCTTGCCGCCTCACTGGAGTCGGTTGTCCCATGGCAGGCTCGGCGTCCATGGCAACTCCTTCATCATCGGCTCCAGGGAGCTCGGTGGGGAAGTACTTACTGGGGCTTAGCTTCCTCCGCTTGTTCTGTTCTGTTGATGGTTCGACGGATGGTTGAGTTAACCGAAGCACAAAAGTAGCTAGCTCCACAGGTAGCTTGAGGGCAGCACGCTCTGACAGGTAGTCGGCGATGTCGTTCTCCATCCGGGGGACATGCTCTGCCTATATACCGTCAAAGCGCTCCTCCGGTCTCCTCACTTCATCTACGTAAGCTTCCATCAACGGGCTCTGATAATCTTTGTTGATCTGCCTGACAACAAGGTGCGAATCACCCCTGACGATGAGCTTCTTGACTCTGAGGTCTGCCGCGATCCTGAGACCGGCAAGCAATCCCTCGTACTCAGCGGCGTTGTTCGTCGACATCTCCCTGGGTAAGTGCATTTGGATTATGTACTTGAGGTGCTCTCCGGTGGGTGCGACGAGCAGCGCACCAGCGCTGGCGCCTTGTAGCTAGAAGGCTCCGTCAAAGTACATGATCCAATTGCGACTCGTTTCCTTGTGGGGAGAGTGGTCTCCTATACCTCTTCGTCGGGCGTCGAGGTCCTTTTTGCAACGAACTCCGCCAAGATTCTGCTTTGAATCATCGAGGTGCTCTCGAACTTTAAACCAAAACTCGACAGCTCCACGGGCCATTCCACAATCCTCCCCATTGCATTTGGGTTATGCAGTATCCATTGCAACGGGAGGCGGGTGACAACGGTAATCTCGTGCACTTGGAAGTAATGACGCAGCTTCCACAAGGCCATAAGGAGGCCGAAGAGCAATTTCTGCACACCGGAGTACCTCGACCTAGCCCCCTGCAAGAGGGAGCTAACAAAGTAAACTGGGTGCTGCACCATTTTCTTCTTCGGCACCACTTCACCTAGTCGCGCGGGCCCTGTTGCACTAGTATCAGCCCTTGCCGGGGACTCAGTCTTGCCGGGACCAAGCCCTGCCGGGGAGGGTTCTGGCTCGCCATCCGTTGATTCTGCCGTTGCTACTGTCTCTTCGTTGACCTCTCTCTGCACCACCAGTGTAGTGCTAACCATTTGATTCGTTGCCGCTAGGTACAGCAGTAACGGTTCTTGTGGTTTGGGTGCAACCAACACTGGGGTAGAGGAGAGGTATTTCTTCAAATCCTGCAGTGCTGCCTCGGCCTCCGAGGTCCACTCCATTGGGCCCGCCTTCTTCAAGATCTTGAAAAAGGGAAGGGCATGCTCGGCGGACTTGGAGATGAATCTGCTCATGGCGGCAACGCAGCCAGTGAGCCGACGCACGTCTTTGATTCGCTTAGGTGCCTCAATTTGCTCGATGGCCTTGATCTTGTCTGGGTTTGCCTCAATCCCACGCTATGACACAAAGAACCCGAGAAGCTTGCCGGATGGGACTCCGAAGACACACTTCTCAGGGTTCAGCTTGAGGGTGATCTTGCGCAGGTTTGCAAACATCTCCTCCAGATCTTGTACAAGTGTTGCTTTGTCCTTGGTTTTGATCACTATGCCATCCATGTAAACTTCCATATTTCTATGTAGCTGGGGCTCAAAACCAATTTGGAATGCTCTTGCAAAGGTCGAGCCAGCATTCTTCAACCCGAAAGGCATCCGTAAAAAGCAATACATACCACATGGGGTGATGAATGATGTCTTCTCTTCATCTTCTATTGTCATGAAGATCTGATGGTACCCTGAGTAGGCGTCAAGGAATAAAAGTAGGTCACACCCGGCCGTGGTGTCAACAATCTGGTCGATGTGCGCCAACGGGAAAGGATCCTTTGGACAAGCTTTATTGATATCTATGTAATCAATACACAGCCTCCACTTTCTGTTTGCCTTGCGCACCCCTACCGGATTGGCCAGTCACGTCGGATGGAGCACCCCTCTTACCAGGCATGCCGCCTCTAGCTTTCTGATCTCCTCCGTGATGAACTCCTGCCTCTCCAGAGCTTGCTTCCTAACCTTCTGCTTGATGGGTCGTGCATGAGGACAGACATCAAGATGGTGCTCAATCACTTCCGTGGGAACGCCGGGCATGCCGGATGCTTGCCATGCAAACACATCGACATTCTCCCGCAGGAAAGTGATGAGCTTGCCTTCCTATTTGCTGTCGAGGGTGGAGCTTATGGTAAAAGCTCCTCCCGAGCCGTCCTCCCTGACGGACACCTTCTTGGTCTCTGGTGGTGCAGCTCTAGACTTCTTGCTCTTGCCGGTGGAGCTCTCTGGCACGTCCTCGACGGGAGCGCAACACCCCGAAGAGGTGCGATTGCCGGAGTGGGTGCAAGGAGTCTCGCCGGTCTTCTTTCCTACCGGGGCTTCATCGGTAGGAGCAGGTGCCTTAGCGGCGGCTGCTTCAACCGCTTCCCGGTAGAGTTGGTCGGTGCAAATCAACACATCTTTCTTGTCGGAGGGGGCGGTGATGATGTTCATCGGCCCTGTCATCTTCAGTGTTTTGTAGGCGTAGTGAGAAGCTGCCATGAGCTTGGCTAGTGCCGGGCGGCCGAGAATCCTATTGTAGGGCAAGGGGATCTCGGCTACATCAAAGACAATCCTCTCCGTCCTATATTTCAACTCGCCTCCAAACGTCACGGGCAGCGTGACATTTCCCTTTGGCTGGCCCCTCACCGGGTTAACCCCTTGAAAAGTGCCCGTCTTCTCGAGGTCCCCATTAGGGATCTGCAGCCTCTTGATCACAACGGGCGAGATCAAGTTCAGACCGGCCCCGCCGTCAACTAGCATCTTCATCACCTTGAGGTTGCGGATTCTTGGGGAAACCAACAACGGCAAGCACCCGACCGCAGTAGTGCGGTCAGGGTGGTCCTCGGTGTCAAAGATGATAGGCGTGCTGGACCACTTTAGTGGCTTCCGTGCGTCGAGTGACGGCTCCAGCGCTGTGATCTCACGCGCCCACTACTTGAGCTGGCAGTGGGATGTATGCAGCGAGGCGCCACCATCGACGCACATGGCCTTTGTAGCTTTCTAGAACTCGTGGTCACCGTACTCATCGTCCTCGTCATGATCATCGTCTTCGTGCTTCTTGTTGCAGCCCCGAGCGGGCCTCTCCTACTGATTATCCTTGCCGTGGCGGCCTCCTTGGCCGCCATGCTTCTTGTCGGATCCTTCGGCACCCTCTTGGCCCTTCTCCTTGTCCTGCCGCTCATACTCAGCTTTCTGCTTCTCAGCGAGCAGCTCAACTTGCCGGCAGTTCTAGAGGTCGTGGCCATTGGTGCGGTGGATCTTGCAATACTACTTGTCAGAGCCCCCTGGCTTGTCGGCAACCGCCAAGGCCCGGAAAGCAGCACACCCGGCAACATCCTTGCCGGGGTCGCTTGCATTGGCCTTTTTGGCAGTGCCGGTGTCGTCGGACCCCTCGACGGCAAGCACGGTCTTGCCCTTGCGCTTCCTATTGCAGCGCCGGCCCTTCTTTGCCGAGGCGGCAGTGTCACCCGTGGGTTTCCGCGCCGGCGTCTTCACCGGGGTACTTCCTCCCCTCGAGCACACCGATCGGCCAGAACATAAAGTTCGGCCACATCCCTGACTTTGTTCATTGCCAGCTCCTCACGCATCTTGCAGTTGCGCACATTCTGATGAAACGCACTGATCACGGCGGCAGGATGAACGTCTGTGATGTTGTACTGCACTCGGTTGAACCTTTGGATGTACTTGCGCAAGTTTTCTCCTTCCTTCTGGGGGATGATATGCAAATCGCTCGCTTGGCCATGAGCTTGGTGGCCCCCAGTAAAGGCGCCAACAAACTCATGACACAGATCCGCCCAAGAAGAAATGGAGTCCACCGGCAAGTGCATCAACCATGACATAACATTGTGCTTGAGTGCCAACGGGAAGTAATTGGCAAGCACCTTATCGTCACGAGCCCCAGCAGCTTGCATTGCGATGGTGTAGATGCTAAGGAACTCCGATCGGTGAGTCTTGCCGTTGTACTTCTCGCCAATGTCGGGCTTGAACATGCGGTGGGAGGGCAACTAGAATTGTTGCAGCTCACTGGTGAAGGCCGGACAGCCCACCTCGTAGAGTAGGCCACCGTAGCCTCCCGGTGCTGGGTGGTCCATAGTGGGCCCTACCCGCCTGTCCGACTGGTGGTGTGCATCGCGTCGACGCTCGATAGTAGTTCGAGCGTCTTCATGAGCTCACTCCCGAAAAACTTGACGTTGATCGCGGTGGGTTCGCGGGTCGGACAATGCTATGGAGATATCATCACGAGCGTCGTCGCGATGGATCGACATCCGCGGTGGTTGGTGTGGAGGAGGGGAGTGCACAGTGGCTGCATCACCTCCGGCCCGTTCACCGCTGGCATGCGGTGGCTTGATGGAGCGACGGCCTACGGGCCCCGCCGGTCGCATCTCATCTTTGTTGGCGATGCCGATGAGGCTCCGGACGGTGGCTCTCCATTCGTCGAGCTTCTCCGCAGCAGGAGGAAAGTCGAGGAGCAGCTACGCGCGTGCTAGGGATTCTGCTGGTGTGGGCGGCGGCAAAAGCTGCATGGACCGTGACGCGCCTTGACTTCTAACTACGTTAGAAGGAGCTCCATCCCGGCCCTGCAGCCGTCTGCTATTTTCGCCAACACCTCGACGCGAATGCTGGCCCTCCTCGTCATGTGAAGGGCGCACGGGACTCTTCCCAGGGCGGTGCTCAGGGTCACCAGCGGGGCGGTGCTGCTCATCGCGCACGACCTGAGAAGAGCTGATACGTCTCCATTGTATCTATAATTTTTTATTGTTCCATGCCAATACTATTCAACTTTCATATACTTCTGGGAACTTCTTATATTATTTTGGGGACTAACATATTGATCCAGTGCCCAGTGCCAGTTCCTGTTTATTGCATGTTTTATGTTTCACAGAAACCCAACATCAAACGGAGTCCAAACGGGATAAAAATGGACGGAGAATTATTTTGGAATATTTGTGATTTTTTGGGAGGAAGAATCAACGCGAGACGGTGCCCGAGGGGCCCACGAGACAGGGGGCGCGCCCAGGGGGGCAGGCACACCCTGGACTATCGTGGGCACCACGTAAGGCGGTTGATGCTCTTCTTTTGCCGCAAGAAAGCTAATTTTATGAGAAAAATCTGGGTGAAAGATTCACCCCAATCGGAGTTACGGATCTCCGCATATAAAAGAAACGGTGAAGGGGGAGCATCTGAGAACGCAGAAATAGAGAGAGACAGAGAGATAGATCCAATCTCGGAGGGGCTCTCGCCCATCCCACGCCATGGGAGCCAAGGACCAGAGTGGAAACCCTTCTCCCATCTAGGGAGGATGTCAAGGAAGAATAAGAATAAGGGGGCCTCTCTCCCCCTTGCTTCCGGTGGCGTCGGAGCGCTGCCGGGGGCCATCATCATCACCGCGATCTTCACCAACACCTCCGCCATCTTCACCAACATCTCCATCACCTTCCCCCTTCTATATTCAGCAGTACACTCTCCCGCAACCCGATGTACCCTCTACTTGAACATGGTGCTTTATGCTTCATATTATTATCCAATGATGTGCTGCCATCCTATGATGTCTGAGTAGATTTTCTTTGTCCTACCAGTGATTGATGAATTGCTATGATTGGTTTAATTTGCTTGTGGTTATGTTGCTGTCCTATTGTGCCCTCCGTGTCTCACAAGCATGAGGGATTCCCGCTGTAGGGTGTTGCAATACGTTCATGATTTGCTTATAGTGGGTTGCTTGAGTGACAGAAGCATAAACCCGAGTAAGGGGGTTGTGGCGTATGGGATAAAGGGGACTTGATACTTTAATTCTATGGTTGGGTTTTACCTTAATGATCTTTAGTAGTTGCGGATGCTTGCTAGAGTTCCAATCATAAGTGCATATGATCCAAGAAGAGAAAGTATGTTAGCTTATGCCTCTCCCACATAAAACTTGCTATCGGTCTAGTAAAGTAGTCAATTGCTTAGGGACAATTTCACAACTCCTACCACCACTTTTCCACACTCGCTATATTTACTTTATTTCTTCTTTATCTAAAAAGCCCCTAGTTTTTATTTACGTGCTTTTTATTATCTTGCAAACCTATCCTATCACACCTACAAAGCCCTTCTAGTTTCATACTTGTTCTAGGTAAAGCAAACACTAAGCGTGTATAGAGTCGTATCAATGGCAGATAGGACTTGAGAGAATATTTGTTCTACCTTTAGCTCCTCGTTGGGTTCGACACTCTTACTTATCGAAAGAGGCTACAATTATCCCCTACACTTGTGGGTTATCAAGACCTTTTCCTGGCGCCGTTGCCGGGGAGTCATAGCGTGGGGTGAATATTCTCGTGTGCGCTTGTTTGCTTTATCACTAAGAAATTTTTATTTGTTGTTCTTAGTTGGTCTCTATCTTTAGTTATAGATATGGAACACGAAATACCAAAAAAAAAAGGTGTACTTGCTACTCATGGAGGGGAACCTCCTAAAACCCTCAATGCTCGTTATGTGAAAGAAATTATATACTACTTTGATAATCCTGAGAAAACCCCATTCAATTATGTTATGGGAGACATGTTGGATCAACGTTAATACTTTAAGGATAATCGCTTGACATAAAAAGGGAAACTATTATGGGATCAAATTTATATATTGCGTTGGTATGCTCGGGATCTATGCTGGAGATATGATTATACTTGTTGCTCTAGGATGAAGGCCCCACACCTTCCCTTTGCATGCAAATTTAATGATAATAAAACCTTGGCTTCTTATTCTAATGGTATATATGATTACTATGATGTGGAACAAATAGAAGAATTCGTCGCTTTTAAGGGTGCTTATGAAATTGAATCTTTGTTTGAAAAGTATGAATCTTTTGATGATGATGTTTATAGGCCTGAAAATTATGCTATATTGAAATATTGCTATGAGAATTATGAATATAACTCCAATATTGATGCATTTATTGAGAAAGTCTCCGCTGTCCAAGAAGAGACTAATATTTTTCACGAGACTATGGAAGAAGAAATTGATGAAACTGTGAGCTCATCGGATGAAAAAGATGATGAGGAGAGAGAATAACAAAAGGAGGAAGAGCGGATTGATCACCCATGCCCACCTTCTAATGAGAGTAACTCTTCAACTAATACATTGTTTAATTCCCCTTCGTGCTTACCGAAGGATGATTGTTATGATCCCTGAGTAAGAGGCACATGGCCCAATGCACGACGACAATTGGACAGCGTCTCCGGCATTAGGGAGGAGGGCGGCTATGAAATTGGTGCGGTGGGGGGCGCCATGGAGGTGGGGCTGAGGTTTCGCGGCTCAGGGGAGCTTCTCGGGGAGAAGGTGATTTGGCGCCCACGAGGTATGAATGGGGGCGGGAGGGGGGGAATTGGGAGGGGAGTGGAACCATGTCTTACGGACGCATTTGTCTGAAATGTGAGGGGGAGTTATAGTTCTACCCTTGCCTATAGGCTTCTCAGCTTTGGTCTGTGTACTGAGGGTCGGGGATAGTAGAGTAACTTTGCTTCTCCCCAAATAGTGGGCGGGAGCGATTTCAGGCGAGGAGGGCGTGTTTTGAACTATAGTGGGCGCCAGCGATTTCGGGCGAGGAGAGCGTTTTTGAAATAGTGGGCGCGAGCTATTTCGGGCGAGGAGAGCGTGTTTTTCCGACCATGGTTTATGAATTATTCGGCACATGTCATTTCGGCCGAGGAGAAGGCGCGCTTGGATGAAGTTATGAACCTACCATCGATGTACAACGGGCCAATTGATGCGTGTCCCACATAGGACGGTAATTTTGCGTCTCTCATTTATTTGCTCGGGCGAATTCCACCGAGCAGAGAGGATTTTTAACGGTCCATTCAAATTTTGGGAGAACGAGCATCCACGTCTACCTTACCAAGTAGATTCGAATCAAATTTTGAAATATTAGCTTGCCCCTTCTTTTTTAGATGGAGAGATGATGCTCAGGAGTAATGTGTTTTTACATGCTCGTTGCTAGCGATTTACGATATGACAAATAGTTGACCCACTCAAAAACGCGAATCAAACCCAAAATGAGATATCTCGATTCAATGAACTAGCTTGTTCAGTAGGTCAAAATAGTGAACTAAATCCAAAATTGAACACCTCAATCGAGTAGCATGTTGTACAGTATTATAGTACTCCATGAACATGTTGAAAGTCAAATTAATGAACTTGTTTGATATACGCATATATCCATTCATGTGTGGATTGCAGACAACATGTTCTCCAATTTAAATATTTGAATGCAAGTTTATAGCGAAACATGGTTTATATCAGTCTTTGATGCATAAAACGTGACCTCCCCCTCTCCCGGACTCATGTTCTCTCTCTCTCTCTCACTCACTCACTCACTCTCTCTCTCTCACACACACACTCTCTCGCCGACAATCTTCAATTCTGTCGCACGCATCCGACACAAAAACCTTGTTGGTCCCTCTCCCTTTCTCTCCATCTCTCTCTCTCTCTCTCTCTCTCTCTCTCTCTTTGTGTGTGTGGGGGGGGGGGTCTTTCTAGTTCGCATTCATATATACACCATCTATAGGTCTATCTCTCACACTATGTATGATACTCTAGCTAGTCCAAGCTAGATATCTTGGGTGCACTCATCGTACGCACACAAATTCCTTGGCTCTTTTCCCGTAACTCTCTCACGCACCACTATGTCATCTCGGAGCTCTTCCCCCCCTCTCTCAAACTCTCCATCCACCTGGGTCACACATACATATGCATATCTCACTCGTACTCGATAGGCCCATCTAAAAATCTATCTCTCTCCCTCGTTCTGTCTCCATCTCACACGCACACACACACACAATCTCATGCCCAGCTAGCCAAGTATGATGGTCTCTCACTCAATTGTAGGCACACACAGTCCCCCCTATATGTATATGACTAGCTAATCTTAGTCTCCATCACAAACACGTGCATGTTCTATCTCGATTTCTCTCGGGGCATCTTTCTATCATGCACGAATTCCCTCGATCTCCCACCCATATAGTCCCCTCACGATCTCGAGGGGATCTCTCTATCACAAACACACCCTCTCTCTCCCCATGCGTCCATGCCATCCATGTGTCCCTCTCGACCTTTTTTCCTTGTTGGCCAGACCTCTATTGGACATGTGCTACAGGGGTGTCTCTCTCCGTTGCAAACAATCACACACTAGCTATCTTTGTGTATGTCCTCGCCTCGCTTTTCCATCTCGGAGATGCATGCGTGATATGTTCGCATAAGAAACAAAAAAACACACTCTCTCTCCAATTTATTGTTTGTTGTCACTTTCTCTTTCACACACATACTCTTTTTGCACACTTACTCATTCTCCTTCACACGCACTTGATCTATCTCGACTGAGGCACTCTCCTCCGTCCATAGCATATAGATTTATTGAAAAGTCAAACATCACAAAGTTTGACCATGTACATGGAGAAAAACAATTACATCTAGTACGGCAAACATATACCATTTGATTCACCATGAGATGTAGTTTTGTATGATGTATCTTTGGTATTGTAGATATAAATAACATTTGCGTAAACCTGATCAAAGTTTCCAAAGTTTGACTTCTAAAAAATTTACATGCACTGCATTACCGAGCGGATGGAATATCTCTATCCCCCTCACAGCTATCTGACGCACCACTCAGCCTTATCGGGGCTCCACAATCTCTCTAAAACTTTATTTGTTAGTTTGGTTCGTGACCTGACCCTCATGCCTTGATGGCCGGTACTGCCTGGTGTGGACGTGAGATGTAAAATATTTCTGCCTGGCCCGGCTTGTGTGGTGCTGAAGCGTTTGGTTCATGCCTGGGCCAGGCAAAGCATCAACGTCCCATCAATCAATACATGCATCAATTATTTAATGCTAATATCCATCCATGTTGCTGTTAGCCTTGTGGCCGCATGACCAGGCACGGCCAAGTGTTCGAAATCGGTCGCTTGGGCCAGGCTACTTGCAGTGTCTGGAGTTCAGTTAGGCTAATTAAAGTGCAAGGTAACCTAGCCCAGGCAGGCTTTCTTTTTCACAGTGTAGCAACCAAACAAGAGTGCATGAAATCCAGCCACAACCCCAGGCCACGCAAAAGATGCTCACGATGCAAGCCAAACTGGCCTTATATCTCCCTGGTTCACACATACACATGTCTCGCTCGCGCTATACATATAGACCCATCCAACACTCTCCGCCCTTGTTCTCTCTCCATGTGACACGCACCCCCCTAAGTACCA
Organism: Triticum timopheevii; assembly: GCA_963921465.1. Lineage (NCBI taxonomy): Eukaryota > Viridiplantae > Streptophyta > Magnoliopsida > Poales > Poaceae > Triticum > Triticum timopheevii. Next base: position 395,104,119 of record OY997270.1, read on the forward strand.
TAATCCCTCACTCCATCATAGGCTATGTTTGGATCCATGGGTTAGAGTTAGTTTGGGTTAGTTTGGAGTCATCTAACCCAAAATGATCCAAACAGGAGGGTTAGTTTAGGTTATATGCATCTAACCCATCCAAAAAAACTAACCCATCCAAGAGGTGCTTATTTGGGTTAATTCTTCTCGAGACCACTAATAAACATTTTTTCTCTCGCTCTCCCCGCAGCAGATCCCTCCCCACTTCCTCGAAGCCTCTCGTCCTCTCCCTCCCTCCCTCTCGCACCGCCCGTGAAGGTGCCTCGCCGTATCCGCGCTCCATCTAACCCTGCCTTCCAAACACCTCTTTACTTAGAGTTAGTTCAGGGTTAGTTTAGGGTATGAATCTAACTCTAACCTCTAACTGAGTTAGAGTATCCAAACAGGACCATAGGCGCAATCACTCCCCCCCCTCCTAAGTATGATTATCTCTTACTAGCCATCAGGAATACACGTATTGTCTCCTTCCATCCATACGTCTATCTTGATATCTCTCGGGGCATCTTCTATCGCGCACACACCTTGTCACTTGATCTCCCACCCATGTAGTCCCATCACGATCTCCAGGGGATCTCTCTATGACAAACATACACTCTCTCCTCCCCATGTCTGCATTTTCTTCGTACGTCTCTCTCGACCTCTCTCCCTTGTTTGTCAGACCCCTCTTGGCCACGTGCTAGGGGTCTTCCTCTCTCTGTTCCAAACAACCACACACTATCTCCTCACCTTGCCTCCGTTGTCGAAGATGCATGTGTGATATGTTTGCATAAGACATGCACACTTTTTCTCTACTTTTATCGTGTGTTGTCCATGTCTCTTTCACACACGCACACACACTTTTTTCACTATCTCTCTCTCTCTCTCTCTCTCTCTCTCTCTCTCTCTCTCTCTCTAGGGACTGTGTCACATCCATAAGCATATGGATGTTTTGAAAAGTCAAACCTCAGAAAAGTTTGACCAGGTATATGTGGAGAAAAACATTTACATCTGGAACGATCATTAGATTCATCACAACATGTACTTACTTCATACTATCATTTATCTTTGGTATTGTAGATATAAGTAATTTCTTTATAAACTTGGTCAAAGTTTCAAAAGTTTGACTTAAATAAAATGTTGTAACTACATTATCGAACGGAGGGAGTAGCTCTTTCTCTCTCTCTCTCTGCTATCTCTCACGGGCCTCCCCTCTCACTCGAACTCTCTATACCGACAGATTATATGCTCACTATGTCAGCGTATAGCTCCATATATTGTTTAGTTGACCGGTCAACCAATCCACATGTTGCGTTGTCAGCTCGTGTTCTGTATCTTGGTGGGCTGGCCCATGTGGTAGTGGGTGAAAATAACTAAACTAGAGGCCCATCTAAACGCCGTGAAGTAAACAAAGTTGAAACCACTCGGGGTAGCACCCCGCACGCTAGTAAATTGAGGGCGCATTGAGGACAAACTTCTTGCACGCGAAGCACGCACTCGCGCACAATTCACCACTGTGCAGCGGCATGCACAGAAGGACGCACTCGCGCACACCCAGCACACAACACACACCAGCACACGTGTACACCGACGTCGCCGCCGGTTGAGATGGACGGCGAGGCAGCCAACAAGCGGAGGCGGCTCGAGCCAAAACCGCATCCGGCGAGCCTGGACTTCATCAGCAGCCTCCCCGATGACATGCTGCTCGTCATCATCGGCCTCCTCCCCACCAAATCTGCCGTGTGGACCGCCCTGCTCTCCCGGCGGTAGCGCCCCCTCTGGCGCCCGCGTCCCCCTCAACCTCACTGTCGATAGCTGCCTCTGCGACGGGGATTGCAAACGCATGGCCGCAGTCTCCAAGATCCTTTCATCGCACCCTGGGCCAGCCAGACGCCTTGACATCCGCATGTTCAGTACCAACTGCAAGGTCCAACCCAAGTTCGACGAGTGGTTCTTATCCCCCGCCCTAGATCAGCTCGAGGAGCTCAGCTTTGAAGCTGGACATTGTCGCTCTCTGCCGCCGTCCGCGCTCCGCCTCACGCCAATGCTGCGCCGCGCTAGCTTCAGCTCCTGCTATCTTCCCCAGATTAATGTCGTGCCCGCCCTTCTTCTCCCTCAACTCAAGCATCTCGACCTCTTCGATGTTGTCATCTTGAAGAAGGCTATGGAGCAACTACTCCGCAGCTATACTGCGCTCGAGTACCTTCGTCTTGAGCAGATCCACAGGTTCATTAGCCTCCACATCGCCTCGACGAATCTCTGATGGATTTATTTGTCTTGCTAGCCCCGCAACAAGACATCAATTGGGAAGAGATCATTCCAGCAGTTCCATGTTATGGTCACTGAGAATGCGCCTTTCCTTGAGAGATTGCTTGTGTCAGATCTAGAAGGTCCAACAAAAATCAGGGTCATTGACGCGCCGAAATTGACAGCGTTGGTGTACTCGTCTGCCAAATTCTCCAAACTCTATTGGATCCGTAATCATTCAGGTACAGCACTCATCTTCTTCTCCGTCTTCTTGAAATTCACATTTTTAAATTTCTTCTTGTTGTATTTACGACCGTCTTCCAGAAAATGATTCCCACAAGCTTGACCCAGTCCATGCACACAGTGAAGATCTTAGCACTAAAATCTATCGGCCCCAATCTGGATCAAGTTGTTGGAATCCTTACATGCTTTCCGTGCACGGAGAAGCTACTCATCGAGGTGAAACTTCTTTCCTATAAGTAAACGGTAATCACAACGTAGCTCAATTTTTTCGTAATTTTCCCAAATTACGATGACAAGTGTAGTGTTCAAAACTGCATCTACGCACTGCACCGAAAGAAATGTTTTTAGTATTTTTTCTCACGTGATCACCTGCATCATTTTCATGCAGTACTACTACTATAGTAGCCTAGGCTAGTCATAGTGGAAAGTAACTTAGACTACTCCAGTAACTCTATGGTTACCCTAAGAGAAAGTACTACCTCTGTCCTGGTTTACTCTTCCAATTTTGTAGAATCAAAATTTGACCATAGATTTAACTGACAAAATGTTAATGCATGTCACTAAGAACTATATCGTTGGATTCGTATTTGAACATAATTTTCAATGGTGTAATTTTGAGTGACATGCATTGGCATTTTCTTAGGTAAATCTATGGTCAAAATTTTATACTAAATACGAGGTAGTATTCCCTCCGTCTCAAAATTCGTGTCTTACATTTGTTTAGATATGGATGTATCTAACACTAAAATGTAACTAGATACATCCGTATTTAGAGAAATTTAAGACAAGAATTTTGGGATGGAGGGAGTACAAAAGTGGGCTATGTAGGCCAAAACATGTGCCAAATTCACTTGTGATGCATTTGGCATCGATGTCCCTCCATTGCTCACCTGGTGCTCCAATCTGGATCACCTACTTTGCTCCAGTGCCAAATTAACTCACGCAATGAAAAAACACTGCGTTGGAGAGACAGAGAGGACTGAGGCAATAAAAAAACACTTGTTTGGGAGAGTGAAAGGCTGGTGTAGTTGCTTTGATTGATTTGTTTATACATTTGGGTCTGTGTGCACAGCGATGCCAACTCTCTCACATCACGAGAGCGGTGCCAAAATCTTTTGAGTTGACATTGATGCGTATTATGTGGCATACTTTTGCAAAATATGGCATCGGCCACATAGTGGAAGACAACAAATGCCCAAGCTCTTCACGTGCTCCTAGTTAAATGAGAGGAAACAGAAAGAGAGAGAGAGAGAGAGAGAGAGAGAGAGAGAGAGAGAGAGTGAAAAAATATCACTAGCCAGCCAACCCTATCGTATGAGCGAATGATATTGGTACCTCTTGATGACACGGCAATCTTATGCAGCTAGTTGCTCTAATATGTTCTCTTCTTTTGCAGATAAAAAAAGACCCGAAAGTGAAAAATGTGCTGCACTATAACAATCTCATCAAATGCCTTGATCTCCATCTTATAGAAATTTATTTCATCGACTGCCGAGGCAACACATCTGATATTAAATTGGCCAGGTTCTTTGTTCTGGAGGCAAGTGTGCTCAAGGTAATGAGGTTTGGCGTTCTCTGGCGCAACAATGAATGGCGTGTTGATCACCGCAAGCGTCTAAGCCTAAATGACAAAGTCTCCGCATAAGTTGAATTTGTTTTTGAAACATCAAGTGGCCAGAGACTCAAAAACTTATTTGCCCATTAGTAACTTGTCAGGGCGGTGGATTTTTGTTTGTATGATAATGCTGCATCCACCTAAAGTAACGAAAGTTCTTACATAAACTTCCTTGTAATTCCCTCTTCCTAGGTGCAGCATTACTCCTAACATTTGTAATATCAGTTTGAAACTTGTAATGTTGCCGTGTCCTATTCCTGCGTTTTCAGAATCCTGCGAATCAAACAGGTCCTGAGTTGGTGATGATGTTGTGCCTCCCATCTTTCACCAATAGCCGTCAGATCTAGATCTGACGCATACAAACCAAGCTTCTCCATTTTTGCAAAAATATGCCCATACGTGTTCCCTATTTACAAACAACTCCTTGTATCTCACAATCAGCCTTATATCCTCCCCACCACATCCAGAAGGTAGTGGAAAAATCTGGCGCGATGGCCGCTGCCGGAGCCGTCCACCCCCAATCTTGGTGTTCCGTGCAATGCACGGGCATCTACGCATGGGAAATTATGTCGAACAGGGCTAGTTGTAAGCAGGCTAGCTCTACAGCCATGATGATAGTGACTGCAGATGGTGAGGCTGACTATGGTATGCCGAACACGGCGCCTATACTCAGGTGTCATCTCCGGCGCAGGGTCTTGTCACTTCACTGTGAGGAGCAGCACGTAATAATTTGACCAACGGGTAGTACAGTGCTAGTACTAGTAGCACCACCGTCTGGATTTAGGAGTACTACCACGTCCATCTGGATTTTAGTATTTGACTAGCAATATCTAGTAGTAATGCATGTCACAAAAAATATACTACTCCCTCTGTAAATAAATACATGGTGTTTTATTCCTATCGGTGAGAGAACTTAATGTTTTTTTGCTAACTACTAATAGGATTACATGCAATGAACTAAACACTTCATGTCATGTTTGGTAGTCTGAAGTCATTGAAAGCATGCACGGCCCACATCTCTCATTGGTTGATATGTCACGAAATAAGAAACAAGGAGGGAGTTAATGCACCGTGCCTAAGTGTTTTGGGATTATTTGGTTTTCGCAATGTGACTTACACAACATTTTTGTTTACATGCACTAACATTTTATTAGTTAAATCAAAGGTCAAAACTTGGCGCAAAATGCAAAGGGGACCAATAAACCAGTAAACATCAAACTTCTCTCATTTGGCCCCAACTAGAGGTCCGGTGAGATGACTATACTGCACCGGCACGGAGGGGGACGCAGCTTCATTGACTTACGACAACTGCCTTTGGGTGAATGACACGTGGGCCCAGGGGGTGGCTGGCCCACCTATCATACAGCCAAAGGCAGGTGCAGTAGAGGGCCGAGGAGTAGTACGAAATCCTACGCACCTACGCACGCTAACCAAGGGCAAGAGTGATCACTCGAATCGCAAGATCAGTTGACCCATGGAGGCGATGAGCGCGAGCATCAGCCGGCTGTGCCAGATGGTCCACGACGCCGGCCTGCGGCCCGGCAACAAGGAACGTCTCCAGGTAGTATTGCTTGAGGCCGCCAGGGCGAGGGGCCGCTTGGACGATAGCTTCATCTCCTTGTTCGACGAGGTCCTCGTTGGTTTCCTCGACAAGTTCACTGTCGTCAAGAAGCTCGCGGACGACTTTGACGTAAGCCTCCAGCCGATGCGCCCAGGCTCTGCGATGCCCGCCACCCTCAACGGCCACTATGGTGACAACCTCTTCGGCGCACTGGTGGCCCTGCGACTTCCCGCCGTCGCGCCGGAGAATGTCCACCTCGAGGTCGCGCTCGCCGCGCAACGCCTGGCGCAGCAAGACACCATCGACATAATCACCCACGTCTATGCGCAAATCATCCACAAGGACTACTACATGCAAGAGGAGGACGATAGGATGCTGGCCTTCTTGGACCGTAGGGCAACCTTGGACGGCACTGTTCAGAAGCACGTTGAGCTCGCCGCCAACGCCGCAGCTCCTCACACGTCGGTTGGTGACCCGGCGCACTAGGGCGTGAGGATGTCGTTGATGGATCCGTATGTATTTTTATCTTTCCGTCAAATCGATGTAGTAGTATATAATACTACAGTAATTATCTTACCTTTCGCATCAAATCGATGTAGCTGTATACACACAAGAAGAGGTGACCCATCGGAATTAGTTGCCAGGCGCCAAATAGTATATGGGCGCTGCTCGTCCTCATGCTCATGATCATCACCATTGTCATCTCCCCCATCGCAGGACCTTGGAAACACAAGAAGAAGGTTAATTAGTAAAGGGAAACTTGCTAACCCGCATGCATGTGGATGAAATAATTATAATTACGGTGGAAGACAAACGTACCAAAACAACAATTCCATGCAAAAACAGTGCCACGAGTTGTGGCAGCAAACACAAGGCCCTCGTATTCAATTGCATCACAGTACTCATCCATGTACAGAAACTGATTTTTGAGCAATATCCATCGAGTTAAACCAGCAAGGAAGGCAACAAGCTTGTCGAAGATAGCGACAACTGCATAGTTGTTGTAATTCCAAGAGCGGTTGGGAACTCGAGAAATTGCTATCTTCCGTAGAAGACAGTCACCATGATTGTATTTGAACATGCGTACAATACCGGTGTGCTCAACCTCTGGGCAGTCTGCTGAGATTTTTGGAAGTGGAACCCGGTCACGAGTGCACACATTCACAAGTTCCCACTCGCAGTTGGACCCAATGTAAACAACCCAATCTCCATTTGCGCCTGCCCAAGCCTTGCCCTCAAGCGATGGCATCTTAACACCATACGTATCATTATCAAGCGGCATCAACTTGCACAGGGCGAGGCCTCCATCATGACGGCGCTAGTCATCAGGGTCACGGTGAAGAAGATAGGGGAGATCAAACCGCTCCTTGACTCTTGGGTTCCTTGTAATGATGTTATTAGTTGAGTCAACAATGGGCTTGAACGAACCTGTCATGCTAGCCGAGGTGATGATGTCGCACCGATCAATGAGTTCCTCCACCATGTCATCTTTCAGATCGGGGCAAGAATAACGGGGTCGTTTCCGTCTTGTTCCCTCCATGGAGAAGATGATCGAACAATGGCAGAAGAAAGGGTTAAGGGCTGAAGGAAAATGGAGGAGGGAGAGGAAGAGCGTGCGACAGCAATTCCAAATCGAGAGGGAAAGGCGAAGAGTCGGTGGACGGTTGCGAGTTTGCCACGGTTCATGAAGGGGCGCCCCAGCCTACACGCCGGTTCGGAAATACTCCTACTACTCGCCGTCGTCTCACTGATATGTTGGAATGGGACCACATGTCAATGAAACATGGTGTGTAATTTCTCGTGCAAAATGCGATCTGGCCGCGTTGGCCCGAGGTGCCGCATTAGTTATCGACCTTTATTTTTTTTAATGGCGTGCCGTTCAGTTTTGGAGCACGACTAACTGGTACTGTACGCAGAGAAAATATAAACTACTCTACCACTACTCCACCTATAGTACTAGTAGTATAAAAAAGATATATAGGCTGGAGCTTCAGCTGTTTCTTGCTAAGGGCTGCCCACTTGCTTCTCACACTACCACCCTCTCTCCAGATCTAAAAAAGATGGCCCCTCTCTCCCTCCTCACCAGTGGTCACGGATCCACCGGGGAAGAAAAGGACGTGCAACGTTGACGCACTCGTCATCGGCGAGCGAGGTCACGCACTGACGACAAGGTCGTCCTCTCAGACCTAGGACCCGCGCTGGATGGCCTCCGTCCCCAAGCTCGCAGCCGTAGTGTGTGCGGAGGACGAAGACCATGAGTGAAGCCATTTCCCGCCGACCCTCAGGTATGCTACCTCTTTTCGAACCATACCATTGTTCTATTGCCCCATATGGCATGTCGTTGCATGTGGATCTTTTTCCACTCCACCATCTTCCCAATTTGCTATCCTCTGCTCTGCTCACCACACAGACGAAGACCATAATTTGCACTATTAAAAGAAACCCTACTTCATGCAGACTAATCCATGTCTAGGTTGAATAAGCAAAGGAAGGGAGACTGTACTGTCCAAGAGAGTAGGCAACGAACCCGCATCTAGGTTGAAAAGGGGGAAATCAGTAGCTAAGGAACGAGTCTCGTGTCTCTTGGTTGAAGAAGGGTAGAAAGGCATGACAACGCAATAGAGAATGACCAGGTCGATCGGTTTGTTGTCCTCACATAGGAAAAAGGTGGCTAATGAGAACAAAAATGGGACGTAATCCACATATGCTGCCTGGATATTTGTTGCTCTGGGCAACCATACCTCCCTCACCACTCTGCGTCTGTGGAGGTACATCATACTGGTGCGCCCACTGTCCGAATGGGCCTCCCATGCTCTTATTGCCACTTTTTTTGCTGTTAGTATAACGCCAGCAGTCAAGTCAAGCAATGCTACTACTAAAGTGAAGCCACATTTAACTAATGCCGCTCTTAGTCTAATGCCACCGATAAATTTAAGCAATGTCATTTAATGTCACTGGATTGTTTCAGGGTTAGCTGTTGATTGTGGATGTATTGTTACCTTTACATTTTGTCTAATGCCACTAGTATACCGATGCTGAAACTTGTTACCTTTACATTTTGTATTGTTAATTCTTATAGAAACCTTCCAGTGCTAGAGTTTATTGAAATCTGTTCAGTAAAACCATTGTACTGTACCCTGTAATAAACTAACTACTCTACTGTTGCACTAGCCACTGGATTAGTGTATATTTGTAGTATTCGAATGGTGTAGAGTTCACTCAAATTTTCCCGGTAAAGCTAGTCACACCTTTGTTAAAATTAATGTTCATTATGTTATCGGAGGAGGTCTGTATGTTTGTCTCTAATGCCTGTCGACTACATACCTGACATCATGATGTAATGTTAAGTCATTTCCTTTTGTACAGTGTCACTGAATTGTCAAGGCGGTGATGGCATTTTATTTTAGTAGAACTGCACAAAATTTGCTTAAAAGAAGAGGAAAGGTCAGGAATGGCTCAGTTTTTTAGAAAAAACTATGTATGCCTTCCTCACATCAGCTGTTGTTGCTTTATTTATTCCTTCAAACAGGTTGTTAGAAACAGTCTTGCTACCTTTTCCCATTAAGAAATTGGAATGCTTATATTTGTGAGTCTATGCTTCAACTAGTGCCACTTTTATAGTAATCACACTTTCAATATCTATGCAAACAGGGATGCTCGATTTTAGTGGAGCTGCACAAAAAGTCCAACTGGTTCAACATTAGGAGCATGTTTTTTTCCAAACCTTTATATCCAATTGGTGGCACTATGAGCTGTTCATTACGAAGGTACATGGTTTGCTACTATCTTGCTACTCTTTTTGTACTGTCATTAGATAGTAATACTAGTGGTTTGCTAGCTGCTTGATATGTTTACTAGCTGCTTGATATTTGTGCAGACAGAGATGTCTTCCCGTTGCTATTTGGCAAACAAACAAAGTGTCCGCAATTTTGGTTGAACTGCATAAGAGAATAGTATAGTCACTGCATGCACTGCCATTTGAAAATAGACACAAAGATTGGATAGTCACTTCATGGACTGCAGAAAATTAGTATTGTACTATTTACTGGCCAACAGTTGGTGCTTCATTGCTTTGGTCTGATTATACAATGGGCATCACTTTTCCTAAATTAAAGTTTGTATTCCAAAAATAGTCTCGCGGTGTGATCGAGAGAAGACCAAATCATATTGCAGTGGATATTCCTCCATCATGTGTGGTTCATTCTCATGGTTCCAGCTGTTGGTGAAACCACTTACGTTTGCAAGAGGAATTGTAGACTTCACAAACAAATTTGTCTTTCAGTCCGTACTGAATGTTGGCCAATGGAAGCATCCATGTTAGTAGGAAGAACAAATGTTTTTTCTAGATATTTGCTTTTGGAGCTACATATTTGCATATGATCTGTGAATCATTGAGATGCATTAACATGTTGATCTTATGTATGGGAATCGTACTAGTTAGTTTTAGTTGCGACGCAAGATCCGAAGTGGCTGGTCTTTGCTTTTGGAGCTACATATTTGTATATGATCTGTGAATCATTGAGATGCATTAACCGTTACTTATTTCTGTTTGCTCAGTGTTTACAAGTTACTGATCGATCACTAGCTAGACAACAAATGCGCTCCTGGCAGTTTTATTTGCTACGCAAGATGCGAAGTGGTAGTTTTTTGAATAAAAATGCCTACCTCTAAAGAAACTGACAAGCTACACTATCGATCCTACATGGATAAAAATGCCTACCTCTGAAGAAACTGACAAGCTACACTATCGATCCTACACGGATAAATAGCGGATCACGCACGTACTACCTCCTTTCCTGTTTGCAGGGCTCAATTCAAGAAACGACCTACTCGATCCTACACGAATAAATAGCAGATCACGCACGTACTAGTACCTCCTTTCTGGTTTGCAGGGCTTAATTCAAACCTCTCCCAACCAAGGTACTCCCTCCGTCCAGGTTTATTAGTCCCATGAGCAAAGCAGCAAGACCAAGGCATGGCAATAATTAACAGCATGCAGAAGTTTAAGCCTAATTAATTCCAGCGATTTAAGTGGCTGCATGCGTGCCCTCGGCTGTGACTCGTTGCATGCTGCTTCGCGTACTGCCTGCGAGCGATTCTGAGTACTTGCATGCAGCCAGCCGTAATTAAGGCAGCTAACTGATACGAAAAAAGATACGCTTTAATTGTTGCGGGCTTTTTAAATCCGTGGAATCATTATTGACAAGGAGGGAGATGATTCGAGTGCACTTGTTTGACCGCCATGTCGGCGGCGACCCAGACGGGACGGGACGGCACAGTCATAATTTCAGTTTCCCTAGTTTTCCACGGCAAGCTAGCACGCTAAGCCATTATGCATTGAATTCCGATGACCGTCGCGCTACCTTCCCCCTATAAGTATAGTTTCCCGGCCTTCTCCGGTGCCACCGTGACCCAACTCGCCATATCCTCATAAGCCCCCACCGGCCTGACGTCGCTCGCCATGTCCGCCATGCCTCCGCCCGTCCGCGGTAGGCGACGCCGGAGGCGGTCACCGCCGGATATACCTGGTCAAACCTCGGGCCGGGCCGGGCTTCGAGTCGGGCCTAGCCAAGCCTGACATTAAAAACTTAGGCCCGGGCCCGGCCCGGCCTGGCCATCGAGCCTGTGTTTCTGGGCCCGAGCCCGGCCCGAGCACGTAAAAGCCCGTCGGGCTTCGGGCCAGCCCGGCCCGACCTTCAGAAAATAGCAAAAACGACGGGCCTGGGCCCGACTCGGCCCAGTCTTCAGGCTCAAAGACTAGGCCCGAGCCCGGCCCGGGGGCAGCGTCGGGCCGGGCCGGGTCGGGCTTTTTTGGGCCGGGTCGGGCCGGGCCAGCCAGACCGGGCTACCCATGGCCAGGACTACCGCCGGAACTAGTGTTCGGTTTTTCACCAAAAGGCAGACGGAGGGAGGAGGCATTCTATATGTCTTTAGATGGCAATGCGCGACCGCATGGCGGAGGAGCAGGAGTTGTTGGAGCGCGACCGCCTGGCGGAGGAGCAGCGTATCGCTGATTTGCGCCGCCAGCGGGACATGGAGCAGCAGCGCACCGACGCTCTGAGTCGCGAGCAGAGCCCCGCAACTGGGCCGACTACGTGGAGGCCGGCACCCGACAAATAGCCCTGGAGGCTGTCGGGCACGCACGCGTTCACGACGCCGATTTTTACTACCAGCTCGTCAAGTGGGTTTCCCGCTCGGAAGCCGAAGCTTCGGTGGACCACGCCGGCATGGAAAGGGCCAACGCGCGCGAGCAACGCGCCCTATCGCACCTCTGGCAAGTCCGAGGCGAGGCACAGGACGCCGGTGCCGGCGTTTAGCGTGTACCATAGATGGCGGCCGGCATCGTCTAGTTAGCTAAGAGTAAGTTAGTACTTGTCTAGTGGGAGTAGATAGTTAACTTGGCTATGATGGTTGTCAACATGGAAGTTCAGTACTCTATATGTGGATCAGACCTGTTACTTTTCTCTGAATGTTGAACTTTCCGTTTGAACGTACGGAATGGGCTGTTATTTTTTTAAATGGATTGTATTTGTCCTCCACGGGTTTAGAGGCTGACTTGTGGGCCTAGCAAGTTGACGCGTACACAATCAGGAGATGATTCTACGTGGAGAGGATGACAGCAGGGACCCGCCAAGGTCATGGCGGTACGCAAGCAAGTGCCTCCTTATTTCAAGCCAATAAAAAATGGCTCCTCCTAGTGGATTTCTGACATCTGGGTCCCATGCCATTGTCAACGTAGTCAATAATCGAGAGAATTGTAAAACGAGCGGCTAACACCAGGGACCCAGTAGCTCGCCCATTTATTTTTGTTTTGGGTTAATTTGATAAATGCCTCCGAGAAATGCCACTGCAATTTCCAAACTTTGAAAAATGCCATTTCATGCCATTTCTAGTGGCATTTTTCGAAGTCTGGAGTGGCATTTTTCAAAGTTTGCAAACTGCAGTGGCGTTTTTCAAAGTTTGCAAAAATTGCAGTGGTATTTTTCAAAGTTTGGACATTGCAGTGGCATTTTTATGAATCGCCATAATTGGAGTGGCATTTATCTAATTTGTTTTTGAGACGGAAGCAGGGTGTCAACTGGGCTGTGCGGGACACTCTGTCCTGTCTAGACAGCCTTTTCTTTTATGTTTACCACAAACCAGCCCAGTAGTTTTTCTTTCTTTCTGAAAATGGCTAGCCCAGTTTTTTTGTGATTTGTCAAGTAAGTCACTTTATCAGGCCTGTTGGGCTGCAAATCTTTCAAGACGAGGAGAGCTTCATTCGGCTGGCCGAGAAAATGGCCTATGAGCAATGAGAAATGAGCTGTACATTTTTAAAACACATCAAACCGGCAATTAGTTTCAAATATCTTTTTTTCATTTCGAGATTTTAAATTACATTGATTTTTATATGTGGACAATTTATTGGATTTTATATTGATATACATTTATTTTTAAAATCAGTCTAAATGTGACTCGAAATTTCGGGATTAAAAACAGTTCAGACCGCACCGACATATGCAAAATTTCGTATAATTTTTTAACTGTGGCCACAATATGGGCTGTAATGCTAACAAAAAGAATATGGGCTCCAAAAAAACCCATAAGAATTAGCAAATGGGATATAAATTATTAGAAATAATGGCAGATGGCATGTATGCTATTTTTCACAGATTTGTGGCTTTCCTAAAAAAAGGTCGACACACAAGCAGTGACTGTTGGATGTCCATCCAACGGTCGTCGTGCTTCTTCAATCTCTGCTCTTCCTACTCCAGCCGCTCAAACAAGCGCCAGCGGGAGTGCCCGCTCCCTCCTCCCCGCGGCCGGCTGTGCTACCGCGTAGGCCTCACCGCCCCACCGTACTCCCATCGCTGGCCTAGCCATCCCTCTACTCACCCACACCTGTTGTTATTCTCTGGCGACGGCAGATGAACCAGTAAACCCTCATGCATTCATACTCCAAAAAAACCCGTAAGAATTAGCAAATGGGCTGTAAACTATTTGAAATAATGGCAGATGGGTTGTATGCTATTTTCCATAGATTTGAGGCTTTCCACAGATGGCCTGCATACTGTTGGATGTCCAATCAATGGCCGTCGTGCTTCTTCAATCTCTGCTCTTCCTGCTGCAGCCGCTCAAACAAGCGTCGGCGGGACTGCCTGCTCCCTCCTCCACGTGGCTTGCTATGCTGCCGCGCAGGCCTCACCGCCCCACCGTACTCCCATCGCGGGCCTAGCCATCCCTCTACTCACCCACAGTCCCACACCTGCTGTTATTCTCCGGCGACGGCATACGAACCAGTAAACCCTCGTATAGTCGTATTCCCCTCCGCGTGGGAAACAATTGTCGAGTCTTCCCTACCTCCGTGTCGTTCCCTTCCTAGGCCTCGCCGTCGTCCACCGCCCTGGTGCTCTCGGCATGGCGTGGTCAACGTGGTCAATGAACGACATGCATCTGAAGTGGACTGTACGTGGAGAGGCTGACAGCTGGGTCCACGGCCGCACGAAAGGAAATGCCTCCTTATTACGCGCAAAATAATGATTCCTCCACCTGACATTTGGGACCCACCGAAAGGGCATCTGTATTTCGCGGAAAAAACGTTACCACTGCTGACAGCTCGGACGCACCAGCTATATCTTTGCACATAAGGAAGTGCCTCCTTATTACGCACAAAAAAAAAGAATACTCCCCATACGATGTCCACTAAGTTGACGGGGCCTACTAAGTTGACGGGGACGAAGGGCTTTGTCAACTTAGTCAATATGCATGATTCTAGCTCGACTGACCGTACGATGTCCATCCAACGGCCATAGTGCTTCTTCAACCTCTGGTCTTCTTGCTCCAGCCGCCCAAAGCAGCGCCGGTCATGTCGCCTGCTCCTGCCTCCCGTGGCCGGCTGTGCTGCCGTGGAGGCCTCACCGCCTCCATACTACTCCCACCGCTGGCCAGGCCATCCCTCCACTTCACTCACGCACACCCCCTGTTATTCTGCGGCTACGGCAGCGCAGCCGAACCAGTGAACCCTCGTACTCCTCTCCGTGTGGGCATCCACTCCCGCGTCTTCCCCGGCTCCGCGTCGTCCCCTTCCTAGGCCTCACCATCATCCACCGCCGTGGTGCTCTCGGCACGGCGTGGTCAATGTGGTCAACGACCGAATTCCATCGGAAGAATACTATACGTGAAGAGGTTGACAGCTGGGTCCACGGTAGCCGCAAGGAAGTGCCTCCTTATTACGTGGAAAATAATTATTCCTCCACCTAACTGCAGGGACCCACCGGATGGGCCACCAGTATTTCGTGAAAAAAACGTTTGCCCCTGACTGTTGGAACCCACCCGATGGGCCACTGTATTTCGCGAAAAAAATGTTCCCCCTGCTGTCAGCTCAGACCCACCGGAAGTGCCTTCTTATTACGCACAAAAAATGAATACCCCCCTGCTAACTGGGACCCACCTTTGTGGGAGGCTGACTTGTGGGCCTACTAAGTTGACGGGGACAGAGGGCTTTATCAACTTAGTCAATATAAACGATTCTAGCTCCAGTGACCGTACGATGTCCATCCAACGGCCGTAGTGCTTCTTCAATCTCTGGTCTTCTTGCTCCAGCCGCCCAAAGCAGCGCCGGTCGTGCCGCATGCTCCTGCTTCCCGTGACCGGATGTGCTGCCGCGGAGGCCTCACCCCCCCTCCTATTCCCACCGCTGGCCAGGCCCTGCGGCGATGGCAGCCTCACACCGTAGCCGAACCAGTGAACCCTCGTACTCCTCTCCGCGCAGGCTTCCACTACCGCGTCTTCCCCGGCTCCCCGTGGTCCCCTTCCTAGGCCTCACGGTCGTCTACCGCCCTGGTGCTCTCGGCGCGGCGTTGTCAACGTGGTCAAGGAACGACTTCCATCGGACATGGACTGTATGTGGAGAGGCTGACAACTGGGTCCACGGCCGCAGCAAGGAAGTGCCTCCTTATTACGCGGAAAATAATTATTCCTCCACCTGACAGCGGGGACCCACCGGACGGGCCACCGTATTTCGCGAAAAAAACATTTCCCCCTGACTGCTGGGACCCACCAGCTGCACCTTCGCACGCAAGGAAGTGCGTCCGGGCAAAAAAAAATGATTCGCCCCCTGACTGCTGGGACCCACCAGCTACATCTTCGCACTCAAGGAAGTGCGTCCGGGCAAAAAAACGATTCGCCCCCCTGACTGTTGGGACCCACCAGCTACATCTTCGCACGCAAGGAAGTGCGTCCGGGCAAAAAAAAACGATTCGCCCCCCTGACTGCTGGGACCCACCAGCTACATCTTCGTAGGCAAGGAAGTGCCTGACAGTCAGGACCCACCTGGTCGAAGCGTATGTAGCGTTGTCATTCTGGTCGCGAACGTCTACGTACATACTGGTCGATGTAGAGGCGCGCATGTGTCATAGTAGAGGCGCGCACGTGTCGTAGTAGAGGCATGCACGTAGCATGTACATGTACGTACAGCGGCGAGGATGCAAGAAAGAAAATACGGCCACGTACGTACATACGGCAAGGTCTCGAACGCCTACTCGCGCATACATACATGGCTGAGCCAACCGGCTGGGTCGGAACGGAATGCGTGGTCGTGTTCATCGGGAGGGCTTGGACCGAACAGGTGATGGAAACGAGGCCTGGCGTACCACACAACGGAGGGAACGGACCTCCTACGTTCGGAACGGGGTCCTGTTGATCGGGAGGGGTGTGGCGTACCGCAAAACGGAGGAAACGGACCTCCTACGGTCGAAACGGGGGTCCTGTTGATCGGGAGGGGTGTAGCGTACCGTAAAACAGACGAAACGGACTTGTGTTGGAGCGCTACGGTCGAAACGGGGGTCCTGTTCATCGGCAGGGGTGTGGCGTACCGAGAAACGGACGAAACGAACTTGTGTTGGAGCGCTACGGTCGAAACGGGGGTCATGTTCATCAGGAGGGGTGTGATGTACCGCAAAACGGGACTCCACGGATACTGTTAAACTCCACCGTCAACCTCCTCCAGCCTCCACGGGCTACCGTCGACCTCCTCCAGCCTCCACGGGCTCCTGTACATCCATCCTCCACCGCGCGCTATCCACCGGCTACTGTTCAACCACCCCTCCACCGTCTACTGTTCATCCAGCCCTCCACCGTCTACTGTTCATCTAGCCCTCCACACCACGGGGTCCTGTTCAACTACCCCTCCACGGCCACCCCTCCACCGTCTAATGTTCATCCAGCCCTCCACACCACGGGGTCCTGTTCATCCAGAGGCAACGCCACCGCTCACTGTACATCCACCCCCCCCCCCCCCCCCCCCGCAACGCTCACTGTTCATCCAATCGATCAGCTTCAGTTAGCAGCAGTAGCGAAGGAATCGCTCCATCGGGTTCAGTTAACAGCCAACGATCGATCGCTCGGGTTCACTAACGTGTAGCCTGCAGTGCAATCACTCGGGTTCAGTTAGAGCCCAACGCCTCGCTCGGGTTCACTTAGAGCCAACGCCTCGCACACACAGGCGTACGTGTACAAGAGAAACGTGCATCGCTCGGCCCCCGACCTCCCACCGTAACCGGCAACTCCCCGAAATTTTCTTCCCCCTCGCTTCTACCACGGTTTTTTCCGTCATGGACGGTCCAAAGAATGTCATGCAGCTACGTCTCCGGCCCGCCCAGGACAAAAAGCCCATTTTTTGTCATGATTTTTTGTCATACAAGTAGGATCCCACAACATCTATGACGATACCGGGTTTTGTCACAATTATCGTCATAGAAGTGTCATATGTATGACAAAAAAAATCGTTCGGCCCAAAATGTCACGGATGTGTCTTTTTTTTGTAGTGCATGCTAACCAAGGGCAAGAGTGATCACTCGAATCGCAAGATCAGTTGACTAGAAGCTAAACTAGGCCCATGGAGGCGATGAGCGCGAGCATCAGTTGGCTGTGCCAGATGGTCTACGACGCCGGCCTGCGGCCCGACACCAAGGAACGTCTCCAGGTATTTCTTGAGGCCGCCAGGGCGAGGGGCTGCTTGGACGACAGCTTCATCTCCTTGTTCGACGAGGTCCTCGTCGGTTTCCTCGACAAGTTCACCATCGTCAAGAAGCTCGCGGACGACTTTAACGTACGCCTCCAACCGACGTGCCCAGGCTCTGCGATGCCCGCCACCCTCAATGGCCACTATGGTGACAACCTCTTTGATGCACCGGTGGCCCTGCAACTGGCCGTCGTCGTGCCGGAGAATGTCCACCTTGAGGTCGCTCTCACCGTGCAGCACCTGGCGCAGCAAGACACCACGCGCAAATCGTCCACAAGAACTACTATATGCAAGAGGAGGATGATAGGACGCTGGCCTTCTTGGACCGCAGGGCAACCTTGGATGACATTGTTCAGAAGCACGTTGAGCTCACCGCCAATGTCGCTGCTCCTCACACGTCGGTTGGTGACCCGGCGCACTAGGGCGTGAGGATGTCGTTGATGGATCCGTATGTATTTTTATCTTTCTGTCAAATCCATGTAATAGTATATGGTACTACTAGTACTTATCTTACCTTTCGCATCAACTTCATAATTTTCGTACATACTCCATGCATGAACAGCACCAAAACCAAACTTCTCATTACTCTAGCACTACTAGGGAAAACCTTATACACAGAGGTATAGCAGTAGCGTTGGTCAAAACTCGGCGCTAGCGCTACTCAGTAGTAGCGCTTGTTGCAAAACCACGCTACAACCATTGTTTTAGCAGTAGCGCGTCTGCACAGAAAAGCGCTACTACTAAAATTCCCTCACTAGTGTCGGTAGGCTAGGAATAGTAGTAGCGGTTCTCCCGGAAGCACGCTACTGCTAAAAACTTTGTAGCAGCGCGTTTATGCTGTAGAGCGCTACTGCTATGAAAAAGAAAATAAATAGAAAAATAAGTAGAAAAGTAAATGAAAATGAAAGAAATAGAAAAAAAGAAAATGTAAAGAAAACAAAAGAAAAAAAATAAAACAGAAAGGAATAGTTGTAGCGCGTTTCTCTGGAACACGCTATAGCTATGTTAGCTATAGCGCGTTTCGGCAAAACGCGCTACTTCTAGTTTGACTCAAATCCCGGCAGCCCGGCCTCACAATTTCGCTAAGTCCTTCCCCCCCACCCCTATCTACTCCCCCCTGTCCCCCAACTGCTCCATCGCTGCCGTCGCCCTGCCGCCTTCGACCACACCGCCACCGCCCGCCGCCTTCGACCACACCGCCCCCACCCGAGGCCTCCCTTGACCTCACAGCCGCCGCCCGAGGCTGGTCGTCGACCTCACCGTCGCCTCCCTCGAGCTCACCACCGCTGCCCTCGACCTCACCGCCGCCGCCCGAGCCAGAGCCTGCCCTCGCCGCCGACCGTAAGGTTCTGCCTCTCCTTTCCCCTACCCTCCTCTCTCTCTCTCTCTACTATGGCAATTCATATATATATATTGATACTATGTTGATGTTCATATGAACCCTAGGTGTTCATATGAACCCTAGATTTTTTAGGGCAGTAGGCATTTTATAGCATTTAGGAAAAATGATTAGCAATTTTTTTTAGGAAATTAGCTAGGGCAATTTTTATGAAAATGCCTGGACAGTAATTCCATTTAGCTTTAAACTAATAGAGGGTATATAAATAATAGTAGCATTTTGATTTAAATTAACAGAGGCTATAAACAAAAAACACTTAGCTATAAAAAATATTTGGACTACGGACCTGAATTTGTTCCAAATTTCATTCAAATGAAATTTGAATTATTTGGACTATGGACCTGAATATTTTTGAAGAAATTGGGTGTAGGTACTAAGGTCTTGCTGTGGAAATTTTGGTGAGGTCAGAAGGGTTAGAGAAAATGGAGTTCATAGACTTTTAGCTTTAGACAAAAAACAAAAGTATTTAGCTATAAATAAAAAAACAGTAGCTATGGCATTTAGCTATAAACAAAAAACAGAATTGTTTTTCTTTTCAAAAACTTGGTCAAACTAATTGTTGCTATGTAAACAAAAAACAAGAATGTTTTTATATGATATATGTCATTGATGTTCATTTTCATATTCCATTATTGTTGATTATATCTTTTCATTGAAGTGGCCATGTTATATGCAAATTCCTCAATAGTGTTTGCTCATGTTATATCTTTTCATTGAAGTGGTTCGATTGTGCCCAAGTGGCTTTGTTGTTTCCAGGGAATGATGCTGAGTGGCCTATGTTTTGCCGGAATGTTGATTCGTTTCTGTTCCGGCAAATTTCAGGTTCCCGATTTGTCCACTTTTTAGCAAAGGTCATGCCGAAATTTTCCGTGAATTTCGGCATGACTTGTGCTACAAACTAGGACGTATCGAGTGCCCGGGATTTGCCGCACCAGGAAGGAGTCAACATTCCTACAAAACAATAGGCCTTTTTTATGTCATTATTCATTTTATTAGGTCTAGAATTAATTGACAAGATTTAATCATAGGAAACATGGCTAGCAATGATGAAGGACAGGGTTCTGTCTCTTTCTGTTGCTCAACTATATATGTTGCATATCATCGACTCATGTGACGATGCAGGTGCATAGATCATAGATGGAGAAAAAGTGCTATGCCAGGAGTATATATACGATGAGTGGCCGGAGTGTCAGGCCTAGGTGTACCGGTTTCCGGTTTCCGAGCGACAGGCAGTAGTTAGTTTAGGTTCACGCTAATGCGAGAGAGGGATACGAACTCATGTACTCAAAGTGATAGCTCTTCTCGCGTATATCATTGTTTAGATGGATGACGATGTATTTGCAAGTAATTGAGACTTGTATCGCTATTTTCGAGATGATGACGAGAGACCATTTTTGTGTTGGATGATGATTATGATGATGACATGATTTGATGAGACTAATTGTATGTATATGCTATGATTACATTTATATGTGTATGATATGCTAAAGATTATTGTATAAAGCCTATTAAAATACAAAACAAATATGGAGGGGAAAAACTAATAAAACTAGTAGTAGCGAGGGGGGAATTTAGCAGTAGCGCCACCTTACCAGTAGCGCTTCCTTGTAAACAGCGCTGCAGATAATATCAGCAGCGCCCTTCTCTAAAGAGCGCTACAGCTATTCATGTATAGCAGTAGCGTGGGATGACAGGCGCTACTGCTATACGTTAGCTGTAGCGCCTTATTAGTAGCGTTGGTCCCCACGCTACTGATAGGCCTAGAACACACGCTGCTTCTACGCTTTTCCCTAGTAGTGTAGGCAAAATCGTTATTTTCTATCTATCGGTCGCGCCATGGAGCAGAACCAAATTTTACAAGTTACGAGTTCAAAAGGAAAAGGCTGCCGTGTTCACGTCGCACCCCCACTCGGTTGGTCTGACACGCCGCTCAAGGGGGAATGCGTGCGGTGTTGCATTTTCACTTACAAGTGGGACCGCAGTTGAGCAAACCGACTATCGGCAAACCCCCACCGCGCGATGGCTAAGAAAACAGGAGGAAGAAGAGATGGCTGTAGCATGGACTCCAAGAAAATTGGTGTCGGTTGGGACCTGTGTGGGTGGCGTGTGCTGTACTGCTAGAACAAATTTCTTGGAGTCTGTGCTCAGCCCTCCTCTATCTCGATTCACATCCAGCCAGCGGACGCGCGGAGCCCATCATCTGTTTGCTCACATGCAGTCCCACATGTGATTGAAAATGCAAGAGGACCCACTGAACATGCACATCTTTCACCTCGACGTGCTGGTGATGAAAAACAAATCCAATAAAGATCTTTTGTGGCCGCTTTAGGAGTTACTCAAGAGTAGTAAGATTCTATTTACAGTTTAAACCAAGATGCACATCACGTGGCTTCAACTACCACTCTATTTTCTTGCATAACATGACCTAGATGCTAGTGTCCCACGTGTCGGCAAAAGGAGGAAGAACCCGACCAAATCTTCGGTTGTGCTCTCGGATTAGACTAGTTGTGCTAACTTAAAAAAATTATTGTGTACTCCCTCCGTTCCAAAATACTTGACATCCATTTGTCAAAAAATGGATGTGCCTATATACTAAAACATGTCTAGATACATCTATATTTTGACAAATAGAAGGCATGTATTGTGGAACGAAGGGAGTAGAATGGATGCAAGTTTTGGTATTAGGAAGAAGAGTACATCGATATATTGATAGAGCGCAATTTAGTAGATGTTCTAGCACTTTTAGCTAGCATAGAGGCTAGAGATGAGACTAGTGCACTTGTTAATACTCCTACTAGAATAGAGGCTAGACATGAGACTAGATGTGAGGAAGCAACGTCTACTTCTTTACTCTCGAAGAAGAAAGAAACACGCAAGATCAGCCTCCGCAGATCAACAATGAATGGATTGAGAAGGCAGTAATCCAACTTTCAGGAGCAATTATGGAAGTTGGATATCTTCTAAAATGTGTTCTTGTGGTTCTTGTTTTCTTTGGTCTTGCTTTTCTAGTCAAAATTATCATTGGAGTTCGTGCAAAATGGAGGTCTATTTGGGGTCATGCGTTGGAGTTAGCCTTACAAGTGGGACCGCAGTTGAGAAAACCGACTATCGTCAAACCCCCACCTCGCCCACCGCGTGATGGCTGAAGTTAGAGAAACGATGAGGTTGATTGCTCTAGCACGGACTCCAAGAAATATGGTGTCAGATGGATGTCGTGCTGGTGGCGTGTGCCGTACTCCTGGGCGTGAATGCTTGTTCTGGCCCATGCCACCCTACTACTCCTACTACTTATATAGTACTCCTACTAGTAGTATCGAGGATTCGAGGTGCTGGTTACGTATAGCGAACACATTAACATATGGCTACAGTAAAAACAAACGCCCGACGCGCGAAGCATGTGAAGCTAGTACAAATAGTGTACTACTATTGTTGATTGGCCTCATCCGATGACCTATTGCAATGCACGTACAATTATGTATTCGGAAAATATATTTTTTGCCTTGTCGCACCACTCACTCAGAGAAGCGACTCGAAAGCCATTCATAAATTTAGTAAGTTTATCACAGGCATATCATGTTATTACATACAACAGGTCATCAACCCACATCGACAACGAGGATACATTATAAATACTAAAGTTTTTGTCACACAACAAATAACAAGCAATGAAATGAACTTCAACTCAACCAATCCTCAGCGTTCGAAACACTTGCTTTGAACCACAAGTGATTCTCTGGGACAGGCCATCCATTGTCAATCTCGAGACCAACGCAGGACTGATCATCCAGGCTGAAGCGGCTTACTATATCAGTACTAGGGTAGGGAACCACCCAAAAGTCCGAGGTATAGATATAGTTGCTTCTCATAAATGGTACTAGTAATGTTGCGTCAACAACAGTTGGATCGCCTTTCACCATCATTGGATAGTTTTGTCCAAGGAAGAGCGAATTTTCTCCAAGACTATCAATTCTGTACCAGGGAGAAGGTATTGGCACTAGCACACTAGTATCCATCCCGAATACCATGCAACGGGTGTTGGAATAGGTCCAGAGAGTGCGACCATGGGAGACTACACCTGCTTCCTTAGTAGTAACATCATTAATGGGCTGTATACACACAAGAAGAGGTGTTCAATCGGAATTATTTGCCAGATGCCACAGAGTATATGGGCATTGCTCGTCCTCATGCTCGTGATCATCACCATCGTCATCTCCCCCTTGGTTATAAAAATTTTCAAGTATAGGTGGTGGAATGTTCACAGGACCTTGGAAACACAAGAAGAAGGTTAATTAGTAAAGGGAAACTTGCTAACCCGCATGCATGTGGATGAAACAATTATAATTACGGTGGAAGACAAACGTACCAAAATTACGAGGATCCCATGCAAAAAAATGCCATGAGTGGTGGAAGCAAACACAAGGCCCTCGTATTGAATTGCATCACAGTACTCATCCGTGTACAGAAACTGATTTTTGAGCAATATCCATCCAGTCGAACCACGAAGGACGGCAACAAGCTTGTCGAAGATAGCAACAACTACATAGTTCTTGTAATTCCAAGAGCGGTTGGGAACTCGGCAAATTGCTATCTTCCGTAGAATACAGTCACCATGATCGTATTTGAACGTGCGTAGAATACCGGTGTGCTCAACCTCTGGGCAGTCTGCTAAGATTTTTGGAAGTGGAACCCGTTGACGAGTGTACACATTCACAAGTTCCCACTCGCAGTTGGACCAAATATAAACAACCCAATCTCCATTTGTGCCTGCCCAAGCCTTACCCTCAAGCGATGGCATCTTAACATCATACGTATCATTATCAAGCGACATCAACTTGCACAAGGCGAGGCCTCCGTCGTCCCCGCACCAGTCATCAGGGTGACGGCGGAGAAGATAGGGGAGATCAAACCACTCCTTGACCCTTGGGTTCCTTGTAATTATGTTATTAGTTGAGTCGAGAATGGTCTTGAACGAACCTGCCATGCTAGCTGAGGTGATGACGTCGCACCGATCAATGAGTTCCTCCACCACGTCATCTTTCAGATCGGGGCAAGAATAACGGGGTCGTTTTCGGCCTATTCCCTCCATGGAGAAGACGATCGAACAATGGCATAAGGAATGGTGAAGGAAAATTGAGGAGGGAGAGGAAGAGCATGCGTCAGCAGTTCCAAATCGAGAGGGAAAGGCGAAGAGTCGATGGACGATTGCCAGTTTGCCATGGTACATGAAGAGGCGCCCCGGCCTACATGTCCATTCGGAAATACTAGTAGAAAAGGACTCGCCGTCGTCTCACTAATATGTTGGAACGGGACCACATGTCAAGGAAACATGGTGTGTAATTTCTCATGCAAAATGCGATCTGGCCGCATTGGCCCGAGGTGCTGCATTAGTTATCGACCTCTATTTTTTTAATGGCGTGCCGTGCAGATTTGAAGCACGGCTAACAAGATATATAGGTTGGAGCTTCAGCACTCTCTTGCTAAGGGCTGCCCACTTGCTTCTCACACTATCACCCTCTCTCCAGATCTAAAAAATATGGCCTCTCTCTCCCTCCTCACCGGTGGTCACAGAGCCGCCGGGGAAGAAAAGGACGTGCAGCGTTGATGCACTCGTCATCGGCGAGCGAGGTCACACACTGATGGCAAGGCCGTCCTCTCGGACCTACCACCCGCGCGGGATGGCCTCCATCCCCAAGCTCACTCCAGTAGTGTGTGCGTAGGACGACGACCATGAGCGAAGCCACTTCCCGCTGATCCTCAGGTATGCTACCTCTTTTCGAACCATACTCTTGTTCTATTACCCCATCTGCCACGTCGTTGCATGTGGATCTTTTTCCACTCCACCATCTTCCCAATTTGCTATCCTCTGCTCTGTTGGCCACGCAGACGAAAACCTTAATTTGCACTATTAAAGGACACCCTACTTCATGCAGAATAATCCATGTCTGGATTGAATAAGGAAAGGAAGGGAGACTGTACTGTCCAAGAGAGTAGGCATCGAACCCGCATCTAGGTTGAAAAGGGGGAAATCAGTAGCTAAGGAACGAGTCTCGTGTCTCTTGGTTGAAGAAGGGTAGAAAGGCATGACAACGCAATAGGGAATGACCAGGTCGATCGGTTTGTTGTCCTCACATAGGAAAAAGGTGGCTAAAGAGAACAAAAATGGGACATAATCCACATATGCTGCCTGGATATTTGTTGCTTTGGGCAACCATACCTCCCTCACCACTCTGCGTCCATGGAGATACATCGTACTGGTGCGCCCACTGTCCGAGTGGGCCTCACATGCTCTTATTGCCACTTTTTTGTTGTTAGTATAACGCCTGCAGTCGAGTCAAGCAATGCTACTACTAAAGTGATGCCACATTTAACTAATACCACACTCAGTCTAATGCCACCAATAAATTTAAGCAATGTCATTTAATGTCACTGGATTATTTCACGGTTAGCTGTTGATTGTGGATGTATTAAAGATTTTTCAGCTAAGGCATTCTAATGTTGTTGCACAGCCAGTATATCAACGATGAAACTTGTTACTACCTTCAAATTTTTGCACTGTTAATGCTTATAGATTACATACCTCACTTTCATGAGATAAGTTAATTTTTTTGTACAGTGTCACCAAAATGCCAAGGCGCTGATATCATTTTATTTTGGTTAAACTGCACAAAAAATTATGAAGACAAGAGGAAAGGTCAAGAGTGGGCACCTCCTCGTCTGGCTGTTCTCTTGATTCGTTCGATCAAGTTTTTATGTTTGATTGATTATCAAGATTAGGATAGCAATTTTTAAGGTCCCCACGAGTTCGAAATGACATTTACCTTGGAGGTACATGGTTTGCAATTTTTTATACTGTCATTAGTTAATAATGCTAGTTACCTTCAGACTTTTGTATTTGGTTTAATGCTCATGCACAGCTAGTATACCAATGCTGAAACTTGTTACCTTTACATTTTGTATTGTTAATTTTTATAGAAATCTTCCACTGCTAGAGTTCATTAAAATCTGTTCAGTAAAACCATTGTACTGTACCCTATAATAAACTAACTACTCTACGGTTGCACTAGCTGCTGGATTAGTGTATATTTTTAGTATTCGAATGGTGTTGCATTAGCGTATGGACATAAATAAAGTGTGGCAAGCTTTCCCACATATGTTCTCAAGAAAACTACTACCTGTTTTTCTAAATACTAGACGTTGGCATACTTTAAATTGAACCGTGAAAACGTCTTATATTAAGGAACAGAGGGTGTAGAGTTCACTCAAATTATCCCGGTAAAGCTAGTCACACCTTTGTTAAAATTAATGTTCATTATGTTATCGGAGGAGGTCTGTATGTTTGTCTCTAATGCCTCTCGACTACATACCTGACATCATGATGTAATGTTAAGTCATTTCCTTTTGTACAGTGTCACTAAATTGTCAAGGCGATGATGGCATTTTATTTTAGTTGAACTACACAAAATATGCTTAAAAGAAGAGGAAAGGTCAGGAGTCGATCATTATTTCAAAAAGAACTATATATGCCTTTCTGACATCAGCCGATGTTACCTTATTTATTCCTTCAAACAGGTGGTTAGAAACAGTCTTGCTACCTTTTCCATTAAGAAATTGGAATGCTTATATTTGTGAGTCTATGCTTCAACTACTGTCGTTTTTACAGTAGTCACACTTTCAGTATCTATGCAAACAGGGATGCTCGATTTTAGTGGAACTGCACAAAAAATCCTACTGGTTCAACATTAGGAGCATGTTTTCTTTCAAACCTTTATATCCAATTGGTGGCACTATGCGATGTTCATTACGAAGGTACATGGGTTGCTACTATCTTGCTACTCTTTTTGTACTGTCATTAGATAGTAATACTAGTGGTTTGCATGTGAATTTATTGGCAGGGTGGACCTACATTGGAGGTGCAGGATAGGATTCAATGATTGGATGCTCAATTTCGGTTGTATCGATTTCACCTCTTCCATCACTACGAACATGGATATCCTTGGTCTGATGAAGAATAGGCGCTATATTTCTGCTGTGAACCATTAAATCAATTCAGTATGAAATTGTCCAGGGCAAAACATAACTGTATCAAATTGTCTAGTGTAGAACATGACAGATGCTAAGCGGAAGAGACATGTTTAAACTGAAAATATAAGGTGTGGTATATGTTTACTAGCTGCTTGATATTTGTGCAGACGGAGATGTCTACCCGTTGCTATTTGGCAAACAAACAAAGTGACCGCAATTTTGGTTGAACTGCACAAGAGAATAGTATAGTCACTGGATGCAGTGCCATTTGAAAATAGACACAGGAAGATTGGATAGTCATTTCATGGCCTGCAGAAAAGTAGTACTATACTATTTATTGGCCAACACTAGGTGCTTCATTGCTTTGGTCTGATTATACAATGGGCATCATTTTGCCTAAGTTAAAGTTTGTATTCCAAAAATAGTCTCGCGGTGTGATCGAGAGAAGACCAAATCATATTGCAGTGGATGTTCCTCCATCATGTGTGGTTCATTCTCATGGTTCCAGTTGTAGGTAAAACCACTTACGTTTGCAAGAGGAATTGTAGACTTCACAAACAAATTTGTCTTTCAGTCTGTACTGAATGTTGGCCAAGAGAATCTTCCATGTTAGTAGGAAGAACAGATGTTTTTTCTAGATCCTTGCTTTTGGAGCTACATATTTGTATATGATCTGTGAATCATTGAGATGCATTAACATGTTGATCTTATGTATGGGAATCGTACTAGTTGGTTTTAGTTGCGAGGCAAGATCCGAAGTGGCTGAGCTTTGCTTTTTGAGCTACATATTTGTATATGATCTGTGAATCATTGAGATGCATTAATAGTTACTTATTTCTGTTCGCTCAGTGTTTACAAGTTACTGATCGATCACTAGCTAGCCTACTAATGCACTCCCGGCAGTTTTATTTGCGACGCAAGATCTGAAGTGGCAGTTTTTTGAATAAAAATGCCTACCTCTGAAGAAACTGACAAGCTACACTAACCTACCTACTCGATCCTACACGGATAAATAGCGGATCACGCACGTACTACCTCCTTCCCGGTGTGCAGGGCTCAATTAAAGAAACGACCTACTCGATCCTACATGAATAAATAGCGGATCACCAATGTACTAGTACCTCCTGTCCGGTTTGCAGCGCTTAATTCAAACCTCTCACCAACCAAGGTACTCCCTCCGTCCGGGTTTATTAGTCCCGTGAGCAAAGCAGCAAGACCATGGCAATAATTAACGGCATGCAGAAGTTTAAGCCTCATTAATTCCAGCGATTTAAGTGGCTGCATGCGTGCCCTCGGCTGTGACTCGTTGCATGCTGCTCCGTGTACTGGCTGCGAGTGCGAGTGATTCTGAGTGCCTGCATGCAGCCGGCCATAATTAAGGTAGCTAACTAATGCAAAAAAAGATGTACTTTAATTGTTGCGGGCTTTTTAAATCCGTGGAATCATTATTGACAAGGAGGGAGTTGATTCGAGTGCACTCATTTGACCGTCATGCCGGTGTGCGACCCAGATGGGACGGGACGGCACAGTCATAATTTCAGTTTCTCTAGTTTTCCACGGCAAGATGGCGCGCTAAGCCATGCCTGCTTATGCATTGAATTCCGATGATCGTCGCCCTATGTTCCGCCAATAAGTATTGTTTCCCGGCCTTCTCCAGAAGGCAGACGGAGGGAGGAGGCATTCTATCTGTCTTTAGATGGCAATGTGGAGATTGAGGACTTGTTGGAGCGTGACCACCTGGCGGAGGAGCAGGAGTTGTTGGAGCGTGACCGCCTGGCGGAGGAGCAGCGTATCGCCGATTTGCGCCGCCAGCGGGACATGGAGGAGCAGCGCACCGACACTCTGAGTCGCGAGTAGAGCGCCGGCAACTGGGCCGACTACGTGGAGGCCGGCGCCCGACAAATAGCCCTGGAGGCTGTCGGGCACACACGTGTTCGTGACGCCAATTTTTACTACCAGCTCGTCAAGTGGGTTTCCCTCTTGGAATCCGAAGCTTCGGTGGACCACGCCGGCATGGAAAGGGCCAACGCGCGCGAGCAAAGTGCCCTATCGCACCTCTGGCAAGTCCGAGGCGAGGCGCAGGACGCTGGTGCCGGCATTTAGCGTGTACCGGACATGGCGGCCAGCATCGTCTAGTTAGCTAAGGGTAAGTTAGTACTTGTACGCTACTAGAGTATTAGTGGGAGTATATAGTTAACTTGGCTATGGTGGTTGTCAACGTGGAAGTTCAGTACTCTATATGTGGATAAGACCTGTTACTTTGCTCTGAATGTTGAACTTTCTGTTTGAACGTATGGAATGGGCTATTATTTTTTAAATGGGTTGTATTTGTCCTCCACGGGTTTAGAGGCTGACTTGTGGGCCTACCAAGTTGACACGTACACAATCAGGAGATGATTGTACGTTGAGAAGATGACAGCAGGGACCTGCCAAGGTCATAGCAGTACGCAAGCAAGTGCCTCCTTTTTTCAAGCCAATAAAAAATGGCTCCTCCTAATGGATTTCTGACATCTCGGTCCCATGCCATTGTCAACGTAGTCAATAAACGAGAGAATTGCACAACGAGCGGCTGACACCAGGGACCTAGCAGCTCGCCTAGTGATTTTTGTTTTGGGTTAATTTGATAAATGCCACTCCAAATCTGGTGTTTCCGAGAAATGCCACTGCAATTTCCAAACTTTGAAAACTGCCATTTCTAGTGGCATTTTTCGAAGTCTGGAGTGGCATTTTTCAAAGTTTGCAAACTGCAGTGGTGTTTTTCAAAGTTTGCAAAAATTACAGTGGCATTTTTTAGAGTTTGGAAATTATAGTGGCATTTTTATGAATCGTCATAATTGGAGTGGCATTTATCTAATTTGTTTTTGAGACGGAAGCAAGGTGTCAACTGGGCTGTACGGGACACTTTGGCCTATCTAGACAGCCTTTTCTTTTATGTTTACCACAGACCAGCCCAGTAGTTTTTTTTTCTTTCTGAAAATGGCTAGCCCAATTTTTTTGTGATTTGTCAAGTAAGTCGCTTTGTCAGGCCTGCCGGGCTGCAAAATCTTTCAAGACGAGGAGAGCTTCATTCGGCTGGCCGAGAAAATGGTGTATCGGTAATGAGAAATGGGTTGTACATTTTTAAAACACATCAAACCGGCAATTAATTTCAATAACTTGTTTTCATTTTGAGATTTTAAATTGCATTGATTTTTATGCGTGGACAATTTATTGGATTTTATATTGATATACATTTATTTTTAAAATCAGTCTGAATGTGACTCGAAATTTTGGGATTAAAAACAGTTCAGACCGCACCGACATATGCAAAATTGTGTGTAATTTTTTAACCGTGGCCACAATATGGGCTGTAATGCTAACAAAAAGAATATGGGCTCCAAAAAAACCATAAGAATTAGCAAATGGGCTATAAATTATCAGAAATAATGGCAGATGGCATGTATGCTATTTTTCACAGATTTGTGGCTTTCCTAAAAAAAGGTCGACGCACAAGCAGTGATTGTTGGATGTCCATCCAACGGTCGTCGTGCTTCTTCAATCTCTACTCTTCCTACTCCAGCCGCTCAAACAAGCACCGGCGGGAGTGCCCGCTCCCTCCTCCCCGCGGCCGGCTGTGCTGCCGCGCAGGCCTCACCGCCCCATCGTACTCCCATCTCTAGCCTAGCCATCCCTCTACTCACCCACACCTGTTGTTATTCTCTGGCAACGGCAGATGAACCAGTAAACCCTCATGCATTTATAATTCCATCGCTGGCCTAGCCATCCCTCTACTCACCCACACCTGCTGTTATTCTCTGGCGACGGCAAACGAACTAGAAAACCCTCGTACAGTCATACTCCCCTCTGCGTGGGAAACAACTACCGCGTCTTCCCTCGCTCCGTGTCATTCCCTTCCTAGGCCTCGCCGTCGTCCACCGCCCTGGTGCTCTCGGCGTGGCGTGGTCAACATGGTGAACGATCGACATGCATCTGAAGTGGACTGTACGTGGAGAGGCTGGCAGTTGGGTCCATGGCCGCACACAAGGAAATGCCTCCCTATTACACGCAAAATAATGATTCCTCCACCTGACATCTGGGACCCACAAAAAGGGCCTCTGTATTTCACGAAAAAAATGTTACCTCCATTGACAGCTCGAACCCACCAGCTATATCTTTGCACACAAGGAAGTGCCTCCTTATTACGCACAAAAAAAATTAATACTACCCCTGCTAGCTGGGACCCAGTATAGTGGGCCTACTAAGTTGACGGGGACGGGGGGCTTTGTCAACTTAGTCAATATGCACGATTCTAGCTCGAGTGACCGTACGATGCCCATCCAACGCCCGTAGTGCTTCTTCAACCTCTGGTCTTCTTACTCCAGCCGCCCAAAGCAGCGCCGGTTGTGCCGCCAGCTCCTTCCTCCCGTGGCCGGCTGTGCTGCCGCGGAGGCTTCACCGCCCCCATACTACTCCCACTACTGGCCAGGCCATCCCTCCACTCCACTCACCCACACCCCCTGTTATTCTGCGGCGACGGTAGCACAGCCGAACCAGTGAACCCTCGTACTCCTCTCTGCGTGGGCATCCACTGCCGCGTCTTCCCCGGCTCCGCGTCGTCCCCTTCCTAGGCCTCACTGTTGTCCATCGCCGTGGTGCTCTCGGCGCGGCATGGTCAATGTGGTCAACGACCGACTTCCATCCGAAGAGTACTATATGTGGACAGGCTGACAGCTGGGTCCACGGCAGCCGCAAGGAAGTGCCTCCTTATTACGCGGAAAATAATTATTCCTCCACCTGACAGGAAGGACCCACCCGACGGGCCACCAGTATTTTGCGAAAAAACGTTTCCCCCTGACTGCTGGGACCCACCAGACGGGCCACCGTATTTGGCAAAAAATTGTTTTCCCCCTGACTACTGGGACCCACCGGTCGGGCCACCGTATTTCGCGAAAAAACATTCCCCCCCGCTATCAGCTCGGACCCGCCGGAAGTGCCTCCTTATTACGCAAAAAAATAAATACCCCCCATGCTAGCTGGGACCCACCTTGGTGGGAGGCTCACTAGTGGGCCTACTAAGTTGACTGGGATGGAGGCCTTTGTCAACTTTAGTCAATATGAACGATTCTAGCTCTAGTGACTGTACGATGTCCATCCAATGGCTGAAGTGCTTCTTCAACCTCTGGTCTTCTTGCTCTAGCCGCCCAAAGCAGCGCCGGTCGTGCCGCATGCTCCTGCCTCCCATGGCCGGCTGTGATGCCGCGGAGGCGTCACCGCCTCCTACTACTCCCACCGCTGGCCAGGCCATCCCTCACTCACCCACACCCCCTATTATTCTGCGACGATGGCAGCCTCACACCGCAGCCGAACCAGTGAACCCTCGTACTCCTCTCCGTGTGGGCATCTACTATCGCATCTTCCTCGGCTCCGCGTCGTCCCCTTCCTAGGCCTCTCCGTCGTCCACCGTCGTGGTGCTCTCGGCATGACGTGGTCACTGTGGTCAACGACCGAATTCCATCGGAAGAGTACTATACGTGAAGAGGCTGACAGCTAGGTCCACGGCAGCCGCAAGGAAGTGCCTCCTTATTACACGCAAAATAATTATTCCTCCACCTGGCAGCAGGGACCCACCGGACGGGCCACCTTATTTCGCGAAGAAAACGTTTCCCTCCTGATTGTTGGGACCCACCAGCTACATCTTCGCACACAAGGAAGCGCGTTCGGGCAAAAAAATGATTCACCCCCCTGACTGCTAGGACCCACCAGCTACATCTTCGCATGCAAGGAAGTGCTTGACAGTCAGGACCCACCTGGTCGAAGCGTATGTAGCGTTGTCATTCTGGTCGCAAACATGTCCGTACATATATACTGGTCGATGTAGAGGCACACACGTGTCATAGTAGAGGCGTGCATGTGTCGTAGTAGAGGCGCGCACGTAGCATGTACATGTATGTACAACGGCCAGGGTGCAAGAAAGAAAATACGGCCACGTACGTACATACGGGAGGGGTCTCGAACGCCTACTTGCGCATACGTATGGCCAGGGCTCATGTACATGGCTGGGTCGGAACGGAGAAACTGCATCGTCGTTGTGTTCATGGGGAGGCAACGGAATGCATCGTGTTCATGGGGAGGCAATGGAATGCATCATGTTCATCGGGAGGCAGCGAAACGTGTGGGAGCCAACCGGCTCGGACGAAACAGGTGATGGAAACGAGGCCTGGCGTACCGCAGAACGGAGGAAACGGCCTTGTGTTCGACCGGCCATGTTCAAAATGGGATCCTGTTCATCGGGAGGGGTCTGGTGTATCACAAAACGGAGGAAACGGACTTGTGTTGGACCTCCTACGGTCGAAACGGGGTCCTGTTGATCAGGAGGGGTGTGGCGTACCGCAAAACGGACGAAACGGACTTGTGTTGGAGCACTACGATCGAAATGGGGGTCATGTTCATCGGGAGGGGTGTGCGTACCGCAAAACGGGACTCCACGGGATACTGTTCATCTCCACCGTCGACCTCCTCTAGCCTCCATGGGCTACTGTTCTTCCACCGTCGACCTCCTCCAACCTCCACCTACGACTGTTCATCCACGGGCTCCTGTTCATCCAGCCTCCACCGCGCGCTACTCCACCAGCTACTGTTCAACCACCCCTCTCCACGGGCTCCTGTTCAACCACCCCTCCACGGGCTACTGTTCATCCACCCCTCCACCATCTACTATTCATCCAGCCCTCCGCGGGGTCCTGTTCATCCAGCCCCAACCAGCTCGATCAATCGGGTCCTATTCATCCAGAGGCAACGCCACGGGGTTCTGTTCATCCACCCCCACCGCTCACTGTTCATCCAACCCCCCCCCCCCCCCCTGCAATGCTCATTGCTCATCCAGAGGCAGCATCGATCGGCTTCAATTAGCAGCAGTAGCGAAGGAATCACTCGATCGGGTTCAGTTAACAGCCATCGATTGATCGCTCGGGTTCAGTAACGCGTAGCGTGCAGTGCAATCGATCGGGTCCAGTTAGACCCAACGCCTCGTGCGGGTTTAGTTAGATCCCAACGCCTCGCACACACGCGCGTACGTGTACAAGAGAAACGCACATCGCTCGGCCCCGACCACCCGCTGTAACCGGGAATACCCTGATATTTTCCTCGCCCTTGCTTCTACCACAGTTTTTTCCGTCATGGACGGCCCAAAGAATGTCATGCAGTTGCGTCTCCGACCCGCCCAGGACGAAAAGCCCATTTTCTGTCATGATTTCTTGTCATAGAAGTAGGAGCCCACCACATCTATGATGATACCGGGTTTTGTCACAATTATTGTCATAGAAGTGTCATAAGTATGACAGAAAAAAAGTTCGTCCGGCCCAAAATGTCACGGATGTGTCTTTTTTTTGTAGTGCCTCTAGTCGATAACTAGCACTTTCAGATCTATTTATAAATCTCATACAATTTAATCTATCTCGATACCGAGCAGAGATTGACAACCCCTCTTACGCGTTGGGTTGCAAGTTTTTGTTATTTGTGTGAAGGTACTATTTACATAGTTTGGTGTATCCTCCTACTGGATTGATACCTTGGTTTCATAACTTAGGGAAATACTTACCGTTGTTGTGTTGCATCACCCTTTCCTCTTCAAGGGAAAAACCAACGCAATATCACAAGTAGTAGTAGATAGCAGAGCCAGACGAGGACAACCAGCTCTTCGCTTGGGTCTACCATCGGTCGCTTACGTTGACGGGGACAGACGATTGCCGGGTAAGGAGGAAGAATGACAAGGTGCTCCAGCTTACCGTTGAGCAGTTAGAGTGCGAGCCGACGAAGGCGGATCGGGTGGCGAAGCTCAAGCGGTAGTAGGACAAGGCCGTCGGACAGATGAAGGGGTTCATCATCCTCTCTGACTCCTCATCCATCGACAGCGACGACCAAAGCTCCTCTGATGAAAACTCGACTGATCCACCACCAACCGCGGACTCCTACAGCTGCACCAGTGATCGGAAGGGTAAAGAATCGGCGAGGAAGTGGTGAAGATGTTCCTCCTCATTTTATTATTATCATTGTTTTTTAGTTGTTTAAGCTTAGAACATTTCTGGTGACGAACCTTGGTGATCTTTTGGATGATGTGGTTTTTGTGCATTTCGTTGTCTGTTTGATGCCGATTTCTTTGTCTGTTGTTTGATCTATGTAGAGTAGTTTAACGTTGCATGTGTAGTATGGATATAGGGTGCCGGCTATGAGGTTCATGGCTATGCGGGCAAGAATTTGAGGACTGACCGATCACTGTCCGCATACGCACCTAGGTCCGCAGACGTATAGGACACCGAATTTGGTAATCGTGGTTGTAGATGGATGTTCCAAACTAGCTAAGTGAAAGAAGCACGCGGTTTTCTTTCTTTACTAGGAAGAAAGACCAAGGCGTTCTCGCAGCCGCCAAGGTATCTCCTTCCATCGTCATTGATGGCCTACAAGTATAGAGGACCAATTGTTGTCCTTTTGATAAGAGTGTCGAACCCAACGAGGAGCAGAAGGAAATGATAAGCGGTTTTCAGCAAGGTATTTTCTCCAAGCACTGAAATTTTTAGTAACAGGTAGTTTGATAGCAAGATAATTGGTAATTAGAAAGTAATAGTAATGGTAACAAAAGTGCAGCAAGGTATCCCAATCCTTTTGTGGCAAAGGTCAGGCTGGAACGGTCTCTTATAATAAGCAAAGTGTTCTCGAGGACACACAAGAATTTCATCTAGTCACTTTCATCATGTTGGTTTGATTCGCGTTCGCTACTTTGATATATGGTATGTGGGTGGACCGATGCTTGGGTGCTTTTCTTACTAGAACAAGCCTCCCGCTTATGATTAACCCCCACGCAAGCATCCACAACTACGAAAGAAGAATTAAGATAAAATCTAACAATAGCATTTAACATATGGATCCAAATCAATCCCTATGAAATAGCATAAACTAGGATTTAATCTTCTGTCACTCTAGCAACCCATCATCTAATAACTACTCCACAATGCATTCCCTTAGGCCCAAAGATGGTGAAGTGTCACGTAGTCGACATTCACATAACACCACTAAGGGAATCACAACATACATACCATCAAAATATCGAACGAATATCAAATTCACATGATTACTTGCAACATGACTTCTCCCGTGTCCTCAAGAACAAAAGTAACTACTCAAACAACATATTCATGCTCAAAATCAGAGGTGTAATAAATATCATAATGGATCTGTACATATAATCTTCCACCAAATAAACCGGCTAGTATCAACAAGATGTAATCAACACTACTAGTCACCCACAGGTACCAATCTGAGGTTTTGATACAAAGATTGATCACAAGAGATGAACTCAGGTGATGACGATGACTTCAATTTCCCCCTCCCGGAGGGAAGTGCCCCCGGCAGAATCGCTCTGGTGGAGGGAAAAAGCGCTCCTGCCCAAGTTTCGCCTCGAGACAGCAGCGCTCCGTCCCGAAAGTCCTCCCCTTATTTTTTCTAGGTCAAAAGACCTTATGTAGAAGATGGGCACCGGAGGTGGGCCAGGGCCCCCACTATCCACCAGGGTGTGCCAGAGGGGGGAGGCGCGCCCAGGTGCCTTGTGGGCGCCTAGGTTATCCCTCCGCTAGTTCTTTATTCCAATATTTTTTATATAATCAGAAATAATTCTCCATGAAATTTCAGCTCATTTGGAGATGTGCAGAATAGGTATATCTGACATAGCTTTTTCAGGTTCAGAATTCCAGTTGTCGGTATCCTCCCTCTTTGTGTAAACCTTGCATATTATGAGACAAAGGGCATTAGAATTACTCCATAAAGTGTTATAATGAATAAAAACACTGTAATTAATAGTAGGAAAACATGATGCAAAATGGACGTATCAACTCCCTCAAGCTTAGACCTCGCTTGTCCTCAAGCGAAAGCCGATATCGAAAATCATGCCCACATGTTTAGAGAGAGAGATTTTGATAAAAACAAAATACAGACATAGTAGCATCATGGTCATTATTAGAATAGCAAATAAACTTTATCATATAACTTCTTATGAGCAAGTAACAATTCATCACAACATTGAAGTATAAAGCGTAATCTTTCTTGAAAGCAAACAGACTAT
The DNA here is from genome assembly GCA_963921465.1 of Triticum timopheevii. NCBI lineage: Eukaryota > Viridiplantae > Streptophyta > Magnoliopsida > Poales > Poaceae > Triticum > Triticum timopheevii. The sequence goes on from OY997270.1 coordinate 395,141,303, forward strand.
GTTCTTAGTCAACTTTGCAATTACAATTCATCATATTTTTAGGAAGGGTATCGTGTCGAAGCCTTTTGGTAAGTCCACATACTCAACCATTATTTAGTCTTCTATGATTGCGAACACTCACATCATATATATGAGCAAAAAGCTTCAACCGGACACATAGAAAGATATGGGCTTATAGTTTCGCCTCCCAACTTATTCACCTCAAGGGTGATGGCAACAATAATAACTCATGATCAATCACATTCAACTGGATATATATGCCTAGATCTTTCCCCACCACATGGTGCTTGCAAAAGAGAAAATAAAAAGGGATAGAGGAGAATACTTTGACTCTTGCATAAAAAATAAATACGTAGAAGTAGAAGATAGACCCTTCGCAAAGGGAGGCAGAGGTTGTCATGCGCTTTTTGGTTTTATATGCACAATCTCTTAATGCAAAAGAATGTCACATTATATTGCCCCTTATGATAGCAACCTTTATTATATAGTCTATCGCTTTTATTACTTTGCCATCACAAGTTCATACAACGCTTATTTCCCTTGCACTAAAAGATCAAACACATTTAGAGGCAATTTTTATTGCCCCTTTTGCACCGATGACAACTTACTTGGAGGATCTTACTCAATCTGTAGGTAGGTATCGTGGACCTTCAAAACATGAATTTGGGTTTAAGGTTTTTGGATGCACAAGTAGTATCTCTAGTTAGTGCGGATTTTTGGCTAGCAAAGATATTGGGCAAGCACCACATGTTAGAGGATCTATGACAATATAACTTCTATGTGAATGTGAACGAACATAAATCATTACGTTGTCTTCCTTGTCCAATGTCAACAATTTGGCATAAGATATTTAATGGGGGATCACAATCATAAAATATGTCCGAGATAGTATATTTGCATGTGAATCTTCTCTTCCCTTATTAATTGTTTAATGAATTGCATCATTGACCAATGCTATGTTCGTCAACTTTCAATAAATTTTACCACTTATACTTTTCCTTATGTAATGTCATTACTTTCCATAAGATTAGCATATGATCTTTTTCATTATTTCCTTTATTTTGGTTGAAACAAGAAAGTAAAGAAGCAAAAACTCAAACTAAATTTCATTATATAACTCTCACTCGATTACATAGATAGATAGATCACGAAACTAGCACTCAAAAATAGATCATACTAAACTTTTATTCAACTAAATCATGAAATAACTAAGGATCGAACTAAGATAGGTAAAGGTAATAAAAGTGATGGTGATACGATACCGGGGCATCTCCCCCAAGCTTGGCACAAGCCAAGGGGAGTGCCCATACCCATGTGCTCAAGTCTCCTTCTTTGGTGATGATGATGATGGTGGTGGTGTTGAGGTCAGGTTGCAAGTGGACACGGGCCGTCCAAGGCGCCCGCATAAAAGCCCACTTAATCTATATTCATGGACACCCGCGTAACCTGTGATTTCAAAAGTGGGCTAAGTGGGCTAACCCACGTCTTCCACATAACCCACTTAATTCTTCCTCCCAATCTTCCTTGTTCGGGTGTTCCCCTCTTTGCACGATGGTAGGGCACGCCATCGCCACCACCGCGCTGCATCTACCTTCCCCATGGCCGGTCTAGCGCACCGTCCACCTACCCCATGGATGTCGCAGCACCGACATCCATCATCTCCATGGACGCCGCAGCGATGCCTTCCACCTCCATCGTAGTTGCACCAACACCACCGCCCACCTCCTCCAGGGCTGCACCAGTGCCGCGGTCCACCTCCCCAATGGCTGCACCAGCGCCGCCTTCCAACTCCTCCACTGCCGGACCAGAGCAGTTGTTCATCTCCTCCATGCTTGCCCCAGCGGCACCGTCGTCTACCTCCACTATGGTCATCACCGGTGATGCTTGCAAGAAGCAACCTCGACAAAAACTCCCAAGGTCTGGCTGCAAGAAGAAGAAGAAGATTGATGTTGTTCAAGAAGAACATGCCAAGGTAGTTATCTGATTATCCCCTTGAGATCTAGACTTGCGTGTTGTTCAAGAAGATTGTTGTTGTTTATAATCCTCAAATACCAGTGAAAGGTTTCTCTACTTCATCCATGGTGTTGTTAAAAAAATTGTTGGGATTTGTCCCAACCAAAACTTTCTGTTTGTTCTATCTAATGTTAGGTTACGGTTACTCCCCTATCATGCGAAATTCTTGGAATTTGTCCTGACCAAAAAAATGTGACAATCTAGTATAGTTTGAAGGTTAGTGGACTGATATTTTTTTCTATCTACTGACATTTCTGAAATTCGTTGCAGTGCTGGTGTCTACTTAACATCACTGGCTTCTCAAATGTTAACATATACTAGTATCCTCTGCTAATCTGATTCTACTATACATCTAAATCAGATCTGATGCTAGTACCCACTACTAATGTTGACATATACTAGTGTGTGTTTGAGTTCACTTTATTTGTAAACCAATAGCAGCAGTTACAACTTCTTTCTCTGTATAGTACTAGCTGTTTGTGCTAACTGTATAGTACTAGCTGTTGCATTCTTGTGTTCTCTAGTTGTGCAAAAAAGAATATTTTTTCTATGTGTTATACTTCTAAATTGCAAGTTCTAAATGCTTATTACTGTTCTCTCTTTTGTTAGCTTTTATTCAGCTAGTTGAAGAAGCAAGTAAGATGAACTTCAGTCTTGCTTGATGACCATGCTGGGCGCCAGATTGATGTTTAGAACATCTTGAAGAAATGAGAAAAGTCCATCTAGGACGTAGCCTAATCTGTGTACTGGAATGCTCCGTCCTGCTCAAACTATGTAGTGCTATAGCATATAATGAAGTCTGTGGCATGTGGAGTACTGGAGTATGTGGGTATGTTATGTAATTCTCAAAAGTTGTACCGTTATAGTCTGCAACAGTGCAAGTGTTCTTTTATGTAGTGGGTATGCGGCAGCCCACATAACCTCATATAATTTATGTGGGAAGCCCGTTCAGTCCCACATAATTATGTGGGAAGATGCGGCAATATGAGGGACGCCCGCAGGTCGTCCCACCTGCAGTATGATGTTGAGGTAGTAAGTTTGTCCTCCAGCTTCCAGGGTAGGGGCTCGCCATCATAAGAGTATGCCCGAGTCTCCTGAGTCCTGCAACTGGCAGCTGAACTCATACCTTTAAATCTTGCTTCATACTCGAAAACTTGATTTTGAAGATCATAGATTTGGCTTTGCGGAAAATTGATTTGCTCGTTGAAGGTGAAGACGATGTCCTTCATAGGCCGGCCATCCACCATGTGATCACGGGTGAATTCCGTGATCACAGAGTGATTGGCACTGAGTCCATGCTCCACCATCTCTTGGCACTTGAAGATGTCCTACTCCACCGTCTCGAGCCTGGCCTCCACGCTTCCTGTCCTCTTGGGCCCTTGAACATCCCGGATGTGGAGCACCCCCTCACACATCTCAATGGCTTGAGGGTGCTTCAACACCTCCGGTAGGTACGGGTTGATGACCTTCTCGAAGAACTTGTCCTTGGAGGAGCTTGGTGGAGCCTTGGTGATCTGGATCTGACAAGAAAACATCACGAAACAAGAACATGGGATATTTCCATGCTGCGATGGAAAATACGTCCGAGGGAGTATACAAATAATTTTTATCTTGGGAAACAAGTATACGGAAGGAAAACAGAGTCGGGAAGATGCCCGAGGGCCCCACTACCCACCAGGGCGCGCCTGGTGGGGCAAGCGTGCCCTGGTTCCTTGTGGGATTGCCTTTTGGGTGTTTCTTATTTTTATTTTTTCTAATATTCCAAAACTGACAGAAAATATTTTTGCGGAATTTTTGGAGTCCGTATACTTACCGTATAATGTACCTATTCCTTTTCAGGGTTTTGGAGTGTTCTGGAAGGTTTCTTTTATGTGTTCCTCCGGTGTCATGGTTTGAATAATATTAGTTTCAACATTAATAGGCATACTGAAATATGGTGCTTAATTCTTTGCCCATTGACCACCTTCGGATTACTGCCTTCGGCATTATTGATCTTAATAGCTCCAGAATGATAAAATTCTTCGATAATATATGGCCCTTCCATTTGGAGAGAAGTTTGCCCGCAAAAAATCTGAAACGAGAATTGTACAATAGAACATATTCACCAACTTTAAATTCTCGCTTTTGGATTCTTTTGTCATGCCATCTCTTAACTTTTTCTTTGCATAGTTGAGCTCTTTCATGGCCCAATAAGCTTTATGTTCTAATTCAAGAGGTAAGTGGCAAGCCTTTCCATAAACCATTTTATATGGAGACATACCCATAGGGTTTTTATAATCAGTTCTATAAGCCCATAATGCATCATCCAGTTTCTTAGACCAACTCTTTCTAGATCTATTAACAGCCTTTTGCAAAATCAATTTAATCTCTCTATTGCTAAATTCTACTTGACCACTAGACCGAGGATGATATGGAGATGCAATTCTATGGTTGACATCATATTTAGCAAGAATTTTACGAAAAGCACCATGAATAAAATGTGAACCACCATCAGTCATTAAATATCTTGGGACTCCAAACCTAGGGAAAATAACTTCTTTAAGCATTTTAATGGAGGTGTTGTGATCAGCACTACTAGTTGGAATAGCTAGTACCCACTTAGTGATATAATCAACAACAACCACAATATGTGTATACCCATTAGATGAAGGAGAAGGTCTCATATAATCAAAGCCCCAAACATGACAAGTGAATAATTCATATGCATTTCTTGATGTCTACCAATATTACCAACTCTTTGACAATCATCACAACATAAAACAAACTTACGCGCATCCTTGAAAAGAGTTGGCCAATAAAAACCAGATTGTAATACCTTGTCTGCAATTCTATCTCCCGCATGATGCCCTCCATAAGCTTCGAACTGACATTTCTGTAGGATTTGTTCCTGTTCATGCTCAGGTATACAACTTCTAATAATACAATCTACTCCTTTATATAGATGTGGGTCATCCCAAAAGTAATGTCTTAAATCATAAAAGAATTTTTTTTCTTTTCTTGGTATGTAAAGCTAGGTGGTATAAATTTAGCAACAATATAATTAGCATAGTCAGCATGCCAAGGAGTATTATGAGAAGCATTTATGGCAGCTAGTTGCTCATCAGGAAAGCTATCATCAATAGGTAGTGGGTCATCAAAGATATTTTCTAACATAGACAAGTTATCAGCTACGGGGTTCTCAGCTCCTTTCCTATCAGTGATATGTAAGTCAAATTCTTGTATCAAAAGAGCCCATCTAATGAGTCTAGGCTTAGCATCTTTCTTTTCCATAAGGTATTTAATAGCAGCATGATTAGTGTGAACAATTACTTTGGAGTCAACTATGTAAGATCCGAATTTATTACAAGCAAACACGATTGCTAGAAAATCCTTTTCAGTGGTAGCATAATTTCTTTGGGCACTGTCTAGAGTTTTGCTAGCATAACAAATAATATTGAATTTCTTATCAACTCTTTGTCGTAGAACAAAACCAACGACATAATCACTAGCATCACACATAATTTCAAAAGGCAAGTTCCAATCGGGTGGTTGAATAGTAGGTGCAAAAGTTAAGGCTTTCTTAAGTGTTTCAAAGGCTTCTATGTAATCATCATCAAAAAGAAATGGAACATCCTTTTGTAAAAGATTAGTAAGAGGCCTATAAATTTTAGAGAAGTCTTTAATAAACCTCCTATAGAAACCAGCATGACCAAGGAAACTTCAAATACCTTTAATATTTTTGGGACACGGCAGTTTGTCGATTGCATCAACCTTAGCTTTATCCACCTCAATACCTCACTCAGAAATTTTCTGCCCTAATACAATACCTTCATTCACCATAACGTGGCACTTATCCCAATTCAAGACAATATTAGTTTTCTCACATCTCTGCAAATCTCGGTCAAGGTTGCTTAAGCAATCATCAAAAGAAGTTCCATAAACGGAAAAATCATCCATGAAAACCTCAACAATCTTTTCACAGAAGTTAGAGAATATAGCAGTCATACATCTTTGGAAGGTAGCAGGTACATTGCATAAACCAAAAGGCATACGTCTATAAGCATAAGTTCCAAAAGGACAAGTAAAGGTGGTTTTCTCTTGATCAGGTTGTGAGAAACCAGAATATCCATGAAGAAAACAAAAGTGTGTGCTTAGACAGTCTTTATAGCATTTGATCAATAAAAGGCAAAGGGTAATGATCCTTTCTAGTAGCTTTGTTTAATTCTCTAAAATCAATTACCATTCTATAGCCGGTCACAATTCTTTGTGGAATAAGGTCATTTTTATCATTAGGAACAACAGTTATACCTCCCCATTTAGGGACACAATGAACAGGACTTACTCATCTACTATCAACTATGGGATAGATTATACCTGCTTCCAAAAGTTTTAATTTAAGCTCTTACCACTTCTTTCATATTGGGATTTAATCATCTTTGATGACCAACAACTGGTTTAGGATCAGGTTCCATATTAATCTTGTGCTGACAGAGAGTGGGACTAATGCGCTTAAGATCATCAAGAGTGTATCCAACAGTTGCTCGGTGCTTCCTCGGAGTTTTTAATAATCTTTTCTCTTCATGCTCTATAAGGTTAGCACTAATAATAACAGGATATATCTTCTTTTCATCAAGATAAGCATATTTAAGAGTATTGGGCAATTGCTTTAATTCAAACACATGATCACCTTTTGGCGAAGGAGGACCTCCTAGAGTTTCAACAGGAAAATCATGTTTAAGGATAGGTTGATGCTCAAAGAATATTTTATCTATTTCATTTCTTTCATGCAAGTGCATATCATTTTCATGGTCAAGCAAATATTGTTCTAGTGGATCAGTAGGAGGTATGGCAATAGAAGAAAGACCAATTATTTCATCCTTACTTGGCCATTCTTTATTACAAGGTTGCCTATGGAACTTGGAGAAATTAAACTCATGAGACACATCACCAAAATTAACACTGGCAGTCTCTCTCTTGCAATCTATCTTAGCATTAATAGTGTTCAAGAAAGGTTTGCCAATGATAATGGGACAAAAGTCATCTTGTGGGGAACCAAGAACTAGAAAATTAGTAGGGTATTTTATTTTTCCACACAAGAATTCAACATCTCTAACAATCCCAAGCGGTGTGATAGTATCTCTATTAGCAAGTTTGATAGTAACATTAATGTCTTCTATTTCAGCAGGTGCTATATCATTCATAATTTCTTGGTAAAGAGTGAAATGAATAGCACTAACACTAGCACCCATATCACATAAGCCGTGATAACAGTGATATCCTATTTTAACTGAGACAACAGGCATGCCAACAACTGGTCTATCTTTATCTTTAGTATCTGGTTTGGCAATTCTAGCAGCTTCATCACAAAAATAAATAACATGCCCATCAATATTATCAACCAAGAGATCTTTAACCATAGCAATGTTAGGTTCTACTTTAATTTGTTCAGAGGGTCTAGGTGCTCTAATATTACTTTTGTGAACCACAGCTGAAACCTTAGAATGTTCCTTTATCCTAAGAGGGAAAGGTGGTTTTTCAATATAAGTAGTAGGCACAACTGGGTCAATATTGTAAATGATAGTTTCATATTTAACTATAGCTTGTTCTTTAATCTCTTCTTTAATTGGGGGATGATATTTATACCACTTGTCCTTAGGGAGCTCAACATGAGTAGCAAATGATTCACAGAAAGAGGCTACTATCTCAGAGTCAAGTCCATATTTAGTGCTAAACTTACGAAAAGCATCGGTATCCATAAAAGATTTAACACAATCAAACTCAAGCTTTATACCTGACTCTTTACCTTCTCGAGTTCCCAATCTTCAGAGTTGCGTTTAATTCTTTCAAAAAGATCCCACCTGAATTCAATAGTCTTCTTTATAAAAGAACCAGTACAAGAAGTATCGAGCATGGATTGATCATTACGAGAAAGTCGAGCATAAATATTCTGAATAATAATTTCTCTCGAGAGATCATGATTGGGGCATGAATATAACATTGACTTAAGCCTCCCCCAAGCTAGAGCAATATTTTCTCCTTGACGAGGCCAAAAATTATATATATAATTCCGATCACGATAAACTAGATGCATAGGATAATTGTTTTTGGTGAAATTCTAATTTCAATCAATTCCAATCCCAAGCTCTAATATCATCACATAGCCTATACCATGTCAATGTTTTTTCCCCAAATATAAAGGGAAGACCTTCTTATTAACTTCATCCACGGGTAGACCTGCAAGCTTAAACAATCCACAAATTTTATCCACATATATAAAGTGCAAGTCAGGATGTTTCGTTCCATCTCCCGCATACTTTGTCTAACACTTTTCCTCTTGTTTTGGACTCTAATTTGCATGATTTGAATGAAACTAACCCCGGACTGGCACTGTTTTCACCAGAACTACCATGGTGTTGTTTTTGTGGAGAAATAAAAGTTCTCGGAATGGAACAGAACTTTGTGAGGATTTTTTATATCAAATAAGAGAATTTCTGGAGCCAGGAGGGACATGAGGGGGGCACCTGGGTGGGCACAACCCACCAGAGCGCGCCTGCCCCCCCCCCCCCCCCGGCACGCCCAGGTGGGTGCTACCTACCTGGTGGCCCCACTGACCCTCAAATTGACGCTATAAAATCCCATATTTCCAGAAAAAAATCAGGGAGAAAGAATTATCACGTTTCACGAGACGGATCCACCATCGTCTCCTATTCTTCCTCGGGAGGCCAGATCTGGAGTCTGTTTGGGGCTCTAGAGAGGGGGATCGTCGATCTTCGTCATCACCAACACATCTCCATCGCCAATTCCATGATGCTCCCCACCGGGAGTGAGTAATTTCTCCGTAGGCTCGCTGGTCGGTGAGGAGTTGGATGATATTCATCATGTAATCGAGTTATTTTTGTTAGGGCTTGATCCCTAGTATCCACTATGTTCTGAGATTAATGTTGCTATGACTTTTCCATGCTTAGTGCTTGTCACTTTGGGCCCGGGTGCCATGATTTCAGATCTGAACCGTTTATGTTATCACCATTATATCCATGTTCTAGATCTGATCTTACAAATTATAGTCACCTACTACGTGTTATGATCCGGCAACCCCGGAGTGAAAATAGTCGGGACAACTCCTTGTGATGACTGTAGTTTGAGGAGTTCATGTATTCACCGTGTGCTAATGCTTTGTTCTGGTTCTCTATTAAAAGGAAGCCTTAATATCCCTTAGTTTCCAATAGGACCCCACTGCCACGGGAGGGTAGGACAAAATATGCCATGCAAGTTCTTTCCATAAGCACATATGACTATTTACGGAATACATGCCTACATTATATTTATGAGCTGGAGCTAGTGCCGTATCGCCCTAGGTTATAACTATCTCATCATGAATATCATCCAATGAGTCACCGATCTAATGCCTACGAATTTACCTTATATTGTTCTTGCTAAGTTACTACTACTCCTGCTATCGTTACTGCTACAATATCACTGCTATCGCTGTTACCGTTACCATTGCTACTGCTGCTATCATCAAAACTATCATACTACTGTGCTACTAATCACTTTGCTGTAGATAATTAATCTCCAGGTGTGGTTGAATTGACAACTCAGCTGCTAATACCTTCAAATATTCTTTGGCTCCCCTTGTGTCGAATCTATAAATTTGGGTTGAATACTCTACCCTCAAAAATTGTTGCGATCCCCCATACTTGTGGGTTATCAAGCGTCGTTGTCAGGGAGCATAGCTATATTTGTTGAGTCACTTGGGGTTATTATCATATTATCAATATGAAGAATCTGAAGGATGCTAAGACTAAGATTTTTTTCCCTCAAAGACGAGGGGAGGTAAGGAACTGTCATCCAGCTCCGCTTTAGATTCACCTTCTGTTATAAGTAAACTTGCGACAGCACAACATGCTATTGATTCCGATATGTCGCAAGTTATTGATGATGCTACTTCTGCTATGAATACTACTCATGATGATGCTAGTACCTTCCTTGATGATGTGCCACTAGGTGAATTTCTCAATGAACAAACTGCTAGAGTAAGACAACATGATATTGTTGAATCTGATGATGAACTTCAAACTGAAAATCTTGAACACCTACTAGAACTAGCCCTCCTAGATATGAATTGCCAAAGGTACTGGAAGGTCATACTATGAGTGAGGAGGCAACTAGAGATATTTTTGCTTGTAAGGATAGAGATGATCTAGCGAAATTATTATGCAAGTATAAAGAAAGATCTTTGAATGCTAAAATAAATGTGATCCTGAGTTTGCTACTTCACCTATTGTGATTGATGATAAGGATTATGAATTCTCTATCGACCCAGAGTTAATCACTTTGGTTGAATCTGATCCTTTCCATGGTTATGAAACTAAAACGGTTGTGGCACATCTTACTAAGTTGAATGATATAGCCACCCTCTTTGGTCATGATGAGAAGATTCGCTATTACTATAGTCTCAAATTATTTCCTTTCTCATTAAAGGGTGATGCTAAAGCTTGGTACAATACTCTTGCTCTCGGTTGTGTGCGTAGTCCCCAGGATATGATTTATTACTTCTCTAAAAAATATTTCCCTGCTCATAAGAAACAAGTTGCCTTGTAGGAAATATTTAAATTTGTGCAAATTGAAGAAGAGAGTCGCCCACAAGCTTGGGGGAGGCTTCTCCAATTGCTAAATGCTTTGCGTGATCATCCTCTTAAGAAAAATGAAATATATGATATCTTCTATAATGGACTAACCGATGCTTCTAGAGACTTCCTAGATAGTTGTGATGGTTGTGTTTTCAGGGAACAAACTATTGGGCAAGCTGAGGAATTATTGAATAACATATTGAAAAATCATGATGATTGGACTCCTCCTGAAACACCTATTAAACTCACTCCGAAGAAGAGGGGTATCTTATATCTCAGTCCTGAAGATATGCAAGAGGCAAAGAAATCTGTGAAGGAAAAGGTATTAAGGCAGAGGATGTTAAAAACTTACCACTTATCGAAGAAATACATGGGCTTGAAGCACCACCACCACCTAAGGTGGTAGAGGTAAAATCTTTAATGAAATTCAATGATAGTGATGATCCTCATAATAAACATCCTAGCCAATGCCTTTATGAGTTTGATAATTATATTAGAAAGCAAGATCACTTCAATGAAAATGCTATGAAACAATTGAAATACAACTCTGATATGATTGCTCGCTTAAGTGACTTGTTATTTAGAATCTCAAATGATGTTAGAGGTGTAGGAAAGCATGCCTCTATGGTTCAAACTCAACTAGAACAAGTTGCTAAATCTCAAAGAGAGTTGCTTGATGAAATGAACAATAAAATAAGTGACTTTGTTGTTAGAGTAGCAACTAGAGGAGGTAAAATGACTCAGGAACCACTTTATCCTGAGGGACACCCAAAGAGAATTGAATAGGATTCACAAAGAAATAACACTACTACACCTAGTCCTTATAAAAACAAAAAGAAGAAGAAAAATGATAAGACTTTGCCTGCCTCTAGTGAACCTGAAATAGAAAAACCTCCTGATAATGATAATGAAGTTTCTATCTCTGATGTTGAAACTCAATCTGGTAATGAACACTCACCTTATGATAATGAAAAAGATAATGATGAGGTTCATGAAGAAACCCAACCAAATGATAAAGAACCAGATAATGATGTTGAGATAGAACCAGCTGTTGATCTTGATAACCCACAACCTAAGAATAAAAGATATGATAAAAGAGACTTTGTTACTAGAAAACATGGAAAAGAAACATAACCATGGGTTCAAAAGCCTATGCCCTTTCCACCTAAGTCAACTAAAAAGAAAGATGATGAAGAATTTGAACGCTTTGCTGAAATGATCGCCAGTCTTTTTGCGTACTCGCTTGACTGATATCTTGAAAATGCCTCCTTATGCAAAGTATATGAAAGATATCATCACTAATAAGAGAAAAATACCAGAAGTTGAAATGTCCACTATGCTTGCTAATTATACTTTTAAAGATGGAGTACCTAAAAACTTGGAGATCCGGGAATACCAACTATATCATGCTCCATTAAAAGAAATTATGTGAAAACCGCTTTATGTGATTTGGGAGCTAGTGTTAGTGTTATGCCTTTCTCTTTATATAAAAGACTTGATTTGAATAAACTCACACCTACTGAAATATATTTGCAAATGGCTGACAAATCAACTGCCATACCTATCGGTATTTGTGAGGATGTGCCCATTGTTGTTTCTAATGTTACTATTTTGATTGACTTTGTTATACTTGAGATGCCCGAGGATGAAAACATGTCAATTATCCTTGGTAGACCCTTCCTGAATACTGCAGGGGCTGTTATTGATTCCAATAAAAGCAAGGTCACTTTTCATATCAATGGTAACAAGCATACGGTGCACTTTCCAAAGAAACAATTCCAAGTGAATGGTATTAATGTTATTGAAAAATCTCCGACAATCACTATTGGAAGTTTTGAACTACGTCTACCTACTGTTAAAAAGAAATATGAAATGCTTATTGTTGGGGACATTCATATCCCCATTGAGGTAACGTAATGATTTACAAAAGTTCTTCGATTTCATGCTAATCGAAAGTGGTTGTTAATAAGACTTGATCAACCTTATTAATGGATCATTTTTGAAAGGTATGAAGTTGATGAATTTAGTAAGCACTATCTTCTATCCCTACCTTTTGTTTTCTGTTTTTATTAGTAAAATAAAATAAAATGTCTGTTTTCTGCTTTTTCCGTGCAATAAAAAATGACCCAAAAAAAAGTTCTCAGAATGCTCTGAAAATCTGATACGATTTTTTTCTGAATATTTCTGAATTTCTGGTGCGAATAATATCAGAGGGAGGTGCAGCAGGTGGGCACAACCCACCCGGGCACTCCAGGACCCCCAGGCGCGCCCTGGTGGGTGCTGCCCACCTGGTGGCCCCCCTTACTTACTTCTTCCTCCCTCCTCACTCCACTCACACAGAAAAAAAAATCACTACTATCTCTCTCTCTCTCTCTCTCTCTCTCTCTCTCTCTCTCGTGTTCTTGCTCCCAAAACCGCGGATTTCCATCTCTTTGCTCGAAGCTCTGTTTCCGAAACTGTTCCGGGGATTTGTTGCTTGGTATGTGACTCCTCCTTGTGTCCAATTAGTTTTTGTTTTAGTGGTTTATATCTAGAATAATTAGCTACTCTTGGTGCTGCTGTAGATGAGCTTGCATGTTGAATTCTTAGAGTTCTAAGTAGTTTGAATGCTTGCTATGGCCTCTATACGTCCCTATGAGTAATTGCTATCATTTTTGTGAAATTTTGTTGAGAAAAATTTTGTGGACTGAAAATTTCATAATTTTGTTCATAGGAAAAAGATGAATATCTTTAGGAAGTTTGCTTCCAAGAAGAACTCCAAGGGGGTTATTGGGCAGTCATCTGACAATGATCTCCATACCCCGAGGTTGGCGGAGTTACGGCCGTGTGAGTGGCCGTACAATGAGTTCGTGGAAGAGGCCGGAATCCTCCAAAAGTTCAACCAATATGCTGCTAATGCCGGCCTCACCGACTTCATCGCAGCTAAATGCAAACAGTATCATCTCCTCACAAATTCCTTTGTGCAAAACTTTCATTTTCATTCTAGGAATAATCCCTCTGAGGTGTCATTTAATTTATATGTTGAACACTGCCAGATCACACTTACTGAATTTTGTGACATATGCATGCTTCCTTCTGATGGGGGTTTGGTAGAGCCTAGGCCCTTAGAGTTTGATGGTTCTTATCGAGAACCATTGTCACTAGGTTGTAGTTTCCTGCCATGCATTATTTTGCTTTATTTATTGCAAAGTGCTTGCTAGCTAGAGAGAAGGTGGGATCACTTAGCGCCCTAGACTTTGCTGTTTTGCGTCGTGCACTTTATGGCGACAACACTTTTAGCTTGGGAGCTATTGTGGCACATCGCCTTCACCTTAATAGATTTAAGGGTAAAATACATGGGGGCATTTACACTACTCGTTTGGCGACTCACTTCAATGTGCAGATACACCAGCATGATCACCCCTTGCCCAAGCTTTACCTAGACAGAGCAGCTATGAAGGACCATCAGTTTCTTTCTGACGATTACCCTAATATTGACTTGCCTTACAACTTGGTTTTCAATGTGGAAACTCGTGATGTTATCCCCTTGCCTGCACCTGCTTTGTTTCATCATTGACAGGAACGGATACAGGATTTTGCCTGAGGACATTGTCGCTTACCGAAACAACCTGGTGGCGGTGCAGGCAGAGCCTCGGCAGTGGGGTCCTATGGTTCCTGCTCCCCAGCACTTCAACATTGGACCTCATGGCTTTTACGACTAGTGATTACCAAGTTAGACCAGAAGCCTAAGCTTGGGGGAGTACGGATTCCCACTGACATCACATTCATGTTCACACATTTCATTCCAGTTGTCGGTGTCCACACTTTTTCATTGTATCATCCATGTTTAATTTATTTTCTTGCTTTCTTCTTGTGTGTTTGAAAAACTTTGAGAAAATCCAAAATATGGTTCTTGCTTCTTTTTTATTTTTCTTCCTAGTTTAAATTGTTGTAGTACTAAAAAGAAAACCCAAAAAGATTACCTTGTTCTTCTTTTACTTGTTGGGAGCTTTCCCGTGTAAATAGTTTTTCTCGTTTTTGCTTTTCCCTTTTTCGTTTGCTTGCTTTCGAAAAACCAAAAACTCCAAAATATTTCAGTGTGTTTCTCTGAATTTCCTTTTCTTTTATCGAGTCATACCGAGGAGAAGACCACGATGAAAATGTTGAGTGGCTCTCATTTGCATTATTGTTGATCTAACAAAGAGTCCATATTAGTTGGCACATGTTTGAGTGACTTGACTTGGCTTGACTTGACTTGGCACATGTTCATGCATGTAGTTGATCAAAACCAACATAGCCTCTATGATATTTATGTTCATGGTGTTCATATCCTACTCATGCTAGTATCTAGTGTTACTTATGCATAATGCATGTTCATGATCATTGTTGCTCTCTAGCTGGCCGCTTCTTAGCCTAATTGCTAGCCTTAACCTGTACTAAGTGGGAACTCTGCTTGTACATCCAAAAACCTGAAACCCAAGTTATTCCAGATGAGTCCACCATACCTACCTATATGCGGTATTACCCTACCGTCCTAAGTAAATTTGCATGTGCCACATCTAAAAACTTCAAATAAATATCCTTTTTGTGTGCCTGGATCGTTCATGGAATGACAGGAGGTAGTCGGTATATTCCATGCTAAGCGGGTTATTCTCAGGTCGAGTGTTTATTCACTCGTCGTCGCACGAGAAAAGGGCAGTAATAGGGATGCCCAGTCCCAAACTGTAAAAAAGAAAAAAGCTTACAAATAATCAAACAAAAACTCCCAAGGGAGTCATAACCTTTACATTTCTGCCTGGGAATCACCACTAGCGTGTTTAGCATGGAAGATATTGATAACTGATGGTTGAAGTAAATGAGAAGGGTGCATGTCTCAAAATATCATTTACCTCTGTTTTAAAAACTTGAGCTCTGGCACCTCTGCAAATCACTGCTTCCCTATGTGAAGGGACTATCTATCTACTTTTATGTTGTGTCATCACCTTCCCAAATAAGCGCGAGAACCTAAGAGCACTGTTGTCATGCTAATGCATTGTGTGTAGCTAATGTTGGGTGCATCATGACTGGATCTTTTCTACCATGAATTACAATGTTTAGTCGCTGCTTGAACTTTGGGGGTGCTCTGCATTTATATTTTGCGGTCTCAGAAAGGGCTAGGGAGATACCATTATTGTCATATTATATCATGGTTGTTTTGACAACGTGTTGCTATTTGAGATATCTTATTATTGCTCTCTAGTTTTTATGTCATTGATATGAGTTAATATAATTTTTAAGAGTTATTCTCGACATGGTTAGTTATAATCCTTGCTGAAAACCTGGGTGTTGTTTTATGAAACAAGAGCAAAAGAGTTCGTAAAAGTTTTTCTTTTTTCACTTTCAGTTTATCAACTGAATTGTTTGAGGACAAGCAAAGGTTTAAAGCTTGGGGGAGTTGATACGTCTCCAACATATCTACTGTTCCTAACGCTTTTCCTCTTGTTTTGGACTCTAATTTGCATGAACTAAATGAAACTAACCCCAGACTGACGTTGTTTTCAGCACAACTAGCATAGTGTTGTTTTTGTGCACAAATAAAAGTTCTCGGAATGGAACGAAACTTTGCGAGGATTTTTTATATCAAATAAGATAATTTGTGGAGCTAGGAGGGACCTGAGGGGGGCACCTGGGTGGGCACAACCCACCAGGGTGCGCCTGCCCCCCCCCCCCCCCAGGCGCACGAGACGGAGCTGCCGCCGTCTCCTGTTCTTCCTCGGGAGGCCAGATCTAGAGTCCATTTGGGGCTCCGGAGAGGGGGATCTTCGATCTTCGTCCTCACCAACACATCTCCATCGCCAATTCCATGATGCTCCCCACTGGGAGTGAGTAATTCCTTCGTAGGCTTGCTGGTCGGTGAGGAGTTGGATGAATTAGCTAACAGTTTCTCTATCATACCCGAAGGAATTTCATAACAAATATTTTCAGTAGGTGTAGTAGATTGAGGAGCAACTCTTTGTTCATCCGGTCGAGGTGAATATAGCCCGAACAAGCCCCTCAAAGGATTGTTTTCCAAAGTAACAAGTGACAATAAATTTCAGCACGCTATATAAATTTTTCCTTACCAATTTCCACTACCAAGAGCGCTTCACTCCCCGGCAAGAGAGCTGGAAAAGAGTCTTGATGACCCACAAGTATAGGGGATCAATCGTAGTCCTTTCAATAAGTAAAAGTGTCGAACCCAACGAGGAGCAAAAGTAAATGATAAGCGGTTTTTAGCAAGGTATTTTCTGCAAGCACTGAAATTGTCGGCAACAGGTAGTTTGATAACAAGATAATTTGTAACGAGCAAGTAATAGTAATGGTAATAAAAGTGCAGCAAGGTAGTCCAATCCTTTTGTGGCAAAAGACAGGCCGGAACGGTCTCTTATAATAAGCAAAGCGTTTTCGAGGACACATGGGAATTCTAGTCACTTTCATCTTGTTGGCTTGATTCGCATTCGCTACTTTGATAATATGGTATGTGGGTGGACCGGTGCTTGGGTGTTGTTATTACTTGAACAAGCCCCCCACTTATGATTAACCCCCTCGCAAGCATCCGCAACTATGAAAGAAGAATTAAGATAAAATCTAACCATAGCATTAAACATATGGATCCAAATCAGTCCCTTATGAAATAGCGCATAAACTAGGTTTTAAGCTTCTGTCACTCTAGCAACCCATCATCTAATAACTACTCCACAATGAATTCCCTTAGGCCCAAAGATGGTGAAGTGCCATGTAGTTGACGTTCACATAACACCACTAAGGGAATCACAACTTACATACCATCAAAATATCGAACAAATATCAAATTCACATGATTACTTGCTGCACGACTTGTCCTATGTCCTCAAGAACAAAAGTAACTACTAACACAACATATTCATGCTCAAGATCAAAGAAGTAATAAATATCATAGTGGATCTGAACATATAGTCTTCCACCAAATAAACTGGCTAGCATCAACTACAAGATGTAATCAACACTATTAGTCACCCATAGGTACCATTCTGAGGTTTTGATACAAAGATTGAACACAAGAGATGAACTGGGGTTTGAGATAAGATGGTGTTGTTGAAGATGTTGATGAAGATTGGACTCCCAAATATGAGAGGGTTGTTGGTGATGACGATGGCTTCGATTTCCCCCTTCCGGAGGGAAGTTCCCCCGGTGAAATCACTCCGGCGAAGGGCAAAAGTGCTCCTGCCCAAGTTCCGCCTCGAGACGATGGTGCTCCATCCCAAAAGTCCTCCCCTTATTTTTTTTCTAGGTCAAAAGACCTTATGTACTAGAATATGTGCACCAGAGGTGGGCTAGGGCCCCCACTACCCACGAGGGCGCGCCAAAGGGGGGAGATGCGCCCTGGTGCCTTGGAGGCACCTGGGTGACTATCGGTGTCAAAACTAGCGGATCTCGGGTAGGGGGTCCCGAACTGTGCGTCTAAGGCTAATGGTAATAGGAGGCAAGGGACACGATGTTTTACCCAGGTTCGGGCCCTCTCGATGGAGGTAATACCCTACTTCCTGCTTGATTGATCTTGATGATATGAGTATTACAAGAGTTGATCTACCACGAGATCGTAGAGGCTAAACCCTAGGAGCTAGCCTATGATTATGATTGTTCTTGTCCTACGGACTAAACCCTCCGGTTTATATAGACACCGGAGGAGGCTAGGGTTACACAGAGTCGGTTACAGAGAAGGAGATCTAACATTCGAATCGCCAAGCTTGCCTTCCATGCAAAGGAGAGTCCCATCCGGACACGAGATGAAGTCTTGAATCTTGTATCTTCATAGTCCAACAGTCCGGCCAAAGTATATAGTCCGGTTGTCCGGATACCCCCTTATCCAGGACTCCCTCAGTAGCCCCTGAACCAGGCTTCAATGATGATGAGTCCGGCGTGCAGATTGTCTTCGGCATTGCAAGGCGGGTTCCATCTCCGAATACTCCAAAGTAAATCTCGAACACTTAAATCATGTTCGGCTCTGCAAGACAAATTTCACATACCACCATAGAGAGAACAATATTCCACAAATATAATCTGCTAACAACTTTAGATAACATGACATCACACCATGGCCGAGTCATTATTCGAACCGTTTTCCCACAACCAGCCACCGCACATATTGCGAGGTGGTTTCCTTGGCACGTCTTGTCGAAGCAGAGATCGTGTCCCCTTATCACGGGATCCTCATTAATATAGGTACGGGTTACCCAACCGTGCCATTTAATGTGGCGCTTGCAAAATAAGCGATTTTATCAGGCAAGCAGGGAGGCGCACAGTTTTCGCCACCTCTATAAAGGGATAAGGGTCTCCCATTTTTACCCACGCCTTCTTCCTCCTTTGCTCATCCATTATCGCACTCTCGAGCCCCAGCGCCCAAGTTCTCACCTTCTCCGTAGGACCATTCGCAGCATGTCCGGAGCAGGAGGTAAGTGGATGGCCTCCTCCGTCACGGAGGAGGACATTACCAAGCTTCGGGCGGCCGGATACCTGGCCGCAAATGTCGTGCACAGGCTTCCAGCGGAGGGACAGATCACCCTCACTCCAAAGTCTCGGGAAAGAGTAGTGTTGCTCTCTCATTTCGTCCGCGGACTAGGATTTCCACTTCACCCATTTGTCTGCGGGCTCATGTTTTACTATGGGCTAGACTTCCATGATCTAGCCCCAAATTTCGTCCTCAACATCTCGGTGTTTATCGTTGTGTGCGAGGCCTTCCTCCGCATCAAGCCCCACTTCGGCCTGTGGCTACCAATCTTCTGCGTGAAGCCGAAGATCGTGAGCGGCCAGCAAGCGGAGTGCGGAGGCACCATGGTGGGCAGGATGCCCAACGTTACCTAGCTTGACAGCTCCTTTGTGGAGACTGTGAAAGGGTGGCAATCGGGGTGGTTCTACATCACCGAGCCGCACGACGCCAACTGGGCGTTGGCCCCCGAATTCCGATCCGGAATCCCCATGCGGCTCACCTCCTGGGAAAAGAAGGGCCTGGCCTGGGGCGAACCTGCGGAGCTGACCGGACTTCAGAACTACATCAAAAACATGTTGGACAAGAAGATCAAGCTTGTCAACTGGTCCAAGTTATGCTCTTCCGCCGGATCCTTCCGTGCCAAAGACGGGCATTCAATCTATGGGAGTTCGATCCGACCGAACACCAGATGCTGCGAGAGCTTTTCAGCACGACGCATAAGGATGTCTGGAAGGTGCTGTTCAAGGCCACGGAAGTACCTCCTCTCACATCTGAGGACTGCGGACTCAGCGCCACGCGGCTCGCCAATCCAGTAAGTTCTCTGATCATCACTAGATGTACCTTTCCCAGCGTGTTCGTGGGAGGATTTTAAGTCACCATGTTTATCGAGCAGGATTACGTGGTGACGACGGAGCAGATCGACTGTCCGGCTCCGCTGCCGGAAGATCCAGCAACCGCACTCCTGACGGAGATGCAAGTTCTGGCGCCTTACAAGGCGCCGGAGAAGAAGGCCGAAAACAAGGCCACGGGGACCAGGAAGGGTCTCTGGCGCAAGGTTGCACCGGACGCCTCGTCCGAAGACGATGAGGCGCGCTCCTTCCACGAAGGGGAGGAGGAGAAGAAGAAGGCCACCCCATCCGGGGAGGCCGAAGGGTCTAAGAAGGCGGCCGCGGGGACCAGGAAGGGTCTCCGGTGCAAGGCCGTAATAGACTCGTCGTCCGAGGACGGCGTGGCAGATTCCTCCCACGGAGACGGGGGGGAACATGAAGAAATTCCCCCTCCCTGCATTGGGGAGGAGAAGAAAAGAAAAGCTGCCCCACAGGGGGAGGCTAGGACGCCGAAGAAGGGAAAGGCGTCCCTTCCGGATCACTCCACCACGGCCGCCTACAGCAAGCAGGAGTGGCTGCCCAGGGGCAAGCCCTTGGCGAGATCGTAAGTATCTGCACTTTCTAATACTTTTCGTGCGACTTAACTTCATAGTTTGTTATAACGCCGAACACGCATATGCAGTCCGGCCAGGTCCCATCTCGAGGTATCCTCTTCGGATGGGTCTCTGAGTGATTCGGCGATGAATTCGCTCCCGACGGCCACCTCCCCTCGGCCTACGGATGACATGGAGGTGTTGTCCCAAAGGATACCAGAGCAGGGGGTGGCGGTTCTGGAGATGCCCCAAGGCGAAATTCCAGACGCCGGGCACATGGGGGTAAGATCCCCATAGACTATGCTAACAAGAGCCGCAACATGTTGGGCTCCCAGCCGGACACTGCATCGGAACCTCCAAGGGTTCCGGATTCAGGTAGGCAGTCCCTTGCTAAGGAGGGCGAGCCAGTCGTGCCGACGACCTCCATCCCGCCGGAGGCATCGG
Organism: Triticum timopheevii; assembly: GCA_963921465.1. Taxonomy (NCBI): domain Eukaryota; kingdom Viridiplantae; phylum Streptophyta; class Magnoliopsida; order Poales; family Poaceae; genus Triticum; species Triticum timopheevii. The sequence goes on from OY997270.1 coordinate 395,162,253, forward strand.
ATAATTTGCTGGGAGTGCTTCGCGGCGCTTCCACTGATGAAGAGCACCGTACTCTTATGAGTACGGTGATTGAAAAGGTTCGGTCCGCCAAAAGTGGATTGACCGAAGCCTGCACCAGCCTCCTACTAGGCTTTGAGGTAAGTAATCAAAAGTGTGAGAAATTATCACCCAATAGACAGTAGCCCCTGATACTCTGTTTGGTGTTCGGAAAGAAAAGCCAAACGGAGGGTCAACTCTAAACCGAAGGAGTCTAACAGTATGTGTCTATGTGAATAAGTAGGCGATGCTGCTTGCCGTTGCTGCCTGCATAGCGGAGGTCGCTGGACTCGAACGGGACCTGAAGCAGGCCGAAGAGGAGCTCGGCCTCATGAAGAGGCAGCTCGAAGAGAACAAAGGTAAGTGATACCCCGTCCATGTGTCATATAGAGGAGAAAAAATTGGTGACGCTAACAAAAAGCGTCATGATTTTTTAATAGGGGCCACGACCGAAGTGGCGGCCCTGAAGAAAGTGCTATCCGAGGCTGAAGACAAGGCGGCCACGGAGAATATTGAGCGTGAAAAGCAAGATGCTAGGGTGGGCGAGGTACAGCAAGAGCTCCAGGAGTTCGGCAAGAAGTTCGAGTCCTTGGAGCGTGACTTCAAGATGCAAGAGTCTGAGCTTGCAAAGGCCCTTCAGAGCACGAAAGATGCCAAGGCCGAAGCCCAAAAGGCCCTCCAGGAAATCCAGACAGCCAAGAAGATAGCGGCGGGTAAGGCATTCATTATGCAAAGCAAGCATGTGGAGGAGACATTTCTTTTACTTACCCGAATTCAGAGCTCTCCAGGGGCATTCGCAGATCTGCCACGCAGCATATCGGATGCCACGGAGTTCTACCGTGCCGAAGAGGGGAGCTCGACGGAGAAGCTGTTCTGGTCCCAGTATACTGGAGCCGAACACCCAATGCCTCTGAGTGACCAACTGAAGCAATTGGTCGAACTCCACAGGGCGGCGAACTGGCCATGAAGGACCTCATAGTCCGGATGTGGCCTGGTGAGCCCCTGCCGGACAGCTACTTCGGCCTTATAAAGCGGATGGTAAATGCATGTCCGCAGCTTGAAGTTATCAAGCAATCCATTTGTATTGAGGGTGCCCGCCGGGCCTTTGCCCGTGCGAAGATGCATTGGGCCAAACTGGATGCAGAGAAGCTGGTGAAGGATGGACCGCCGGAGGGTAAGGCGCATCGCTACCCCGAGATATATTATGATGGCGTTATGAAAGGCGCTCGCCTCGTGGCCGATGAATGTACTAAGGACATAATCTTTGAGTGAATGTACTCATGTCTTCTTTGTAATATGAAAACGAGTTTGTTTGCGCTATATGGCGCTTTGTTTATTTAAAATATTACCTTCTGTGCGGCTGTTTATAAAATTCTGAAAGTAGGCCAGTCGTCGGCTTCCGCCCCCACGTAACTAGTACTGGGGTGTTCGTGGAAAACCCAAACACTCTTTATCCAAATTTTTGGTCCTTTAAGGAGGTGTTTAGCACAGCGAACAAGGCAATCGGACTATGCGGCTTCATAACTCTCACTTAGCCATAGAAGTCTACAATTTTAAATTTTGGCGAAGCCCCTAGAATTCGGAAAGCCGAATTGGGGCGCTATACACGCCTAAATCGGACAAGGCCGATTCCTCGCCTAAAGCGGAAAAAATCTTTAAGGATTTAAGACCTCTCGAACAGCGACCAGCTCTTGCCGCATCATGACAGTCAGTTTTTGGCTTTCTCTACTGAGGTGCTCGTCCGGAAGAACCGGGACACAATCGCAGTAGTTCTCCCTGTGCTACCTTAGTCGATATAACAGAATGTAAGGTACCAAAACAATGGAGCCGGGCAAACCCAACTATCGACCCAAGACATGATTTGGAGCTGATGCATATAATGCTATAAGTTCGGGGTGCCGCACAGTCGAAAGTGTTCGGACTTATCTTGCCGTATTATGGGGCACCATAAGAAGCCCCTGGCAAACTGAACGTACCAAAGTGTACGGATGCAATATTAAATAAACATTTTAGGGAAAATATGAAGATAGTAATAATAAGCTGACGATGTATATTATTTCTCGTTGTTATTTTAATAATACGTCCAAGCGTATGTGTACAATTAATGCGTTAAGCAGAAACAAATAGGACTATTTGACATGTCCTATCCAAGGGCGGGCCGCATGCGGGTATGTAAAACAGGTATAACGATCATTAACAGAGACCACCTGGGTATTCCCTTTGGGCGCAAAGCCTTTTGCCTCCTTGGTTTTCCCTCCTGTGATAAGTCCGATGATCCGGTTCTCTGAAGGGTCTGCCCGAAAGTAGGGTCCTCAAAGAGAAAGAAGGTTAAAGTATGTGGGTCTTGTGGCGGTTGAACCGCACTGTGGACCACATCATCGTTGTGCCTCCGCCTATGCCCATGTTATTTTGAGTGCGTAATTGTGTACGCGCGGCACAAATGCTGCCTGAATGGGGCTAGGGCGGAGGCCAGACTACTAGTCACGCTCTTGGCGTGCCTGGCGATCCTATTGCAGAGTACTCCGGACTCGCTTGACGGTGTTCGAGGTTGTCGTCGTTGAATTGGCGGTCTGCCGGAGAAGGCTGCTTTGTACTTCTGTCATGAGGGCCACAGTGTGCTCTTCTGTACGGAGAGAGCGGTATGTGTTTCCATTGACTGTTATAACCCCGCGAGGTCCTGGCATCTTGAGCTTGAGGTATGCATAGTGTGGTACCGCATTGAATCGAGCGAATGCGGTTCGTCCAAGCAGTGCATGATAGCCACTACGGAAAGGGACGATATCAAAGATTAACTCCTCGCTTCGGAAGTTATCCGGGGATCCGAAGACCACTTCCAGTGTTATTGAGCCCGTACAACGGGCCTCTACTCCTGGAATTACACCTTTGAAGGTGGTTTTGGTGGGTTTGATCCTTGAAGGATTGATGCCCATTTTGCGCATTGTGTCCTGATAAAGCAGGTTCAGGCTACTGCCACCGTCCATAAGGACTCGCGTGAGGTGAAATCCGTCGATGATTGGGTCAAGGACCAATGCGGCTGAACCGCCGTGACGGATGCTGGTAGGGTGGTCCCTATGATCAAAAGTGATCGGACAGGATGACCATGGGTTGAACTTTGGGGCGACTGGCTCCATCGCATAGACGTCCCTTAGTGCACGCTTTCGTTCCGTTTGGGAATGTGGGTGGCATAGATCATGTTTACCGTTTTCACCTGGGGAGGAAATTTCTTCTGTCCCCCAGTGTTCGGACGCCGGGGTTCCTCGTCATCACTGTTGTGTAGCCCCTTGTCCTTGTTTTCGGCATTTATCCTGTCGGCCTGTTTGAACACCCAGCAATCTCTGTTAGTGTGGTTGGCTGGCTTATCAGGGGTGCCGTGAATTTGGCACGAGCGGTCAAGTATGCGGTCCAGACTGGACGATCCCAGATTGTTTCTTCTGAACGGTTTTTTCCGCTGACCGGATTTTGAGCCACTGAATCCGGTGTTGACTGCTGTGTCTTCGGTGTTGTCGGCATTGTTCCGACGCTTATGTCTGTTGCGACGTGGCTTGCCATTACTGTCGCGGACATCTGAAGTGCCGGAGTTTCTTGGTGTGGTGCTACTGCGAGCCAGCCAGCTGTCCTCGCCCATGCAAAAGCGGGTCATGAGTGTCATGAGGGCCGCCATGGGCTTCGGTTTTTCTTGGCCGAGATGTCGGGTGAGCCACTCGTCACGGATATTATGCTTAAAGGCCGCAAAGGCTTCGGCGTCCGGACAGTCGACAATTTGGTTCTTTTTAGTTAGGAACCGAGTCTAGAATTTCCTGGCTGACTCTCCGGGTTGTTGGGTAATGTGACTCAAGTCATCAGCATTCGGTGGTCACACGTAAGTGCCTTGGAAGTTGTCAAGGAACGCGTCCTCCAGGTTTTCCCAACTGCCGATGGAATTTGTCGGCGGGCTATTCAGCCAGTGTCGGAACGGTCCTTTGAGTTTAAGGGGAAGATACTTGATGGCATGTAGATCATCACCACGGGCCATGTGAATGTGGAGAAGGAAATCTTCAATCCATACCGCGGGGTCTGTTGTGTCATCATATGATTCGATGTTTACGGGTTTAAACCCTTCTGGGAATTCGTGATCCATTACTTCATCCGTGAAGCAGAGGGGGTGTGCGGCGCCTCTATGCCGGGCTATGTTCCTACGCAGTTCGAGTGAGTCTGGTCTGTTATGTTCGGCCCGGCTGGACTTGTTGTTAATGTATCCGGCATGTCGGTCATCGTCATGTGTTGAGGCGCACCCCCGTGATCTGTAGATCGATCTTGGCTATCCTGCTTTGTTTTCCAATATATCTCACAGGTCCTGCATATTGCCCCGGGCCGTAGTGTATTGGCGTGGGGGTGCGGGCTGGTATTCGGGCTGATACACCGTTTTATCTTGGCCACGAGGTGGCCGTTCAGCCTCGTCCTGTGCTGGTAATGTAGGCTCTAGGACCTCCTCCCCGAGTTGATGTAGCAATTTGTGCTTTGGGTAACCTTTGGTTGGGCGCTCGAGTCTGTATTCCTCGGCTGCCAGGACCTCAGTCCCTATGTCTGTGAGCATATCTTGATCAGCTTGGAGCTGCTGTTGCTTCTTTTTCAGGCTTCTTGCAGTGGCTATAAGCCGGCGCTTGAAGCTCTCCTGCTCTACGGGATCCTCAGGCACGCCGAATTCATCGTCGTCGAGGCTCACCTCATCTTCGGAGGGAGGCATATAGTTGTCCTCCTCCAAGTATCCGCCTGTTGCCTGTTCATATGGGCTAACCTGCCCGTCTTCTTGTTCGGCCTGCTCGAAGGCAGGCTGATCGGGATTGTATTCATCTTCGGCACCATCCGGATTGTTTTTGTCTCCTGTGCCGGTATTGCTATGGCGGGGCTTAGAGCGGCGCCGATGACGCCCATGCTTTGATTTCTTCCCTAAGGGGTTATCCTCTATTGCCTCATGCCATTGGTTTCTTTGGGAGTGTCCACCATATATATATATATATATATATATATATATATATATATATATATATATAGGAGGTGGCTGTCTAGCGCCCTGTGGGCAGTGGTTCCGGTTCTTCTCCTGCATCGTCGTCCATACCGTCGATGTCTTCGGAGTCGAAGTCAAGCACGTCGGTCAAATCATTGACAGTGGCAATGAAGTGGGTGGTGGGTGGGTAATGAATTTCTTCGTCGCCTGCTTCCCACTCGAGCCGGACATAGTTCGGCCAAGAGTCTCCTGACAAAGAGAGAGACCTTAATGAATTCAGCACATCGCCAAAGGGCGAGTGCTGAAAGATATCCACAGCGATGAACTCCATTACCGGAGCCCAATCGGATTCGATGGGCCCCGGTGCGTACGGTCTGGAACCTACAGCCGGACACAAGTCCGGGGGTCCGGTGACACAGACTTCCTTAGAGGCGGAGTCTGTGTTCGGCTCTACCGCTGATGAGTATGCGGCCTCCAGGGCAGGATCCATCCACCCGTCCTCGGACGACGCGATCTGCCCCGGATTTAGGTCAGGAGCTACTACAGGTGCGATATTCCGAATATTGTCTGACAGCAGATCTAAGCCGTGCTCGTCGTGACTGTTCGGCACTCCTGGCATAGGCCTGAATCCGTCAAAGACCAAGTCTCTGCGGATATCAGTTGTGTAGTTCAAGTTTCCGAACCTGACCTGATGGCCAGTGGCGTAGCTGTCGATGTGCTCCAGATGGCCAAGCGAATTGGCCCGCAGTGCGAAGCCGCCGAACACAAAGATCTGTTCGAGGAGAAAAGTCTCACCCTGGACCGCGTTGTTGTTGATGATTGAAGGAGCCATCGTGCCTTGCTGCAATGACACAGAGGAACTCTCAATGAAAGCACCAATGTCGGTGTCAAAACCGGCGGATCTCGGGTAGGGGGTCCCAAACTATGCGTCTAAGGCTAATGGTAACAGGAGGCAGGGTACACGATGTTTTACCCAGGTTCGGGCCCTCTCGATGGAGGTAATACCCTGCTTCCTGCTTGATTGATCTTGATGATATGAGTATTACAAGGAGATCTAACATCCGAATCGCCAAGCTTTCCTTCCACACAAAGGAGAGTCCCATCCGGACACGGGACGAAGTCTTGAATCTTGTATCTTCATAGTCCAACAGTCCGGCCAAAGTATTTAGTCCGGCTGTCCGAATACCCCCTTATCCAGGACTCCCTCATTGACCCCCTCCGGTAGTTCTTTATTCCAATATTTTTTATATATTCAGAAATAATTCGCCGTGAAATTTCAGTTCATTTGGAGATGTGCATAATAGGGAGTGATCAAATGGAATAAAGCAACTTGATAAGAACCTATACCTAGAGCTAACATCATATAACCCAATTGAGACATTATAGAATAGGCTAAGTTTCTTTTAATATCACTGTGAGCAAGAGCTAAAGTAGCTGCTAAGAATAGTGTTATTGTACCTACTAAAGAAATAAAACTCATTACCAAAGGTAAAGGTATGAAAAGAGGAAGAAGTCGAGCTAGAAGAAAAATCCTGTAGCAACCATAGTTGTTACGTGTATAAGAGCCGAAATAGGAGTGGGTCCTTCCATAGCATTAGGTAACCATACGTGAAGAGGGAATTGTGCGGATTTCACAACTCCACCAAGGAATAATAAAAAATCACACAAGGTAGTAAGTAAAGAGTTAATTCCATTATTAGGAATCTAGTTATTAGCTATTTTGAACAAATCCCTAAACTCTAAACTACCTGTTATCTAAAAAACCCTAAAATTCCTATAATAGACCAGCTTTTTCAGGTCCAGGATTCCAGCTGCCAGCATTCTCCCTCTTTGTGTAAACCTTAAATATTATGAGAGAAAAGTCATTAGAATTACTCAATAAAGTGTTATAATGAATGAAAACACTATAAATAACAGTAGAAAAACATGATGCAATATGGATGTATCAGTCGTCCTCTGGTGGCTCCCCTCCGTCGACGACCTCGGTCGTTGGTGGTGAGGGGGCTCTCCATATCCATGCGGGTGGATCTTTTAGGCACTCATAGTCTAGGTTTTTAGGTTGTTCATCGTCTAGCTTCAACGGGGCGATGGCAGCGTTGGATAAAGATTTTTCATATCTTTCCATGATGAGGTGATCGGTCCTACGGTTGGGGATGGATTTGGAAAGCAGTCTATTCAAGCAAGGATGGCATGGCGACATCCTCATGGTGGACCTGTGTCCTTGGGCTCCGCCGTTGCGACGATGTTTGCTCCAGCGCCAACGTGGATCTTGGGAGGTAGTCCAGGATTGGATGCAAATTATGGTCTGCATCGACGGCATCTGGAAGATGTTGGATCGTGTGCTTTCGCTGTCCATGGATGACATGTATGGTTTCTTCCTTCGACGTCTTAGTCAAGCGGGGGTCCCAAATTTGGAGTTCGATTGCGTGTCCAGGATTTTACCCCGGTCTGATTCGTTCAACGACTATGATTTCACATTTCGTGAGCCACCTTGGAGGTTCGCAAAGCTACATACCAGCGATGGAGCCGCGTCGAGCTCGAGTGAGAAGGTGATCCCTCATTTTTCTTCTTCTTTGGATGCTGATGTGGTACTGTCAAAGGCCGGTGACAGGCGTTGGTGTGAAGGTCAGATGATTCTTCGGTCTTGATTGTATTTTTTTTCTTGACTGGTGTATTTTTGTGCAAAGACTAGTGTTTTGCTGTCTTTTCAGTTTTGTCAGGTCGGTTTACGAGTGGCTTATTCTATGATATACTTATGATATAAATGATATACGTAGTACCATGAAGAAAAAACTAGCTAACTGAAAACTGCCTAAGAGCATATCCAATGCGCCGATCCATTTCGTCTGCACGTGTTCGTTTGGGTCAAAACGTACACAAAAGTTGACCCAACGCGCTGACCCAAACGAACACGCGTTCGCTTCTTATCCACCCATTCCAACCTTCTAGGCCCAAATTCCGGCCCCATTTGCGTCGGCGCGAACACAAAACGGATGCGTGTGACACCCGCCTACTCTCCCGTGGCCCCCCAAGTCGGTGACACAGCTACCCCCATTTCCCCCTATTTCCCAAAAACTCTCGCCCGCTCGCGCTCCCTACTACTCGCCATGGACGACGAGCTAATCCTCGCCGCCGGCGGCGGCCTCACCTTTGTCGCCTCCGCCAAAAGCAAGCCTCGCGCCACCCGCAAGACAGCGGTGGCATCCAAGAAGAAGCCATTGACGACCAAGCAGCGGGCGGTGTAGTCGGCCAAGAGGAAGGATCGGAGACACGTGAAGGACCGCAAGCTCAAAGTTGCGGCCGTCACCGCCCTGTCCGCCGCCGCACAGGAAAACAATGCCAGAGTCGTCACGACAACGAGGCAGACCCTGCTCTACCTAGGGTTAAACCCAGGCCAGCACGGGCTCATCAGCGCCGCCGTGGCCGCGGCCAGCACGGGCTTGTCGGATTTTCCTCGTGTGGCACTTCCGGAGTCGCCGCACACGTCTGCCACCCCACCGATGCCCGCTTCCATTCCTATTCGCAAACCTCCTGTTTCTCCAGGGAATGCTCACTAGAGGTGAGCGTGGTGGCACCATCCATGCTCATGGCCATGGCCCCCGACCTCAACACACACCTGTGGACGGTGGATCATCCTCTGGGAGCCAGAGGAAACGCCTGCATGAGATCCCAGCCGACATGCATCCCAAGACTCGTAACCTGTTTGGCAGAATGCCGACCACCACAAATGGTGAGACGGTGAACTGTTTCACCGGTGAGAACATCATCTTCGAAGGTGGTACGACGGCTGTTATCGCTGGCTTCGCAGGCGATGCGGTCGCAGCTCCTTCCTAACCTGAGGAGACCCAAAGCCAAGACGACTGAGCCCCCTTCATGGCCGACACTTTAGATTATGGTGGCATGGACGACCAGTTCATGCAAGACCAAATCGGCATGGGCAGCACCTTCCCTCTTGACCACGAATTCCCAAAGGACTACGACCTTGAGGAAGAAGATGAGATGGACATCGAGGGGGAGTCATTGTTCGAAGATGAGCTCTCCGCCCAAGCCGGCGCAAACAAGAAGCACAAGAGCAAGCGGACGAAGGCATACATGAAGTGGGAGGACACACTCCTGTGTGAGTGTTGGAGGGACATTGGACAAGATTGCAGGTTCGGCCCCGAGCAAAAGGCATCCACCTTTTGGCTACGTGTTCATCATCAATTTCATGAAAGCAAGAAGTTCGCGCCGTACCAAATGGAGAGCAAGCGCGGGTGGGTGTCCCTCTCGAAGCGATGGACGGGGATACGACAAGAGTGCAACAAGTTTTGCGCCACCCTCGAGAGCATCGAGGGAAGCGAAGATGCTCGAAATTGAGGCCGTCAATGCCAAGACCAAGGCAAAAGAAGTGGCGCTCGCTGCATGATGATGGGGGGGGGGGTCATGAAGATGGACTTGAGCACGGTGTCGCCGAGGAAGAGGCTTTGGTTCGAGAAGATGCTGGATGACATGCTAAAGTTCGATGACGAGTGATCTACGGCGGAGAGCGGCATCCTTTTTCTATGGCGGCAAGTGTGCTGGCATGACCACAACCAGGATGGCGTGGGTTGAACTTCTTGGCGTGGTTGAACTCCCGCCCCTTTTTGTGTGCTGGTATGTGTGTCGGCTGCTGGCAATTGCGCTAGCATGAACCGCGCGGTGGTTTTTTGGAGGCTGTCATGTATGCCGGCCACTAACATGGCGCCATCATGAACTCTGGGCTGGCATGATCTTTGGCCGCGAGCCATTTTAAAATTCTGTGTGAACTTAAAATGAGTCTGGGCTTTAGACGCATGATCGCCCCCAAATGAAAGAAGAACGGATAACGAGCGAGCGGTCGATCCAAACGGACAAAGCACATGTTCGTTCGGATCGGCAGGGTGAATTTGCTCTAACCTGATGTAAAAGAAAGCGCGCTAGCTGAGAAAAACTGAAACGTGACAGAGGCTTGGGGTTTTATTCAACAATGTCCGGCCGCGTCTGAAACTCTGAACCCGCGGTTGGCGCGTAGCGTACGCATTGAAAGCGAGCAACGGGTCCGACCCGAACCAGACCAGACTGCCGGAAGAGTTGCGGTCGGGGTCACGTGAGCGCAAGGCCGGGGGCCCCGGCCGCCTGGGCGGGTCGCAGTCGACGGCACGCCCACGTGACCGCGCTAAACGCCTCCGGTTTTTCCCTCCGACGGGGCCCCTTTGCCCCGGCGCGCCCCACGATTCGAAGGCCGCCGCGAGACGTGACCGCAGCGTCCCGCCACACACACGTCGCTGTGCGCGCGCGTGGGCCGCGACCGACCGACCCCTCACGTGCCCGGCTCGCTGCGTCCTTGTCCCTCTCGTTGCTTTCGGTTCGGCCCCGGCGCACGCCTCCTCGTCGATCATGGCCCCGCCCCGCCCTGTGCCCGTGGTCTACCACGGCCGTACCGGTGCCGGTATCAACCGTGTCACTGTGCCATGCGTGACTTCACAGGCGAGACCAGTCTATATCATCTACCCAGAGCGCCAGGTCGCCTGCTGGCTGGGTCTCGTGCAGGCCGAGAACCCGGGGCAGGACCAGCGCCGGTGCGTTGGCCACATGACCACCGGCCGCTGGGCGCCCACACTACACGTGACCCGCCGCGCGTTGGCCGGCCCATCCCATCCCATCCCATCCCATCCTCCTCCCTCCCACTCACGCCGCACTCCACAACCCACGCGTCGACGCCCGGCACCAGCAAGGATCCATCATCATCAACTCTCTCAAAACCTCCCTCCCGCGCTAATCAGCCCTCACATGCACGCATGAGGCCCGGATCAGCGGAGCGATCGCATTTAATTACAGATCCCTAAGCCGATTTTCTTAAAGGATCAGAAGGCCCTGCAGCCGCAGGGAATGTCGTCTAGTTGAGCCGAGCCAGCCACGGTAAAGAGCCACACGCAAAGCACAGAGCCGTGCTTTGCTCATCTGTAAACCCCATTTTAAAACACCTAAGCTTTAGCCCTTTAATTATCCCTCGGAATCTTCCACTCTGTCAAGGTGTCGACAGCTTCTTTAGCTATATCCTAATCTATGAAATTTAGTTAATTGCGTGCTGCTTTGCGAGGGAAGGTGCGCTGCATGCTTAGCTAGCCAACATGCGCTGCATACTTAACTATCTTCTCCCTCTCTCCGTCCAAAGGACGACGACGGGTGGTGCGTGCTCTTTGTTTACGCTCGGCTTGCCGGCCTTTTGTGGCCGAGGCGGTGTGGCATGGGCGTCTCTAACCGTTGTTTTCCAGTAGACGGACAAGTAGGTTTGTCGTAGTGGTCATGTGACTCTCCATGATTAGACGTCATTAGCTACGACGCCATCATCATTTTCTCCAGCGTCTCCTTCCCCTTTTGAAGGCTCCGCGTTCACATCGCTGCCTCTACATGCATGCACGAGAGAGACCACCGTAGGTGTGTGTTGGTGCCGTCTAATTAAGTTTTTTGTGTGATTAAAAGTCTGAATAAACAAGGTTAGGAAGGGAAAAGAAAAGTGGGAAGAAGGCGGTGCACACATGGTGGGATGCTGCGCGCATGATGGTGCTACGGACGTAGCCAAAGATGAAGCTATTGAAAAAAGCCCGCGTATAGGTTAAAAAGGGGCTCCGACATGACAACGCAACTGGCAAAAGCACGGCGATCTGCGCTGTTTGCTGCACAAGCAAAATATATTAGTAGAGGAAAAGGACGAATGATTGTTCTGCTGTTTGACAAGTTCAACCAATCCATCGGTTCAATTAATTACAACTGTTTATACATGTCCCAAATCCATCTTCACCAGTGTATGAATCAAACATGTAGTGTATCGTAGTCGACTGTTGTACGTACAAACCAGCTTTTTTCGGATGCATCGACTGGGACACCAGACAGGCTCCACCTCCATGCATGGCCTGTTTACTCGTCCCGATCCATTGATCACCCAGCGGCTCGAGTTTTTGCAGTCAGATCTCGCGGGCGACAGGCACAGCGTACGTGCCATGCGTGCACGTACTGTTGCCACGTGCGGGGCTGTCAGCGTACGTACGCTCTGCATGCGATCCCCACCGGCAGTGATTCCAGAAGTGGTCCTCCCGCGCACGCCGGTCCATGCACGCACGGCCGTGATGAGCGGCCTGGCTCCGGTGGATCGATCGATCGGGCGCGGCCGAGACGGACGGTACGTGCTGTTGGCCCTCCGAGGTGACTGCTGAGTTGATGCGGCCGGCCTGCGCGCGCACGAGCACGGGCCCCTGTCTCCCCTCGCTTTCTGGTCAGTCGTACATGACCACACGCCTGCCCGCCCGGCACGCGCGTGCGACGCACAGTGGGAGCGCCAGGCGAGGGAGATACAAATGGCATCCGAAACGCGTCCAACTTCGGGGTTCGAACAAACAGCAGCTACAGTGCCGAAGTCTAACATGTTTACTGTACACGGTAGGTTTGCTGAAGATCGAGTTGATTCACAGTACGTGCTCGGAGCAGCACGACTAGTAGCGATCGAATTGATTGGGGCTGCAGGAGGCAAATCTGGGAAAGCAGATTGGAGCGGCGTACGTGGCCATGTGGCAGGCACGGGGCATGGCCCCTGGCCGGCCCGAGTGACCTGACCCGACCTGACCCTGACCCTGACCCCCACGCAGATCCGCTTTCCCGGCCCAGGCGCACGCGCGCGCGCCCGGATGGATGCCGCTTCACGCACACGTACCCGTGAGCGACGGACGGCGCGCGATCCGGGCCCCGACGCATGCCGCGCACGCCAAATTGGGCAACGGAAAGGGCCGACCCGCGCGTCCCATCCGACGGGGGCACGACACCCGACACCCGCACCCCACGCGCGCGCCACCGATGCCCATCCATCCGCCATGAACAACGACGACGCGCGTGCCGCACGCATCGCCATCGACACATCCATCGTCTCCTCGCCGCGCCATGCGTGAACCGGGGACGGGTATCTTGGCCGGTTGCTTGCGATGGATTCGCGAAGGTTTCCGTGCCGGTGCAAGGTACTACAGGCGACGGCGAAAGCTCCGTGGATCGACTGTGCGTCCACGTGAGGCCGATCTACTCTACCGAGGAGGACGGGGCGAAGGATCGATCGGGTCTTTGTTTTTCCTGTTCCCCCGGGGGTAGGGTGGGTGGGGGTAAAAAGTGATACTAAGAGGGGCGATCGCCCGCCGATCGGATCAGATAGGCGTACGAGCCACGTGAAGCGATCGTGCGCGTGTTGGACGGACGGAGCTTGGCGGGGGTGGAACCAAACTGGACGCAGACAGTGGCCCTGTTTGGATACTCTAACTCAGTTAGAGGTTAGAGTTAGATTCTAACCCTGAACTAACTCTAAGTAAAGAGGTGTTTGGATGGCAGGGTTAGATGGAGCGCGGATACAGCGAGGCACCTTCACGGGCAGTGCGAGAGGGAGGGCGGGAGAGGACGAGAAGCTTCGAGGAAGTGAGGAGGGATCTGCTACGGGGAGAGCGAGATAAAAAAAGTGTTTATTGGTGGTCCCGAGAAGAACTAACCCAAATAAGCACCTTTTGGATGGGTTAGTTTTTTTGGATGGGTTAGATGCATCTAACCCAAACTAACCCTCCTGTTTGGATCTTTTTGGGTTAGTTGACTCCAAACTAACCCAAACTAACTCTAACCCATGGATCCAAACAGAGCCAGTGATGCTTTTCTATCCATCTATCCTGCTAGATTTACTGCGGCGGTGATGGATTCTGGGCAGTGCTTCTTTTTTTTTACCGCCGACGGGACACAAAGCCAAAGGCAGGCAGGCGGGCGGGCAAAGTGAGCGCGCGCGCGGTAATAATAAACAAAGAGAGCCGAAAGCGGTAAGTGAACCACGCGCCCCTGGTGTGATGGCGATCGTGCCGCCTAAACCAGCAGCTCGCAAAAGCGAGACACGCACGCATCGCATGCGGCAGGAGTAGGATTTTAGTTTGTCTGTCCGGATCGGCGGTGAGACAAACAACATCGGAGGAAGTTTTAGTTCGTACCACCACCAGCGTTTTAAAAGACCGTTTAAAATGTACTCCTCGGGACTGACAGGTTCAGAAGTACGCATGTTCAGTATAGTAAGTTTTGCCTCTCTTTGCACTGATTTGTTGGGCGGGACGAAGCAACCCAATAATTTTTGTACTGCCACTGCCGCGTGAATTCGATCGGAGATGGGGGAAAAGGACGCAGGTGCGCGGGAGACGGTGGAGTGAGGGGTGGAGTGGGGAGGCCGAATCTGGAGCACATGACCCCGCGCCGGTCGCCATCCACGGGATGCCCGCAATTTCCGGTTCCATGTGCCGCCGCGGGCCCGGCCAACAACCGGCACGTGACCCCCCTCCCCACTCCACGTCGACCTATCCTATTCCTATTCCTATTCCGTCCCCCCCGCCGGCCGCACTCGCACGACCCGCCCCGCCCCGACCCACCACCACTAGCCCCGCCCTCCCTCCCCCACCTCGGGATCGCCCCACGCGCCAATCTCCCTCCTCCGGCGCCGCGGTACGGCACGCCACGCCACGCCGGGGGTGGCCACGGCACGTGCGCTGCGCGGCGGGCGCCAGTAGCCTAGCTAGCAACCAACGCCGTCACGTAACGTCGTCTCCCTCGCGGCGGTGGCAACGACCAGGTGCGGGGGGCCGCGCGCGCGCGTGCCGTATAAAGGTTCCCACAGCTCACACGGGCAGCCGCCTGCCTAGCTAGCCGCTGGTAGAGGATGAGAAGCCGTAGCAGCGTGTGCAAAGAGAGAGAGAATTAAGAGAGGAGAGAGACAGAGGGAGAGGGAGAGAGAGAGAGAGGAGTTCTCCAGGCCTTGCAAGCTCTTGCGCGCGCGTGCTCTCGACGGCGCCGCTCGCGCGTGCTCCGGGAGGATCAACTGTTCCGGCGATCGTTACCAGCCGACGAGAACTGCGCGTCCGGCGGCGAGGCGATGCGACTGACCGACTGATGTGCTAGAATTATGGGCATCCAAGGTACGTGCGATGGCACACGGCCGGCCGCGCGCGCACAGGCCGTGCGCGTGCGCCGTCTAGCATGGATGGCCGCATTAATTTTGTCTTCCTCGCCGGGGATCCATGGCTTCATGCCGTGGCGTTGCCTAATTGGGAAAGAGCGTGCGTGTGTATGCAGGGAACAAGGCGACGCACGACTTCCTCTCGCTCTACGCCCCCGCCGCCGCGGCCGCCGCCAAGGACTCCTCTCTCCAGCTCCACGACTCGAAGCCTCCCGCCGCCTCCCAAGGTTCGTCGATCCGCACTCCAATTCCGCGTCTCCTCCCCTCTGTCTCTGATCGCAACCTCCCTCTCTCCCTCGGCGGCGGATTAATTCCTAGTAGTATCAGCCAACTTCGATCGAATTGGCAGCTAGGTAGGTCAGATCATGATCTGTGGGCAGGCAGGTCCAAATTACGCACAGGTTTCGCCCGCCAAGAATGTAATTAACCGAGCTGTTCTTCCCTTCTGTGAATCGAATTTGATTTTCTTGGGGCAGCCGCTTGGGAGATCAACCTTGGAAGGGAGACCACCAGTACGCGTAAACAATTAGCCAGCGCACGAACATGCTTGGTCGTCACTGTAGCGTGCGACCGGTGACGATGATTGGGGTTCAAAATTTCGTGTCAAGTTGGCGATATGAAGCGACAACCAGAAGCAACGGCGAGCGGATCACGTGTGGGTTGGACGCAAGCGGCGGCCGTCGACGCCTCGCTCCCCCGCCCTGCCTCCATCCGTCCTATCTGGCCGGGCCCCACCTTGATTATGCCCCACGAGGCCACGAGCTTAATCATGATTAGCCCAGCGCAACCCTTGTTAGTTCTTTTTTTTGGTTGCGAAATTGTTGGTTCTTCTCGGGAAAAGAAAAAATAATCCTAGTGTTAGTTCATTCTTCTTACTAGTAGCACAGTTACTACTAGCAAAGAATTGTTCACCTCACGAACTTAATCATGACGAGTTTACTTATGTTACTTCTGATTATTACACGGGATACTGAGAAATAGAGAATTGCTGCAGGTTTCTTTTTGAAGACGCACGACTTCCTGCAGCCGCTGGAGAAGCCGGCGGCGTCGGCACCGTCCGGCGCGGACAGGCAGCAGCAGCAGCAGCAGACGACGAAGCACGCGCTGCCGGGCGGCATCGGCACGTTCAGCGTCACCCAGCAGGCGCCCGGAGCCGCCGGACCACAGTCGGCCGCCGCCGCCGCGGTGGTGGTGGTGAAGCCCGAGCCGCCGCCGTTCGTGCTCTGGGGCCAGCCCACGGCATCACAACCACCGAGAGCACAAGGTACCCACGACCAGTCCCCTCTCCGGCCGCCGTTGCCCGTGAGCCGTGGTGGAAGCCAGCGGTCGTAGATGCTGCTACGCCTCCGGGGCTGGGCCTTTGCTTTCCGGTCGTCGATCGACGTCGACGTGCCGGGCGCGCGCACGCACGCACGCACGCACGCACGTGGATCACGTCGTCTTCCCCCTCTCACCACGTCAGTGCGCAAGGCTCAGTACCTAACCTACCCACCGTGCTGTAGTCGCTGGCATGTGTCCGTGACACTCTTCCCTCCGTAGTCACACTTTTGCTACGTGCAGTACTCTTTTTTTTTGGTACCACAGAGAGGACGAGGGACAAGGTGGCCCTCCTTGTGTGGGCCGGCATAATGGGTCGGGAAGGGCCCTACGGCCCGTGCAACTGATGAGGCTCTTGTCCTGCTCACCCGTCCCACGTGAACAGCCGGCTACCGGCCCATATCTATCCTTGTGCTACGGCCACGCACACGTCGTCCCCACAAATTCTCGCCGTGCCCACTGTCATGTGGGCCACCTTTTTCTGCTTCGTTCCGTGTCGCTGTTGGGTAAAGGGCCCGGGAACGAGCTAAAGGAGTCCCTGTCTCTGTCGTCCACCTTGCAGGGCACCACCACCAGTGGACGCTCCCCTTCGCCGGCGCCGGGCAGGCGGCCACCGCGTCCAGGAAGCACCCGGCGGAGAGGAAGCGGCGCGGCGGCGGCGGGTTCATGGACTCTGGCTCCAGATCCAGCGGCGGCGCCGGCTTCGACGACGACGACGGCCTCGCCGCGCGCCGCGAGGTCTCCTCCTCGCTGCAAGGTACCGCAATTCCGCTCAATTCCGCTGTAATCCACCAGCAATTTCCTTCTCGGAAGCGCTCGGGCGCGTGCAGGTTTCTCCATCCCGATTGTTTATGTTTCTGTTTTTTTTTCTCTTCTTCTGTTTCGTTTTTGCTAGACAGCCCCATTCATTTTTGTACTCACAGCGGGGGCAGTGTTCGTTCGTGTAGAGGGAAGGTTAGAGTGGAAAGGGAGGAGCTGGCGCGACCTGACGGCGACGGCCATGGAGGCGCGGTGCGCGCGGCCGTCGCACGTCCACCAGCTCCACGCTCACCTCCTGGTCTCCGGCCGCCTCCTCGGCGGCTCGCCGGCGCTTGCGCTCCTGCTTTTGCGCGCTGCCTGCGGCGTCCGTGCGTCCCCGTGCCTCCGTCCCCTCGCCCACCACCTGCTCGACCACGTTCCCCACCCGCCCCCGCACCTTCTCCACGCCGCCTCCCGCCTTGCGTTCCGCCTCCGCCTGACCTCCCTAGCGCTCGGCCACTACCTCGCTCTCCGCGCGGAGCACCCGGCTTTCCTCCCGCCCACCCCTGCCATTGGCGATGTGCTCAAGTCTGTCCCTGGCCGCGCAGCCCATGCCCATGCGTTACGTCTCACTGACGGAGACACGCGATTCCTGCACAATTCACTCATCGCCATGTACTTTTCCTGCGGGGATGCCGGCCGTGCTCGTCGTGTGTTCGAGGGAATGCGTGACTGCGACAGGGACGTTGTCTCCTGGACCTCTCTCATCTCCGGGCTCGTGCAAAATCACAGTCCCTTGGAAGCGTTACGGCTGTTTGCAGCGATGATGTGCTGTGATGTCCGTCCTGATTTTGTGCTGCTCGTCACGGTCCTCAAGGCGTACATGGAGCTCGATGACTTGCCAGGTGCCAAATCAGCTCATTCCTTGGTAGTCAAGGGTGGCTTTGATGATGAACAAGATGTTGTGACCACGCTGACGGCCATGTATGCCAAGTTTGGCTGCATCGTGGCTGCAAGGGCACTCTTCGACAGGATCCCGCCGCCACGGGTAAATGTGATCCTGTGGAATGCCATGATATCGGGTTACTCCAAGAACGGGCTTGCCAGCGAGGCAGTGCATTTGTTCAAGCAGATGCAGGTGTTTGCAAGGAGCATGAGCCCTGATTCTGTCACATTGCGGTCGGTGATCATGGCCTGTGCTCAGCTCGGCTCCACCGAGCTTGCAGTATGGATGGAGGATTATGTACGCCGCAGTGAGTGCAGGGAGGATGTTCTCGTGAACACAGCGTTGATTGACATGTACGCCAAGACAGGGAGCATTGCCCATGCGCGCAGAGTCTTTGAACAGATGCGTGCGCATGAGCGGGATGTGGTAGTCTGGAGTGCATTGATCTCAGGTTACGGGGTGCACGGCCATCTAGCTGAGGCCATAGGCTTGTTTGAGGACATGAAGCTCGCAGGAGTGAAGCCGAATGATGTGACTTTCTTGGGGCTTTTGTCAGCGTGCAACCATGTGGGCGCTGTGGAGAAAGGGTGGTTCTACTTTCATTCCATGAAACCTGACCACAAGATCGAGCCTCGGCACCAGCACTATGCTTGTGTGGTCGACCTGCTTGCTCGTGCTGGTCAGCTTGACAGAGCATATCGATTTATACTTGACATGCCCATCAAGCCAGAGATGAGTGTGTGGGGTGCCTTACTTCACGGTTGCAAGATGCACGAGCTCTCAAACATGGCCATGGCTGAGAGGGCAGCACAACACATCTTTGAGTTGGAGCAGTCCAACGCAGGGCATTATGTGCAGCTGGCAAACATGTATGCGTCTGCAGGGATGTGGAGCCATGTTGCTGGTGTACGGGTCACCATGAGAGAGAGGGGTGTCACCAAAGCAACCGGATGCAGCTCCATCGAGGTCGATGGAAAGATGCACAACTTCCATGCCTGGGATCACTCGCATCCAAGGGCCACCGAGATTTTCGCCTTACTCTGCCTTCTTTCTCAAAGTCCAACTGGCCATGAAGTGGGGCATGCCAGCTGTTGAGTTCCTTTTTGTAGTTAGGAAAAACTCCTCATATCCTGTAATACTTTCACATAGTATCTTGGCAGCCAGCATTAATTGTGTCATGCATATCGTGTCCCCACAATGCAATTACGATACAATTCGTCGCGAGCACTGTGACCATCAAAATAAACAAAACATACCAGGTTACACGAGATCGCTGCATTAAGCGCACAAAACAGGGTTGATGATTTTTGCAAACCTTCAGTTCTTTTTACTAATGAATGCTGTTTATGTAGCAGAGTTAGCTGTGAGGGTGGATGCCAAGGGCGGGAGCTGCAGTGGCAGCGGCACGGATCAGCTGCCAAACACACCAAAGTCAAAGCATTCTGCAACTGAGCAGCGCCGCCGTAGTAAGATCAATGACAGGTGAGGATTCCTGAACTCCTGTAGTTTGTTCAGAAGATAAACAATCCATCAGTATTGTATTGGCCTTGTTCCATGGTAATTAGATATCTATGTTGTGACCTCAATTGTGTTGGAGAAATTTTAGTTAGTCAAAGATTTTGGTAATTTGGAACATGTTCTAAAATAGATTGTATGATTGTCTGCGAGATCTTAAGTAGATTGTATGATTGTATAAACACTAGGTATGTAAATTATCAAATTTAGTTCATGATTGAACAACAAGATTGAACCTCTTATAAGATATTAATGGTTGTCCATACAAAATTAGACAAATTTGTATTTTGGCAAATCACAGATATATGCATCCTAAAAAAAGTCAATAGATATAATGTACAGAGTGCTTATTATGAAGGAGCTTATCTGAAATTATTTTCAAGACCATTTGTGAGCGGCAGACAAACACTGGGCTCAGTGTAAACATAACTGTTCTTCTGTCGACATTATTTCAACAGGTTTCAGATACTTAGGGATCTTTTACCACACACTGATCAAAAGAGAGACAAGGCAACATTTCTCTTAGAGGTAAGGCTCCCAGCAGCAAGTTTGTCTCCTGGTGTTCTCGAAAGAAAACAAGTTTGTCTCCTGGTTGATTAACTTTGTTATCTCTTGATGCTATTTTTATCCAGGTTATTGAATATATACGATTTTTGCAAGAGAAAGCACAGAAGTACGAGGCTTCATTTCCAGAATGGAACCAAGAAAATGCAAAGTTGCTCCCATGGGTAATTGTTTTTCCAAATCTGCAATATGCGATTAACAATCCATTCTTGGACGGCTGTATCTTAACTCTGTTCTGTATTTTGTAGTCAAACATGTATTTTCGATCATCTTGGAAAAATGCACAGGTAAATTTTGTTTCCTGTAATTGCATGTTATCTCCGACTGAAATCTTCAGAACTTTCTGGTCATCGTCTTACACATACTATTATCCTTGTGGTCCAGAGTAAAGGGCCAATCGCAGAAGATGCCTCGCCTGACCCTGCACAATTCATCAGAAATGGGGCCTCCCCTGGATTCAATATCACAGGCAAGCTTGATGATAACCACACCGCGGTAGCATCTGCAGCTATCTCAGGGGCACCGGATCAGGCAGAAACCGACCACATGGCTAGTGTGTCCTGTAGATTGGCGGACACTCCAACAAATATTATGAGTATGTTTGACAACCCACCTGTGCTTCTGTTCCCATTTTTGGAGTACTATTGGTTATTCATGAATATATCCTTTTTTATGCAGATAATGTTTCGCCCCAGTCTCAACCACAATGGGCAGATCCATCTGGCGTGGATGATTGCGCAGTGAACAGTGACGTGTTAAATAACCAACAGTTGATGATTGATGAAGGAACAATCAGCGTGTCAAGCCAATATTCCCAAGAGTATGTTGCAAAGAATACCACTATCTTTAGTATTGTACTCCGCTACTTGAGTATCAGATATCAGAATCCTGCATGTTAATAGTTATAATAGTTGCATTTTATTTTTGGAAACATTTAACATCCGCTTTTGATTGTTGTTATTAAACTAGTGTCTCCTGGCAATTCTAGAGTTTAGAATTTTAGATTGATCTTTTATAGAGCATATCGTGAAAAGCATTTCTTGCCTTTACCAAACAAAGTACACTGACACATTTAGGTTTTTGTTTAACTCACAACAGGCTACTTAATACGTTGACTCATGCTCTTCAAAGCTCGGGTATAGATTTGTCCCAAGCCAACATATCTGTCCAGATCAACCTGGGCAAGCGGGCTGTCAAAAGACCTAGTGATGGACAATCCTCCAGTTTTAAGGTGCGTCACTCATCATACTTCATATTCCCCATATACCTATTTCTGAAGATACCTCTGCAAAAAATTCATACAATTCCTATCGTTTCTATTGTAGCATTTGCACACTTTGAAGAGCTCAGAGTCAGTTCTTGTAAATGCATCTTAACATCTCCTTGCGTAGGTTATTTTAAATTTTGACATGTGGTGTTTACATCCATGTAGGAGCACATTGATCTAGCCCCGACAAACGACATGATGGGACATCAGCAGGCGATGCTCGGCAACGCCACCAAAGAGCTACCGCACGCAACGAAGCGGTACAAGCCGGGCAACACCTGACGGCGGCGACCCTCGCCGCATTCTCCACCCCAAGACAGGATTGATCATTCTTTCCTCCGCGGCATTGCCAGCGGAGACCCTGAGATTGCATGTACATTATGTTTCTTCTGTGACGGCACCGGGACGAGCGAGACTTTGGTGCATTCTTTCATTTAATCTTCGCGCCGCCACCTTTTATTTATTGTTGAAGTAAAAGCAAAACAAAACAAAGAAGCTTCCATTGCAGATTGTGAAGCTGCTCTTGTAGTACTAGTATATACAGGCTTCCATTCGTATGCGAAGTTTCTCCCCCGTGTAACCTGTAAGATAACTCGACCAACTCTATCTGTTAGTTAAGTCGCACCCTGGTGTATGTCAGCTTGTTAGTGTGTCCGCACCTCTCATATCTGTTTTGCTATTATATTATCTCTGTCGAATTGTGTTGATGAATTGGATGGAAGCCCGTGCCGCCTCCATTGTGGGTGGTTCCGGTGGCCGGCAGGCTGCGGCGCCGGTAGCTGACCGTCGTGCGGCGGCGAGGGGAGACACCGGGAGAAGCGGGTTCCGAGACGCGATCGCGTGACTTTGCTAGTGACGGAACCCCTACGCTACGCTTGCGGTGCAGCAGTGATGCGGGAACCTCGTTTACCCAGCACTTCACTAATTCAAAGTCTGACCCTGACTCTGCGGCTCACTCTTTGGAACTAAACAGCAGGCAGTGGCGAGATACAGTCAGAGCAAGTCCATTGTTCAAGATGCAAACGCGGTCCATTGTATTGCATTGCACGTCAAAATTAGTGCGCGTCAGTCTTTGTCCCTTCCAAGACGCTGTCACGCAGCGGGCGATGGTCGACGGCACAAGTGGAGCAGTGGACTTGACCTGGCGGTCTTTGACGTGTGTTGGCAAGAAAAACCCCGAAGAGAAAAGGGATGTCGAAATGGACGCCACCTGCGACGGAGTGAAAGTCGGAGCGGTTGAAATCCGGCGACGCGCGGCCCTGCGGTGTGCCGTCGTGATCGTGCGGATTCGCGGTGCGACGGTGGGCGCCGCACTGACCTGCACTTTGCCTGACGGGCGTGCTGAGCAGATAATAGCAAATGAATAGTGAAAGGCGGAGGAGGTTAGGTTACGGGCGCGCGCGCGCGATCCCGCGACGGCGGCGATCCCGACGTGGCGTAAGCGTGCCGCGGGGACGGGGAGCACGCGCGCCGGCGCGGTGGTGACCCGGAGAGCGAGGCAAGGCGAGGCTCATCTGAGCTGACCTGAAGCGGATCCCGATGCCAGTTTACTCGCAACCGGACGAATTGCGACGCAACTCGGTAGGTAGCTTTGGCATCGGCGCTGCACTGAATACGGGCTGGATCGTTCCTTCCTCACGACGCAAATGCTGCTAGTAGTAGTTGAAAACTGCACGCACGTACGCCGCGAGTGGAGCCCTGCGCTTGCGCATTGCGGATCGAGGAGGAGGACGATTGAGGCGGCCGCTGGAGGGCAGCCTCGACCAGCTTCAGAACAAAAATCATGCTACCAAAACAGATCAGCATGGAACACCAAGTTCAAAAGTCGTAGCACCCGCCTCCTTCTTTGACCTGTCATTTTAGACATCAATTAACACGGTCTCAATACCTACTTCTGGCCCTTGTTTTTCTTCTACCAGTAGCAGTATCAATTAACAATAATTCGTGGTCAGAATTTATCATTTTCGTAAGTATCTGACCACACGGATCTAAATCAACATACTTGGGCAGAAACCGGGCGAAGAACTTCGCATTGCGTTCAGTAACAAAAATCACGCCCAGAACTAAAAACCAATATCATCCAAATTCTGTACAACGGAATAAGAGCTTCTGACCACCACCATCAGAATGTAGGAGTATATATGCATCACATCACATGCAAGCTCAATACAGAAACCGAAACCCCCCAACTCGTGCGTGTGGTTTTCTTCTAACTCCTATGCTCATATGTACAACACAAAATCACATGCTGCTTATTCCGACAACAACAACAACGAAAAACTGGCAAAATCATGCCAATCTGTGTATATTATCACCTAACAAAAGGCACTATTTATCTCTCTCAGGTGCCTGTCCCCATCAATGCAATTGCAGCTAGATCTCCAATTATACCTACTCAAGAAATGCAATCCAAGCCAGCCGGCCCACGGCTCTGGAAAGAATGTGTATATATCCGAGGGTATCATAAAGCTGATAGCTCATCCGGTTGGTGCAAGCACTCGTGAGGATTCGCGTAGAAGTAGTCCTCTTCCTTGGGTTTATCAGGAATCACCTGCCTCCTGGACGGCGCGCCCATGCGGCTCGTGTGTGATGCCTTCACAGAGGAGGAGAAATCGGTCCAGCTCAATGTGCCGTTTTTGTACTCATCGACCAGTTCAACTATAAGTTTTCGGTCTAGTAGCACTGTCTTCTTGAACCCCAAGTATCTGTGGACAGGGGACAAAACAACAGTTGAATGAAAATGGGGTGAAGGCTTTTATTTTCTGAAACAAGATTGTAACATCCCCATAGTTCAGCTTGCAAACATGAATTTTACTGAGGATGCAATCATGAAAAAACTGTATATACAACACAATTGTTCATGTTTTGAGACATTTGACTATTATCACCCAACTGAAATGAAACATTCTAAAAGTTGGGGTTTGAAAAAATCCTGCTACTCCTATAAGGATGGTTGCGAGCATTGAGATCATGCAGCATGGCATGGGGCAGGTAATAGGTGTTTCGTTTCTTTCTTTCTTTCTATCTTTTTTGAGGGGGTAGGTAATAGTTTTTTCTTGATATTTTTATTCCAAGGGACAAACTTCTATGTCTAGTGACAAGTATAACATGATACAGTGTCACATAACAAGGGAAAGGCTGGAACTTGATAGAAGTACCTGCGATGGCCTTCAACAACTTTTGCCATGTTACCATCATAAGTGGGGATGAAAACATCACTCTCCAAGGACACCATATAATCCAATGCTGCCATCTGGGAAGAATGGTTCTGGAAAAACCTGAGTCCCGAAGGCAGTAACGTCTCTTTTCTTACCTGATCATCATCACCAATAACAAATAAACTTTAGATATAAAAGACATGATAAGCATGCAGACTTGCAGTGCTGTGTTGAAGATGTTGAACTAACCACATTGGGATAAGCTGAGGTCAGTGCAGCCATTCTTCTTTGTCCACCATATATTTCACCAGCAGCAATATATATTTGATAATGGCGATCAATGTCGAGTGCCTTTAGTACCATCGCAATCTCCTCCGGTGTTAATGGACAGAGCCCGTCTTTCCTCTTCGCCTTGGAGTCGATCACTTTCTCTTTCCACCATGGGTAAGCATATCTTCCAAGTTCAAGGAACAATTCATTTGTCAACTACAGGTCTAAAACATCTTGAGAAAATTTGGATGGGATGCAATACCTCATCCTTGTGAGCTCCTCGGCCTCCTCGTTGCTGCAACCATGTGTACACCCGGAGAAGGCAAGCATGTCCATCTCATACCGCAAGTGGAGAACCACAAAGGGTCCATTCTGACGAAGAATTTGAACCACGCGCCTGCCCAGCTCTTCTATTTCAGGGGTAAATCTCAATGCATCAAAATTGACACGGCACCTCAGTTTCTGAATCTCCATGGGTAGGCCATTATTTGCAAGCCGAGCATCTGTTTTATTCAGATGAAGGACCTTGTACTTCTTTATCATTGGTAAAATCTGTTTTTCCAAAAATAACTACTTACAATCTTTATCTTGGTATGCATATGATTTAGAAACATGACAAGAAATGGGTGATGCAAATAAACCTGATTATGATAATAGGATATATCAGACCAGCTGACAGGCGGCATGGAGCGAAGATAGCCCTGTTCAACTCTCTTTTTCAGCCGTGGAGGCAGCTCTTTCAGTATCCGGACCTCATCTCTCAATGATGCTATGAAGTAGTCCACATCAAATATATCTCGGAACTCACTGTAGGCAAAGCAACAGAAAAGGATAAGACAAAGGCAGTCCTTGACTGAATTGGTAAGAACTGCAGTGACTGCAGAAAGAAATGCTGACCTAGGATCAGCCCAAAATGAAGTTTTATCCAACTCCGGCACGATGAGTGTGACATTCAAGTATCTTGCAACCGTCACCATATCACATATCTGATTAACCAATGGAACTTTCATGGTTCAGTTTCAGTGTTTGAACAGCAGCAATGGCTCACAAATGTAGACAGCGCAGTAAATTAGATGCATTGAGATTGTCACAAGCTGTACTTACAGCGGCTCGCATCTGGTTGAGACCGCCATTGCAGGACACCATCAGATAGCCATTGTTCTTGTAGATTCCTGAACATAAAACCGATAAGATCAAATGGCGGTAGAGGCTGCAACAGGGTTAGAATCAGTAGTAGTACACCGCACAGGAGACACGTTATGGTTAATCGAGCCATGGAAGTGAACTGTTCCCGACGAATGCGGAATCCTTGGACCAAATTGGTCGGACATGAGCTGATCGACCCAAAAAAGAGGTGCCAACCCAACCAATCTCGCATGGAAGGCGACAAATGGAAAGGGGAAAGCATTAATGGAAGGCCCGAATATTCCTGAGCAAACAAGGAAGGGAAGCCTCCTGATTCGCAGATGATTCCTAATTCCTAACCGGAGAAGGGGAGCAAAAGAAGCAGGAATCGAGCGACTTACGCTTGGGCGGCAGCGGTAGCGCGACCGCGGCGGCGGCGGTGGCGGCGACCCTCTCGCGGTCCGCCGGCAGCAGCAGGGGCCGCTGCACGATGACGAGCGTCTGCGCGAGGCAGCCGGACCAGACCCCGCCCAGGCCCAGCACGCTGGGCGCCAGGTGCTCCCCGAAGGCCGCCGCGAGCAGCACCACGACGCAGGTCCAGAGCAGCACGGTGGTGCTGGCGCGCGCCACCCAGAGGCTCACCCGCGCCGCCCGCCGCGCCTTCCCGGCCTTCCCGCCGGCGCCCATCTCGTCCACGCGAGAAGAAACCCCCCACCCGAGGCCGAGCGGGTGTAAGGCCGCGCCGCGCCGCCTCCCTCCTGCCCGCCGTCTGAATGGCAGGAAGATTCCGGAAGGTTTTTTCCGCGATCAAAGCCCTCTCTCTCCTAACTGCGCTTCCTAGCCCTCGCCTCCTTGTCAAAACCTGTGCTCGCGCGGCGTGAGGGGTGGCGTGTTCGTACTGCCGGCGGGAGCACCGGCGGCGAGGGACGAGGCGCGTGTCAAAGCGTGCCCGCGTGGCCAGGCTGGTCTATTTGTACGCACACGGCAGCAGCGGGGGCTGTCCGTACAAGCGCAGCAGGTCTACACGGACGAGGTCTATGGACCGGTGGGACAGGTTCACCGTGCCGGCCCGTGGACCCAGAGGGACGTGAGCGGGGATCGGTCCATGGAGCACGTGTATGGACGGTCTGTTTTGACCTCATGGCCTGGGGTGGGCCCTGGGGTCGTGTGTCGTCAGGGGTGCTTCCTGTGGCTGGCGCGTGGGGCCAGGGCCCCGCGAAACGAACTTATCGCCCGGATAGATTTCTGAAATGGGAGGAAAGAATATTTGTGGTTGGCGCCCGAATGTCTGCGTTGCCGAGGGATACTTTCTCGCAAGAAACCTTGCTTTCTGAGGTTGTAGTACTACTAGCAGCATTTATTTCCCAGAGAATTTTATTACGTAGTACTCCCAGAGAATTTTATTACGTAGTACTACCATTGACAGAAATTAAAGCATTGACAGGAACTGGCAGACATTTGGTTTCGCATAGCAAAGGTAGGACAAAATTTCAGTTTTAACCTTTTATATGCTAGCAAAATCCGAAATTGACCTCGTTTTTAGAAAAAATTCAAATCTGACTTCTCTGTCACGCTAATAACCCCGACGTCCAGCTTTCACGAGAGACACCAAGGGTCTTGACCCGCACGACCCGCTGACGTGGCACATGCCCAAACGCCATGTACCTTGGCGTCTAGCCCAGGTAACTGGCTCACGCGTGTGGGCCCAGCCCACGCATCCCAATCTCCTCTTCTCCTTGGCGGCGATCAAATGAACATAGACCTCTCCCCCCCTTTCATCTACTCCATCCTTCACTCAAATTCGTGGATTTGACCCCCCCCCCCCTCCCCCCCAAAGCATCCTTGAAGCATTCTCCCCCATTCCCTCCAATTTGTTTTGGTCGAGTTCTCTTTTTATGCATTATTCCACACTAGGGGATGTTAGATGAGTAGATGGTTTCTTTGTTTTAGGAATTTGTTTGTACTTGACAGATGATTTGATAGGTAGTAGATGATGTGTTGTTGAATATGTAGGCAAAAACAATTCGGTTTCGTGCATATGTTGTCCCTTAGGATTTTTTTCTACTAAGAGGGGTGATGAATATATGATGTTTGTATGTAAAATAGACTTAATTTGATTCTTTTCCCTCCTCTTTCTACCATCCAATTCCCCTCCCTTTTTTTCCCACCATCCGATTTCCCTCCCTACTTTTCTTCCCGCCATCCGATTTCCCTCCAGTAAAATTCTTTTCCCTTTTAGCGATGACATTTTCTAGGTAATCACATAAATAAACCGATGCAAAGTTCCTTGCAGCTTCATTCATCGCATCGCAACTGTCAACCCACATAGTCATCTTTTCTTTAATGAGTTCGCGGTTCGTTTCATCTGTCACATCCAAATATTTCTCAATGAAAACCATGTTGGCGTTGGCGATTCCTACATGAGTGACCTAACATTATTTAGTGCAACACCATAAACAAGTATGTAACTCTATCCCTAAGCAATAACCGTAACCCTAAGCAATAACCCTGATCCTAAGGATAACCACTATGGTAATCCTAATCCTAACCATAATCCTAAGCATAACCACTAGGAGAATGCATAGTACACCAACTAAATACATTAGGCTAAAGCTTACAACAAAACATATAGCACCATATTCGACCCTTTTTGCAAAGGATTTGCTAAAAGAAAAGAAAACTAGGGTTTGCTAAAATCCACTAAGTATGATGGATTGAACCAACCAACTCATGGGGGTGGAGTGGATTTACCTCAATGGTTGGAAATGCCTCCAATGCAACGGTGAAATGGGACCAATTTGTGAGGGATTTGAGGGGAGTTGGGGTGGTAGAGAGAGAGTGTGTGTGTGTGTGAGGGGGGGGGGCAGCAGCTTGGGTGTGTGAGTGGAGAAGAATGACGTACGAGTGGCCTAAAGGAGGGCCCAATGCATCTTATCCACTGGAACATGATGAAATGTTAGGCACCGTGGCGTTTGGGGGTCGACAGGAGGCAACAAAAACATTTGCTCTCTGGTTACGACCGAAACACCAGGGATAGTGGCGTCTTGTACGTGGCCTCTATTACTGAACGCCATACTGAAGAAAAATATGCCCTAGAGACAATAATAAAGTTGTTATTTTATATTTCCTTATATCATTATAAATATTTATTATTCATGCTAGAATTGTATTAACCGAAAACTTGATACATGTGTGGATACATAGACAAAACACCATGTCCCTAGTGAGCCTCTACTTAACTTGCTCGTTGATCAAAAGATGGTTAAGGTTTCCTGACCATGGACATGAGTTGTCATTTGATAACGGGATCACATCATTAGGAGAATGATGTGATGGACAAGACCCATTCATTAGCTTAGCATTATGATCGTTAAGTTTTATTGCTATTGCTTTCTTCATGACTTATACATATTCCTTTGTCTATGAGATTATGCAACTCCCGAATACCGGAGGAATACCTTGTGTGCTATCAAACGTCACAACATAAAAGGGTGATTATAAAGATGCTCTACAGGTATCTTCGAAGGTATTTTGTTGCGTTGGCATAGATCGAGATTAGGATTTGTCACTCCGAGTATCAGGAGAGGTATCTCTAGGCCCTCTCGGTAATGCACATCATAATAAGCCTTGCAAGCAATGTGACTAATGAGTTAGTTACGGGATGATGCATTACAGAACAAGTAAAGAGACTTTCCGGTAACGAGATTGAACTAGGTATGAGGATACCGACGATCGAATCTCGGGCAAGTAACATACCAATGACAAAGGGAATAACGTATGTTGTCATAACGGTTCGACCGATAAAGATCTTCATAGAATATGTGGGAGCCAATATGAGCATCCAGGTTCCGCTATTGGTTATTGACCGGAGAGGTGTCTCGATCATGTCTACATAGTTCTCGAACCCGTAGGGTCCGCATGCTTAACGTTTGATGACGATTTATATTATGAGCTATGTGTTTTGGTGACCGAAGATTGTTTGGAGTCCCGGATGAGATCACGAACATGACGAGGAGTCTCGAAATAGTCGAGAGGTAAAGATTCATATATTGGACGATTGTATTCGGACACCGGAATGGTTTCGGAATGGTTCTGGTATTTTTCGGAGTACCGAGGGGTTACCGGAACATCCCGGGGGAAGTAATGGGCCTACATGGGCCATAGGGGAGAGAGGAGGCGGCCCACAAGGGGTGGTTGCGCCCCCCCTCCCATGGGGAGTCCGAATTGGACTAGGGGAGCGGCGCGCCCCCTTTCCTTCTCCTCCTCCCTCTACTTCCCCCTTTCCCCCTCCAGAAGAAGGAAGGCGGAGGCCTAATTGGACATGGGGTCCAAGTCGGTTTCCTCCCCCCATGGCGCACCCCTTGGCCGGCCTCCTCCCTCTCCTCCTTTATATACGAGGGCAGGAGGGCACCCCAAAGGACAATCGTTGTTTTCTTAGCCGTGTGTGGTGCCCCCTCCACAGTTTACTCCTCCGGTCATAGCGTCGTAGTGCTTAGGCGAAGCCCTGCGCGGATCACATCACCATCACTGTCACCACGCCGTCGTGCTGACGAAACTCTCCATCAACCCTCTACTGGATCAAGAGTTCGAGGGACATCATCAAGTTGAATGTGTGCTGAACTCGGAGGTGCCGTACATTCGGTATTTGATCGGTTGACCGTGAAGACGTTCGACTACATCAACCGCGTTAAACTAAGGCTTCCGCTTTCGGTCTATGAGGGTACATGGACACACTCTCCCCCTCTTGTTGTTATGCATCTCCTAGATATATCTTGCTTGATCGTAGGATTTTTTTTGAAATTGCATGCTACGTTCACAACAGTGGCATCCGAGCCAGGTCTATGCGTAGATGATATGCACGAGTAGAACACAAAGAGTTGTGGGCGATGATAGTCATACTGCTTACCACCAACGTCTTATTTTGATTCGGCGGTATTATTGGATGAAGCGGCCCGAACTACCCTCATATGACCGCGTTCATGAGACCGGTTCCACCGATAGACATGCAACTTGTTTTGCATAAAGGTGGATAGCGGGTGTCTGTTTCTCCAACTTTAGTTGAATCGAATTTGACTACGGCCAGTCCTTGTTGAAGGTTAAAACAGCAAACTTGACGAAACATCGTTGCAGTTTTGATGCGTAGGTAAGAACGGTTCTTACTAGAAGCCCGTAGCAGCCACGTAAAACTTGCAACAACAAAGTAGAGGACGTCTAACTTGTTTTGGCAGGGCATGTTGTGATGTGATATGGTCAATACATGATGTTATATACGTTGTTGTATGAGATGATCATGTTTTGTAAAAGTTATCGGCAACCGGCAGGAGCCTTATGGTTGTCGCTTTATTGTATGAGATGCACACGCCATGTAATTGTTTTACTTTATCACTATGCTTTAGCGATAGTTGTAGAAGCAATATTTGGCGAGACGACCACGACGCTACGATGGAGATCAAGATGTCAAGCCGGTGACGATGGAGAACATGACGGTGCTTTGGAGATGGAGAGGCACAAGATGATGATGGCCATATCATGTCACATATTATGATTGCATGTGATGTTTATCTTTTATGCATCTTATTTTGCTTAGTACAACGGCAGCATTATAATATGACCCCTTACTAAATTTCAAGGTATAAGTGTTCTCCCTGAGTATGCACCGTTGTGACAGTTCATCGTGCCGAGACTGTTGGGGAACGTAGTATTTCAAAAAAATTCCTACGATCACACAAGATCTATATAGGAGATGCATAGCAACGAGAGGGGAGAGTATGTCTATGTACCCTCGTAGACCGAAAGCGGAAGCATTTATCAACGCGGTTGATGTAGTCGTACACCTTCACGATCCGTCCCGATCAAGTACCAAACGTACGGAACCTCCGCGTTCAGCACACGTTCAACTCGATGACGTCCTCGCCTTCTTGATCCAGCAAGAGGGGCGAAGTAGTAGATGAGTTCTGGCAGCACGACGGCGTGGTGACGGTGTTGGTGAAGAACAATCTCCGCAGGGCTTCGCCTAAGCACTACGAAAACTATGACGGAGGATAAACAAGAGGGGACGGGATTGCCGGCACACGGCTTGGTGTTTCTTGATCTCTCTTGGGTGCTATCCCTGCCCCTCTATTTATATGTTGAACC
This sequence comes from Triticum timopheevii, assembly GCA_963921465.1. Taxonomy (NCBI): domain Eukaryota; kingdom Viridiplantae; phylum Streptophyta; class Magnoliopsida; order Poales; family Poaceae; genus Triticum; species Triticum timopheevii. The sequence continues at coordinate 395,194,320 of OY997270.1, forward strand.
TTGAGGTCGAAACTTGGAATAAAAGCCTACACAAAGTCGGTTTCACCCGAAAGGCAAGAGTCCTTCTCGGACTCCAGGACCAGACGCTAGGGTTCCCGGCGTCTGGACCCAGACATTAGGGACCCATGCGTCTGGCTCCTGGACTCTGCAAAACTTCCTTTTGCGCTTTCTAAAAACCTTGTGTGATGCGGAGCATCCAATGATCATCCCCATGGACCTACCATCACCTCATCAAGAGCCAAGAGGACCTATGACACGAGCACGAGCTAGAGCTCTCGAGAACGAGGTGACTTCCTTCCTTAGTGATATCACATATGATCCACTCGAGACATGGCTACTACCTAAGTCTGATATGTTATGTATGATCAGGTGTCAAGAGGACCCTCACGAAGACGCACGTGAAGACGGACAAGCCGCCAAGTCCATGGATGAAGAGAACCAACGGAAACGGGCAAGTTCACCTTCCAGGCCCCGGACATCTGGCCAAGACCCCGAACATCCGGCCCCTGGAGATGCCAACATAGCAGCAGCCCAGCCACAGAAAAGCTACAGGGCCCGGACATCCAGCCCCATGCTCCGGACATCCGGCTCCTCCCGAAGCCCCGGAAATCTGGCCTCTTTGCCAGGAAATCCGTCCCCGCCTATCCAAAGAGCACAGAACGTCCTCCACGCCAGCCCGGACATCCGCCCCCCAGCCCGGACATCCGGCCCCTCCTGAAGCCCCGGACATCCGGCCCGACGCCCGGACATCCGGCTCCGCCTGCCAGCGCACAGTAAAGGGCCGAAGCCCATGTACCACTTCGCCCCCCTAGACTATATATACTCCATCCCTTTCCTCTTTCTAGGGTTAGCATTGGTTTAGCTCATTTGTGAGATAGAGCTTTGCTCATCCATACGAATCTCCTCCTCGAGAGAGACTGCGGCCCCTCTTCGGAGAAGATCAACTTGGATTCAAGACCCCCTCTTGGGTGGCCCCATCAAGACCTCCTTCTAGGAGAAGAACTGGTTTACCTTTGTATCGTCCTTTGTTGACCTTGGATCATGTGTATCTCTTTGTGTTCTTGGATCTAGCGCATGTGTAATCGAATCTTGTTGGTTTGAGTGATCCTCTCGTGTTTTCCCTCGTGTTTCCCCTCGTGTTCTTCGTGTTTCTCTTTGGGATCCGCTCCTTTCGTGAAAGATCGGCCATCTAGGGTTCCACCCTACATCATCTTGGATCAGAGCTTAGGTTTATCACGAATTTGGAGCCTCCCCGTTGTGTTTTCTAGCCTAGTTTTGTTGATTTTGTCCCAAATTCAAAAATCCCCACCAAAAAATAGCCCCCAATATTTTTTTTGTGATTTGTTGGTTGTAACGCCCTCGATGCGGCTATATCTCCTACGTGTCGAAGCATGACTTAGAGGCATAACCGCATTGAAAGCAATGTCGCAAGTGAGGTAATCTTCACACAACCCATGTAATAAATAAGGGAAAGAGATACATAGTTGGCTTACAGTCGCCACTTCACACAATACATAAATAAACATCCATCATACAAGTTTCACTCAAGGTCCGACTACGGAACCAAAATAAAAGAAGAATACCCCAAATGCTAGACAGATCCCCGAATCAACCCGACTGGGCTGCACTACTGATCATCCGGAAAAGACACATAGTAACGACCACGTTCCTCGTCGAACTCCCACGTGAGCTCGGTTGCATCACTGAACTGGCATCATTGGCACCTGAAACTGTTGTGATAGAATCTGTGAGTCACGGGGACTCAGCAATCTCACACCCGCGATATCAAGACTATTTAAGCTTATAGGAAGGACAGGGTAGTGAGGTGGAGCTGCAGCAAGCGACTAGCATATATGGTGGCTAACAACGCAAAAGAGAGCGAGAAGAGAAGCAAGGCACGGTCGTGAATCTAGAAGTGATCCTGAACTACTTACGTCATGCATAACTCCAACACCGTGTTCACTTCCCGGACTCCGCTGAGAAGAGACCATCACGGTTATACACGCGGTTGATGTGTTTTAATTAGATCAACTTCGGGTTTTCTACAACCGGACATTAACAAATTCCCATCTGCCTCATAACCGCGGGCACGGCTTTCGAAAGATAATACCCTGCAGGGGTGTCCCAACTTAGCCCATTATAAGCTCTCACGGTCAACGAAGGATATTCCTTCTATCGGGAAGACCCGATCAATCTCGGAATCCCGGACTACAAGACATTTCGACAGCAATAAAACAAGTCCAGCAAAGCCGCCCGATTGTGCCGACAAATCCTGATAGGAGCTGCACATATCTCGGTCTCAGGGCACATCCGGATGAGCAGTCCGTACAACTAAAACCAAGCCTCAAGTTGCCCCAAGGTGGCGCTGCAAAGGGCTCTAGTTTGGACCAGCAATCGAAGGAGAACTGGCCCGGGGGGGGGGGGGGGGGGGGGTTAAAATAAAGATGACCCTCGGGCTCGCGAAAACCCGGGGGAAAAAGGCTTAGGTGGAAAATGGTAAAACCAAAGTTGGGCCTTGCTGGAAAAGTCTTATTCAAAGCGATCTGTCAAGGGGGTCCCATAAATTACCCAACCGTGTAAGGAACGCAAAATCAAGGAACATAACACCGGTATGACGGAAACTAGGTTGGCAAGAGTGGAACAAAACACCAGGCATAAGGCCGAGCCTTCCACCCTTTACCAAGTATATAGATGCATTAATTAAAATAAGAGATATTATGATATCCCAAAGTAATCATGTTCCAACAAGGAACAAACTCCATCTTCACCTGCAACTAACAACGCTATAAGAAGTGAGCAAAGCGGTAACATAGTCAATCAACAGTTTGCTAGGACATGGATGGTTAGAGGCTGACATGGCAATATGGGTGGCATGATATAGCAAGTGGTAGGTATCGCAGCATAGGCACAGCAAAAGAGCGAGCATATAGCAAGCAAAGATAGAAGTGATTCCGAGGGTATGGTCATCTTGCCTGCAAGATTCTCAGAGTTGTCGAAAGCTTGATCCTCCTAAGCGTTCTCAACAGGTTACTCATTCACGTACTCGTCTCCCGGCTCTACCCAAGCAAGAACAACAAGCAAAGGGGACAACCATCAATCACGATACAATGCGCAAGCAACATGATGCAAAACATGGCATGATATGCGAGATGTGGTATGCAATGCATATGCGTGCTCCGGAAGTAAAAAAGATGAACCAGGCATAATCTTGGCAAACCAAGTATGCCACTGGATAGATGAGATTATTTCGGTTGAAATCGATATAAAGATCACCAGAACCAGATGCACGGTTTGCAAATGACAAGCAAAACAAGAATGACTAGAATCTGCCATTAACAGCATGATGCTACTTAGCAAGCAACAAGAAATTAAGCTACTGCACCCAAACATAGCAACAAAGCATATGACAGTGATCTACTCAAGATGCTTGACAAAAGATGAACACTGAGCTACGGCTAAATCACACCACAACAGGTTCAAACAAGCATGGCAAAAGTGCATATTATAACAGGTTCACAGACTTAGTGAAAATACTATCATGACAGAAATCAACATCAGGAAGGCATGTTCAGAGCAAGAAAACTACATGCTACAGGAACAGAACATAGCAAGTTATGGCATGGCATGAATCTACTCAAAGCACTTAACAAAAGTCCCTTACTGACCATAAGCCAGAAAGGATCAGAAAATACAACAACACCCATGTCAATTAAGCAAGTTTCGTTACAGATTTCAGACTTAGCAGAAAACTGGAGATGTCAAAAACAGATAACAAGTAGGCATGTTCGTGAGCTCGATGCACTCACTACAGAGCCTTGCATGATAAACTAAGCATACATACATCAAGAAGACATGGCATAGAAGCTATAAATGGCAAGATTAACATCATAGCATGCAAGGATCAACTACAACAAGCTTGGCAAAATCGAATAACAAGTAGACAATCTGCCAGGAAACATTTTATAGCAAAAGTAGAGCTCGATTGACTCAAGCTATTGCACTCCATAATTACAAACAAAGGCATGGATGGATAGACAACATCCATATTCCCAAAACATCCTTACTGACTATGCTCAAAATATGCATGGATCTCTCTGAAACAACAAGAACATATGGCATAAAAATAACATCAGGGAAAGACTTTGTGAAATTACTAAGTCCCTGGAATCAGCAACATTATGTACCCTATTTTGCATGCTTGTGCTAGTCACCACAAAGATCACAAAAATATATGGCATACACCTCTGGAAAGATAGCATGGCATATTACAAAACACATGTAGAGCTCAAGTTCATAGGTTGCACACATCAATCATGGCAAAAATGACAAAAGTGCATGTTCTGCTGAGAAACAGAAGCTAACATCACATAGCCCTCTTCCAACAGCATTTCGGGCATCAAGATAAGCTCAAATGAAAATGACGCAATGAGATGACATGATGCACTCATCGAGGCGAACAATTTGACATATTATACGCACGAATCGGAGCTACGGATGCAGAGATATGATACGTTGAACATGGCAAGAAATATGCAAAATTAGCTGGGACTTAGTGGAATTTTGGGGAGAGGGAAAGTCAACCTTCGCACGAACTCAGATCGGATCGGGCGCTCGCCGGAGTTCGTCGGGGAAGGAGGAGGCCGGGGCAGAGGCGAGCGGCGCCGACGACCTCGGGGAGGCGGCGGGCGGCGGCGAGGCCGCGGGACGCGGCGGCGGGACGGCGCCGGATCCGGGGCGGCGGGCGCGGGGCGCGCGGGATCCGCGGGCGGCGGCTCCGGCGCGGCGACCGGGCGGCGGCGCACGGCGACCGGCGGGCGGCGCGGAGGAGGAGGCGACGACGGCAGGGAGGCGCGGGGGCGGCGAGGCACGCCGGCTCTCGGGGCGGCGGCGCGGGCGCCCCGCGGGCTGGCGGCGGCGGCTGATCGGGCCGGGCGGGCCCGACTCGGGCTCGCCCGGGCCGGCGGCGAGGAGAGCGGCGACGCGCCACGTGGCACGTTCTGATTGGTCCGGGGCGGCGGGCGGACGCGTCCGGTCCGGGACGGACACGTCCGGCGGCGGGAGGTGGAAGAGGACTAGGGTTTGGACCCGAAATTGGAGGGGGAGGCACATATTTATAGGTAGGAGGAGCTAGGGGGCTGCAAATTGAGCATGGTTTGCGGCCACACGATCGTGATCGAACAGCGATGGACATGGGTGTGTCTTAGATGGGTTATTGGGCTATTTGGAGGGGTGTTGGGCTGCAACACACACGAGGCCTTCGCGGTTACCCGGTTAACCGTTGGAGTACCAAACGACCTCCGAATGACCCGAAACTTGACAGGCGGTCTACCGGTGCTATACCAAGGCCACATGACAAACCTCAGTCCATTCCGAGAAGGTTTAATACCCGCACACGGAAAAAGGTAAAAGGGGACGCCGGGGGACATAGGAGCGCCGGATTGCAAAACGGACAACGGGGAAAATGCTCGGATGCATGAGACGAACACGTATGCGAATGCAATGCACATGATGACAAGATATGAAATGCATGACACGAACAAAATGCAACATGAAGGAAAACCCAACCGCGGAGGGAATATCATATCACAATGCCGAAAATGGCAAGAGTTGGAGTTACAAATATGGCAAGTTACATCCGGGGTGTTACAACACTCCACCACTACGAGAGGATCTCGTCCCGAGATCTAAGACTGAAAGAACTCCGGATATTCGGAACGGAGGTGGTCCTCGCGTTCCCAGGTGGCTTCTCGGTCGGAATGATGCGACCACTTCACTTTAAGGAATTTGATTGACTTGTTGCGAGTCTTGCGCTCGGTTTCTTCAAGAATAGCAACGGGGTGCTCATGATAAGACAAATCTTCTTGAAGATCAATCTCTTCGAAGTTGATAGTGCGCTCAGGTGTCTTGAAGCACTTGCGAAGCTGTGACACGTGGAACACATCGTGCACATTTGCAAAGTTGGGGGGAAGCTCAAGTTGATAGGCGAGATCGCCTCTTTTGCCAATGACCTTGAAAGGACCCACGTATCTAGGGGCAAGTTTCCCTTTGATACCGAAGCGACGAGTGCCTTTCATTGGAGAGACGCGGAGGTAGACATGATCTCCGATCTTGAATGCCAAATCACAGTGCTTGCTGTCATAGTAACTCTTCTGGCGCGATTGCGCAGCCTTTAGATTCTCATGAATGACTTTGCACATTTCCTCAGCCTCTGAGATCAAGTCGTTGCCAAGCAGTTGGCGTTCACCGGTTTCTGACCAATTGAGAGGAGTACGGCACTTTCTGCCATAGAGAATCTCGAATGGGGCTTTGCCCGAGCTGGCTTGCAAGCTGTTGTTGTAAGAGAACTCAGCATATGGAAGACAATCCTCCCACTTCATGCCGCAAGAGATGACACAAGCCCTGAGCATATCTTCAAGAATTTGGTTGACACGCTCGACTTGTCCACTAGTTTGAGGATGGAAAGCTGTGCTGAAGCGAATATTCGTGCCCATGGCCTTCTGAAAAGAATCCCAAAACTTGGAGGTAAAGATGCTGCCACGGTCTGAAGAGATCAATTGTGGAATGCCGTGCAAGGAGACAATTCTGGAGGTGTAGAGCTCTGCCAGCTACGCTGCTGTGATAGACTCTTTGATAGGAAGAAAATGAGCCACTTTAGTGAGCTTGTCGATGACGACGAAGATAGCATCATTTCCACGCTTGGACTTAGGAAAACCAGTCAAGAAGTCCATTTCGATATGACCAAACTTCCATTCTGGAATAGCAAGAGGTTGGAGTAGACCAGCTGGTCGTTGGTGTTCTGCTTTCACCCTTCTGGAGACATCACATTCATTCACGAATTGAGCAATTTCACGCTTCATTCGAGTCCACCAATATGACTGCTTGAGGTCATGGTACATCTTCGTACTTCCAGGATGAATGGATAGAAGAGAGTTGTGTGCCTCATTCATAATGACTTTACGTAGATCACCCTTAGGAACCACAATCCGGTCCTCGAAGAAAAGAGTATCTCTGTCATCAACTCGATAGCACTTGTACTTGGAAATGCCCTTGTCGATACCACGTTTCACTTTCTTCACCATGGTATCCAGGAGCTGAGCCTCACGAATTTGGTCTTCCAAAGTAGGAGAGACTATGAGGTTTGCAAGAAAGCCTTGAGGAACAACTTGAAGATTCAACTTGCGGAAAGCTTCACAAAGATCTAGTTGGAATGGCTTGAGAATTAAACTGTTACAATAAGCCTTCCTGCTCAAAGCATCTGCAATGACATTGGCCTTGCCTGGAGTATATTCAATACTCGGGTTGTACTCTTGAATCATTTCAACCCATCGAGTCTGCCTGAGGTTGAGGTTGGGTTGAGTGAAAATATACTTGAGACTCTTGTGATCGGTGAATATGTCCACTTTCCTTCCCAACAAGAGATGTCTCCACGTTATTAATGCATGGACAACTGCCGCCAACTCAAGATCGTGAGTGGGGTAGTTATTTTCGTTGGGCTTCAACTGCCGAGAGGTATAAGCCACAACCTTCTTCTCTTGCATTAACACAGCACCGAGACCTTGAAGAGAAGCATCACAGAAAACTTCATAAGGCTTGGATTCATCAGGAGGAGTCAAAACTGGAGCAGTGACGAGTTTCTCTTTGATAGTGTTGAAAGCCACGTCACATTCAGGAGACCAGACATACTTCACATGCTTCTGGAGGAGGTTGGAAAGAGGCTTAGCAATCTTTGAGAAATTCTCAACGAATCTTCGGCAATAGCTTGCAAGTCCAAGAAAACTGCGAAGCTGCTTGACATTCTGAGGAGGTTCCCAATTCACAACTGCAGACACTCTCTCAGGATTAACAGCGATGCCCTTGGCAGAGATGATATGACCAAGATAAAGAATTTCATCAAGCCAAAATTCACATTTGGAGAACTTCGCATAGAATTGATACTCTCTGAGCTTGTCGAGCACCAATCGCAAATGTTTGGCATGATCTTCCTTATTCTTGGAGAAGACCAAAATATCATCGAGATAGACCAAGACGAATTCATTGGTGTAGGGATTGAAGATGAAATTCATCATGCGAGAGAATGTTGGAGGAGCATTGACAAGGCCGAATGACATGACAGTGTATTCATAAGAACCAAAGCTTGTTCTGAATGCTGTCTTGGGAATATCTTCTTCACGAATGCGAATTTGATGATAACCCATATGAAGGTCAAGCTTGGAGAACACTTTAGCACCTTGAGCTGCTCGAATAACTCATTGATGTTGGGAAGTGGGTACTTGTTCTTGATTGTCTTCTTGTTCAATGGATGGTAATCGACGCAAAGTCGGTCCGTGCCATCCTTCTTCTGGACAAAAAGAACTCCACAACCCCAAGGAGAAGAACTCGGTCTGATCAGACCTAGACGCTCTTGTTCATCGAGCTGTTTCTTCAATTCTTTCAACTCTTTTGGCCCAAGCTTGTATGGACGCTTGCAAACGGGTTCCGTGCCAGGCTCAAGATCAATAACGAATTCAACTGGCCGGTGAGGAGGCATACCCGGAAGCTCTTCTGGAAAGACATCTTGGTACTCACAAACGACTGGAATTTGAGAGATAGCATCCAATTCACCCTTCTCATTGAGAGAAAACAACCGAATGGTTTCATCACGAGCGGCATAGATGATCACATCGGCAGAAGAGTGAGTCAATTGAATTTCCCTGGCAGCACAATCAAGCTGAGCTTTGTGCTTAGAAAGCCAGTCCATCCCAAGAATAAGATCAATATCAGAATCACCAAGAACAATTGGTTTAGCCAAGAATCTATAATCGCCCATCTTGATAGAAACATCCGGGACATAAGCTCAAGAAGACAACTGTCGCGCCGGAGAAACAATAGACAAAGGTCTCGGCAAAACTTGAGTAACCAAATCATGCATAGCCACAAAAGGTCTTGAAATGAAAGAATGCGATGCACCAGTATCGAATAATACTTTTGCAGGAATATCATTAACAGGAAGGTTACCCATGATCACTTTAGAAGAATCCTCCGCTTGAACTGCATTCATCATGTTCACCTTGGCATGCTTGGAATTATGCTTGACCATTGCATTGCTGGAAGATTTCACAGGAGGAGGAGGCGGAAGGCGCCTTTGGTTGAAGCACTTGTTTGCATAGTGACCCTTCTGCTGACATTTGTTGCAAGTCACCTCCGAGAGCGGACGGTGATAAGGAGCACTTGACCTTGGAGCTTGATTCTGAGACTTGTTATGATAGCCAGGGTTGGGTGGGTGGGAAGAACCATGGCCACCTTTGTTCTTCTGCTGGTAAGGCTGATGGAACGGAGGAGGAGGAGGCAACCAAAACTTTTGCTGCTTAGCTGCCACAAGTGAGGAAGAAGAAGACTGAACTGCGTCTCTGACTCTCTTCTTAGAAGCCTCACACTTGAGCTGAGCAGCCTCTTGTTTTAGTGCCATGTTGTAGAATTCATCATACTTTGTTGGCTCAAAAAGCACAAGAGCTAGTTGCAAATCTTCTCTGAGACCACGCCTGAATTGGTAGATCATACTCTTCTCATCAGGGATGTCCTGCTTAGCAAAGCGAGAGGGCTTCTGGAACTGAGTGTTGTGTTGATACACAGACAAGTTGCCTTGCTTGAGGTTGCGGAACTCCTCACGCTTACTCTCAACAACACTTTCTGGAATGTGATGAGCTTTGAAGTCACGGCGGAAATCATCCCAGGTAATCACACGACCTCCTCTGGAATCTTTGTATTGTTGGAACCATTCAACAGCTTGATCTTTGAGTTGAAAAGAGGCAAACTTGACAAAGTCCTTAGTTTTGACATTACTGCATGCTTGCTGATATCCACGAGCCAATCATCCGCGTCTATGGCCTCAACACAGTAGCTGAATGTCTTTGGCTGATTAGCAAGGAACTGATTGAGGGTAGCGAAGTGCGCCTGATTGTTGCCTTGGCCTTGATTTCCTTGATTACCTTGCCCTTGGTTGCGATCTTGCAAGAGCTGAATCAGAATCTGAGTGTTGGCATTTGTGGCAGTCATCAGGGCTTGCCATGCCTCCGGAGGTGGAGGTGGTGGCGGAGGGTTAGCCTGATCTCCATCATTGCGTTCCGGATTCTGACGCGTTGGCGGAGCCATCCTGAAGAGAGGGTGACATCCGTTAGTATCTTGAGAAAGATATATTCAAGCTGAATCAAAGGATCGAAATTGCAACATATAGTCTTCACAATAAAGATTCGAGTGAGAATGAACGAATGAATTCCAAAGTAAATCATCACACTTCCATAAGTTGAGAAGCCACTTAGATAAAGGTATGGAATCATATTGCCTTCGAAACAACTCGAATATCACAACTGAAAACAAAACAAAAGGTTGGCTTGAAGAGTAAGCCGGAACAAACAGATGATAGATCACATATCATATCATGTGTCTGTTGGAAAGATATTCTAGGAGCTACTTGAATTCCCACTTTTAAACTCCCGAAACTTTCTGGTTATGCAATCAGGTGTTGGGAATACAGGGGACACAAATATATATCACCCAAACTAACAATACCTAGATCCAGCTGTATCCATCCTTCAACACATAACCAAGAAATCCTCGGAAATCGTCTACCTCAACCTTCGAAAAGCATCCGTTATACAAGTCATGGCAATACTCCCGCACTCGCCACAGTACTGGGCTATCAGGGTTATCTCACCAACAACTATACAAAAGAGATTTTCGATGTCGGCGTACTAAACTCAGGTATTCCAGAACTGCAACGATAAAATTATGACGACAACACCTCGGAGCTCAACTCCCCGGGACACCTCCACTAAACCCCTGCTGACAGGAGGCACCAAGACAATGTTGTCATCATAAAACCATCGAAACGATTCTAAGATACCCGCGTGAACCTAAATTTTTTTTAGTGAAATTTGAGAAGAGAAGAGTCAAAACTCTACGTTAGGATACCTCACCAGAAGGTCGAAGGGACTGGGAAGTAAAAAGAATTCCTAAACTCTCCGATATATAATTCCTAAATGACTCAAAACATTTTTCTAGACACAACTCGGCCGCTAAAAATGATCAAGCAGAGGGGGCTCCTAAGTCGGGGAAGGCTCTGATTACCAACTTGTAACGCCCTCGATGCGGCTATATCTCCTACGTGTCGAAGCACGACTTAGAGGCATAACTGCATTGAAAGCAATGTCGCAAGTGAGGTAATCTTCACACAACCCATGTAATAAATAAGGGAAAGAGATACATAGTTGGCTTATAGTCGCCACTTCACACAATACATAAATAAACATCCATCATACAAGTTTCACTCAAGGTCCGACTACGGAACCAAAATAAAAGAAGAATACCCCAAATGCTACACAGATCCCCGAATCAACCCGACTGGGCTGCACTACTGATCATCCGAAAAAGACACATAGTAACGACCACGTTCCTCATCGAACTCCCACGTGAGCTCGGTTGCATCATCTGAACTGGCATCGTTGGCACCTGAAACTGTTGTGATAGAATCTGTGAGTCACGGGGACTCAGCAATCTCACACCCGCGATATCAAGACTATTTAAGCTTATAGGAAGGACAGGGTAGTGAGGTGGAGCTGCAGCAAGCGACTAGCATATATGGTGGCTAACAACGCAAAAGAGAGCGAGAAGAGAAGCAAGGCATGGTCGTGAATCTAGAAGTGATCAAGAAGTGATCCTGAACTACTTACGTCATGCATAACTCCAACACTGTGTTCACTTCCTGGACTCCGCCGAGAAGAGACCATCACGGTTACACACGCGGTTGATGTGTTTTAGTTAAGATCAACTTCGGGTTTTCTACAACCGGACATTAACAAATTCCCATCTGCCTCATAACCGCGGGCACGGCTTTCGAAAGATAATACCCTGCAGGGGTGTCCCAACTTAGCCCATTATAAGCTCTCACGGTCAACGAAGGATATTCCTTCTACCGGGAAGACCCGATCAATCTCGGAATCCCGGACTACAAGACATTTCGACAGCAATAAAACAAGTCCAGCAAAGCGGCCCAATTGTGCCGACAAATCCTGATAGGAGCTGCACATATCTCGGTCTCAGGGCACATCCGGATGAGCAGTCCATACAACTAAAACCAAGCCTCAAGTTGCCCCAAGGTGGCGCTGCAAAGGGCTCTAGTTTGGACCAGCAATCGAAGGAGAACTGGCCCGGGGGGGTTAAAATAAAGATGACCCTCGGGCTCGCGAAAACCCGGGGGAAAAAGGCTTAGGTGGCAAATGGTAAAACCAAAGTTGGGCCTTGCTGGAGAAGTCTTATTCAAAGCGATCTGTCAAGGGGGTCCCATAAATCACCCAACCGTGTAAGGAACGCAAAATCAAGGAACATAACACCGGTATGACGAAAACTAGGGTGGCAAGAGTGGAACAAAACACCAGGCATAAGGCCGAGCCTTCCACCCTTTACCAAGTATATAGATGCATTAATTAAAATAAGAGATATTGTGATATCCCAAAGTAATCATGTTCCAACAAGGAACAAACTCCATCTTCACCTGCAACTAACAACGCTATAAGAAGGGCTGAGCAAAGCGGTAACATAGCCAATCAACAGTTTGCTAGGACATGGATGGTTATAGGCTGACATGGCAATATGGGTGGCATGATATAGAAAGTGGTAGGTATCGCAGCATAGGCATAGCAAAAGAGCGAGCATCTAGCAAGCAAAGATAGAAGTGATTCCTAGGGTATGGTCATCTTGCCTGCAAGATTCTCAGAGTTGTCGAAAGCTTGATCCTCGTAAGCGTTCTCAACATGTTCCTCGTTCACGTACTCGTCTCCCGGCTCTAACCAAGCAAGAACAACAAGCAAAGGGGACAACCATCAATCACGATGCACTGCGCAAGCAACATGATGCAAAACATGGCATGATATGCGAGATGTGGTATGCAATGCATATGCGTGCTCCGGAAGGAAAAAGATGAACCAGGCATAATCTTGGCAAACCAAGTATGCCACTGGATAGATGAGATGATTTCGGTTGAAATCGATATAAAGATCACCGGAACCGGATGCACGGTTTGCAAATGACAAGCAAAACAAGAATGACTAGAATCTGCCATTAACAGCATGATGCTACTTAGCAAGCAACAAGAAATTAAGCTACTGCACCCAAACATAGCAACAAAGCATATGACAGTGATCTACTCAAGATGCTTGACAAAAGATGAACACTGAGCTACGGCTAAATCACACCACAACAGGTTCAAACAAGCATGGCAAAAGTGCATATTATAACAGGTTCACAGACTTAGTGAAAATACTATCATGACAGAAATCAACATCAGGAAGGCATGTTCAGAGCAAGAAAACTACATGCTACAGGAACAGAACATAGCAAGTTATGGCATGGCATGAATCTACTCAAAGCACTTAACAAAAGTCCCTTACTGACCATAAGCCAGAAAGGATCAGAAAATACAATAACACCCATGTCAATTAAGCAAGTTTCGTTACAGATTTCAGACTTAGCAGAAAACTGGACATGTCAAAAACAGATAACAAGTAGGCATGTTCGTGAGCTCGATGCAATCACTACAGAGCCTTGCATGATAAACTAAGCATACATACATCAAGAAGACATGGCATAGAAGCTATACATGGCAAGAGTAACATCATAGCATGCAAGTATCAACTACAACAAGCTTGGCAAAATCGAATAACAAGTAGACAATCTGCCAGGAAACATTTTATAGCAAAAGTAGAGCCCGATTGACTCAAGCTATTACACTCCATAATTACAAACAAAGGCATGGATGGATAGACAACATCCATATTCCCAAAACATCCTTACTGACTATGCTCAAAATATGCATGGATCTCTCTGAAACAACAAGAACATATGGCATAAAAATAACATCAGGGAAAGACTTAGTGAAATTACTAAGTCCCTGGAATCAGCAACATTATGTACCCTATTTTGCATGCTTGTGCTAGTCACCACAAAGATCACAAAAATATATGGCATACACCTCTGGAAAGATAGCATGGCATATTACAAAACACATGTAGAGCTCAAGTTCATAGGGTGCACACATCAATCATGGCAAAAATGACAAAAGTGCATGTTCTGCTGAGAAACAGAAACTAACATCACATAGCCCTCTTCCAACAGCATTTCGGGCATCAAGATGAGCTTAAATGAAAATGACGCAATGAGGTGAAATGATGCACTCATCGAGGCGAACAATTTGACATATTATACGCACGAATCGGAGCTACGGATGCAGAGATATGATGCGTTGAACATGGCAAGAAATATGCAAAATTAGCCGGGACTTGGTGGAATTTTGGGGAGAGGGAAAGTCAACCTTCGCACGAACTCAGATCGGATCGGGCGCTCGCCGGAGTTCGTCGGGGAAGGAGGAGGCCGGGGCGGAGGCGAGCGGCGCCGGCGACCTCGGGGAGGCGGCGGGCGGCGGCGAGGCCGCGGGACGCGGCGGCGGGGCGGCGCCGGATCCGGGGCGGCGGGCGCGGGGCGCGCGGGATCCGTGGGCGGCCGCTCCGGCGCGGCGACCGGGCGGCGGCGCACGGCGACCGGCAGGCGGCGCGGAGGAGGAGGCGACGACGGCTGGGAGGCACGGGGGCGACGAGGCACGCCGGCTCTCGGGGCGGCGGCGCGGGCGCCCCGCGGGCTGGCGGCGGCGGCTGATCGGGCCGGGCGGGCCCGACTCGGGCTCGCCCGGGCCAGCGGCGAGGAGAGCGGCGGCACGCCACGTGGCACATTCTGATTGGTCCGGGGCGGCGGGCGGACGCGTCCGGTCCGGGACGGACACGTCCGGCGGCGGGAGGTGGAAGAGGACTAGGGTTTGGACCCGAAATTGGAGGGGGAGGCACATATTTATAGGTAGGAGGAGCTAGGGGGCTCCAAATTGAGCACAATTTGCGGCCACACGATCGTGATCGAACGGCGATGGACATGGGAGTGTCTTAGATGGGTTATTGGGCTGTTTGGAGGGGTGTTGGGCTGCAACACACACGAGGCCTTCGCGGTTACCCGGTTAACCGTTGGAGTACCAAACGACCTCTGAATGACCCGAAACTTGACAGGCGGTCTACCAGTGCTATACCAAGGCCACATGACAAACCTCGGTCCATTCCGAGAAGGTTTAATACCCGCACACGGAAAAAGGTAAAAGGGGACGCCGGGGGACATAGGAGCGCCGGATTGCAAAACGGACAACGGGGAAAATGCTCGGATGCATGAGACGAACACGTATGCGAATGCAATGCACATGATGACAAGATATGAAATGCATGACACGAACAAAATGCAACATGAAGGAAAACCCAACCGCGGAGGGAATATCATATCACAATGCCGAAAATGGCAAGAGTTGGAGTTACAAATATGGCAAGTTACATCCGGGGTTTTACATTGGTGTGATGAAGTTTTGTTGGATTTGATCCGCAGATTTCATGTGTTGCAGTTAGATCTAGCATTCCCCCACCTTTTCCCCAATTTCCATCCACAAAATCTTCCGAATTTTGCCCCGGATTTGACCTCTCCACGCGGTGTTCTTCGAGTTCGTCCACGGATCCCGAGCCCGGACATCAGGCCCGACCAGCCCGGACATCTAGCACCCCGGACATCCGGCTTCCAGCCCGGACATCCGGCCCCTGGCAGCAGCCACTTCCATCCACCACTCCGTTTACCGCCTAACCCTCGCAAAATTTTGTCCCGGTGCCCACATACACTTCCGCATACCTCCACCACTTCCGCATAGCTCCACCATAGCCTTTCCCGCTACCAACTCCACCAATTTTAACCCATTTTGTTTTGAGAATTTGAGTTGTGGTTTCCGTGTCCTTTTGTGTTTTGGCTATCTAGGTACGGTTCGGCATCAACATCACCACCGCTCATCTTTGTCAAGGACTACTACGAATGGCTACTTCACTTTGGTATCACCTTCACCTTGGATATCAACTTGGTATCGTGATATCGTCATACTCTCTTGCATTTGCATTGATAACCCCATAGCCTTACTTTTGCGCCACTTACCCATCGAGACTAGCCTTTGAGTATTGTCGGCAACACGACTTGTGCACATTAGTGTTCATACTTTCCATAACATACATACCATCATCATGTTGCATCTCTTGGTATCATCACTTGTGTCACAAAGTTGTTGTCGCATACACAATTGCTATCTTGGTTCGTGAAGCATTGCATGAGAAAGAGCTCAAACATCAAAGAGCCAAACAAGCTTTTAAGCAAAAGAGGAAAGGTAAGAAAAGAGCTTATAAGCAAGAACCATAGCATCATACAACATTAAGGTTGTCATACTCGATCATCTTGGATCAACGCATAGGAACATTGTCGGTGTCAAAACCGGCGGATCTCGGGTAGGGGGTCCCGAACTGTGCGTCAAGGTCGGATGGTAACAGGAGACAAGGGACACTTTATTTTACCCAGGTTCAGGCCCTCTCGATGGAGGTAAAACCCTACTCCTGCTTGATTAATATTGATGATATGGGTAGTACAAGAGTAGATCTACCACGAGATCAAGGAGGCTAAACCCTAGAAGCTAGCCTATGGTATGATTGTGTATGATGTTGGTTGTCCTACGGACTACAACCCTCTGGTTTATATAGACACCGGATAGGGTTAGGGTTACAGAGAGTCGGTTACAATGGTAGGAGATCTTGAATATCCGCATCGCCTAGCTTGCCTTCCACGCCAAGGAAAGTTCCATCCGGACACGGGACGAAGTCTTCAATCTTGTATCTTCGTAGTCCTGGAGACCGGCGAAGGTATAGTCCGGCTATCCGAACACCCCCTAATCTAGGACTCCCTCAGTAGCCCCTGAACCAGGCTTCAATGATGACGAGTCCGGCGCGCAGATTGTCTTCGGCATTGCAAGGCGGGTTCCTCCTCCAAGTTCTTCAAGAAGATTATAAACACCAAGAATAGTGTCCGGCTCTGCAAAACAAGTTTCCACATATTGCCATAGAGAGAATAATATTAACACAAATCAAATCTGCTGACGTATTGCAGTGCGTCATAACACTGCGGCCAAGCTCTTTATACAAATTGCTTTCTCTTTTCCGCCTCAGCGTGTTTAGCGAGGCGGTTTCCTTGGCACGTCTTGTCAAAGCAGAGATTGTGTCCCCCTTTAAACGGGATTCTCATCAATACGGACGTGGGTAACCCAATCGTGCCCGTTAGCACGTTTCCTTAATTAAAGGCTAGTCCCAAACGGTTACAGGGAGGGCTCTTGGTATTCGACCTCTTATAAAGAGACCAAGGCTCTACTCCTTTTACCCTCAAAACGAGTTCGCCCGTCGCCTCGAGTTCCAACACCCTAGGCTCCAGATTCCAGGCGCATCGGACCTTCGACAATGTCCGGTTTCGACCTTCAAGGCCGATGGATCCCCTCCTCCGTCATAGAGGAGGACGTACTGAAGCTGAGAGAGGCTAACCGGCGAAATTTCGCATCGGCTGCCTGCTCAAGGGCAGGCTATTCCTGACCCTCAGCCTGGTGAGAGCGTGGTGTTCATATCCCACTTCCTTCGGGGTTTAGGCTTCCCAATGCATCCCTTTGTGAGGGGGCTGCTATTTTATTACGGGCTGGAATTCCATGACTTAGCTCCGGAGTCCATCCTCCATATCTCCTCATTCATCATCGTGTGTGAAGCGTTCCTCCGTGTTACTCCTCATTTTGGGTTATGGCTCAAGACTTTCAACATGGAGCCGAAGATGATTGAGGGACGGCACGCAGAGTGTGGAGGCGCTATTATAAGAAAGAATGCCGATGCTCCATGGCCCGAGGGCTCTTTTCAAGAGGAGTCCGGCTTGTGGCAACAAGAGTGGTTCTATATCACCGCTCCAAGGGGCGCCAAATGGGTGGCGCCTCCCGCCTTTCACTCGGGTCCCCCACCACGGCTAACGTCGTGGGTTAGCAAAGGGTTAGATTGGGGATTACCCAACGACGTGCCTTTATTGCAAGGCCGCATTAGGGATCTCTTAAAAGGAGACCTCCACCTGGTTAAAGTGACACAGGTCATGCTAATTCGCCGAATATTGCCCGGCAAACGTCGCTCCCTTCGCCTGTGGGAGTTCAACCTAGAGGGACCATGGGCTCTCCAGCATTTCATGGGCGCAACACCCGCGGAGATGTATAAACTGTTCTTCGGATCACAAGCGAAGTGTCCGGATTTGACTGAGGATGTAGGCCTAAGCTGCAATCACCCGGATTCTCAAGTAAATAACCTTGTGCCCGGATCTGCTATCCGTATAATTGTGAATTTGCCCCTAAAGAGCTGTTCTTTTTAAACAGGAGTGGATAGCAACAACAAAGCTAATCCGGTGTCCGGCTCCCCTTCCCAAATCCAGGCCGGATCCCGTACTCATCAGGATGCTGAAGATAATGCCTTTGGAGGGAAGTAAAGGGGAGGACAAGGAGACTATGGCTTCCTCGAAGGAGACCACTCCGAAGGGAGGAATCGATAATTCCTCTCCTAAGGGAAAGAAAAGGGCCGCCTCTGACGACCCGGAGACCATGGCCTCGAACCGGGGGAAGAAATCCTTGTCAGAGGGTCCGACGCCTGGGAGCCCCTCGGCTGAACTACGCCCTCAAGGGGACCAGCCCTCCAGTGAGCCGTAAGTAGGGAAAGAGTTTCCTTTTGAGAGAAATCCTTGATTTATATCTGAGAAGTTTTAACCGAAATCTTACGTTGCAGTTCGGACCTCAGCCCTTCTCAGCAGAGCTCATCTTCGGGGGATCTTCTTCCGGAGATGATGGAGAGCGGGACGCCTCCCCTTTCGAAGCGGGCAACCCTGAGGTGTCGTCGCAAAGGGTTTCTCCGAATCCGGCAGGGGCGGAAGGTAGCCATGCGGGCCCCCAAGGTTCTCTGCATTCGGCCTTCGAAAGAGGCCATAGGACAAATCCGGCACCATCTGGTGCTCGGCCGGAGGAGCTAAAGATTCTGCTGGGGCGAGCTTCTATTTCAGAGGAGCACCGTGCACTGATGGGCACGGTGATTGAAAGGATTTCATCCGCAGAAAGCGGATTGCATGAGGCCGTCAAAAGTTTACTCACGGGTTTTGAGGTACGTTATATAATGTACATTTGTGTCAGCTGCGCATAAGTAAGGTGCGCCCTGTGTAGATAGTAGCCCCTGAGACTCTGTGCGTCGTCAAAATTGACGGCGCATAGAGGATCTTAATCCCATGTCCTTTAAATGGCACCTTTTATAAATATAGGTGGCTAATTGTCCGGAGTCAAGCCGGATTGGTGATTTTGCCGAACTGAAGCGGCAACTTGATGTGGCAGATGCCGACATCGCGCTTGTCAACAAGCGGCTTGATGATGCTCAAGGTATGTAATTCAATGGGCGGCGGCTAGTAAGAGGAGCTTTATGTCAATATCTTACTGTGTGTGTGCTTGACGCAGATGGTGCTGCCGCCATGGAGAATCTTGGGGCCGAACTCGCCCGAGCGAAGGAACAAGCCAGAAAAAGCGATGCGGCCGCCGGAAAAGCCCTTGAAGACCTGAAGGCTGAACAGGCTGCCCACTGCTAAAGCAAGGAGGAGATGGCCGATATGGCCGTGAAGTTAAAGAGTGCTACTGACCGTTGCAAGCTTCTTGAGGAAGAAGGCCGGGCAAGGCAAACGGGCTTAGAGAAGGCCATTGCTGACGCCAAGGATGCTCGCTCTGTGATGAGAGGAGCAAAGGAAGAGCTGCGTCAAGCCGGACAGATTGCGGATGGAAAGCCCTTTACGCTGCGGAGGAAATTTTGTGATCCGATGTTTGCTCCGTTGGACCGGATGTGGAGTGTGGAGGACACCTATCTGGATTTGGCGGCGAGTGCCGCTGATGCGACCGCACACTTTCAAAATCAAAAAGATCACGAAGTGGAAAAACTTTTCTGGTCGCAGTTCCTCAATCCAGAGCGTCCACTAGCAGTGGACGATCGCCTGGCTCAGTGGGCCGAGCTGAATAGGTTGTGCGGACTCGCCATGAAGTACGTCATGGGTCATCTGTGGCCGGGGAGTTCGGAGCCGAAGAGTTATTTCAGCTTGGTGCAGCAATTTCTTGACGTAGTGCCACGTGTCAATGCGATAAAGAGGTTAGCATGCATAGAGGGCGCACGGATGGCTCTTGCCCGTGTCAAGACATACTGGGAAGATATGGAGACCACCGTTGTTGCATCCTAGGATTCGGACAAAAGCCGAGTACCCGCCGAGCACTATTTTCAGGAAGTCCTTGAAGGCGCTCGTGTAATAGAGGCGCAGTGCTCGAAGGATGCTATTTTATCATAGCATATGTAATCATAAAGTAGTATTTTGATAAATTGTAATGGCATTTTTAGACTTGTGCCTCCAAGTATTAGAAACACCTCCTGTGCGGCCGTTTTAATATATATATATATATATATATATATATATATATATATATATATATATATATATATATATATATATATAATCTGAAAGATTGCAGTCGTTGGCTTCAGCCACCACGCACATAGTGCGGGGGTGCGCGCAGAAGACGCATTTTCACACTTAACCCAACGTCTTGGTCCTACAAAGGAGGTGATAGTGCAGCGGGCTAGGCAACCGGACTATAATGCTTTAACACTTTCACTTAGCCATAGGAGCTTGACACTGGGACTATTTAGCTAGCCCCTTAGTGGCGACTGCGCTCACCCGAATTCGGGGCGCGTATGTGCCTGGCCGGGAAATGGCTCTTCGTCAAAGCGGAGGAATCCGATAAATTCCGATAAGTCATCGAGTTGCGACCAGTCTCACGCTACACCATGACAGTCAGTTTTCGGCTTTCTCTACTGAGGTGCTCGCCCGGCCGAACCGGGGCACAATCGCAGTAGTTCTCCTGGTGCTACCTTAGCGGCTAGAGCGGAATGTAAGGTAACCGAACTCAGGAGCCGGGCAACCCAACATTTGACCAAAGACATGATTCGGAGCCGATGCATATAATGCCAAAACTCGCGACGCCGAACACTCCCTAAGGTGTTCGGTCTTTATGAGTGCGGGCGAAACAACACTCTTTATTATTTAAATAAGCCCCTAGTGTCCAGGTACGCGCAAAAATTCTGACGTGGCCACATGCCAAGACGCCAGCCTCCTCCTTGGTTATAGCAGGAGAAACCAGGGGATGTATAGCAGCAAGAGACAGTAAAAAAGGTTTACGCAGGGTCTTAATCTAAAAAGAATCCTTAGGACAGGTCCCTACTGCACGTCTGCGCCTGTGTCTTCGCTGTGCCGTATCCTGGACGGGCGCCGCACGACGTTCATCTGTAAGAGAGAGGAACTGAATTTAAAATGGGTCATGCGAAACAAAAAGTTGTTAATAAACAAAATATAAAGTAAAAAATATATATAATTGAGCTTTATTGTCTCTGCGTATAGCCCCTAGTACGGGGGTATATGGCCTCTAATCCTGCGTTGATGATGGACTTGTGCCGAACTCGTCTATTCCGGGTTCGTGGCCTTTAATGACCTATGTCAAAAAAGTCCTTTGGCTGGTGAGGACATTTTATTGTGTGGCTGTTTAAGCGGCCGCACAGTCCTCCATTGGGAGGTGTACTCTAGTGCATCCCATTTAAAGATATGATGCCTCGTGGACCGGGCATCTTAAGCGTGAGGGATGCATAGTGCGGTATTGCGTTAAAGCGAGCGAAAGCTCCGCGTCCCAGTAGTGCTTGATAGCGACTTGAAAACGGGACGACGTGGAAGGTCAGCTTTTCGCGACGGAAGTTATCGGTAGAGCCGAATATAACTTCGAGCCGGAGAAAACCCATACAATGGGTGTCCAGGCCAGGTGCTACCCCTTGAACGAGGTTTTGCTGCGGCGGATTCTTGCTGGGTTTATCCCCATGCGATGGATTGTATCCTGATATATCAGGTTTAGTCCACTTCTGCCGTCCATAAGGACATTTGTAAACTGGAATCCGCTAATTATTGGATCGAGTATCAGGGCAGTCCAGCCTGCGTTTTTGATATTTCTAGAGTAGTCTAGCTGGTCGAAAGTGATTGGTTTTAATGACCAGTGGCAGGATCCCTTAGGGATAGGTTGTATTGCGCGTACCTTTATGGGTGCCGCACGTTTTGTTACGTGAAGTAAGTTCACTATTTTTACTTCTTGTGGGAAGTTCTTTTGTTTCCTGGTGCTCTGCTTCTGGGGTTCGTCCTCGTCTTCGCTTGGTGTATCGAGCCCCTTGTGTTCGGCGTTGAGCCTTCCGGATTGTTTAAAAACCCAACAGTCTCTGTGGGTATGGTTAGCAGGCTTCCCAGGAGTACTGTGTATCTGACATATCCTGTCCAGGATTCTGTTTAAGTTGGACGGATCATCCCTATTATCCTGGAGGGGTGGTTTTGTCTGATTGTGTCGTGAGCCTTTGAATCCGGCATTGACTGCCGTGCTCTTCGGACTTTTTTCTTTAGTTCGGAGACGATCCTTGTTGCGTCGCGGTTTTCCGTTTCCATCTCTTATTTCGGATGTACTTGGGTCGCTGGGGCTGCATCTTGCCAACCAGCTGTCCTCTCCTGCGCAAAAGCGGGTCATGAGGCTTGTGAGTGCGGCCATTGTTCTTGGCTTTTCCTGGCCGAGGTGTCTGGCGAGCCATTCATCTCGGACATTATGCCTGAAAGCTGCTAAGGCTTCGGCGTCCAGACAATCCACTATCTGATTCTTTTTTAGTAAGGAATCTATTCCAGAACTGCCGAGCTGATTCTCTGGGCTGTTGAGTTATGTGACTGAGGTCGTCTGCGTCCGGGGGGCGGACATAGGTCCCTTGAAAATTTGCTCGGAAAGCGTCCTCGAGCTCTTCCCAACTTCCAATTATGTTTTCGGGAAGGCTTTTAAGCCAGTGCCGGGCTGGCCCTTTAAGCTTGAGGGGTAAATATTTGATGGCATGAAGATCATCTCCTCTAGCCATATGTATGTGGAGGATATAGTCCTCGATCCAGACTCCGGGGTCTGTTGTTCCATCATACGCCTCTATGTTGACGGGTTTGAATCCCTCTGGAAATTCATAGTCCAGAACCTCATCGGTGAAACATAGGGGGTGTGCGGCGCCCCTGTATTTGGGTGTGCCGGATTCTGATGATGGCTCCTTTGCATTGCTCGTAAGAGCTTGCTTTCTTGGCCCATAAATGGACCTGGCTGGGCCATGATGCGAGTCCTTAACTGGGTCGCATGCCACCTTAAGTGCGGCGCCGCATGCCGTTTTATGCTGGCCATGGGGTCATCTATCCGACCGTGTGGTTTTCTTATTTTTTGAATGCGAGGGCTCTAGGGCCTCTTGGTCAAATTCGGGCAGTAGTTTTCTCTTCGGATAGCTTTTAGTGCGGCGACTGCCGCCGTATTTATCTGCGGTCTTGATCACCTTGCTCCATCTGATTCTGAGTGCATCTTCCGCCGTCTTTAGCTTCCGCTTCTGCTTTTTCAGGCTGCGTGCTATTGCAACGAGCCTTTCGTGGAGATTCTTCTGCTTCGTGGGTTTATCCGGTGTAAGGTCGTCCGGAGTTCCGTTATGGCCGGGGGAGGGCTGTTTGGTTTCTCCATCCGTGTTGCCCTGTTCGGGCGGTTGCTCTAAGGCATGCTCGTCGTCTACCGGCCCATCCTGCTCTATGGCTGGGTCTTTATCGAGGCGGGGTTTGGGTCGGCGCTTTCGCCGACGTTTTGATTGCTTTTCGAGGGATTTATCCCCTTTTCCATCCCCTTTTTCCTCGTTACCGTTTCCTTTAGGGGTATCCACCATGTACACATCGTGAGATGGGGTGGCTGTCCAATGCCCTATGGGTGTTGGTTCATCTGTATCTCCTGCATCGTCATCCATGTTGTCGATGTCTGAGGAGTCGAAGTTGAGCACGTCGTTTAAATTGTCGACAGTAGCTACTAAGTGGGTGGTGGGAGGGCTTTGAATTTCTTCGTCGTCCGAATCCCAACCTTGCTGACCGTAGTCCGGCCAGGGCTCTCCTGATAGAGAGAGAGAGACTTGAGAGAATTCAGGATATCACCAAAAGGTGAGTGCTGAAAGATGTCGTCGGCGGTGAACTCCATTATCGGCGCCCAATCGGATTCGATCGGCAGGGGCGCGGGAGGCTCGGAGTTCGGAGAAGAATCCGGCTCCTCAGAGTCATGGGCCGTGCGGAGTGCGGGGCTAGCATTCGGCTCGATCGCCTTCGAGATTGTAGCCCCCGAGGTGACGTCCAACCGTTCATCCTCAACTAGCACAGCAGGCTCCGAGTCGAAGGTCGGAACCGGTGCGTATGCGGCCTCCAGGACACTGTTCGGAGGTAGAGCTAGATCGTGCCCCTCGAGATAGCGCGGCGCGCTTGGCTGTGGCTCGAACCCGTCGAAGATCAAGTCTCTGCGGATATCGGCCGTGTTGTTTAAGCTTCCAAACCTGACTTGATGGCCAGGGGCGTAGCTTTCGATCCGCTCCAGATGAACAAGTGAATTGGCCCGCAGAGCGAAGCCGCCGAAGACGAAGATCTGTCCGGGGAGAAAAATCTCACCCTGGACCTCATCGTTGTTGATGATCAAAGGAGCCATCGGGCCTAGAGGCGACGACACAGAGGAACTCTCAATGAAAGCACCAATTTCGGTGTCAAAACCAGCGGATCTCGGGTAGGGGGTCCCGAACTGTGCGTCAAGGTCGGATGGTAACAGGAGACAAGGGACACTTTATTTTACCCAGGTTCGGGCCCTCTCGATGGAGGTAAAACCCTACTCCTGCTTGATTAATATTGATGATATGGGTAGTACAAGAGTAGATCTGCCACGAGATCAAGGAGGCTAAACCCTAGAAGCTAACCTATGGTATGATTGTGTATGATGTTGGTTGTCCTACGGACTACAACCCTCCGGTTTATATAGACACCGGATAGGGTTAGGGTTACACAGAGTTGGTTACAATGGTAGGAGATCTTGAATATCCGCATCGCCTAGCTTGCCTTCCACGCCCAGGAAAGTTCCATCCGGACACGGGACGAAGTCTTCAATCTTGTATCTTCATAGTCCTGGAGTCCGGCGAAGGTATAGTCCGGCTATCCGAACACCCCCTAATCCAGGACTCCCTCAAACATCATACATATAGCATACTTGGGATAGAAGTCGTTGCATTTCTGCTTAGTAGGTTGTGCACAAATTCGTATCCGCCTATTGTGCAATCGTGCTAGCGTCTCTCTAGTGTTGTGCAACAAGAGCATCTTGGTGGATTCCACATTTTGGCTCACCCTTGGTTGCATAACCCCATCTTATCTATTTGCGTGTGTGTTTCCGTGTACCATATCTTGCTATTGGTCTACTTATTGCATTTGCAAATTTGTGAATCTTTTCCAACATTATTGAGTCTCACTTACAATTGCATCAAATTTTGTGCCACCATCCTAACCGAGCTCCACCATAAGCTTTTACTTGTGTAGGTGTGAGAACCGACAAGAATTGGTACCAATTGTGCTATTTCCATGCTACACATTGGAGTCATCTTTGATACATTGTCAACATCGGTCAAGGTACATTTGGTATTGGTTTTTCTCTTTCTCCCACTCACATATCTTTGTTTGGAATGATGGATAGGCCAAGTACTTCTACCAACCCACTTTTCTTGGAGCAAGACGACGACATGTCATCCTACGTCACCAAGACTCAACTATTTGGTGCACACCGAGCTTTGCATCAAGAACAACTTGCTTTGGGCGACCGCATCGACAAACTCGCCACCGACCTACGACAATCTGAGCAACGTACAAGGGACTACTTCGACACATCCATGAGTTCCATCAAAGAAGATATCCGAACCATGATGGTCCGCTCTTCTACAACTTCGTCCTCATCAAGACGGAGCCGCTCAAGTCGACACTCCGACGACACCATCTCCGGTTCAAGTACACCGACATCGAATACTCTTCGTCGTGCCGCGCGTCAAGACCATCAAGCTAACCGCAATCCTCTACACGACACCAACTCTCAAGAGCATCGACATCGTCAAAACCAAGCTGCATTCGCACAAGCACAAGAACGACAACGCCAATGACAACAAGAACAAGAGGAGCGAGTGCGACAACATCAAGATGCACAAGACGCCGAGGCGGAACGCCAAGAACAACAACTACGTGCAGCTCAAGCCCTTGAAGCGCAACATGCCCTTCATGACTCAAGTCGTGCCATAGCCAATCGAGGCCAACAAAATCGTCTACATCAAGAAGCACTTCGCGACAAAGCTCAAGAAAGAATTTACCAAGCACGTGTGCATCGACAAGCTCCTCGTCAAGATCGACAAGCTCCTCCTCAAGATAGACAAGCCCCTCCTCAAGCGAGACACGAACGTCAAGTACATCGAGAGCAAGAAGACAATGGACATCCTCCTCGCCAAGAGCAACATGAGGTTGACAACCCTCCTCGCCAAGAGCAACATGAGGAAGACAACCATCTTCGCCAAGAGCAACATGACAATGTCAATCCTCAACGACATGGGCGTCATCATCCCCGACCCCAACACAATGGAGAGCAACGTTATGGAAAGCTAAAGTTCACCATGCCCAAGTTCAATGGAAGCAATGACCCCGAAGAATACATATCATGGGCATTGAAGGTTGACAAAATCTTCCGCTTGCACAACTATGAAGAAGAGAAGAAGATCGCAATGGCATCCCTCGAATTCCAAGACTACATCCTCATTTGGTGGGAACAAGTCATTGGGCGCCGAGCGGCAAGAGGTGAACGACCCATCACCACTTGGGCACAAATGAAGGATGTCATGAGAGCATGATTCGTGCCAAACTACTACAACCGCGACCTCTTCAAGAAACTTCAACAACTCAAGCAAGGAACCAAGAGCGTTGAAGAGTACTACAAGGAAATGGAGATTGCCATGATACGAGCCAATGTCAAAGAAGATGATGAGCAAACTATGGCACGTTTCTTGAATTGACTCAATCATCCTATCAAGAAGATTGCCGACTTCCAACCTTACTCGACCCTCATCGAGCTAGTGCATCAAGCTACCAAAGCGGAACGACAAGTACAAGACGACTTCAAGTATGCCAAGTTCTCATCCAAGTCCTATGGCCTCTCCAACAATCAAGCTTCGACGACTCCAACACCCTCTACCTCAACCAAGCCATCTACAAGCAACGGCGACAAGTCAAGTTACAAGAAAGCTTCGACAAGTTCAAGTCGTCCTCCTACTACAAGCAACTTCAAGAAAGTTTCATCATCATCTACTCCAACCGATGAGACCATCAAGACAAGTTCTATCAAATGCTTCACATGCGGAGGCCGAGGCCACAAGTCCTTCGAGTGCACAAACAAGCGCACCATGATCCTCAACGACGACGGAACCCACGACCCCATGAGTGAAGGAGAAATGGAAGCTCTTGAGCAAGTGGCCATGCACCGACAAGTGAACAATGAAGATGAAGATGATCAAGTCTTTTGCGACAAAGATTCAAGTCCTGATCTTGTTGTATCCAAGGTCTTGACTCTTCAACATCAACACGACGAAGACCAAAGATGCCATATCTTCCACACAAAGGCCGGCATCAATGGACGTTCCATCAAGGTCATCATCGATGGAGGTAGTTGCCACAACTTAGCAAGTGAAGAACTTTGCTCCAAGCTCCAATTGGTCAAGATGAAGCACCCTCACCCCTACAAGGTTCAATGGCTAAGCGACAACTGCACCATACAAGTCGAGCATAGAGTACAAGTCTCTTTCAAGATCGGCGCCTACGAAGACACTTTGGAGTGTGATGTCCTTCCGATGACCGTGTGCCACCTCCTCCTTGGACGACCATGGCAATTTGACCGAGGTGTCATTCACAATGGGCGTACAAATCACTATAGCTTCAAGAGGAAAGGGAAAGAGTTTGTGCTATGTCCTATGTCTCCAAGCCAAGTGCTCGCCCACAAGCAAGCCACCCATCGTGGAGAGAATAGTGAGAGAGCGAACCACCAAAGAGAGAGTGAGCGCCACAAACCCAAATTGAGTGCCTCCACGATGAGCTACAAGAAACGTTTAGTTCTCTTTGCCACCAAACGTGAGATTGGAGAAGTGTGTGAGAACCCATCAAGTGTCCTACACTATGTCCTATTGTGCAAGGACGAGGTCACAAAAACTAACACCCCTCACAAGCTACCTTTGGTGTTATCTTCTCTATTGCAGGAATTTCAAGATGTTTTCCCCGATGAGCTACCTCGGGGTCTACCTCCACTACAAGGCATTGAGCACCGAATTGATCTCATCCCCGGAGCGCCGCTTCCCAACAAAGCTCCCTACCGCGTGAACCCCGAAGAAACAAAAGAAATACAGAGGCAAGTAAAGCATCTCATAGATCATGGACATGTGCGTGAAAGTTTGAGTCCTTGTGCCGTACCGGTCATTCTTGTGCCAAAACGAGACGGTAGCTTTCGCATGTGTTCTGATTGTAGACCTATCAATGCTATCACCGTTTGATATAGGTACCCCATTCCATGCCTTGATGATATGCTTGATGAACTTAGCGATGCCACTATTTTTTTCCAAAATTGATCTTAAGAGTGGTTACTATCAAATCCACATACAAGAGGGTGATGAATGGAAAACCGCTTTCAAAACAAAGTTTGGTCTATATGAGTGGTTAGTCATGCCTATGGGTTTATCGGAAGCACCCGGTACTTTCATGCGTCTTATGCATTACGTGTTTCGCCCTTACATTGGTGAATTTGTTGTTGTCTACTTTGATGATATCCTTGTGTTTAGCAAATCTCTCAAAGAGCATGTCACCCACCTTCGCACCGTGCTACAAACTCTTCAAAATGAGCAACTTTATGCTAATATGGAAAAAATGCCTTTTTGGTGTTGATAAGCTTGTTTTCTTGGGTTTCGTAGTATCTTCTAAGGGTGTTCATGTTGATGAATCTAAGATCAATGCTATTAAAACTTGGCCCCAAACAACCAATTTGCAACAAGTGCGTAGTTTTCTTGGTTTAGCCGGTTTCTATCGTCGATTTGTGAAGGATTTTAGCACCATTGCTTCACCTTTGCATGCTTTGAGTAAGAAAAATGCACCGTTTGTTTGGGGAACATCTCAAGATATTGCTTTCAATGAGCATAAGAATTTGCTTACTCATGCTCCCATGCTTGCATTACCCAACTTTGACAAACCTTTCGAAATTCATTGCGATGCTAGTGGTAATGGCATAGGAGGTGTGTTAACGCAAGAGAAGCGTCCCATTGCATACTTTAGTGAGAAACTCTCCGAAGCGCAACTCAATTACCCCATCTATGACAAAGAGCTATATGCTTTAGTGCGAGTTTTGCGTGAATGGGAACATTACCTTCGCCCTCATGAGTTCATCATCCATACCGATCATGAAACACTTAAATACCTTAAGGGTCAAACTAAGTTGAACAAGCGTCATGCTAAATGGAGTGAATTTATTGGGTCACTTCCTTATGTCATCAAGTATATTAAGGGTAAAGAAAATGTTGTGGCGGATGCGCTTTCCCGTATATGCATGCTTGTCACTACACTTGAGTTAAATGTCATTGGTTTTGAGAACATAAAAGACTTGTATGAGCATGATCCTACATTTGCTATTCCTTATGCCAAGTGTTTGACGCATACTTCTTGGGATCGATACTATATTAAAGATGGATATCTTATGAGAGCTAACAAGCTTTGTATCCCCGAGTCCTCTTTTAGTTTGTTGCTTTTGCAGAAATCTCATGGAGGCGGACTAATGGGACATTTTGGACGCGACAAAACATTCGCCACGCTCTCCAAGAACTACTTTTGGCCCAAGATGCATCGCGACATCAATCGCTTCACCAACCGGTGCTCTACATGTCGCAGAGCTAAGTCTAAAGCCCAATCTCATGGCCTCTATATGCCACTTCCAATTCCATACCACCCATGGGAAGATATTAGCATGGACTTTGTACTTGGTTTGCCTAGAACTCGAAATGGCAAGGATTCCGTTTTTGTTGTTGTGGACCGTTTCTCCAAATGGCTCATTTCATTCCTTGCAACAAGATAGATGATGCTTCACATGTTGCAAATTTGTTTTGTAGGGAAATCTTGCGCCTTCATGGAGTGCCAAAGACGATTGTCTCGGACCGCGACGTCAAGTTCTTGAGTTACTTTTGGGAAACCTTATGCACCAAGCTCGGAATCAAGCTCTTGTTCTCTTCGACATACCATCCACAAACCAACGCCCAAACGGAGGTGACCAACCATACGCTCTCTACCCTACTACGCGTGTTGATAAAGAAGAACATCAAGGAGTGGGAAGAGTGCCTACCCATCGCCAAGTACGCCTACAATCGAGCAAGACATTCGACCATCGGCAAGTCCCCCTTCGAGGTCATCTATGGTTTCAACCCATTGTCCCCATTGGACATCCTACCTCTACCGCTACAAGAGCGCACAAACATGGACGCAAGTGCCCGAGTCAACTTCCTCAAGAAGATGCATGAAGATACAAGGAACACCATCGAGCGCCAAGTACAACGACTCGCGACCAAGCTCAACGTCAACAAGCAACCCATGATGTTCCATGTTGGAGATCTTGTGTGGCTACACCTTCGCAAGGATCGCTTCCCCAATGAACGCAAGTCCAAGCTACTACCCCGAGCGGATGGACCCTTCAAGGTGCTTGCACGCTACAACAACAATGCATACAAGATCGACATCCCACGCGACAAGTACTCCGTGAGCGACATCTTCAACATCAAAGATCTCTCCCCGTACCATGGTGATGTGGATTTTGATCCGCGGTCGGATCTTTCCCAAGGGAGGGGAGATGATGCGGAGCATCCCATGATCATCCCCATGGACCTACCATCGTCTCATCAAGAGCCAAGAGGACCTATGACACGAGCATGAGCTAGAGCTCTCGAGAACGAGGTGACTTCCTTCCTTAGTGATATCACATACGATCCACTCGAGACATGGCTACTACCTAAGTCCGATATGCTATGTATGATCATGTGTCAAGAGGACCCTCACGAAGACGCACGTGAAGACGGACAAGCTGCCAAGTCCATGGATGAAGAGAACCAACGGAAACGGGCAAGTTCACCTTCCAGGCCCTGGACATCCGGCCAAGACACCGGACATCCGGCCCCTGGAGATGATAACACAGCAGCAGCCCAGCCACAGAAAAGCTACATGGCCCGGACATCCGGCCCCATGCCCCGGACATCCGGCTCCTCCCGAAGCCCCGGAAATCCGGCCTCTTTGCCCGGACATCTGGCCCCGCCTATCCGGAGAGCACAGAACGCCTCCACGCCAGCCCGGACATCCGGCCCCCTAGCCCGGACATCCGGCCCCTCCTGAAGCCCCGGACATCCGGCCCGACGCCTGGACATCCGGCTCCGCCTGCCTGTGCACAGTAAAGGGCCGAAGCCCATGTACCTCTTCACCCCCTAGACTATATATACTCCATCCCTTTCCTCTTTCTAGGGTTAGCATTGGTTTAGCTCATTTGTGAGATAGAGCTTTGCTCATCCATACGGATCTCCTCCTCGAGAGAGACCGTGGTCCCTCTTCGGATAAGATCAACTTGGATTCAAGACCCCCTCTTGGGTGGCCCCATCAAGACCTCCTTCTAGGAGAAGAACCGGTTACCTTTATATCGTCCTTTATTGACCTTGGATCATGTGTATCTCTTTGTATTCTTGGATCTAGCGCATGTGTAATCGAATCTTGTTGGTTTGAGTGATTCTCTCGTGTTTCCCCTCGTGTTCTTCGTGTTTCCCTTTGGGATCCGCTCCTTTTGTGAAAGATCGACCATCTAGGGTTCCACACTACATCATTGTGGGCTTTCCCCTTTGGCCCAAATAAAGTGTTCTCGTAACCAAACATTTCAGGAAACATCCGGAACCCCTTCCGGTGAATTTCGGAACCCTTCCAGAGACCAAACACTATTATCCCATATATTAATCTTTATCTCTGGACCATTCTGGAGTTCCTTGTCATGTCCGTGATCTCATCCGAGACTTCGAACAACATTCGGTCACCAACATACATAACTCATATAATACTATATCGTCAACGAACGTTAAGCGTGCGGACCCTACTGGTTCGAGAACTATGTAGACATGACCGAGACACCTCTCTGGTCAATAACCAACAGCGGAACCTGGATGCCCATATTGGCTCCTACATATTCTATGAAGATCTTTATCGGTTGAACCGCATAACAACATACGTTGTTCCCTTTGTCATCGGTATGTTACTTGCCCGAGATTCGATCATAGGTATCCTCATACCTAGTTCAATCTTGTTACCGGAAAGTCTCTGTACTTGTTCCGTAATGCGTCATCCCGCAACTAACTCATTTGTCACATTGCTTGCAAGGCTTATAGTGATGATCATTACCGAGAGGGCCCAGAGATACCTCTCCGATACACGGAGTGACAAATCCTAATCTCGATCTATGCCAACTCAACAAACACCATAGGAGACACCTGTAGAGCATCTTTATAATCACCCAGTTACGTTATGACGTTTGATAGCACACTAAGTGTTCCTCCGGTATTCGGGAGTTGCATAATCTCATAGTCATAGTAACATGTATAGGTCATGAAGAAAGCAATAGCAATAAACTAAACGATCATAGTGCTAAGCTAATGGATGGGTCTTGTCCATCACATCATTCTCTAACGATGTGATCCCGTTCATCAAATGACAACACATGTCTATGGCTAGGAAACTAAACTATCTTTGAATAACGAGCTAGTCAAGTAGAGGCATACTAGGGACACTCTATTTGTCTATGTATTCACACATGTACTAAGTTTCCGGTTAATACAATTCTAGCATGAATAATAAACATTTATCATGATATAAGGAAATATAAATAACAACTTTATTATTGCCTCTAAGGCATATTTCCTTCAGTCTCCCACTTGCACTAGAGTCAATAATCTAGATTACATAGTAATGATTCTAACACCCATGGAGTCTTGGTGCTGATCATGTTTTGCTCGTGAGAGAGGCTTAGTCAACGGGTCTGCAACATTCAGATCTGTATGTACCTTGCAAATCTCTATGTCCCCTTCCGACACTTGATGACGGATGGAATTGAAGCGTCTCTTGATGTGCTTGGTTCTCTTGTGAAATCTAGATTCCTTCGCCAAGGCTATTGCTATAGTATTGTCACAAAAGATTTTCATTGGACCCGATGCACTAGGTATGACACCTAGATCGGATATGAACTCCTTCATCCAGACTCCTTCATTTGCTGCTTCCGAAGCAGCTATTTATTCTGCTTCACACGTAGATCCCACAACGACGCTCTATTTGGAACTGCACCAACTGACAGCTCCTCCATTCAATATAAATACGTATCCGGTTTGCGACTTAGAGTCATCCGGATGAGTGTCAAAGCTTGCATCGATGTAACCATTTACGACGAGCTCTTTGTCACCTCCATAAATGAGAAATATATCCTTAGTCCTTTTCAGGTATTTCAGGATGTTCTTGACCGCTGTCCAGTTATCCACTCCTGGATTACTTTGGTACCTCCCTACTATACTTATAGCAAAGGACACATCAGGTCTGGTACACAACATTGCATACATGATAGAACCTATGGCTGAAGCATAGGGAATGACTTTCATTTTCTCTCTATCTTCTGCAGTGGTCGGGCATTGAGTCTCACTCAACTTCACACCTTGTAATACAGGCTAGAACCCTTTCTTTGAATGATCCATTTTGAACTTCTTCAAAATCTTGTCAAGGTATGTGCTTTGTGAAAGTCCAATTAAGCGTCTTGATCTATATCTATAGATCTTGATGCCCAATATGTAAGCAGCTTCACCGAGGTCTTTCAATAGAAAAACTTTTATTCAAGTATCCCTTTATGCTATCCAGAAACTCTATATCATTTCCAATCAACAATATGTCATCCACATATGATATTAGAAATGCTACAGAGCTCCCACTCACTTTCTTGTAAATACAGGCTTCTCCAAAAGTCTGTATAAAGCCATATGCTTTGATCACACTATCAAAACGTTTATTCCAACTCCGAGAGGCTTGCACCAATCCATAAATGGATCACTGGAGCTTGCACACTTTGTTAGCATCCTTTGGATTGATAAAACCTTCTGGTTGCATCATATACAACTCTTCTTCCAGAAATCCATTCAGGAATGCAGTTTTGACATCCATTTTCCAAATCTCATAATCATAAAATGCGGCAATTGCTAACATGATTCAGACAGACTTAAGCATCGCTACGGGTGAGAAAGTCTCATCGTAGTCAACTCCTTGAACTTGTCGAAAACCTCTCGCAACAAGTCAAGCTTTGAAGACAATAACATTACTGCCACGTCATTCTTCTTCTTGAAAATCCATTTATTCTCTATGGCTTGCCGATCATCAGGCAAGTCAACCAAAGTCCACACTTTTTTCTCATACATTGATCCCATCTCAGATTTCATGGCCTCAAGCCATTTCGCGGAATCTGGGCTCATCATCGCTTCCTCATAGTTCGTAGGTTCGTCATGGTCTAGTAACATGACATCCAGAATAGGATTACCGTACCACTATGGTGCGGATCTTACTCTGGTTGACCTACGAGGTTTGGTAGTAACTTGATCTGAAGTTTCATGATCACTATCATTAGCTTCCTCACTAATTGGTGTAGGAATCACTGGAACTGATTTCTGTGATGAACTACTTTTCAATTCAGGAGAAGGTACAATTACCTCGTCAAGTTCTACTTTCCTCCCACTCACTTCTTTCGAGAGAAACTCCTTCTCTAGAAAGGATCCATTCTTAGCAACGAATATCTTGCCTTCGGATCTGTGATAGAAGGTGTACCCAACAGTCTCCTTTGGGTATCCTATGAAGACACATTTCTCCGATTTGGGTTCGAGCTTTCCTTTGGGTATCCTATGAAGACACATTTCTCCGATTTGGGTTCAAGCTTATCAGGTTGAAGCTTTTTCACATAAGCATCGCAGCCCCAAACTTTAAGAAATGACAACTTGGATTTCTTGCCAAACCATAGTTCATAAGGTGTCGTCTCAACGGATTTAGATGGTGCCCTATTTAACGTGAATGCAACCGTCTCTAAAGCATAACCCCAAAACGGTACTGGTAAATCAGTAAGAGACATCATAGATCACACCATATCTAATAAAGTGCAGTTACGACGTTCGGACACACCATTACGCTGTGCTGTTCCAGGCGGCGTGAGTTGTGAAACTATTCCACATTGTTTCAAATGAAGACCAAACTCGTAACTCAAATATTCACCTCCATGATCAGATCGTAGAAACTTTATTTTCTTGTTACGATGATTTTCCACTTCACTCTGAAATTCTTTGAACTTTTCAAATGTTTCAGACTTATGTTTCATCAAATAGATTTATCCATATCTGCTCAAATCATCTATGAAGGTCAAAAAATAATGATACCCACCGCGAGCCTCAACACTCATTGGACCGCATACATCAGTATGTATTATTTCCATCAAGTCTATTGCTCGCTCCATTGTTCCGGAGAAAGGAGTTTTAGTCATCTTGCCCATGAGGCATGGTTCACAAGCATCAAGTGATTCATAATCTAGTGATTCCAAAAGCCCATCAGCATGGAGTTTTTCTTCATGCGCTTTACACAAATATGACCCAAACGGCAGTGCCACAAATAAGTTGCACTATCATTATTAAACTTATATCTTTTGCCTTCAATACTATGAATATGTGTGTCACTACTATCGAGATTCAACAAAAATAGACCACTCATCAAGGGTGCATGACCATAAAAGATATTACTCATATAAATAGAACAACCTTATTCTCTGATTTAAATGAATAACCGTCTCGCATCAAACAAGATCCAGATATAATGTTCATGCTTAACGCTGGCACCAAATAATAATTATTCAGGTCTAAAACTAATCCCGAAGGTAGATGTAGAGTTAGCGTGCCGACGGCGATCACATCGACTTTGGAACCATTTCCCATGCGCATCGTCACCCCAGCCTTAGCCAATCTTCGCTTAATTCGTAGCCCCTATTTCGAGTTGCAAATATGAGCAACATAACAAGTATCAAATACCGAGGTGCTACTACGAGCATTAGTAAGGTACACATCAATAACATGAATATCAAATATACCTTTCACTTTGCCATCCTTCTTATGCGCCAAATACTTGGGGCAGTTCCGCTTCCAGTGACCAGTACCTTTGCAGTAGAAGCACTCCGTCTCAGGCTTAGGTCCAGACTTGGGCTTCTTCACTTGAGCAATAACTTGCTTGCCGTTCTTCTTGAAGTTCCCCTTCTTCCCTTTACCCTTTTTCTTGAAACTAGTGGTCTTGTTAACCATCAACACTTGATGCTCCTTCTTGATTTCTACCTCCGCAACTTTTAGCACCGCGAAGAGCTCGGGAATCGTCTTATCCATCCCTTGCATATTATAGTTCATCACGAAGCAGATTGAAGAACTCTGTCAATGACACTATCATCAGGAAGATTTGCTGGGGAACGTAGTAATTTCAAAAAAAATCCTACGCACATGCAAGGTCATTGTGATGCATAGCAACGAGAGGGGAGAGTGTTGTCCACGTACCCCTCGTAGACCGAAAGCGGAAGCGTTAGCACAACGCGGTTGATGTAGTCGTACGTCTTCACTATCCGACCGATCAAGTACCGAACGCACGGCACCTCCGAGTTCAGCACACGTTCAGCCCGATGACGTCCCTCGAACTCCGATCCAGCCGAGTGTTGAGGGAGAGTTTTGTCAGCGCGACGGCGTGGTGACGATGTTGATGTTCTACCGACGCAGGGCTTCGCCTAAGCACTGCTACAATATTATCGAGGTGGACCATGATGAAGGGGGCACTACATGCAGCTAAAATATCAAATAGATCAATTGTTGTGTCTCCAAGGGGTGCCCCCTCCCCGTATATAAAGGAGTGGAAGAGGGGGAGGGCCGGCCCTCTCTATGGCGCGCCCTAGGAGGAGTCCTACTCCCACGGGGAGTAGGATTCCCCCCTTCCAAGTAGTAGGAGTAGGAGTCAAGGAAAGGGGAGAGAGAAGATAAGGAAGGAGGGGGCGCAGCCCCTCCCCCTAGTCCAATTCGGACTAGGACTTGGGGGAGCACCCAGCCTCTCCTCTCTCTTTCCCCTAAAGCCCAATAAGGCCCATATACTCCCCCGCGAATTCTCGTAACTCTCTGGTACTCTGAAAAATACCCGAATCACTCGGAACCTTTCCAATATCCGAATATAGTCGTCCAATATATCGAACTTTACGTCTCGACCATTTCGAGACTCCTCGTCATGTCCCCGATCTCATCCGGGACTCCGAACTACCTTCGGTACATCAAAACACATAAACTCATAATATAACCGTCATCGAACTTTAAGCGTGCGGACCCTACGGGTTCGAGAACTATGTAGACACGACCGAGACATGTCTCCAGTCAATAACCAATAGTGGAACCTAGATGCTCATATTGGCTCCCACATATTCTACGAAGATCTTTATCGGTCAAACCGCATAACAACATACGTTGTTCCCTTTGTCATCGGTATGTTACTTGCCCGAGAGTCGATCGTTGGTATCTCAATACCTAGTTCAATCTCTTTATCGGCAAGTCTCTTTACTCGTTCCGTAATACATCATCCCGCAACTAACTCATTAGTTACAATGCTTGCAAGGCTTATAGTGATGTGCATTACTGAGTGGGCCCAGAGATACCTCTCTGACAATCAGAGTGACAAATCTTAATCTCGAAATATGCCAACCCAACAAGTACCTTCGGAGACACCTGTAGAGCACCTTTATAATCACCCAGTTACGTTGTGACGTTTGGTAGCACACAAAGTGTTCCTTGCATAATCTCATAGTCATAGGAACATGTATAAGTCATGAAGAAAGCAATAGCAGAATACTAAACGATCGTGTGCTAAGCTAACGGAATGGGTCAAGTCAATCACATCATTCTCCTAATGATGTGATCCCGTTAATCAAATGACAACTCATGTCTATGGCTAGGAAACATAACCATCTTTGATCAACGAGCTAGTCAAGTAGATGCATACTAGTGACACTCTGTTTGTCTATGTATTCACACAAGTATTATGTTTCCAGTTAATACAATTCTAGCATGAATAATAAACATTTATCATGAAATAAGGAAATAAATAGTAACTTTATTATTGCCTCTAGGGCATATTTCCTTCAGTCTCCCACTTGCACTAGAGTCAATAATCTAGATCACATCGCCATGTGATTTAACATCAATAGTTCACATCACTATGTGATTAACACCCATATTTCACATTGTCATGTGACCAACACCCATGGGGTTTACTAGAGTCAATAATCTAGTTCACATCGCTATGTGATTAACACCCAAAGAGTACTAAGGTGTGATCATGTTTTGCTTGTGAGAGAAGTTTCGTCAATGGGTCTGCCATATTCGGATCCGTATGTATTTTGCAAATTTCTATGTCTACAATGCTCTGCACGGAGCTACTTTAGCTAATTTCTCCCACTTTCAATATGTATCCAGATGAAGACTTAGAGTCATCTGGATCAGTGCCAAAACTTTTATCAATGTAACCCTTTACGACAAACCTTTTGTCACCTCCATAATCGAGAAACATATCCTTATTCCACTAAGGATAATTTTGACCGCTGTCCAGTGATCTACTCCTAGATCACTATTGTACTCCCTTGCCAAAAACAGTGTAGGGTATACAATAGATCTGGTACATAGCATGACATACTTTATAGAACCTATGGATGAAGCATAGGGAATGACTTTCGTTCTCTTTCTATCTTCTGCCATGGTCAAGCTTTGAGTCTTACTCAATTTCACACCTTGTAACACAGGCAAGAACTCTTTCCTTGATTGTTCCTGGGAACGCCTTGTTCTGTATTGGTCCCGAACCAAGAATGTGGTAAGGTCTATGAGCTCATTTTCTATTTTTTTAGTATTATATTCTTGCGTCTTACTGTACTCTGTTCATGTAGAACAAGTGCCTAAACCTGAAGAACAACTGTTCTAATTTAAGATTCCATTTCTACCGTAGGACATAGATATATGTTTGTTTGATGCTTTTATTATGTACTAGCAAAAAGGCCCGTGCGTTGCAACGGAAGAAAAAAAATCACATGCCCCTCGCAAAATATGCTAGCTCACAACATTCGTGTTTTCTATGATCTGTGGATACTAAAGATGGATTGCCACTTAGCCTCGGCTAGAGACCTTTTATGAAAAAGGAGGCTGGTTTATGCGAAATTCATGTCAGACATCTCATTACCATGTGCTCAAACAATTATCCTACACGGAGAAGAAGATGATAGTCACACCTTCTATCTGTTTCGAGAAAGTTGCCATGTGATCCTGCGTGCAGTTGATGGTTGTGGGTTCAATGCCTGCTCGTCGCATCTGCAGGCTCAACAACCTGTGAGCGGCGAAGCATCACACTTAGGTGCGCGAGCGCAATTCACCGGTGCAATTGGATGTTTCGGTCCTGGTTCTACCCTAATGATGAAATATGCAGGAGTACTGACTACATGAACTAATATTTTATGTCTCTCTAGTGCTTGCTTTTTTTTGAGTGGTCTCTCCCGTGCTTGCTAATTCATTGGAAGGCCTCTCTTCCGTTTTCATCATATGTTTGTTTATTCCGGAAGCCAGTTGTTGATATTCCAAGTAACTTATCAACATATATAAATTGGTGGAAAGTGGTATGAGATAGCAAGGTGAGACTATAATTTGTATATTCTTTTTTTAGAATCATTTGTATATCTAACATTCTTAAGAAGTTGCTCCCCACTTCTACCTATTCTCTCAACATGCACAATGTCCACATCAGCTTCATGCCACATCAGCATTCACCTTGCCACACCAGCAGTGGAAAAAAGATCAAATTAGCATTTGGCATTAATTCAAGCATGCATGCAAAACTAGTGGTCGAAAAAGAGCAACGCATGCAGTAGTTGTTGCGTGAGATTCTCTTCTTCATACACTGGACGTGGGAGATTAACCATTTCATTATGGCAGCACTAATATCATTTTTTAACAAATCCTGTGATTAAACTTTGGTAATTAACTGCAGCAGGCATCTTTCGTCTTCCATAACTGATGAGAATCCCATCGTTCCATCTCTCCTCATTACTCTTCCTGCCTTCCGTATGTATCCCCGCAAAATGAGCGACACCATCAGGCACCACCGAACGGTGCCATGCAACCCAGCACTCCTCACACCTCCCATCGCTGGTTGCTTCAGGAGAGGACTTCACCCTCCACGGGTCCAGGTTCTCCGGCCAGATCCTCCGCCAAGAGTTGTAGCACACGCATGGGACCTCGGCCATCGCAACCTCCTCAGGACCAACCTCCACAGCCGCCCTGCTATCTAGATGCGAGTTCCCCTGCCCTTCCAAACAGTGGAGCGACATCGCGCGCCTTTGATCCAAAATCATGTCATGATCGTCAGGTTCCCATCTTCCAGGTTCCTGTCTTCCCATCTCCTGATCTTGCCCTTCTCTCTTCTCTCACCCCCACTCAATTCCACATAAATTTCTTCAGCGGTAAGTGTTGCTGCAATTGATTTAGTTACATTCAATTGGTATTCTTGGGAAAAGCTTTGAACTTAGGATTTACCTTTTATTTGCGGGGCAAGTACCAGACCATCTTGGGCTGCATTGCCATGCTAATTAAAACCCCTATCTGTCTAATGTTTCTTTGTACAGATGTTTTAATCTATATCAACAAGGTCTTTGATGAAAATGCTGTCAGGTTGTGATTGAAAATAAATATAGGTAATCTTTATGCTCCACTACCAACTGAATATGTATTTGATACTTTGATGCAGTCATCGATAACAAATTCATTAGTTCATATAGCATGTCATTATTTGCTATGTTGGAAAAAAGGTATCCTAAATGGAATTCAATAAGTTTATGATCCATATTTATCTGAAGAATTCCTACGTATGTATTTGTGGTAATAATAATATCTGGTGTCTCTTCTTCATAGGTACGATTTATTGATATCTGCATAATCCATGGTACTATATATTGAACAAATTCTGTGACAGTTCATTATTCAAATAATAGATGATTTTGTAGGGAAAAGCTTTGTTTTATACTACTATGTGCAGATTGTTTTCATCAGTTTGATGCATAGATCCGAGAAGTGTGCGATTTCAAAAGCATTTCCCTAGCGCTGAATATATTGATGCACTACCAAGTGTCTTATGCCCAGTCTTATTTCTACAAATATCTTCTTCACAATAACATTACCGGGTCATATTCTTCTTATGATCATGTACTAAGTCGCTTCTCTTTGTGTTGTATATGTGCTTGCATGGCCAAGGAGTTCTGGTCCAGAAAGTGCATTATCATCCTAAGCCATACCATACAACTAATTATTGTTGGAACTTTGTGATGGTACTTTGAAGAATGAATGCCTTACTACAATTGTTTCATTGGTTGACCAACTTTCTGTAATTTGCGAGACTGAAACAATATGGATGTATCATTTTGAAATTGTGGTTTGCGCGAGCTCACAAGCATCCCACTTGAGCGGTAAAATTCTTTTCATTCTCATATCTTATTTGTCCTTTAGGAATACGCCTTATAAAGTTTTAGAACTTGCTATTCTAATTTTCCGCAGCAACGCGCGGGGTGTTATCTAGTTCTTCTAAATGCCCTCTCTCTTTTTACTGAGGTGATAAAACGCCCTGATTCCCACAAATTCCAAAAGATTAGCTCGATCATAGCCCATAAGAGAAGGATAGTGCTACTCGCAAAAAAAAAGTGTAGATCGACGGTCGAGGCCAGTGTCCTATGTACGAAGGGGAGGCTAGCGTGTAAATTTTATCGTGGGTGCGTGCTCCAAAGGTTTTTTTTGTTGTTGTCAAAATATCTCTAAGATAAGAGGATTCCTTCCTTGCAATTTTCAAAGAACTATAGTTAGGTCACCTGGTTAGCTTTAGCACTGTCTTTCTAAGCGGGCGAGGTTCAATTCCTCCTTCCAACATAAGTTCTCTTTGAACCCAGTTTCATTTATGTGCAACGCAAACGACCGAGAAAACAGAACAACGTACAAAAATAAAACAAAATAACACGTACAAAACACTTTGATGACGAAAAAATGGAGAAACTATCCTCCTTTTAATATTAGGTAAGATAAGATAAGAGATATCCAATTTCTCAGTTTTTTTAAATATATAACATGTTATATTTTGAGTTTGTGTTTTTTCTCAGGTTTTTTTTTCATATATAACATGTTATATTTTGAGTTAGTGTTTGAAAGATAAATATTTTGAAGATCATTTCATATATAACATGTTATATTTTGAGTTAGTGTTTGCAAGATAAATATTTTGAAGACCATTTTAATCTGTCAAGAAATAGAAACGGAAAAAATCTGTCAGGAAAAAGAAACAGAAAAAGGTCAAAAAAATGAGAGAGCTGGGGCTCGAACCCGCGTCTCACAGATAGAAGACCGATGCTCCAACCAATGAACTACTCGTGTCCTTCTGCTACCCTTGGGACACCGCTAGTAGATAAAGCAGGGTCCAGCGCCGCGAAAAAAAAACTGAATCGGTTTTCCTCACTTATAGGTGGCATTGGTGGGTAATATTTAGCAACTTTAGGGGCAAATTAGGTGACGTACCACCAGAAGCAATAGATGCTTTATTATTAGGGGAGACTAGTAGTTGGCAATAGAAGACTTGGTTTTGAACTACTTCAAAATCTTGTCAAGGTATGCACTCATTGAAAAAAACTTATCAAACGTCTTGATCTATCTCTATAGATCTTGATGCTCAATATGTAAGCAGCTTCACCGAGGTCTTTATTTGAAAAACTCCTTTCAAATACTCGATTATGCTTTGCAGAATAATTCTACATTATTTCCGATCAACAATATGTCATTCACATATACTTATCGGAAATGCTGTAGTGCTCCCACTCACTTTCTTGTATATACAGGCTTCACCGCAAGTCTGTATAAAACTATATGCTTTGATCAACTCATCAAAGCATATATTCCAACTTCGATATGCTTGCACCAGTCCATAAATGGATCGCTGGAGCTTGCACATTTTGTTAACACCTTTAGGATCGACAAAACCTTCTGGTTGCATCATATACAGCTCTTCTTTAATAAATCCATTAAGAATGCTGTTTTGTTTATCCATTTGCCAGATTTCATAAAATGCGGCAATTGCTAACATGATTCGGACAGACTTAAGCATAGATACGAGTGAGAAACTCTCATCGTAGTCAAC
The DNA here is from genome assembly GCA_963921465.1 of Triticum timopheevii. NCBI lineage: Eukaryota > Viridiplantae > Streptophyta > Magnoliopsida > Poales > Poaceae > Triticum > Triticum timopheevii. The sequence continues at coordinate 395,237,574 of OY997270.1, forward strand.
ACCTTGAACTTGTCGAAAACCTTTTGTGACAATTCTAGCTTTGTAGATAGTAACACTATTATCAGTGTCCGTCTTCCTCTTGAAGATCCATTTAATCTCAATGGCTCACCAATCATCGGGCAAGTCAATCAAAGTCCATACTTTGTTCTTATACATGGATCCCATCTCAAATTTTATGGCCTTAAACCATTTTGCGGAATCTGGGCTCATCATCGCTTCCTCATAGTTCGTAGGTTCATCATGGTCTAGTAACATGACTTCCAGAACAGGATTACCGTACCACTCTGGTGCGGATCGTACTTTGGTTGACCTACGAGGTTCGGTAGTAACTTGATCCGAAGTTACATGATCATCATCATTAGCTTCCTCACTAATTGGTGTAGGAGTCACAGGAACAGATTTCTGTGATAAACTACTTTCCAATAAGGGAACAGGTACAGTTACCTCATCAAGTTCTACTTTCCTCCCACTCACTTCTTTCGAGAGAAACCCCTTATCTAGAAAGAATCCATTCTTAGCAACGAATATCTTGCCTTCGGATCTGTGATAGAAGGTGTACCCAACTGTCTCCTTTGGGTATCCTATGAAGACACATTTCTCTGATTTGAGTTTGAGCTTATCAGGATGAAACTTTTTCTTATAAGCATCACAACCTCAAACTTTAAGAAACGACAACTTTGGTTTCTTGCCAAACCATAGTTCATACGCTGTCGTCTCAACGGATTTAGATGGTCCCCTATTAACGTGAATGCAGCTGTCTCTAATGCATAACCCCAAAACGATAGTGGTAAATCGGTAAGGGACATCATAGATTGCACTATATCCAATAAAGTATGGTTATGACGTTCGGACACACCATTATGTTGTGGTGTGCTAGGTGGCATGAGTTGCGAAACTATTCTGCATTGTTTCAAATGAAGACCAAACTCGTAACTCAAATATTCTCCTCCACGATCAGATCGTAGAAACTTTATTTTCTTGTTACGATGATTTTCCACTTCACTCTGAAATTATATGAACTTTTCAAATGTTTCAGACTTGTGTTTCATTAAGTAGATATACCCATATCTGCTCAAATCATCTGTGAAGGTCAGAAAATAACGATACCTGCCGCGAGCATCAACACTCATCGGATTGCATACATCAGTATGTATTATTTCCAACAAATCTGTTGCTCGCTCCATTGTTCCGGAGAACGGAGTCTTAGTCATCTTGCCCATGAGGCATGGTTCGCAAGCATCAAGTGATTCATAATCAAGTGATTCCAAAAGCCCATCAACATGGAGTTTCTTCATGCGCTTTACACCAATATGACCTAAACGGCAATGCCACAAATAAGTTGCACTATCATTATTAACTTTGCATCTTTTGGCTTCAATATTATGAATATGTGTATCACTACGATCAAGATCCAACGAACCATTTTCATTGGGTGTGTAACCATATAAGGTTTTATTCATGTAAACAGAACAACAATTATTCTCTAACTTAAATGAATAACCGTATTGCAATAAACATGATCAAATCATATTCATGCTCAACGCAAACACCAAATAACACTTATTTAGGTTCAACACTAATCCCAAAAGTATAGGGAGTGTGCGATGATAATCATATCAATCTTGGAACCACTTCCAATACACATCGTCACTTCATCCTTAACTAGTTTCTGTTCATTATGCAACTCCCGTTTCGAGTTACTACTCTTTAGCAACTGAACCAGTATTAAGTACCGAGGGGTTGCTATAAACACTAGTAAAGTACACATCAATAACATGTATATCAAATATACTTTTGTTCAATTTTCCATCCTTCTTATTCGCCAATTGTTTGGGGTAGTACCGCCTTTAGTGACCAGTCCTTTTTGCAGTAGAAGCACTCACTATCAGGCTTAGGTCCAAACTTGGGCTTCTTCACTTGAGCAGCAACTTGCTTGCCGTTCTTCTTGAAGTTCCCCTTCTTTCCCTTTGCCCTTTTCTTGAAACTAGTGATCTTGTTAACCATCAACACTTGATGCTCTTTGCTTTATTTCTACCTTCGCCGATCTCAACGTCGCGAAGAGCTCGGGAATTACTTTCGTCATCCCTTGCATATTGTAGTTCATCACGAAGTTCTACTAACTTGGTGATGGAGACTAGAGAATTATGTCAATCACTATTTTATCTGGAAGATTGACTCCCACTTGATTCAAGCGATTGTAGTACCCAGACAATCTGAGCATATGCTCACTGCTTGAGCTATTCTGCTCCATCTTTTAGCTATAGAACTTGTTGGAGACTTCATATCTCTCAACTCGGTATTTGCTTGAAATATTAACTTCAACTCCTGGAACATCTCATATGGTCCATGACGTTCAAAACGTCTTTGAAGTCCCGATTCTAAGCCGTTAAGCATGGTGCACTTACTATCAAGTAGTCATCATATTGAGCTAGCCAAACGTTCATAACGTCTGCATTTGCTCCTGCAATAGGTCTGTCACCTAGTGGTGCATCAAGGACATAATTCTTCTGTGCAGCAATGAGGATAATCCTCAGATCACGGATCCAATCCGCATCATTGCTACTAACATCTTTCAACATAGTTTTTCTCTAGGAACATATATAAAACATAGCGAAGCAACAACGTGAGCTATTGATCTACAACATTATTTGCAAAATACTATCAGGACTAAGTTCATGATAAATTAAAGTTCAATTAATCATATTACTTAAGAACTCCCACTTAGATAGACATCCCTCTAATCATCTAAGTGATCACGTGATCCAAATCAACTAAACCATAACCGATCATCACGTGAAATGGAGTAGTTTTCAATGGTGAACATCACTATGTTGATCATATCTACTATATGATTCACGCTCGACCTTTCGGTCTCAGTGTTCCGAGGCCATATCTGCATATGCTAGGCTCGTCAAGTTTAACCTGAGTATTCTGCATGTGCAAAACTGGCTTGCACCCGTTGTAGATGGACGTAGAGCTTATCACACCTGATCATCGCATGGTGTCTGGGCACAACGAACTTTGGCAACGGTGCATACTCAGGGAGAACACTTTTATCTTGAAATTTAGTGAGAGATCATCTTATAATGCTACCATCAATCAAAGCAAAATAAGATGTATAAAAGATAAACATCACATGCAATCATAATATGTGACATGATATGGCCATCATCATCTTGTGCCTTTGATCTCCATCTCCAAAGCATCATCATGATCTCCATCGTCACCGGCGCGACACCTTGATCTCCATCATAGCAGCGTTGTCGTCTCGCCAATCTTATGCTTCTATGACTATCGCTACCGCTTAGTGATAAAGTAAAGCATTACAGGGCGATTGCATTGCATACAATAAAGTGACAGCCATACGGCTCCTGCCAGTTGCCGATAACTCGGTTATAAAACATGATCATCTCATACAATAAAATTTAGCATCATGTATTGACCATATCACATCAGAACATGCCCTGCAAAAACAAGTTAGACGTCCTCTACTTTGTTGTTGCAAATTTTACGTGGCTGCTACGGGCTTTAACAAGAACCGTTCTTACCTACGCATCAAAACCACAATGATAGTTTTTCAAGTTGGTGCTGTTTTAACCTTCGCAAGGACCGGGCATAGTCACACTCGGTTCAACTAAAGTTGGAGAAACTGACACCCGCCAGCCACCTGTGTGCAAAGCACGTCGGTAGAACCAGTCTCGCGTAAGCGTACGCGTAATGTCGGTCCGGGCCGCTTCATCCAACAATACCGCCGAACCAAAGTATGACATGCTGGTAAGCGGTATGACCTATATCGCCCACAACTCTCTTGTGTTCTACTCGTGCATATGACATCTACGAATAAAACCTGGCTCGGATGCCACTGTTGGGGAACGTAGTAATTTCAAAAAAAATCCTACGCACACGCAAGATCATGGTGATGCATAGCAACGAGAGGGGAGAGTGTTGTCCACGTACCCTCGTAGACCGAAAGCGGAAGCGTTAGCACAACGCGGTTGATGTAGTCCTACGTCTTCAGGATCCGACCGATCAAGTACCGAACGCACGGCACCTCCGAGTTCAACACATGTTCAGCCCAATGACGTCCGTCGAACTCCGATCCAGCCGACTATTGAGTGAGAGTTTCGTCAGCACGACGGCGTGGTGACGATGTTGATGTTCTACCGACGCAGGGCTTCGCCTAAGCACCGCTACAGTATTATCGAGGTGGACTATGGTGGAGGGGGGCACCGCACATGGCTAAAGGATCAAATAGATCAATTGTTGTGTCTCCAAGGGGTGCCTACGCACACACAAGATCATGGTGATGCATAGCAACGAGAGGGGAGAGTGTTGTCCACGTACCCTCGTAGACCGAAAGCGGAAGCGTTAGCACAACGCGGTTGATGTAGCCGTACGTCTTCACGATCCGACCGATCAAGTACCAAACGTACGACACCTCCGAGTTCAGCACACGTTCAGCATGATGACGTCCCTCGAACTCCGATCCAGCTGAGTGTTGAGGGAGAGTTTTGTCAGCACGATGGCGTGGTGACGATGTTGATGTTCTACCGACGCAGGGCTTCGCCTAAGCACCGCTACAGTATTATCGAGGTGGACTATGGTGGAGGGGGGCACCGCACACGACTAAGAGATCAAACAGATCAATTGTTCTCTCTGGGTGCCCCTGCCCCCGTATATAAAGGAGCAAGGGGGTGCGGCCAGCCTAGGGGAGGGGCGCGCCAGGAGGAGTCCTACTCCTACCGGGAGTAGGACTCCCCCCTTTTCCATGTTGGACTAGGAGAGAGAGGGGGAAGAGGTGGAGGGGAGGAAGGAAATGGGGGGAGCCGCCCCCTCTCCTTGTCCTATTCGGACTAGGGGGGAGGGGCGCGCGGCCCTACCCTGGCCGCCTCTCCTCTCTTCCACCAAGGCCCACTAAGGCCCATTAAGTTCCCGGGGGGTTCCAGTAACCTCCCGGTACTCCGGTAAAATCCCGATTTCACCCGGAACACTTCCGATATCCAAATATAGGCTTCCAATATATCGATCTTCATGTCTTGACCATTTAGAGACTCCTCTTCATGTCCGTGATCACATCCGGGACTCCAAACAACCTTCGGTACATCAAAACATATAAACTCATAGTATAACTGTCATTGTAACGTTAAGCGTGCGAACCCTACGGGTTCGAGAACTATGTAGACATGACCGAGACACGTCTTCGGTCAATAACCAATAGCGGAACCTGGATGCTCATATTGGCTCCCACATATTCTACGAAGATCTTTATCGGTCAGACAGCATAACAACATACGTTGTTCCCTTTGTCATCGGTATGTTACTTGCCCGAGATTTGATCGTCGGTATCTCAATACCTAGTTCAATCTCGTTACCGGCAAGTCTCTTTACTCGTTTCGTAATACATCATCCCGCAACTAACTCATTAGTTGCAATGCTTGCAAGGCTTAAGTGATGTGCATTACTGAGAGGGCCGAGAGATACCTCTCCGACAATCGGAGTGACAAATCCTAATCTCGAAATATGCCAACCCAACATGTACCTTCGGAGACACCTATAGAGCACCTTTATAATCACCCAGTTACGTTGTGATGTTTGGTAGCACACAAAGTGTTCCTCCGGTAAACGGTAGTTGCATAATCTCATAGTCATAAGAACATGTATAAGTCATGAAGAAAGTAATAGCAACATACTAAACGATCGTGTGCTAAGCTAACGGAATGGGTCATGTCAATCATATCATTCTCCTAATGATGTGATCCCATTTAATCAAATGACAACTCATGTCTATGGTTAGGAAACATAACCATCTTTGATTAACGAGCTAGTCAAGTAGAGGCATACTAGTGACACTCTGTTTGTCTATGTATTCACACATGTATTATGTTTCCGGTTAATACAATTCTAGCATGAATAATAAACATTTATCATGATATAAGGAAATAAATAATAACTTTATTATTGCCTCTAGGGCATATTTCATTCAGTCTCCCACTTGCACTAGAGTCAATAATGTAGATTACACAGTAATGATCCTAACACCCATGGAGCCTTGGTGCTGATCATGTTTTGCTCGTGGAAGAGGCTTAGTCAATGGGTCTGCAATTTTCAGATCCGTATGTATCTTGCAAATTTCTATGTCTCCCACCTGGACTAGATCCCGGATTGAATTGAAGCATCTCTTGATGTGCTTGGTTCTCTTGTGAAATCTGGATTCCTTCGCTAAGGCAATTGCTCCAGTATTGTCACAAAAGATTTTCATTGGACCCGATGCACTAGGTATGACACCTAGATCATATATGAACTCCTTCATCTAGACTCCTTCATTTGCTGCTTCCGAAGTAGCTATGTACTCCGCTTCACATCTAGATCCAGCCACAACACTTTGTTTAGAACTGCACCAACTGACAGCTCCACCGTTCAATGTAAACACGTATCCGGTTTGCGATTTAGAATCGCCTGGATCAGTGTCAAAGCCTCCATCAACGTAACCATTTATGATGAGCTCTTTGTCACCTCCATAAACGAGAAACATATCCTTAGTCCTTTTCAGGTACTTCAGGATGTTCTTGACCGCTATCCAGTGATCCACTCCTAGATTACTTTGGTACCTCCCTGCTAGACTTATAGCAAGGCACACATCAGGTCTGGTACACAACATTGCATACATGATAGAGCCTATGGCTGAAGCATAGGGAACATCTTTCATTTTCTCTCCATCTTCTGCAGTGGTCGGGCATTGAGTCTTACTCAACTTCACACCTTGTAACACAGGCAATAACCCTTTCTTTGCTTGATCCATTTTGAACTTCTTCAAAACTTTGTCAAGGTATGTCCTTTGTGAAAGTCCAATTAAGCGTCTTGATCTGTCTCTATAGATCTTAATGCCCAATATGTAAGCAGCTTCACCGAGGTCTTTCATTGGAAAACTCTTATTCAAGTATCCCTTTATGCTATCTAGAAATTCTATATCATTTCCAGTCAGTAATATGTCATCCACATATAATATCAGAAATGCTACAGAGCTCCCACTCACTTTCTTGTAAATACAGGCTTCTCCAAATGTCTGTACAAAACCAAATGCTTTGATCACACTATCAAAGCGTTTATTCCAACTCCGAGAGGCTTACACCAGTCCATAAATGGATCGCTAGAGCTTGCACACTTTGTTAGCTCCCTTTGGATCGACAAAACCTTCCGGTTGCATCATATACAACTCTTCTTCCAGAAATCCATTCAGGAATGCAGTTTTGACATCCATCTGCCAAATTTCATAATCATAAAATGCGGCAATCGCTAACATGATTCGGACAGACTTAAGCATCGCTATGGGTGAGAAGGTCTCATCGTAGTCAATCCCTTGAACTTGTCGAAAACCTTTCGCAACAAGTCGAGCTTTGTAGACAGTAACATTACCGTCAGCGTCAGTCTTCTTCTTGAAGATCCATTTATTCTCAATTGCTTGCCGATCATCGGGCAAGTCAACCAAAGTCCACACTTTGTTCTCATACATGGATCCCATTTCAGATTTCATGGCTTCAAGCCATTTTGTGGAATCTGGGCTCACCATCGCTTCTTCATAGTTCGTAGGTTCATCATGATCTAGTAGCATGACTTCCAGATCAGGATTACCGTACCACTCTGGTGCGGATCTTACTCTGGTTGATCTACGAGGTTCAGTAGCAACTTGATCTGAACTTCCATGATCATCATCATTAACTTCCTCACTATTTGGTGTAGGTGTCACAGAAACCGGTTTCTGTGATGTACTACTTTCCAATAAGGGAGCGGGTACAGTTACCTCATCAAGTTCTACTTTCCTCCCACTCACTTCTTTTGAGAGAAACTCCTTCTCTAGAAAGGATCCGTTCTTAGCAACAAATGGCTTGCCTTCGGATCTGTGATAGAAGGTGTACCCAACTGTCTCCTTTGGGTATCCTATGAAGACACATTTTTTCGATTTGGGTTCGAGCTTATCAGGTTGAAGCTTTTGACATAAGCATCACAGCCCCAAACTTCAGAAACGACAACTTTGGTTTCTTGCCAAACCACAGTTCATAAGGCGTCGTCTCAACGGATTTCGATGGTGCCCTATTTAACGTGAATGCGGCCGTCTCTAAAGCATAACCCCAAAACGATAGTGGTAAATCTGGAAGAGACATCATGGATCGCACCATATCAAGTAAAGTACGATTACGACGTTCGGACACACCATTACGCTGTGGTGTTCCGGGTGGCGAGAGTTGTGAAACTATTCCGCATTGTTTCAAATGTAGACCAAACTCGTAACTCAAATATTCTCCTCCACGATCAGATTGTAGAAACTTTATTTTCTTGTTACGATGATTTTCAACTTCACTATGAAATTCTTTGAACTTTTCAAATGTTTCAGACTTATGCTTCATTAAGTAGATATACCCATATCTGCTTAAATCATCTATGAAGGTGAGAAAATAACGATATCCGCCACGAGCCTCAACATTCATCGGACCACATACATCTATATGTATGATTTCCAACAAATCTGTTGCTCTCTCCATAGTACCGGAGAACGGCGTTTTAGTCATCTTGCCCATGAGGCACGGTTCGCAAGTACCAAGTGATTCATAATCAAGTGGTTCCAAAAGTCCATCAATATGGAGTTTCTTCATGCGCTTTACACCGATATGACCTAAACGGCAGTGCCACAAATAAGTTGCACTATCATTATCAACTCTGCATCTTTTGGCTTCAACATTATGAATGTGTGTATCACTACTATCGAGATTCATCAAAAATAGACCACTCTTTAAGGGTGCATGACCATAAAAGATATTACTCATACAAATAGAACAACCATTATTCTCTGATTTAAATGAATAACTGTCTCGCATCAAACAATCCAGATATAATGTTCATGCTCAATGCTGGCACCAAATAACAATTATTTAGGTCTAATACTAATCCCGAAGGTAGATGTAGAGGTAGCGTGCCGACCGCGATCACATCGACTTTGGAACCATTTCCCACGCGCATCGTCACCTCGTCCTTTGCCAGTGTTCGCTTAATCCGTAGTCCCTGTTTCGAGTTGCAAATATTAGCAACAGAACCAGTATCAAATACCCAGGTGCTACTGCGAGCTCTAGTAAGGTACACATCAATAACATGTATATCACATATACCTTTGTTCACCTTGCCATCCTTCTTATCCGCCAAATACTTGGGGCAGTTCCGCTTCCAGTGACCAGTCTGCTTGCAGTAGAAACACTCAGTTTCAGGCTTGGGTCCAGACTTGGGTTTCTTCTCCTAAGCAGCAACTTGCTTGCTGTTCTTCTTGAAGTTCCCCTTCTTCTTCCCTTTGCCCTTTTTCTTGAAACTAGTGGTCTTGTTGACCATCAACACTTGATGCTCCTTCTTGATTTCTACCTCCGCAGCCTTTAGCATTGCCAAGAGCTCGGGAATTGTCTTATCCATCCCTTGCATATTATAGTTCATCACGAAGCTCTTGTAGCTTGGTGGAAGTGATTGGAGAATTCTGTCAATGACGCTATCATCCAGAAGATTAACTCCTAGTTGAATCAAGTGATTACAATACCCATACATCTTGAGTATATGCTCACCGACAGAACTATTCTCCTCCATCTTGCAGCTATAGAACTTATTGGAGACTTCATATCTCTCAATCCGGGCATTCTTTTGGAATATTAACTTCAACTCCTGGAACATCTCATATGCCCCATGACGTTCAAAACGTCGTTGAAGTCCCGGTTCTAAGCCGTAAAGCATGGCACACTAAACTATCGAGTAGTCATCAACACACGACTGCCAGGCAGTCACAATGTCTGCAGTTGCTGGCGCAGGTGGTACACCCAGCGCTGCTTCCAGGACGTAACTCTTCTGTGCAGCAATGAGGATAATCCTCAAGTTACGGACCCAGTCCGTGTAATTGCTACCATCATCTTTCAACTTTGCTTTCTCAAGGAACACATTAAAATTCAACGGAACAACAACACGGGCCATCTATCTACAATCAAACACAGACAAGCAAGATACTATCAGGTACTAAGTTCATGATAAATTTAAGTTCAATTAATCATATTACTTAAGAACTCCCACTTAGAAAGACATCCCTCTAATCCTCTAAGTGATCACGTGATCCAAATCAACTAAACCATAACCGATCATCACGTGAAATGGAGTAGCTTTCAATGGTGAACATCACTATGTTGATCATATCTACTGTATGATTCACGCTCGACCTTTCGGTCTCAGTGTTCCGAGGCCATATCTGCATATGCTAGACTCGTCAAGTTTAACCCGAGTATTCTGCGTGTGCAAAACTGGCTTACACCCGTTGTAGATGGACGTAGAGCTTATCACACCCGATTATCACGTGGTGTCTGGGCACGACGAACTTTGGCAATGGTGCATACTCAGGGAGAACACTTTTTATCTTGAAATTTAGTGAGACATAATCTTATAATGCTACCGTCAATCAAAGCAAGATAAGAAGCATAAAAGATAAACATCACATGCAATCAATATAAGTGATATGATATGGCCATCATCATCTTGTGCTTGTGATCTCCATCTCCGAAGCACCGTCATGATCACCATCGTCACCGGCGCGACACCTTGATCTCCATCATAGCATCGTTGTCGTCTCGCCAATCTTATGCTTGTACGACTATCGCTACTGCTTAGTGATAAAGTAAAGCATTACAGGGCGATTGCATTGCATACAATAAAGTGACAGCCATACGGCTCCTGCCAGTTGCCGATAACTCGGTTATAAAACATGATCATCTCATACAATAAAATTTAGCATCATGTATTGACCATATCACATCAGAACATGCCCTGCAAAAACAAGTTAGACGTCCTCTACTTTGTTGTTGCAAATTTTACGTGGCTGCTATGGGCTTTAACAAGAACCGTTCTTACCTACGCATCAAAACCACAATGATAGTTTTTCAAGTTGGTGCTGTTTTAACCTTCGCAAGGACCGGGCATAGTCACACTCGGTTCAACTAAAGTTGGAGAAACTGACACCCGCCAGCCACCTGTGTGCAAAGCACGTCGGTAGAACCAGTCTCGCGTAAGCGTACGCGTAATGTCGGTCCGGGCCGCTTCATCCAACAATACCGCCGAACCAAAGTATGACATGCTGGTAATTAGTACGACTTATATCGCCCACAACACACTTGTGTTCTACTCGTGCATATAACATCAACACATAAAACCTGGCTCTGATGCCACTGTTGGGAACGTAGTAATTGCAAAAGAATTCCTATGCACACGCAAGATCATGGTGATGCATAGCAACGAGAGGGGAGAGTGTTGTCCACGTACCCTCGTAGACTGAAAGCGTAAGCGTTAGCACACCGCGGTCGATGTAGTCATACGTCTTCATGATCCGCCCGATCAAGTACCGAACGTACGGCACCTCCGAGTTCAGCACACGTTCAGCCCGATGACGCCCCTCGAACTCCGATCCAGCCGAGTGTTCAGGGAGAATTTCGTCAGCATGATGGTGTGGTGATGATGTTGATGTTCTACTGACGCAGGGCTTCGCCTAAGCACCGCTACAGTATTATCGAGGTGGACTATGGTGGAGGGGGGCATCGCACACGGCTAAGAGATCAAACAGATCAATTGTTCTCTCTGGGGTGCCCCCCTGCCCCCGTATATAAAGGAGCAAGGGGGGGGGGGTGCGGCCGGCCTAGGGGAGAGGCGCGCCAGGAGGAGCCCTACTCCTACCGGTTGTAGGACTCCCCCCTTTTCCATGATGGACTAGGAGAGAGAGGGGGAAGAGGTGGAGGGGAGGAAGGAAAGGGGGGGCGTCGCCCCCCTCTCCTTGTCCTATTCGGACTAGGGGGGAGGGGTGCGCGGCCCTACCCTGGCCGCCTCTCCTCTCTTCCACCAAGGCCCACTAAGGCCCATTAAGTTCCCGGGGGGTTCCGGTAACCTCCCGGTACTCCGGTAAAATCCCGATTTCACTCAGAACACTTCCGATATCCAAACATAGGCTTCCAATATATCGATCTTCATGTCTCGACCATTTTGAGACTCCTCGTCATGTCCGTGATCACATCCGGGACTCCGAACAACCTTCGGTACATCAAAACATATAAACTCATAGTATAACTATCATCGTAACGTTAAGCGTGCGGACCCTACGGGTTCGAGAACTATGTAGACATGACCGAGACACGTCTTCGGTCAATAACCAATAGCTGAACCTGGATGCTCATATTGGCTCCCACATATTCTACGAAGATCTTTATCGGTCAGACTGCATTACAACATGCGTTGTTCCCTTTGTCATCGGTATGTTACTTGCCCGAGATTCGATCGTCGGTATCTCAATACCTAGTTCAATATCGTTACCGGCAAGTCTCTTTACTCGTTCCGTAATACATCATCCCACAACTAACTCATTAGTTGCAATGCTTGCAAGGCTTAAGTGATGTGCATTACCGAGAGGGCCCAGAGATACCTCACCGACAATCAGAGTGACAAATCCTAATCTCGAAATACGCCAACCCAACATGTACCTTCGGAGACACCTGTAGAGCACCTTTATAATCACCCAGTTACGTTGTGACGTTTGGTAGCACACAAAGTGTTCCTCCGGTAAACAGTAGTTGCATAATCTCATAGTCATAGGAACATGTATAAGTCATGAAGAAAGCAATAGCAACATACTAAACGATCGTGTGCTAAGATAACGGAATGGGTCATGTCAATCATATCATTCTCCTAATGATGTGATCCCGTTTAATCAAATAACAACTCATGTCTATGGTTAGGAAACATAACCATCTTTGATTAACGAGCTAGTCAAGTAGAGGCATACTAGTGACACTCTGTTTGTCTATGTATTCACACATGTATTGTGTTTCTGGTTAATACAATTCTAGCATGAATAATAAACATTTATCATGATATAAGGAAATAAATAATAACTTTATTATTGCCTCTAGAGCATATTTCCTTCAGGCGCGCCCTAGGAGGAGTTCTACTCCCACGGGGAGTAGGATTCCCCCCTTCTAAGTAGTATGAGTAGGAGTCAAGGAAAGGGGAGAGAGAAGAGAAGGAAGGAGGGGGCGCATCCCCTCCCCCTACTCCAATTCGGACTAGGCCTTGGGGGCGCCCAGCCTCTCCTCTCTCTTTCCCCTAAAGCCCAATAAGGCCCATATACTCCCCGGCGAATTCCCGTAACTCTCCGGTACTCCGAAAAATACTCGAATCACTCGGAACCTTTCCAATATCCGAATATGGTCGTCCAATATATCGATCTTTACGTCTCGACCATTTCGAGACTCCTCGCCATGTCCTCGATCTCATCCGGGACTCCGAACTAGCTTTGGTACATCAAGACACATAAACTCATAATATAACTGTCATCGAACTTTAAGCATGCGGACCCTACGGGTTCGAGAACTATGTAGACATGACCGAAACACGTCTCCGGTCAATAACCAATAGCGGAACCTGTATGCTTATATTGGCTCCCACATATTCTACGAAGATCTTTATCGGTCAAACCGCATAACAACATACGTTGTTCCCTTTGTCATCGGTATGTTACTTGCCCGAGATTCGATCGTCGGTATCTCAATACCTAGTTCAATCTCGTTACCGGCAAGTCTCTTTACTCGTTCCATAATACATCATCCCGCAACTAACTCATTAGTTACAATGCTTGCAAGGCTTATAGTGATGTGCATTATCGAGTGGGCCCAGAGATACCTCTCCGACAATCGGAGTGACAAATCCTAATCTCGAAAATGCCAACCCAACAAGTACCTTGGGAGACACCTGTAGAGCACCTTTATAATCACCCAGTTACGTTGTGACGTTTGGTAGCACACAAAGTGTTCCTCCGGTAAACGGGAGTTGCATAATCTCATATTCATAGGAACATGTATAAGTCATGAAGAAAGCAATAGGAGAATACTAAACGATCGTGTGCTAAGCTAACGGAATGGGTCAAGTCAATCACATCATTATCCTAATGATGTGATCCCGTTAATCAAATGACAACTCATGTCTATGGCTAGGAAACGTAACCATCTTTGATCAACGAGCTAGTCAAGTGGAGGCATACTAGTGACACTCTGTTTGTCTATGTATTCACACAAGTATTATGTTTCCAGTTAATACAATTCTAGCATGAATAATAAACATTTATCATGAAATAAGGAAATAAATAATAACTTTATTATTGCCTCTAGGGCATATTTCGTTCAAGATTAACTCCCAGTTGAGTCAAGTGGTTGTGGTACCCAGACATTCTGAGTATATGTTCACCGACAGAACTATTCTCCTCCATCTTGCAGCTATAGAACTTATTGGAGACTTCATATCTCTCAATCCGGGCATTTGCTTGAAATATTAACTTCAACTCCTAGAACATCTCATATGCTCCATGACGTTCAAAACATCGTTGAAGTCCCGATTCTAAGCCGTAAAGCATGGCACACCGAACTGTCGAGTAGTCATCAGCTTTGCTCTGCCAGACGTTCATAACGTCCGGAGTTGCTCCTGCAGCGGGTCTTGCACCTAGCGGTGCTTCTAGGATGTAATTCTTCTATGCAGCAATGAGGATAATCCTCAAGTTATGGACCCAGTCCGTGTAGTTGCTACCATCATCTTTCAACTTAGCTTTCTTTAGGAACGCATTAAAATTCAAAGGAACAGTAGCACGGGCCATTTATCTACAATAACATAGACATGCAAAAATAATATCAAGTACTAAGTTCATGATAAATTAAAGTTCAATTAATCATATTACTTAAGAACTCCCACTTAGATAGACATCTCTCTAGGTATCTAAATGATCACGTGATCCATATCGACTAAACCATGTCCGATCATCACATGAGATGGAGTAGCTTTCAATGGTGAACATCACTATGTTGATCATATCTACTCAATGATTCACGCTCGACCTTTCGGTCTCAGTGTTCCGAGGCCACATCTGCATATGCTAGGCTCGTCAAGTTTAACCCGAGTATTTTGCGTGTGCAAAACTGGCTTGCACCCATTTTATGTGAACGTAGAGCTTATCACACCCGATCATCACGTGGTGTCTCGGCACGACGAACTGTAGCAATGGTGCATACTCAAGGAGAACACTTGTACCTTGAAATTTAGTGAGAGATCATCTTATAATGCTACCGCCGTACTAAGCAAAATAAGATGCATAAAGGATAAACATCACATGTAATCAATATAAGTGATATGATATGGCCATCATCTTGTGCCTTTGATCTCCTTCTCCAAAGCACCGTCATGATCACCATCATCACCGGCTTGACACCTTGATCTCCATCTTAGCATCGTTGTCGTCTCACCAACTATTGCTTCTACGACTATCGCTACCGCTTAGTGATACAGTAAAGCAATTACATGGCGATTGCATTTCATACAGTAAAGCGACAACCATAAGGCTCCTGCCAGTTGCCGATAACTTTTACAAAACATGATCATCTCATACAACAATTTATATATCATCACGTCTTGACCATATCACATCACAGCAAGCCCTGCAAAAACAAGTTAGACGTCCTCTACTTTGTTGTTGCAAGTTTTACGTGGCTGCTACGGGCTTAGCAAGAACCGTTCTTACCTACGCATCAAAACCACAACGATTTTTCATCAAGTATGTTGTTTTAACCTTCAACAAGGACCGGGCATAGTCAAACTCGATTCAACTAAAGTTGGAGAAACAGACATCCACTAGCCACCTGTGTGCGAAGCACGTCGATAGAACCAGTCTCATGAACGCGGTCATGTAATCTCGGTCTGGGCCGCTTCATCCAACAATACCGCCGAATCAAAGTATGGCATGCTGGTAAGCAGTATGACTATTATCGCCCATAACTCTTTGTGTTCTACTCGTGCATATAAGATCTATGCATAGACCTGGCTCGGATGCCACTTTTGGGGAACGTAGTATTTCAAAAAAATTCCTACGATCACGCAAGATCTATCTAGGAGATGCATAGCAACGAGAGGGGAGAGTATGTCTACATACCCTCGTAGACCGAAAGCGGAAGCGTTTATCAACGCGGTTGATGTAGTCATACACCTTCACGATCCGTCCCGATCAAGTACCGAACGTACGACACCTCCGCGTTCAGCACATGTTCAGCTCGATAACGTCCTCGCCTTCTTGATCCAGCAAGAGGGGCAAAGTAGTACATGAGTTCCGGCAGCACGACAGCGTGGTGACGGTGTTGGTGAAGAACAATCTCCGCAGGGCTTCGCCTAAGCACTACGAAAACTAGGATAAACTAGAGGGGACGGGATTGCCGGCACATGGCTTGGTGTTTCTTGATCTCTCTTGGGTGCTAGCCCTGTCCCTCTATTTATATGTTGAGCCTTGGGGTCGAAACTTGGAGTAAAAGCCTACACAAAGTCGGTTTCACCCGAAAGGCAAGAGTTCTTCTCGCACTCCAGGACCAGACGCCAGGGTTCCCAGCGTCTGGACCCAGACGCCACAGACCCAGATGTCTGGCCCGTGGACTCCGCAAAACTTACTTTTGCGCTTTCCAAAAACCTTCTGGGCTTTCCCCTTTGGCCCAAATAAAGTGTTCTCGTACCCAAACATTTTGGGAAACATCCGGAACCCCTTCCGGTGAATTCTTGAACCCTTTCGGAGACCAAACACTATTATACCATATATTAATCTTTATCTCCGGACCATTCCGGAGTTGCTCGTCATGTCCGTGATCTCATCCGGGACTCCAAACAACATTCGGTCACCAACATACATAACTCATACAATACTATTTTGTCAACGAACATTAAGCGTGCTGACCCTACGGGTTCGAGAACTATGTCGACATGACCAAGACACCTCTCTGGTCAATAACCAATAGTGGAATCTGGATGCCCATATTGGCTCCTACATATTCTACGAAGATCTTTATCGGTCGAACCGCATAACAACATACGTTGTTCCCTTTGTCATCGATATGTTACTTGCCCCAGATTCGATCGTCGGTATCCTCATACCTAGTCCAATATTGTTACCGACAAGTCTCTTTACTTGTTCCGTAATGCATCATCCCGCAACTAACTCATTAGTCACATTGCTTGCAAGGCTTATAGTGATTATCATTACCGAGAGGGCCCAAAGATACCTCTCTGATACACGGAGTGACAAATCCTAATCTCGATCTATGACAACTCAACAAACACCATCGGGGACACCTCTAGAGCATCGTTATAATCACCCAGTTACGTTGTGACGTTTGATAAGTGTTCCTCCGGTATTCGGGAGTTGCATAATCTCATAGTCATAGGAACATGTATAAGTCATGAAGAAAGCAATAGCAATAAACTAAACGATCATAGTGCTAAGCTAGCGGATGGGTCTTTTCCATCACATCATTTTCTAATGATGTGATCCCATTCATCAAATGACAACACATGTCTATGGCTAGGAACCTTAGCCATCTTTGATTAACGAGCTAGTCAAGTAGAGGCATACTAGAGACACTCTGCATGTCTATGTATTCACACATGTACTAAGTTTTCGGTTAATACAATTCTAGCATGAATAATAAACATTTATCATGATATAAGGAAATATAAATAAAAACTTTATTATTGCCTCTAGGGCATATTTCCTTCAGAGACACCACGTGATGATCGGGTGTGATAAGCTCTACGATCACATACAACGGGTGCAAGACAGTTTTGCACATGCGGAATACTCGGGTTAAACCTGACGAGCCTAGCATGTACAGACATGGCCTTGGAACACTGGAGACCGAAAGGTCGAACGTAAATCGTATAGTAGATATGATCAACATAGAGATGTTCACCATTGAAAACTACTCCATCTCACGTGATGATTGGACATGGTTTAGTTGATTTGGATCACGTGATCATTTAGATTACTCGAGGGATGTCTATCTAAGTGGGAGTTGTTAAGTAATATGATTAATTGAACTTAATTTATCATGAACTTAGTCCTGATAGTATTTGCAATTATGTTGTAGATCAATAGCTCGCGTTGTCGCTCCTCTATGTTTTTTGATATGTTCCTAGAGAAAACTAAGTTGAAATATGATAGTAACAATGATGCGGACTGGGTCCATGATCTGAGGATTATCCTCATTGCTGCACAGAAGAATTATGTCCTTAATGCACCGCTAGGTGATAGACCTATTGCAGGAGCAGATGTAGACGTTACGAACATTTTGGCAAGCTCGATATGATGACTACTTGATAGTTTAGTGCACCATGCTTTACGGCGTAGAACTGGGACTTCAAAAATGTTTTGAATGCCACAGAGCATATGAGATGTTCCAAGAGCTGGAATTGGTATTTCAGACTCATGCCTGAGTCGAGAGGTATGAGAGCTCTGACAAGTACTTGCCTACTAGATGGAGGAGAATAGCTCAACCAGTGAGCATGTGCTTAGAATGTCTGAGTACTATAATCACTTGAATCAAGTGGGAGTTAATCTTCCAAATAAGATAGTGATTGACAGAGTTCTCTAGTCACTATCACCAAGTTACTGGAACTTCGTGATGAACTATAATATGCAAGGGATGACGAAAACGATTCCCAAGCTCTTTGTGATGCTGAAACCGACGAAGGTAGAAATCAAGAAAGAGCATCAATTGTTGATGGTTAACAAGACCACTAGTTTCAAGAAAAGGGCAAAAGGAAAGAAAGGGAACTTCAAGAAGAATGACAAGCAAGTTGCCACACCCATGAAGAAGCCCAAAGCTAGACCTAAGCCTGAAATTGAGTGCTTCTACTTCAAAGGGAATGGTCACCGGAAGCGGAACTAACCCAAATACTTGGCGGATAAGAAGGATGGCAAAGTGAACAAAGGTATATTTGATATACATGTTATTGATGTGTACTTTACTAGTGATTCATAGTAACCCCAGGGTATTTGATACCCGTTCAGTTGCTAAGATTAGTAACTCGAAACATGAGTTGCAAAATGAACATAGACTAGTTAAGGGCGAGGTGACGATGTGTGTTGGAAGTGATTCCAAGGTTGATAAGAACACCATCGCACACTCCCTCTACCTTCAGGATTAGTGTTGGACCTAAAATAAATGTTATTTGGTGTTTGCGTTGAGCATGAATATGATTGGATCATGTTTATTGCGATATGTTTATTCATTTAAGTCAGAGAATAATTGTTGTTCTGTTTACATGAATAAAACCTTCTATGGTCATACACCCAATGTAAATGGTTTATTGAATCTCGATTGTAGTGATACACATATTCATAATATTGATGCCAAAAGATGTAAAGTTGATAATGATAATGCAACATATTTGTGGCACTGCCATTTAGGTCATATTGGTGTAAAACGCATGAAGAAACTCCATACGAATGGATTTTTAGGAATCACTTGATCATGAATCATTTGATACTTGCGAACCATGCCTCATGGGCAAGATGACTAAAACTCCGTTCTCTGGAACAATGGAGCGAGCCAATGACTTATTGGAAATAATACATACCGATGTATGTGGTACGATGAGTGTCGAGGCTCGTGGTGAGTATCGTTATTTTCTGACCTTCAGAGATGATGTTAACAGATATGGGTTGTCGGTGTCAAAACCGGCGGATCTCGGGTAGGGGGTCCCGAACTGTGCGTCTAGGCGGATGTTAATAGGAGACAAGGGACACGATGTTTTTACCCAGGTTCGGGCCCTCTCGATGGAGGTAAAACCCTACTCCTGCTTGATTGATATTGATGATATGGGTATTACAAGAGTTGATCTACCACGAGATCAGAGAGACTAAACCCTAGAAGCTAGCCTATGGTGTGATTGTTGTTGTTGTCGTCGGTCCTACGGACTAAACCCTCCGGTTTATATAGACACCGGAGGGGGCTAGGGTTACACAGAATCAGTTACAAGGAAGGAGATCTACATATCCGTATTGCCAAGCTTGCCTTCCACGCCAAGGAGAGTCCCATCCGGACACGGGACAAAGTCTTCAATCTTGTATCTTCATAGTCCAACAGTCCGGCCAAAGATTATAGTCCGGCTGTCCGGATACCCCCTAATCTAGGACTCCCTCATGGGTATATCTACTTAATGAAACACAAGTCTGAAACATTTGAAAAGTTCAAAGAATTTCAGAGTGAAGTGGAGAATCATTGTAACAAGAAAATAAAGTTTCTACCATTGATCGCGGAGGCGAATATTTGATTTATGAGTTTGGCCTTCATTTAAAACAATGTGGAATAGTTTCACAACTCACGCCACCTGGAACACCACAGCGTAATGGTGTGTCCGAATGTCGTAACCGTACTTTATTAGATGTGGTACGATCTATGATGTCTCTTACCGTTTTACCACTATCGTTTTGGGGTTATGCATTAGAGATAGCTGCATTCACTTTAAATAGGGCACCGTCTAAATCTGTTGAGACGACACCGTATGAACTATGGTTTGGCAAGAAACCTAAGCTGTCGTTTCTTAAAGTTTGGGGTTGCGATGCTTATGTGAAAAAGCTTCAGCCTGATAAGCTCGAACCCAAATCGGAGAAGTGCGTCTTCATAGGATACCCAAAAGAGATTGTTGGGTACACCTTCTATCACAGATTCAAAGGCAAGATCTTTGTTGCTAAGAACAGATCCTTTCTAGAGATGGAGTTTCTCTCGAAAGAAGTGAGTGGGAGGAAAGTAGAACTTGATGAGGTAATTGTACCTTCTCTCAAATTGGAAAGTAGCTCATCACAGAAAACCGTTCCCATGATGCCTACACCAACTAGAGAGGAAGCTAATGATGATGATCATGAAACTTCAGATCAAGTTACTACCGAACCTCATAGGTCAACCAGAGCACGTTCCGCACCAGAGTGGTATGATAATCCTGTTATGGAGGTCATGTTAATAGACCATGATGAACCTATGAACTATGAAGAAGCGATGATGAGCCCAGATTCTGATAAATGGCTTGAGGTCATGAAATCTGAGATAGGAACCATGTATGAGAACAAAGTGTGGACTTCAGTTGACTTGCCCGATGATCGGTGAGCCATTGAGAATAAATGGATCTTCAAGATGAAGACAGATGCTGATGGTAATGTTACTATCTACAAAGCTTGACTTGTCACAAAAAGGTTTTCGACAAGCTCAATGGGTTGACTACGATGAGACTTTCTCACCCATAGCGATGCTTAAGTCTGTCCGAATCATGTTAGCAATTGCCGCATTTTTATGAAATCTGGCAAATGGACGTCAAAACTGCATTCCTTAATGGATTTCTTATAAAAGAAGTTGTATATGGTGCAACCAGAAGGTTTTCTCGATCCTAAAGGTGCTAACAAAGTGTGCAAGCTCTAGCGATCCATCTATGGACTGGTGCAAGCATCTCGGAGTTGGAATATACGCTTTGATGAGGTGATCAAAGCATATGGTTTTATACAGACTTTCGGAGAAGCCTATATTATTTACAAGAAAGTGAGTGGGAGCACTACAGCCTTTCTGATAAGTATATGTGAATGACATATTGTTGATCGGGAATGATGTAGAATTTTCTGGAAAGCATAAAGGAGTGTTTGAAAGGAGTTTTTCAAAGAAAGACCTCAGTGAAGCTGCTTACATATTGGGCATTAAGATCTATAGAGATAGATCAACACGCTTGATAAGACTTTCGATGAGTACATACCTTAATAAGACTTTGCAGGAGTTCAAAATAGATCAGTCAAAGAAAGGAGTTCTTTGCCTGAGTTATAAGGTATGAAGTTGAGTAAGACTCAAAAACCCGACCACGGCAGAAAAATAAAGAGATAATGAAAGTCATTCCCTATGCCTCAAGCATAGGTTCTATAAAGTATGCCATGCTGTATACCAGACCTATTGTGTACCTTGCGATGAGTTTGGCAAAGGGGTACAGTAGTGATCCAGGAGTAGATCACTAGACAGCGGTCAAAATTATCCTTAGATGACTAAGGAAATGTTTCTAGATTATGGAGGAGATAAAGAGTCGATGCAAGCTTTGACACCGATCCAGATGACTCTAAGTCTCAATTTGGATACATATTGAAAGTAGGAGCAATTAGCTAGAGTAGTTTCATGCAGAGCATTGTAGACATAGAAATTTGCAAAATACATACGGATCTGAATGTGTTAGACCTATTGACTAAAATTCTCTCACAACCAAAACATGATCACACCTTAGTACTCTTTGGGTGTTAATCACATAGTGATGTGAACTAGATTATTGACTATAGTAAACCTTTTGGGAGTTGGTCACATGGCGATGTGACACTACTGCAGGATGCTGCTAACGCGACACTACAATCACAAACCCTTCGAGAAACTGTGTGCGATGCCATAATCGCAAACGGTGCTGTATGAAAACCGTCAGAAATGTATAAAATGTTTGCGATGACGGATGCATCAAACGCGGTTCAGGTTTTAGTTGCGTATGCGATGAAGGGCATACAGTTCAGTTCAATTAACTGTTTGCGATGAGGAGGAACAAAAGAAATGGGCAGCCAGATGAAGGCTTGTGCGATATACAGCATACGGTTCACTCGGGTGAACTGTTTGTGATTAGGCAACACAAAAGAAACGGGCAGCCAGATGAAGGTGTGTGCGATATACAACATACAGTTCACTCGGATGAACTGTTTGTGATTAGGCAACACAAAAGAAACGATCAACCAGATCAAGGTGTGTGGGATATACGGCATGCGGTTCACTCGGATGAACTGTTTGCGTTGACACAAGAGTGAAGAAACGGTTCAACTTAACAAGACGTGTGTGTTGTGCGATGGGATTGCATGCGGTTCACTCGGCCTTGTCGTTAGTGTGTGACCTCTGTGGCAACCGTTTGCTCCCCAGGCGTCTCTTTGTGTACCGTGGCAAACGTCCACCGACTCTTCGCCTTTCCCTCTCGATTTGGAACTGCTGTCGCACGCTAGCTCTTCCTCCCTCCTCCATTTGCCTCCACCCTTCCTTATACCATTGTTTGATCGTCTTCTCCATGGAGGGAACAAGCCGGAAACGACCCCATTATTCTTGCCCCGAGCTGAATGATGACGCGGTGGAGGAACTCATTGATCGGTGCGACGTCATCACCTCGGCTAGCATGGCAGGTTCATTCAAGACCATTCTCGACTCAATTAATAACATCATTACAAGGAACCCAAGGGTTCAAGAGCAGTCTGATCTCCCCTATCTTCTTCACCGTGACCCTGCTGACTAGCGCGGGGAAGAGGGAAGCCTCGCCTTGTGTAAGTTGATGCTGCTTGATAATGATACTTATGATGTTAAGATGCCATCGCTTGAGGGCAAGGCTTGGGCAGGAGCAAAAGGAGATTGGGTTGTTTATATTAGGTACAACTGCGAGTGGGAACTTGTGAATGTGTACACTCGTCACCGGGTTCCACTTCGAAAAATCTTAGACGACTTCCTAGAGGTTGAGTACACCGGTATTCTACGTGAGTTCAAATACGATCATGCTGATTGTCGCCTATGGAAGATAGCAATTTGTCGAGTTCCCAACCGCTCTTGGGGTTATAGGAATGCTTATGATGTCGCTATCTTCGACAAGCTTGTTGCCGTCCTTCATGGTTCAACTCGATGGATATTGCTCAAAAATCAGTTTCTATACACGGATGAGTGCTGTGATGTAATTCAATATGAGGGTCTTGTGTTTGCTGCCACCACTCATGGCACTGTTTTGCATGGAATCCTCATGATTTCGGTACGTTTGTCTTCCACCGTAATTATAATTATTTCATCCACATGCATGCGGGTTAGCTAGTTTCCCTTTACTAATTAACCTTCTTGTGTTTCCAAGGTCCTGTGAACATTCCACCACCTATACTTGAAAAATTTTTTCACGAGCATGAGGACGAGCAGGACCCATATACTCAGTGGCGCCTGGCAACTTATTTTGATGGATCACCTCTTCTTGTCTGTATACGGGGCACTACTGGTGTTACTAAGGAAGCAAGTGTTGTCTCGTATGGTCGCACTCTCCGGACCTATTCCAACATCCACTGCAGGGTATTCGGGATGGATACTGGTGTACTAGCGCCAACACCTTCTCAATGGTTCGATATCGAAAGCCTTGGAGGAAACTCGCTCTTCCTTGGACAAAATTATCCAATGATGGTGGAAGGCAATCCAGCTGCTGTTGATACAACGTTTCTACCATTTATGAGAAGCAACTGTATCTATACCTTGGACATTACTATGCTTCCCAACCATCCCAATATGGGCATTGAAATAGGCCGCTTCAGCCTGGATGACCAGTCCTGCGTTGGTCTCGAGATTGACAGTAGCTGGCCCTTCCCAGAGAATCACTTCTGGTTCAAAGCAAGCGTTTCCAATGCCGACGAGTGGTTGAGCCGAAGTTCATTTCATCGCTTTGTTATTTTTTGTGTGAGAAAAACTTTACTAGAATGTTTTGTTGGAAATGATCTATAATCCAACGTGTATCCTCGTTGTCGTTGTGGGTTGATGACTTGTTGTATGTAATCAATGGTACATTTGCATATGCGTCCATGAACTCACGCTTGCTAGTGGTGTCCATATGAACAATGCTAGTGATTTTAGTTGCAAAAATTAGATAGTGCTAGTGATTTGTAGCTGCATATTTTGACAAATCGCAGTGTTACAAGGTTGACAAATGGCAATGTTACTAGATAAACAAATGTCAATCTTTCCCGTTTGAGAAATGGCAACATACCCAAAATGACAGATATGCAAATCTTACCCAATTGTTTGTACGTGGTTGCACACGGGTCATGCAAATCAACTGTTTGCGTCGAAGGGATGTAGAAATCCTGCTCGGCACATTTTCCCTTGGCTTCCTGGGGAAGCTGTCGGTTTGCATACGGGTGTTCTAACTAAAACGTTTGTGATGAATGTTTTATATTTAAAAACCGTTGACATTTTTTCAAAAGGAAATCATTTGATAAGTCTGTACATTAAGAGAGAAAAACGCAAGTTCGTTCAAACCATATCTTTCATTCAGTCACACTGTGAATTTATATTCATATGATCAAGAATTCAAGATACAGTATTAAACCCCAAAAAAACTATTTCCGGCGGCGGTGGAGGCGGCGTGTCGCGCCGTCGTTGTCGTTGTCGTCCTCTGGGACACCGTTGTTGAAGTCTTCAAGGCAGCACAAAATGTTCTTCACTTGTAAATCAAACATCATGTCGTCGCGCGATCGACGGACGAGGCATGGGAGGACGGCAACTGGCACCACTGAGAGGTTGCGGTCGACGGCAGCGTCCCATGCCGCTGAGTGGGTGGGGGCACACGGGCACAAGCGGGTGCAGCCAAACGCACGGGGACGGGCACCGCGGTGGGTGGAGGGGCACGCACGGGAGCGACGGGTGCAGCCAAACACACGGGGGCCGGTGGCACAGTGGGTGGAGGGATGCGCACGGGCACGGGCCCTGGCGCTGGCATGTACACGAGCTTGCGCGAGTCCGCGGAGACCTCGCTGATGCCCTTGGCTTCCAGCTCTGTGATAGTGCTCGGCGACCAGCCCGTCAATGCTATGGGGATGGTCGCTGGCGCGGGCGTGGGCGGCCATGGAAGTCAAAGGGCTCGGTTCCCAGTGAGCCTGCACAGTGTAAAGCTCGCACGCTTCCCGGTGAGCCTATGCATTGGAGGATAGCTTGCACGCCTCTCGGTCAGCCTACGCACCGGACTGCGCTCGCATGCCTCCCGTTCAGTCAAGGTCAAGCAGTTGTCCGCACGGCACCTCCTACAGCCATTAAAACCAAGACACGTGGCGTCACGTGAATGGTTAACAGAACGCACACGTTTTGAATTATAAAAACGTTTGAGATATTAAGTGGCAGCTATTTTTGAAAATGCCTTTGTTGGCTGTCATTATTCGAGTGCGCCTTCTCTCAAAATGGACACAAAAAATACCACATCATGTCGGGCGCCATTCCATGATAGCATGCCAAGTTTCATGAATTTCAGACGAGTTTCAGATTTACTAGAATTTAAAAACTAGGTATCTCAATGTTTTGTCGGCAATCAACGGTGCCCTGGTGTTTGAAATTCATTCTCATTTATTGCATGAGACCTAAGCATGCACCCAAGGACACATATTTGATTTTTCAACCAATTTATATGCACTGGAGCATGTGCATGTAGTTCAAATTTGAATTATGCACATAAATGCATTGAAAACTTAGTTAATGCATAAAATTGTCCAAAAGAACCCCAAAAATCACAAAAAATGACACAACACTCCTGTTGTTCTATGTTGACACGAGAAAAAATTTGGAAGCAATAAGAGGCAGTGGATATCGTTTTGTCCCCAAAGATGGGACGTTCCCTACCGAAACCATGATGCTTGTTGTGAGAAGCTCTGGTTTGTGAGAAGCATATACCCAAACCTGCCCCAAACGGGACTGATACGTCTCCAACAATCTATAATTTTTGATTGCTCCATGCTATATTATCTACTGTTTTGGACCATATTGGGCTTTATTTTCCAATTTTATATTATTTTTGGGACTAACCTATTAACCGGAGGCCCAGCCCAGAATTGCTGTTTTTTTCCTATTTCAGTGTTTCGAAGAAACGGAATATCAAACGGAGTCCAAATGGAATGAAACCATCGGGAACGTGATTTTCTCATCGAACATGATCCAGGAGACTTGGACCCCACATCAAGAAAGAAGGGAGGTGGCCACGAGGGTGGGGGCACGCCCACCCCCTAGGGCGCGCCCCCTGCCTCGTGGGCCCCCCGTTGCTCCACCGACGTACTCCTTCCTCCTATATATACCTACGTACCCCCAAACGATCAGATACGGAGCCAAAAACCTAATTCCATCGCCGCAACATTCTGTATCCACGAGATCCCATCTTGGGGCCTGTTCCGGAGCTCCGCCGGAAGGGGAATCCACCACGGAGGGCTTCTACATCAACATCATAGCCTCTCCGATGAAGTGTGAGTAGTTTACCTCAGACCTTCGGGTCCATAGTTAATAGCTAGATGGCTTCTTCTCTCTTTTTGTATCTCAATACAATGTTCTCCCCCTCTCTCGTGGAGATCTATTCGATGTAATCTTCTTTTTGCGGTGTGTTTGTTGAGAATGATGAATTGTGGGTTTATGATCAAGTATATCTATGAACAACATTTGAATATTCTCTGAATTCTTTTATGTATGATTGGTTATCTTTGCAAGTCCCTTCGAATTATCAGTTTGGTTTGCCCTACTAGATTGGTTTTTCTTGCAATGGGAGAAGTGCTTAGCTTTGGGTTCAATCTTGCAGTGTCCTTTCCCACTGACAGTAGGGGCAGCAAGGCACGTATAGTATTGTTGCCATCGAGGATAACAAGATGGGGTTTTTATCATATTGCATGAATTTATCCCTCTACATCATGTCATCTTGCTTAAGGCGTTACTCTGTTTTTTTGAACTTAATACTCTAGATGCATGCTGGATAGCGGTCGATGAGTGGAGTAATAGTATTAGATGTAGGCAAGAGTCGGTCTACTTGTCTCGGACATGATGCCTATCTACATGATCATACCTAGATATTCTCATAACTATGCTCAGTTCTGTCAATTGCTCAATAGTAATTCGTTCACCCATCGTAAAATACTTATGCTCTTGAGAGAAGCCACTAGTGAAATCTATGGCCCCCGGGTCTATCTTTATCATATTAATCTCCCAACACTTTATTATTGCTTTGCTTTTTTACTTTGCCTTTTATTTTACTTTGCATCTTTATACCAAAAACACCAAAAATATTATCTACCATCTCTATCAGATCTCACTCTCGTAAGTGACCGTGAAGGGATTGACAACCCCTAATCGCGTTGGTTGTGTGGAGCTATTTGTTTTGTGTAGGTACGAGGGACTCGCGCGTAGCCTCCTACTGGATTGATACCTTGGTTCTCAAAAATTGAGGGAAATACTTACTCTACTCTACTGCATCACCCTTTCCTCTTCAAGGAAATCCAACGCAGTGCTCAAGAGGTAGCAGGAAGATTTCTGGCGCCGTTGCCGGGGAGTCTATGCAAAAGTCAACATACCAAGTAACCATCACAATCCCTTATCTCTCGCATTACATTATTTGCCATTTGCCTCTCGTTTTCCTCTCCCCCACTTCACCCTTGCCGTTTTATTTGCCCTCTCTTTTCCGTTTGCCTTTTTCTTGCTTGCTTTTTGTTTGCTCGTGTGTTGGATTGCTTGCTTGTCACGATGGCTTGAGATAATACCAAATTGTGTGACTTTAACAGTACCAACAATAATGATTTCCTTAGCACTCCGATTGCTCCTCTTACCAACACTGAATCTTGTGAAATCAATACTGCTTTGTTGAATCTTGTTATAAAAGATCAATTCGCCGGTCTTCCTAGTGAAGATGCCGCTACTCATCTGAATAGCTTCGTTGATTTGTGTGATATGCAAAAGAAGAAAGATGTTGATAATGATATTGTTAAATTGAAGCTATTCCCTTTTTCGCTTAGAGATTGTGCTAAAGCTTGGTTTTTGTCTTTGCCTAAAAGTAGTATTGATTCTTGGAACAAGTGCAAAGATGCTTTTATCTCTAAGTATTTTCCTCCCGCTAAGATCATCTCTCTCACAAATGATATTATGAATTTTAAGCAACTTGATCATGAACATGTTGCACAAGCTTGGGAGAGAATGAAATTAATGATACTTAATTGCCCTACTCATGGTTTGAACTTGTGGATGATTATACAAAAAATTTATGCCGGATTGAATTTTGCTTCTAGAAATCTTTTAGATTCGGCCGCGGGAGGCACTTTTATGGAAATCACTTTAGGAGATGCTACTAAACTCCTAGATAATATTAGGGTTAATTATTCTCAATGGCACACTGAAAGATCTACTATAAAAAAGTGCATGCAATAGAAGAAATTAATGTTTTGAGTGAAAAGATGGATGAACTTATGAAATTAATTCCTACTAAGAGTGTTTCTTCTGATCCTAATGATATGCCTTTGTCTACTTTGACTGGGAATAATAATGAATCTATGGATGTGAATTTTGTTGGTAGGAATAATTTTGGTAACAACGCGTATAGAGGGAATTTTAATCCTAGGCCTTATCCTAGTAATCCTTCTAACAATTATGGAAATTCCTACAACAACTCTTATGGATATTTTAATAAGATGCCCTCTGAATTTGAGAATAGTGTTAAAGAGTTTATGAATTCACAAAAGAATTTCAATGCTTTGCTTGAAGAGAAATTGCTTAAAGTTGATGAATTGGCTAGGAACGTTGATAGAATTTCTCTTGATGTTGATTCTTTAAAGCTTAGATCTATTCCTCCTAAGCATGATATCAATGAGTCTCTCAAAGCCATGAGAATTTACATTGATGAGTGCAAGGAAAGAACCGCTAGGATGTGTGCTACAAAAGATGCCTTTATTAAAGCGTGTTCTTCCAATTTCCATGAAAATAAAGATGAAGATCTAAAAGTTATTGATGTGTCCCCTATCAAATCTTTGTTTTGCAATATGAATCTTGATAATGATGGGACTGAATATGATCCACCTTTACCTACAAGGCGTTCCAAGAATTCAGAGTTTTTAGATTATGATGCTAAAATTGATAAAAGTGGGATTGAAGAAAGCAAAACCCTAGATATTGCTAAACCCACTATTTTCGATTTCAAGGAATTTAATTATGAAAGTTGCTCTTTAATTGATTGTATTTCCTTGTTGCAATCCATGCTAAATTCTCCTCATGCTTATAGTGAAAATAAAGCCTTTACTAATCATATCGTTGATGCCTTGATGCAATCTTATGAAGAAAAACTTGAGTTGGAAGTTTCTATCCCTAGAAACTTTATGATGAGTGGGAACCAAGTATTAAAATTAAGATTAAGGATCATGAATTTTATTCTTTATGTGATTTGGGTGCTAGTGTTTCCACTATTCCCAAAACTTTGTGTGATTTGCTAGATTTCCGTGATTTTGATGATTGCTCTCTAAACTTGCATTTTGCGGATTCCACTATTAAGAAACCTATGGGAAGAATTAATGATGTTCTTATTGTTGCAAATAGGAATTATGTGCCCGTAGATTTTATCGTTCTTGATATAGATTGCAATCCTTCTTGTGCTATTATTCTTGGTAGACCTTTCCTTAGAACGATTGGTGCAATTATTGATATGAAGGAAGGGAATATTAGGTTCCAATTTCCATTAAAGAAAGGCATGGAAAACTTCCCTAGGAAGAAAATAAAATTACCATATGAATCTATCATGAGAGCCACTTATGGATTGCCTACCAAAGATGGCAATACCTAGATCTATCCTTGCTTTTATGCCTAGCTAGGGGCGTTAAACGATAGCGCTTGTTGGGAGGCAACCCAATTTTATTTTTGGTTTTTTTGTTTTTGCTTCTTCTTAGGAATAAATAATCCATCTACCTTCTGTTTATATGTGGTTTTATGTTTTAATTAGTGTTTGTGCCAAGTTAAACCTATAGGATCTTCTTGGATGATAGTTATTTGATCTTGCTGTAATTTCCAGAAACTTTCGGTTCACGAAAACAATTGTTAAAAATCACCAGAACGTGATAAAATAGTGATTCCAATTGCTGCTGATCAATAAACAAGTTGCCTAGGTCTTCCTATTTGTATGAATTTTTGGGGTTCCAGAAGTTTGCGTTAGTTACAGATTACTACAGACTGTTCTGTTTTTGACAAATTCTGTTTTTCGTGTGTTGTTTGCTTATTTTGATGAATCTATGGCTAGTAAAATAGTTTATAAACCATAGAGAAGTTGTAATACAGTAGTTTTAACACCAATATAAATAAAGAACGAGTTCATTACAGTACCTTGAAGTGGTCTTTTGTTTTCTTTCGCTAACGGAGCTCACGAGATTTCTGTTGAGTTTTGTGTTGTGAAGTTTTCAAGTTTTGGGTGAAATATTTTGTTGGATTATGGAACAAGGAGTGGCAAGAGACTAAGCTTGGGGATGCCCATGGCACCCCCAAGATAATCTAAGGACACCAAAAAGTCAAAACTTGGGATGCCCCGGAAGGCATCCCCTCTGTAGTCTACTTCCATCGGTAACTTTACTTGGAGCTATATTTTTATTCACCACATGATATGTGTTCTACTTGGAGCGTCTTGTATGATTTGAGTCTTTGTTTTTAGTTTACCACAATCATCCTTTTCTATACACACCTTTTGAGAGAGCCATACATGAATTGGAATTTGATAGAATACTCCATGTGCTCCACTTATATCTTTTGAGCTATATAGTTTTGCTCTAGTGCTTCACTTATATCTTTTAGAGCACGGCGGTGGATTTGTTTTATAGAAACTATTGATCTCTCATGCTTCACTTAGATTATTTTGAGAGTCTTAAATAGCATGGTAATTTGCCTAATAATAGTAATATGCTTGGTATTCTAGATTAGTAAAACTTTCTTTTGAGTGCGTTGGATACTAAGAAAAGTTTGATGCTTGATAATTGTTTTGAGATATGGAGGTGATAATATCAAAGTCGTGCTAGTTGAGTAGTTGTGAATTTGAGAAATGCTTGTGTTGAAGTTTGCAAGTCCCGTAGCATGCACGTATGGTAAACGTTATGTAACAAATTTGAAACATGAGGTGTTATTTGATTGTCCTCCTTATGAGTGGCGGTCGGGGACGAGCGATGGTCTTTTCCTACCAATCTATCCCCCTAGGAGCATGCGCGTAGTGCTTTGGTTTTTGATGTCTTGTAGATTTTTGCAATAATTATATGAGTTCTTTATGACTAATGTTGAATCCATGGATTATACGCACTCTCACCCTTCCATCATTGCTAGCCTCTTCAGTACCGTGCATTGCCCTTTCTCACATTGAGAGTTGGTGCAAACTTCGCCGGTGCATCCAAATCCTGTGATATGATACGCTCTTTCACACATAAACCTCCTTATATCTTCCTCAAAACAGCCACCATACCTACCTATTATGGCATTTCCATAGCCATTCCGAGATATATTGCCATGCAACTTTCCACCATACCATTCTTCATGACACATTCATCATTGTCATATTGCTTAGCATGATCATGTAGTTGACATAGTATTTGTGGCAAAGCCACCATTCATAGTTCTTTCATACATGTCACTCTTGATTCATTGCATATCCTGGTACACCGCTGGAGGCATTCATATAGAGTCATACTTTGTTCTAGTATCGAGTTGTAATCATTGAGTTGTAAATAAATAGAAGTGTGATGATCATCATTTTCTAGAGCATTGTCCCAAGTGAGGAATAAAAAAAGAGAAAGGCCATAAAAAAAGAGAAAGGCCATATATAAAAAAATATGAGAGAAAAAGAGAGAAGGGACAATGCTACTATCCTTTTTCACACTTGTGCTTCAAAGTAGCACCATAATCTTCATGATAGAGAGTCTCTTGTTTTGTCACTTTTATATACTAGTGGGATTTTTTCATTATAGAACTTGGCTTGTATATTCCAACAATGGGCCTCCTCAAGTGCCCTAGGTCTTCGTGAGCAAGCAAGTTGGATGCACACCCACTTAGCTTCTTTTGATGAGCTTTCATACATTTATAGCTCTAGTGCATCCGTTGCATGGCAATCCCTACTCCTTGCATTAACATCAATCGATGGGCATCTCCATAGCCTATTGATTAGCCTCGTTGATGTGAGACTTTCTCCTTTTTTGTCTTCTCCACATAACCCCCATCATCATATTCTATTCCACCCATAGTGCTATATCCATGGCTCACACTCATGTATTGCGTGAAGGTTTATAAGTTTGAGATTACTAAAGTATGAAACAATTGCTTGGCTTGTCATCGGGGTTGTGCATGATGAGAGCATTCTTGTGTGATGAAAATGGAGCATGACTAAACTATATGATTTTGTAGGGATGAACTTTCTTTGGCCATGTTATTTTGAGAGGACATAATTGTTTAGTTAGTATGCTTGAAGTATTATTATTTTTATGTTAATATGAACTTTTGTCTTGAAGCTTTTGGATCTGAATATTCATACCACAATTAAGAAGAATTACATTTAAATTATGCCAAATAGCACTCCGCATCAAAAATTCTCTTTTTATCATTTACCTACTCAAGGACGAGCAGGAATTAAGCTTGGGGATGCCTGATACGTCTCCAACGTATCTATAATTTTTTATTGCTCCATGCTATATTATCTACTGTTTTGGACCATATTGGGCTTTATTTTCCACTTTTATATTATTTTTGGGACTAACCTATTAACCGGAGGCCCAGCCCAGAATTGCTGTTTTTTGCCTATTTCATTGTTTCGAAGAAATGTAATATCAAACGGAGTCCAAACGGAATGAAACCTTCGGGAACTTGATTTTCTCACCGAACATGATCCAGGAGACTTGGACCCCACGTCAAGAAAGAAGGGAGGTGGCCATGAGGGTGGGGGTGTGCCCACCCCCTAGGGCGCGCCCCCTGCCTCGTGGGCCCCCCGTTGCTCCATCGACGTACTCCTTCCTCCTATATATACCTACGTACCCCCAAACGATCAGATACGGAGCCAAAAACCTAATTCCACCGCCGCAACTTTCTGTATCCACGAGATCCCATCTTGGGGCCTGTTCCGGAGCTCCGCCGGAAGGGGAATCCACCATGGAGGGCTTCTACATCAACATCATAGCCTCTCCAATGAAGTGTGAGTAGTTTACCTCAGACCTTCGGGTCCATATGTCGGATTTCAGGTTCCGACAGACCCTTAAGGTTCGAACTCTAGGGTGCATGTGGAGATCTCTCCCCTACCGATCTACGTCCGATCTCCTCGCGCGATCTAAGCTGGAAATGATGAACAACACAAGGGACACGAGATTTATACTGGTTCAGGCCACCGTTGTGGTGTAATACCCTACTCTAGTGTGTGGTGTGGTGGATTGCCTCAGGGGCTAAAGATGACAGTACAGAGGAAGGACAGCCTCGCGAGAGGTGTTCTTGAGCTGGTGCAGTGTGTTCTACTTGGTCTCTCTATCCGATCCAATGGATGCCTCTCTCCATGCCTCTACTTTGCGGTGGCTAACCCTATTTATAGAGGCCCTGGGCTTCTCCCCAAAATAATGAGCGGGAAGGGCACCAACAATTGGCCATTTTGAAGGGGAACATCTAGTACAAGTTATCCTGACCAAAGGTGGTCTTCGGCTGCCAAAAGCACTGGTGATGACGCCGTCTTGGGCTCCACGGTGACCTCCGTCCTGCCGCTCTGCTAGTCTTGGTCTCGTTGCACCGGAATGGTAACCTTTGCCTGATGCCTGCCCCCTTTGCACCGAAGGGGAAACAAGGACACTGCGCAGGCAGGCGCCCGCCTGGCGCCCGCCTGGTCTCGATCGTCCTGGCTTGCGTCACGGGCTCCTCGCGAGGTGCCCCTGCCTTGATCTCTCCACCTCCACGCGAGCCTGCCTGATGAGGCCGCCCCTGAGGAAGCTTCCCGTCGTCTGCCCAGCGAGGCTTGGCTCCTCGCGAGGGTCTTGAACTTGAGCTGATGAAGCTGGGCCACACTGGGCCCCCACTTGAGCCACGCCGTAGGCCGCAGGCAGGCAAGTCTGGGGACCCCCGTTCCCAGAATGCCGACAGTAGCCCCCGGGACCAAGGCGCATGCGGGCTTGGCTTAGCAGAGAAGCAAAGGGGCAAGCGCGAAGCACCACGGGCCCCAATAGCCTGCGGCCTTATGCACCGCGTGGCGGTTGATTGGTCGTGGGCGTCTGCGCTTCTCCACGACACCTCGGCAACCGCACGACTTGACAAGTCCCTGCATGCAGAGAAACGGGTCATGATTACCTACGATCGTGGTGCTCGGTGGTTGGACTTCTCCGGCTATAAGTACGGGACTGCATGAGCCCCTTCAGTCCATTCCTTCCTGCTACTCCTTTTCTTCTTCTTGGCTATTCGCCATTCCCATGGCTCCGCCGAAGAGATTCTCGGCCGCGGAGAAAGGAAAGGCTTGTCAGGCAGGGCCTGACTCCCCCCAACCAAGCGCGGCCGAGGCCGCCCTCGCAAGCATCCCGTGGTCCCCGTAGTGGCTTGCCGCGGCCATGGAGGCGGCGTCCTGCGCGGTGGTGAGCGTCCATCTGCCGAGGGGAGGCATGCCGTGACCGCGTGGCCCCCCAGGCCGCGCTTTCGCTCGGTGGAGGTGCTGCCGGAGTTCGTCATGTGGTCGGCGGACCCGACCAGCACCTGGCTCTAGCTCCCCCGTTTCTTCGTAGGTGAACTGCCAGCTAGTGCCCGGTGCGGCTTCTCGCTCCAGGAGGATGGTTGCTGCAGTAGGGCCTCCTGGGCTTCGCTGGAGGTCTCCGCTTCTCGGAATGGGGCCCTGACCCGCGGCTGGCAAACATTTGCCCATGCGCGCAGCCTAAGCCGGTGGTGCACCCTGCACTTCAAGTTCGATGGCGACGCGAGCCTCTACGTGAGGGTGTTCGGGGAAGACGGTCGCCGCGCTGGGTGCTGCCCTGAAGATGGTGACCGCGGCCGCCTGCCCAGCCTTGGTACTGACCAGTATGAAGACGGCGACAGGCGTACCGGCGGCGGTGCTCGGGGTTCGCCAAGCTTCGGCGACACTCCCTCAGGCAGCAGCTCCTCCAGCGATGGCCGCGACCAGCCCCCGTGCCGTCGCGCCCGCCTGGGTGAAGGTAGCGGGTCAGCCCGCCGTTGCGCCTCGGTGAAGCGAGAGGAGGGACCCGCCTGAGCCCTAGGAGCAGCTCGAGCTTTCGCTGTAGGTTGGTGCCGGACAAGCCGTGCCCATTTTGTTTTTCTTCTTCCCCTGCGCAGAAAAAAGAAGGTAGTATACAGCCCCGCGGGGGTCGTGTTAGAACTGTTGCTATTAATTATCGCGCCGCTTCCGCTATTCCTGCGCTATGTTTCCGCATCGTGTTCCCATGTGCGGGAATCATTTTAGCTCGGTGGGGATCGACGCGGTCCTCGCCTCCCGAGGCCGAGGCCTCGCCGTGCGCTTCATGCCCTGCAAGGATTAGCAGGAGGGGTAACCTTTGGTCTTGGTTGTGGGGGCGATCGGCCCAGGTCCTGGCGCTCGTGTCGCGATGCCCGTGGGGCACGGACTGGGAGGGGTGCTCCCGCAGAGGACTCGGATAGGAAAGCTCCAAACGACCGGGGCAGAAAACACTCGCGAGGGCGCCCGCGAACCTCCCTCGCGAGACTTGAGCAAGAGAAAACGAGGCAAGCGAGTGAAAAAGATAAAGAGTCACAAGCCAGGGATGCCAACAGCTCAATTAAAACTTCAAACGGGAATAAACACGCCAACTGTGGAAAGCAAATGAAAAAGCCGCGTCCGGCACCTATTCTAGTATTCGACGTCTTCTCACCAGCGCGGAGCTAAGTGCTGCCACTAGGCATGGGCGAGAGCCCCCGAGGCCCGAGGGCGGCACTCCGGAGACTCCGGGGCGTGTACAGCCCCACTCATTATTACGTGAGAGTGTCATGGGCAGCGAGCTTCACAGGCATTTGCCTTCTTCACAGGCACCGGGCCTTTCCCAAAATGCGGCAGCTTCACAGGCATTGGCCTTCTTCACAGGCACCGGGCCTTTCCCAAAACGCGGCAGCTTCACAAGCATTGGCCTTCTTCACAGGCACCGGGCCTTTCCCAAAACGCAGCAGCTTCACGCGCATTGGCCTTCTTCATAGGCACCGGGCCTTTCCTAGGCGCTAGGCCTCACTCAGGGATAAAACCTCCGGAGATGTTGTCTGTTCCATGTGTTCTGGATGGGCGCCCCCTCCGGGGTCTCCAAGCACGCGGAGCCAATCCTGGAAACATGAACAACCTTGAACGGGCCCTCCCACATGGGAGAGAGCTTGTGCAACCCCTCCCTGGAGAGAACCCGTCTGAGCACGAGATCCCCTACCTCAAGAGTTCTGGGGCGGATGTTGCGGCAGTGGTATCGTCGTAGCACCTGTTGATACCTTGCCGCTCGCAGTGCGGCTTCTCGACGGTGTTCCTCCCCCAGCACGAGATCCGTCCCCCTCATGGCATCCTGCTGCGTCTCATCGAACGACGGGACCCGTGCGGAGCGACGCCTGACCTCGTGAGGGAGAACAACCTCTGCTCCGTAGACGAGGAAGAACGGGGTCTCGCCAGTCGACTTGGTCGCAGTTGTGCGGATTGACCACAGCACGGACTGGAGCTCGTCATACCTGCCCCTGCCACAGGCTTCCAGCTTCTTCTTGAAGGTCTTGGCTTTGAGGCCCCTCAGGACCTCCGCGTTGGCTCGCTCGGCTTGGCCGTTGCTCCAGGGGTGTGCTACCGAAGCGTAACATATCTGCGTTCCAAGGTTAGCACAGTACATTTTGAAGAGATTACTGGTGAATTGCGAACCGTTATCGATGATGATGCGGTTAGGCACCCCAAATCGGCTCACGAGGCCCTTGATGAACTTGACTGCGGAGCCCACCGGGATTGTGCGGACAGCTTCCACCTCAGCCCACTTGGTGAACTTGTCCACAACGACGTAGAGGTAGCGATAGTCCCCCGGCGTCCGAGGAAACGGGCCCAGAATGTCCAGCCCCCAAACTACGAACGACCATGAGAGGGGTATAGTCTATAGACCCCCCACAGGCTGATGGATCTGCCTAGCGTGAAACTGGAAGGCCTCGCAAGCCTTCACTAGCTCAACGGCGTCGCTGAGTGCTGTGGGCCAGTAGAATCCACTACGGAACGCCTTGCCGACGAGGGTTCGTGACGATGAGTGGTGCCCACAGTCTCCGCCGTGTATGTCCGCCAGCAGCTCCTTTCCTTCCTCTCGGGAGATGCAACGTAGGGACACATCATTTGGCCGCTTCCTGTAGAGCTCTCCATCCTTGATGCAGTAGGCTGTGGCCTGCCGCGCCACACGCTCCGCCTCCTCCTCGTTCTCCGGCAGGGTCCCTTGCATCAAGTAGTTCTTGAGCTCCGGGATCCAACACCCTTCCTGAGGTTCCAACGCCAGAAGCAGGCGCGCCCCTGAGGCCGGGCCGCAGACCGGAGCTCCTGAGGCAGGCGGCTGAGGGAGCTCCTCCCTTGGTTGCGCCGTGCTCGACAGTGACGGCACCGCCGAGGGTTTGAAGAGCCGCTCCTCGAAGACGCCATGCTCCTGAGGCAGCCGCCTAGATGCCCTCTTGGCAATGTCATCAGCCTCCTGATTGGTGCCGCAAGGCACGTTCTGCAACTCCAGCCCCCAAAACCGTTTCTCCATCTTGCAAACCTCAGCGAGGTAGGCTTCCATGTGCTCGTCCTTTGGCTCGTATATCTTGTTGGAGAAGTTGAAAAGGAGCTGCGGATCGCCCTTGATGATGAGGCGCTTCACCCCTAAGGCAATTGCGGCTTTCAAGCCTGCTATCAGGCCTTCGTACTCAGCTATGTTGTTGGAGACCTTTCCCCCGTGCTGGAAGCAGAGTTGTACTGCATAGTAGAGTTTGTCCTGGGTAGGGGATACGAGCACTGCGCCAGCTCCTGCGCCGTGTCGGGAGAATGCCCCGTCGAAGTACATGACCCAACCATCCGGTGCTTCGCTTCCCGGGGAAAGTGATCGGTCCTCGCCTGCCTCTAGACCTGGTGCTTCTGTCCATTCTGCCATGAAATCTGCCAGTGCGGCTCCCTTGATGACTCTGGTTGTACTGAATTCTAGCTGAAATGCTTGTAGTTCAATGTTCCATTCAGCGACTCTCCCAGCTGAGTTCGGGCTCCTGAGTACTCTTTCCAAGGGGTATGCTGAGACGACTTTGATGGGATGGCCTTGGAAGTAGTGCCGCAGCTTGCGTGAGGCCACTAATAGCGCGAGGAGGAGTTTTTGAGGCATGGGATACCGTGCCCTTGCGTCCCGTAGCACCATGCTGATGAAGTACACGGGATGCTCGACGAGGTTGAGGGTGCTGGCGCAGCTTGCATCCTCCAGAGGTCGAGGCGTCTCCTGAGACGATGGAGCCCCCAGTGCTTGGTCGCCTGAAGAGGCCTCTCCTGCTCCAGGTGCGCTCTCCTGCTGTGGTTATTCCTTTCCGGCTGCAGTCGTGGGCTTCGCGAGACCCTCCTGGCTTTGCCTTGCTTCAGTCCGGACAGCTGATGCGGCCTTGGAACAGTGCTCCTCCCTGACCGCCACCAAGGCTGCGCTAGCGGAGTAGGGGGTGGCCGCAAGGTAGAGCACTAGGGGCTCCTGAGGACGCGGAGCTACCATCATTGGTGGGTTGGTGAGGTACCTCTTGAGGTCTTGGAATGCCTTGTCGACCTCTTCAGTCCATTCGAAGGGGCCCTTCTTCTTCATCAGCTTGAAGAAGGGCAGTGCTCGTTCCCCCAGCTTGGAGATGAAGCGCCCCAGTGCAGTTACACGCCTGGTGAGCTTCTGCATTTCCCTGAGGGTCCTTGGCGGGCTCATGTCCTCGACCGCCTTGACCTTCTCCGGGTTGGCCTCGATGCCCCTGTGGGACACGAGGAAACCCAGGAGCTTGCCTGAGGGGAACCCAAACACGCACTTCTCCGGGTTGAGCCGTAGGTCCACTTCGTTGAGGCTCGCAAAGGTTTCTTCCAGGTACTGTATCAGGGTTTTTGCCTCCCGAGACTTCACCACAATGTCGTTGACGTAGGCTTTAGCGTTCCTCCCGAGCTGCCGGCCCAAGGCAGTGTGCATCAGCCGCTGAAAGGTTTCCCCTGCGTTGCGCAACCCAAATGGCATGCACGTATAGCAATACACTCCACATGGGGTCAGGAAAGCCGTCTTCTCCACGTCTTCCACCGCCATCGTGATCTGGTGGTAGCCCGAGAAGGCATCTAGGAAGCACAATAGGTCGCACTCTGCGGTGGAGTCGACTATCTGGTCGATGCGGGGGAGCGGAAATGGATCCTGCGGGCAGACATTGTTGAGGTTGGTGAAGTCGACACACATGCGCTCCTTTCCTCCCTTTTTTGGCACAACGACCGGATTAGCCAGCCAATCAGGGTAGCGGACCTCGGGGATAACCCCTGCCGCTTCTAGTTTCCGGGTCTCTTGAATGATGAAAGCTTGGTTCTCAGCGGACTGCCGCCTCGCCTTCTGCTTCACAGGGCGCACATTGGGGCACACGTTGAGGTGATCCTCAATCACACTCCTCGGGACCCCTGCTAACTGATCAGGTTCCCACGCGAACACCTTCTTGTTTGCGCGCAGGAACCTCACCAGGGCCTTCTCCTGCTCGGTCTCAAGGTTGGCTCCTATGGTGAAGATGGCGTTAGTGGATCCGTCCTCGTCGACCGGTACCTTCTTGGTTTTTGCCTTGTCTTGGGTGAATAGCTGCTTCTTTTTAGCCGGCGTAGCCCCCTTGGGCTCAAGGGCGTCGGTGCTAGCGGGCTGTGCCAGCGCGGCTGCCCTGAAAACAAGCTGGAGCACCTGCAGCGCATCCCTTGTGTCTCCTGACACGGTAAGGACACCGTTGCTCCCGGGCATCTTCATGAGGTTGTACGCCGGGTGAGTTGTTGCCATGAACTGAGCCAAGGCCGGATAGCCGAGGATGGCGTTGTAGGGGAGGCCGATGGGGGCGATGTCAAAGTCGATCAGCTCCGTGCGGAAGTTGTCGTGGGTACCAAAGGTCACTGGGAGGCGGATCTGCCCAAGGAGGCGGTGGAACCGACTCCGACGCCCAAGAAAGGCCTGCTGGGTTGGAGCCGCTCCAGTGGAATGCGGAGGAGGCTGAAGGCCTCCACCGAGAGCACGTTGAGGCAGGCACCGCCGTCGATGAGGGTCCTGGTGACAGCCACTTGGCAGATGGTGGGGGTGCACAGCATCGGAAGCACGCCCGAACTGATGGGGTTGAAGGGGTGATCATCCGAGTCGAAGGTCAGATCAGCCTCGGGCGCCACCCAGCCCAGCGGGGCTTCTCGGCGCTTGGAGGCGGTGCTGATCCGGCGGGTGAACGGCTTGACGTGATTGCTCGAGGGTGGTGCCTGGGAGCCACCCAGGAGAGCTCCAACAACGGGCGGCACTGGTGCGCTATAACGGGCGAGGAAGAGGTCGCGCAGCTCCTCCCAGGATGTCACAGAAGCCGTCGGTAGGTGGAGGAGCCACATGCGCGGGGCGCCGGTGAGGGCCATGGGTAGCCAGTTGGCCATCACCCGGTCGTCGCCCCGACTTTGAGGATGGCCTCCTCATACGCCAACAGGAAAACCAACGGGTCCGTCACGCTGTTGTAGCGCGGTGGCATCTCGGGCTTGAACTTGCGTGGCCACTGCACCTGTCGCAATGTGGGGGCCAAGGCCTGGAGCCCCCTGGCTCCAGCGCCGGCAT
This sequence comes from Triticum timopheevii, assembly GCA_963921465.1. Classification (NCBI taxonomy): domain Eukaryota; kingdom Viridiplantae; phylum Streptophyta; class Magnoliopsida; order Poales; family Poaceae; genus Triticum; species Triticum timopheevii. The sequence continues at coordinate 395,278,786 of OY997270.1, forward strand.
CTGTTGCCGGAGCGGGCGGCGCGTTGCTCGCCATGGGGACGGGACGTGATGTTGGTGCAGAGCGGGTCGTCGGAAGGGAGAACTCCGGCGCACCCCTACCTGGCGTGCCAAATGTCGGATTTCGGGTTCCGGCTGACCCTTAAGGTTCGAACTCTGGGGTGCGCGTGGAGATCTCTCCCCTATCGATCTACGTCCGATCTCCTCGCGCGATCTAAGCTGGAAATGATGAACAACACAAGGGACATGAGATTTATACTGGTTCGGGCCACCGTTGTGGTGTAATACCCTACTCCAGTGTGTGGTGTGGTGGATTGCCTCAGGGGCTGAAGATGAACAGTACAGAGGAAGAACAGCCTCGCGAGAGGTGTTCTTGAGCTGGTGCGGTGTGTTCTACTTGGTATCTCTATCCGATCCGATGGATGCCTCTCTCCATGCCTCTACTATGTGGTGGCTAACCCTATTTATAGAGGCCCTGGGCCTCTCCCCAAAATAATGAGCGGGGAGGGCACCAACAATTGGCCATTTTGAAGGGGAACATCTAGTACATGTTATCCTGACCAAAGGTGGTCTTCGGCTGCCAAAAGCACTGGTGATGACGCTGTCTTGGACTCCACGGTGACCTCCATCCTGCCGCTCTGCTGGTCTTGGTCTCGTTGCACCAAAATGGTAACCTTTGCCTGATGCCTTGGCCTGTGCCTGCCCCCTTTGCACCGAAGGGGAAACAAGGACACTATGCAGGCAAGCGCCCGCCTGGTCTCGATCGTCATGGCTTGCGTCACGGGCTCCTCGCGAGGTGCCCCTGCCTTGATCTCTCCGCCTCCACGCGAGCCTGCCTGATGAGGCCGCCCCTGAGGAAGCTTCCTGTCGTCCGCCCCGCAAGGCTTGGCTCCTCGCGAGGGTCTTGAACTTGAGCTGATAAAGCTGGGCCGCACTGGGCCCCCACTTGAGCCACGCCACAAGCCCCCGCAGGCAAGTCTAGGGACCCCCGTTCCCAGAACGCTGACACCATAGTTAGTAGCTAGATGGCTTCTTCTCTCTTTTTGGATCTCAATACAATGTTCTCCCCCTCTCTCCTGGAGATCTATTCGATGTAATCTTCTTTATGTGGTGTGTTTGTTGAGACCGATGAATTGTGGGTCTATGATCAAGTCTATCTATGAACAATATTTGAATATTCTAGGAATTCTTTTATGTATGATTGGTTATCTTTGCAAGTCTCTTCGAATTATCAGTTTGGTTTGGCCTACTAGATTGGTTTTTCTTGCAATGGGAGAAGTGCTTAGCTTTGGGTTCAATCTTGCGGTGTCCTTTCCCAGTGGCAGTAGGGGCAACAAGGCACGTATTGTATTGTTGCCATCGAGGATAACAAGATGGGGTTTTTATCATATTGCATGAATTTATCCCTCTACATCATGTCATCTTGCTTAAGGCATTACTCTGTTTTCTTGAACTTAATACTCTAGATGCATGCTGGATAGCGGTCGATGAGTGGAGTAATAGTAGTAGATGCAGGCAGGAGTCGGTCTACTTGTCTCGGACGTGATGCCTATATACATGATCATACCTAGATATTCTCATAACTATGCTCAATTCTGTCAATTGCTCAACAGTAATTCGTTCACCCATCGTAAAATACTTATGCTCTTGAGAGAAGCCACTAGTGAAATCTATGACCCTTGGGTCTATCTTTATCATATTAATCTCCCAACACTTTATTATTGCTTTGCTTTTTTACTTTGCCTTTTATTTTACTTTGCATCTTTATACCAAAAACACCAAAAATATTATCTATCATCTCTATCCGATCTCACTCTCGTAAGTGACCGTGAAGGGATTGACAACCCCTAATCGTGTTGGTTGCGTGGAGCTATTTGTTTTGTGTAGGTCCGAGGGACTCGCGCGTAGCCTCCTACTGGATTGATAGCTTGGTTCTCAAAAACTAAGGGAAATACTTACTCTACTCTGCTGCATCACCCTTTCCTCTTCAAGGAAATCCAACGCAGTGCTCAAGAGGTAGCAGGAAGATTTCTGGCGCCGTTGCTGGGGAGTCTACGCAAAAGTCAACATACCAAGTACCCATCACAATCCCTTATCTCTCGCATTACATTATTTGCCATTTGCCTCTCGTTTTCCTCTCCCCCACTTCACCCTTGCCGTTTTATTTGCCCTCTCTTTTCTATTTGCCTTTTTCTCGCTTGCCTTTTGTTTGCTCGTGTGTTGGATTGCTTGCTTGTCATGATGGCTCAAGATAATACCAAATTGTGTGACTTTACCAATACCAACAATAATGATTTCCTTAGCACTCCGATTGCTCCTCTTACCAACACTGAATCTTGTGAAATCAATACTGCTTTGTTGAATCTTGTTATGAAAGATCTATTCGCCGGCCTTCCTAGTGAAGATGCCGCTACTCATCTGAATAGCTTCGTTGATTTGTGTGATATGCAAAAGAAGAAAGATGTTGATAATGATATTGTTAAATTGAAGCTATTCCCTTTTTCGCTTAGAGATCGTGCTAAAGCTTGGTTTTCATCTTTGCCTAAAAATAATATTGATTCTTGGAACAAGTGCAAAGATGCTTTTATGTCTAAGTATTTTCCTCCCGCTAAGCCCTGGTGTTTGAATTTCATTCCCATCTCTTGCATGGGACCTAGAAATTCACCCAAGGACACATATTAGATTTTTCAACCAACCTTAGTGCATTGGAGCATGTGCTTGTAGTTCAAATTTTAATTAGGCACATAAAATGCCTAGGAAACCCAGTTAATGCAGAAAAATGTCCAAACGAACCCTGAAAAATCACAAAAATTGACACAACACTCCCGTTGTTCTATGTTGACACTAGAAAATATTTGAAAGCAATAAGAGGCAATGGATATCGTTTCGTCGCCAAAGCTGGGACGTTCCCTATCGAAACCATCATGCTTGTTGTGAGAAGCTCTGGTTTGTGAGAAGCTTATACCCGAACCTGCCCCAAACGGGACAATTTTTTTACCATGGCATGTTGATGCCGCTCCGTGATAGCATGCCAAATTTCATGAATTTCAGACGAGTTTTGGATTTACTAGAATTTAAAAACCAGGCATCTCAATGTTTTGCCGGTAATCAACAGTGCCCTGGTGTTTGAATTTCATTCCCATCTCTTGCATGGGACCAAGAAATTCACCCAAGGACACACATGTGATTTTTCAACCAACTTTAGTGCATTGGTGCATGTGCTTGTAGTTCAAATTTGAATTATGCACATAAATGCCTAGAAAACCCAGTTAATATATAAAAAGGCCAAATGAACCGCGAAAAATTCCAAGATTGAACACAACACTCCTGTTGTTCTATGTTGACACTAGAAAATATTTGAAAGCAATAAGAGGCAAAGGATATCGTCATGTCACCAAAGGTGGTACGTTCCCAATCGAATCCATCATGCTTGTTGTGGGAAGCTCTGGTTTGTGAGAAGCTTATACTCGAACCTGCCCCTAATGGGACACAATTTTCACCATGGCATGTTGATGCCGCTCCATGATAGCATGCCAAGTTTTATGAATTTCAGACGGGTTTTGGATTTACTAGAATTTAAAAACCAGGCATCTCAACGTTTTGCCGGCAATCGACAGTGCCATGGTGTTTGAATTTCATTCCCATCTCTTGCATGGGACCTGGAAATTCACCCAAGGACACACATGTGATTTTTCAACCAACTTTGGTGCATTGGAGCATGTGCTTGCAAGTATCGAGTGAAAACAACAATTCGATGAAAATCTGGAAACTAATGGCATGGGTCGTTGGATCAAGAGCGAAGGGTAGAGATGAAACGTGGGATTCCTAATAGGTCACTTAACCCCCTTTTACACATAACCCCCTCCCCTGATTAACTAGTTCAATTCCCTTGATCCTGCTGGCTCGCTCTAAACCTAGGCTTGCTCCATGGCAGCGCCACCACATCTTGGTGCCCAACGATCGTGACCCGGCGGTGCGGCACTCTCCCCACGCGACGGAGACCCGGCAACATGGCGCTCTCCTCCACGCCCCGGAGCATCAGCGGCGCGGTGCTCTCCGCCACGCCTCGGAGCATCAGTGGCGCGACAGTCTCCCCGCCCTGACAACAGCAGCTAGGGGGCCCCCGCGACAGGATCGGCTTCTGTGGCATGGTGCTGGTTCCATGTGAGGATGAATCGGGGCAGCTACTTTGCGACATGACCAGCGTGTGCCGGTGTGGAGAAGTGCTTCCTGCTGTATATGAAGACTGCTTCCTGCTGTATATTAAGTATCTGAATTTTGCAACTTTATTGTATCTAAAATAGCTTTACTCGATGGTGTTATCGAGCTGAGCAAAGGCATGTTTGTTGTTTACTAAGGATAGGAGAGGAGAATCTAGTAGTAGTATGAGCTTCTCATGTAATTTCTGAAAATAGTGTTTCTGAACACAATGTATACAACCATACTGAATATTGGCATGTACAGAGATGTGAAATATTTATCAAGCAAGGCTATGTAAACATTTGGTGTCTGAATATATTGACTGGATGGTGTGCTTCAATGCATACTCACTAAGTGAGATGAGAAATTCCAAGTTGAGATACACCTCTAAAGTAGGCTGGTATCCATGAGTCACGAATTTCATATCTCCTAGCAAACCATGTGTTTTCTTCAAGACCAAATTCAGAAATCATGGAAGACCACTTTGCCTCAAATTCAGCTGGGCTTTCAGAACCTCATACACATGCATTAACTGAGTTGTAAAAATGCTCATCCTCTTTCAATGAAGGACCAACCTTTTCTGGAAGCTTTCTCATTATGTGCTACATGCATAACCTATGGATTGTGTTTGGCATAACTATATCAATGGCAGCTTCATGCTAGCATCTTCATCGGTTACTATAAGCCTCGCGGCTGCCCCATCCATGGCTTTCAAAAATGTTCCAAACACCCATTTGTAAGACTCTTCTTTCTCATCAACAATCAAGGCAGCACCATAGAAAACAGATTCCATATGGTGGTTTATTCCCGTGAATGGACAAAAAATCATCTTGTACTAATTTGTGCTGTATGTTGAGTCAAAAGACACCACTTCTCCAAATAAAGCATAATTCTTTCTACAAAATGCACCTGCCCAAAACACACGTTTCAATTGATTTTTATCATCCAGAACATACTCAAAGAAGAACCCTGGGTTGATTTGCTTCCTCTTTCTGAGGTTGTCAATAAAGATTTGAGCATTTGTATCCTTGAAAGTACTTCTCATGTCACGGTGATAATTCTGCAAGTCTCTCTTTGTGCACCCCACAAACTGAAATCCACCCTCACCAACACAAAGCAATCAAAAGGCTCCAGATGTCCAATACTAGCTGCATGACATGTAAATAGTGTGGTCTTGGCCTTCTCGCTGACTTCTCTATTAGACTTGATTAAATGTTGCTTGGTGGGTGTGATTTATTGATGGGTGTGTTCTTCGTGAAAATCTGATATTGAGTATTTGCCATCCTGCATACACTTGACAGTTATCATGGCTTCACAACCACATCTAGTAATCTTTCTTGCATGTGTTCTTATCTTCCCTCCCTTCAAATCCTTCTTGTGTTCCTCCTCCATCTTCGTTCGGAAACCTTCTTTCGAACAAAGAAATCGCCTCCGGACCACCACATCATCTATGGTCTTTTTCTGCCCAATTCTGACTGAAAATCCAACATTGTGTGCATAAGCCTTGTAAAAATTCTCAACATCTTCCATACTATCAAATGTCATACCCAAGGCTGGTTTTAAGTTATCATCACAATCGAGAGTACATGTTGAACCCTGAAATTACATGATGCATTGGTCGCAAAAGTTAGTGAATGTTAAAGAAATTTGTAAAAAATTATGGTGATAACGACACTCACACAAAATGGGCCGCTGGTAGCTCTCTTTTTAGGGGTGCTGAAGTTCTCAAGTATGATTGGGGGAGGACGTATTTCCATATCACGGTGTCGTTTGTCAGTGCATTCATGGTTTTGCAAAGCAATATCACATGCTAACTTGAGCTCATTCTGTTGCAAGCACATAGGGATTACCATGACATGTTCATTGGAATTAAAAAATGATCATACAGGGGGTAAGGACTGAGCACACAAGTTCATATCAATTTACAGAGAAAGGCACTATGATGGCACGTTCATTAGAATTCAGAAAAAACAGAGATGCATCATACATGGATTGGTCAGGGACTTACATCTATACAGATACGGGGAGGAGGGGGCATGGAAGGAGAGAGAGGGCGACACGGTCTTTAGGGAGCGCCTCCATGAACTCCGACAGAGAAGGTTGTGGCCTCGGAGGCAATCGCGGCATTACCTATGGGGGTATGGGAGGGTACATAGGAGCGACAAGAGCAGCAGAGAGGAGGGGTGGCGGCACCACATGGTCTGAAGGGCGGGGCACCATGATCTCCGGCGGCGAAGGATGGGGTGCCATGGTCTCCGGCGGTGAAGGACGGGTCCTCGCCGGTGATGGCGCCATGCCCTTACCTAGATCGAAGATGAATCGTTCGAAGACGAACAGACAAAGGGGCGCTAGGATTTCTCTAATCGTAGGACTTAATGAGGGGTTATGTGTAAAAGGGGGTTAAGTGACTTGTTAGGAATCCCATGTTTCATCTCTACCCTTCGCTCTTGATCCAACGACCCATGCCATTAGTTTCCAGATTTTCATTGAATTGCTGTTTTCACTTGATACTTCGCCAAAAAGCCTTTGAATTATGCACATAAAATGCCTAGAAAACCCAGTTAATGTATAAAATGGCCAAACGAACCCCGGAAAATTCCAAGATTGAACACAACACTCTTGTTGTTCTATGTTGACACTTGAAATTTTTTGAAAGCAATAAGAGGCAACGGATATCGTCTCGTCCCCAAAGGTGGTACGTTCCCTATTGAAACCATCATGCTTGTTGTGAGAAGCTCTGATTTGTAAGAAGCTTGTACCCAAACCTGCCCCAAATGGGACAAAATTTTCACCACGGCATGTTGACGCCGCTCCATGATAGCATGCCAAGTTTCATGAATTTCAGACGAGTTTTGGATTTACTAGAATTTAAAAACCAGGCATCTCAACATTTTGCCGGCAATCAACAACGCCCTGGTGTTTGAAATTCATTCCCATCTCTTGCATGGGACCTAGAAATTCACCCAAGGACACACATGTGAATTTTCAACCAACTTTGGTGCATTGGAGCATGTGCTTGTAGTTCAAATTTGAATTATGCACATAAAATGCCTAGAAAACCCAGTTAATGTATAAGAAGGCCAAACGAACCCCGAAAAGTTCCAAGATTGAACACAACACTCTTGTTGTTCTATGTTGACACTAGAAAATTCTTGAAAGCAATAAGAGGCAACGGATATCCTATCGTCCCCAAAGGTGGTACGTTCCCTATCGAAACCAACATGCTTGTTCTGAGAAGCTCTGATTTGTGAGAACCTGATACCCAAACTTGCCCCAAATGGGACAAAATTTTCACCACGGCATGTTGATGCCGCTCCATGATAGCATGCCAAGTTTCATGAATTTCAGACGAGTTTTGGATTTACTAGAATTTAAAAACCAGGTATCTCAACGTTTTGCCGGCAATCAACAGTGCCCTGGTGTTTGAAATTCATTCCCATCTCTTGCATGGGACCTAGAAATTCACCGAAGGACACACATGTGATTTTTCAACCAACTGTAGTGCATTGGAGCATGTGCTTGTAGTTCAATTTGAATTATGCACATAAAATGCCTAGAAAACCCAGTTAATATATAAAAAGGCCAAATGAACCCCGAAAAATCCATTCCCATTTCTTCCATGGGACCTAAGCATGCACTGAAGGACACATATTTGATTTTTCTACCAATTTGTATGCACCGGAGCATGTGCATGTAGTTTAATTTTGAATTGTGCACCTGAAATGGCTAGAAAACCAGTTTAATGTATGAAATGTCCAAACCTACCCTGAATAATTCCAATTCTTTAACGATACACATACAGTTGCATGTTCACTGCAGATAAAAGGTCTAGCAATTCAAACACCGTCCATTGCCGTTGTGACCCCATTTTGTAATTCAAATCAAGTAGATCCCACACAGTTTATTCTCACCAACCATGTGAGATGTAGTATAAAATATCTTGGAGCACCGTTGGTGTATAGTACGGCTATGGCTTACGCGAGAAAGTGCGTCGGCTACAGTCCACAGCTGATGTGTCAAGCACATTAGCTCGCTCCCTCAAACTCCCGCCTCTGCATTCCTCTCTGCTTCAGTCCCTTGATTCAAATTTTCAGTAGCCCTGGCATTTTACTCCCGCCTCTGCATCCTTCGCAATCTCAAAAATATTTGCTCGCCCTTGATCCAAATTTTCAGTAGCCCCGCCTTGTTACTCCCGCCTAGTAAAATTTTCAGTTGCCGCAGTATTTCCTCAAACACAACCTCCGCTCACACAGACACACACAACCCTCGGAACCATTGGTAGGTCGCCGCCATCACCGGCGCCTCCATCCTCAACCTCTGCCTGTGTGCCGGGAGCGTGAGTAGCCAATGGCCAAAATAAGGTTTATCGCGGCCTTTTTGTCCGATGCCGGTGAGGTGGCTGCCGAGGTGTCCCCGTCGTCCTCCGCGGGCCCAATCCGCCATCGCCGGTCCCCTGGTCCGCTGGCTGCCACACCCCTATGCCGGTTCGAGGACTTCCCTGTCCTCCCCTGGACCCGGCAGCCGACGAAGTCCTACCTCGGGGTCCGGCAGCGGCGGTGGGGGACGTGGGTCATCGAGATTACAGATCGAGAGACCCACACCCGCCGGTGGCTCGGTAGCTTCCACACGGCCCAGCTCGCGACCATGGAGTACGACCGCTGGCAGGTCCGCTACCATGGCGTGGCGGCTATGCTCAATTTCCCCTACGTCTGGTCCACCTCGTTCCGCCGGATCCAGGGGTGGTGAGCTCGGCTATGGTGCGGGAGGACCACGAGGTGTGGGAGCGTCTCGAGGCCGAGGCCGCCGACGGAGCGGGCGATCTTTGCCGGCACGGAGGGCGGCGAGGTTATCGTGCTCTCCTCCGATGACGAGGTCGAAGGCGGCGAGGACGGTGGCGTGGAGGGCAGCGAGGTTATCACGCTCTCCTCTAATGACGAGGTCGAAGGCGGCAGCGATGGCGGCATGGAGGGCATCGAGGTGGGCCACCAGGACGAGGAGATCGACGTCGATGAGTGGAGGAGTGCCTTCCCCAATGACCCCAACGACGCTACTGGCCCAGACCTGACTCGCGACACACCGTACATGACGAGGAAGGATTGGCTCGACCTCTACTTCGACCGAAAGTAGTTTAGCTTAGTTTAAATTTATGTTTTATGTTCGGTTGTGCAAAACTATCTATGTTTATGCTTGAATGCATGCTACTTTCGGTTGAACCTGCTTTGAACTTGATCAAATTGAAGTTTACAACCTTAAGTTTAGGGGATCGACTAGAAAAGGCCAAAAATTGCTGGAGTATATATATATATATCCACTAAGGGTTTTAGTCCTTTAACTTTTTAAGGATCGCCTAGAGATGTCCTCATGACTTGTTTATTTCAGTTCTTCACAATGTGATGCTCTATATGTGCAACTATTTACTGTGCAGTTCAATTTCATCAATAATAGTTTCAACAATACCACTATGAATTACGATATTTGGTTGCTGTTGAGGATATTGCAGTTAACATGCCTTTTCATTTTTCAATTTTTGTTTAGCAACATGCATTGTACTGAATGACTAAATATGCAATCCCAGGCTACATATTAACAAGGAAGAGTGTTACCTTAATGTTCTGATGATGTCTAGATATACATGTAATAAAATCTTATATAATGGGATGGATGGAATGTTGTACTACATCATTTTTCAATTGTTTTTTAGCTTCTAATATTAACTTGGTGCTTTTAGGTACATATATCATTGCGAAAGATCCACACTTCGACCCTTTCTGCGCATGGGGCAATGAGATATTCATGAACCAGCATCAAGTGAGGAAACTGATAAAGATTGTTACTAAAATGTGTCAAAAGATGTCAATCGAACTATTTGTTTACACTTTATGCAAGACAACAACAAACTGCAGGATGGTAAGTAAGAACCCTGTAGCCTTCTTTTTACTGCCCGTAATGAGTTGTGTTAGATGACAATATCTGAATCTTTTTTCTTTTGCAGTGGATCCTGAAGCAGTTTACTCAAGATTACCTCTCAAACTACATGATTGGCGGCCGGCCATCACAAGGGGTTGGACTAGAGTCATGCATGCCTTCTGCATCCAGGAGAGCATAATAGGGCCATTCCGCTTCACCTTGTTCAGCAACTAGAATGTCTGTTGCCTCTTTCTTTACCATCTGTAATAGTACTAGTATAGAACCCTGGTACATCATTCTTTATTTGGTGCTTCTGTAATTCTTAAACATATGTACCTGTGAATCGGATAATGCATTGGTTGTTCGAACCTGATGGATATGAATAAAGCTATAGGCTACTTTCAAGTTTAAATTAGGTGCAATTTTAAATAGCAGCAATTAAATTAGGGCGAAATTACGTTGTGCAGGTCATTATAGCACACACGGTTGGTAAAACACAAACGTTTGCGATATACACCATAATCCAAGATGGTTCACAGAGAGGAACTGTGTGCAAGCATGCACACAATTGTCGTTCTTAAAGCGTGTGTGATGTCAGACACTATCACATACGGTGCGGGAAAACTAAATGTGTGTGATTTTCTACCTATCGTACACGGTTTATAATCATGAACTGTTTGTGATGTGCCTGGCATCGTAAATCTCCCGTGCCTGGAATCTACCTAGAATCTGCGTGGACAGCTCCCGTGCCTAGAATCTGCCTGGTTTTAGGAAGAACCACAAAACTCCGACTGCGATGGCAATGCAAGCACAAACGAGTAGCAAGGATGAAGCATTTGGGATATTCGAGATATCGGAAACGGTTATACATGGACAACTGTATGCATCAAGGCTCCCTATCCCCGACGGTTTCTAGGTCGTGTGGGAAAGACCCCCTATCGCTCACACTCACTTGCCGACGGTTCCAAATGCCATCGCAGAAAGGGGTAAAAAACCGTTTGTTTAGGACCGACGCGCACCAGTGTGATCTATGGGTGTTAATCACATGGTGATGTGAACTATTGGTGTTAAATCACATGGTGATGCGAACTAGATTATTGACTCTAGTGCAAGTGGGAGACTTAAGAAAATATGCCCTAGAGGCAATAATAAAGTTATTATTTTTTATTTCCTTATATCATGATAAATGTTTATTATCCATGCTAGAATTTTATTAACCGGAAATTTGATACATGTGTGGATGCATAGACAAAACACCGTGTCCCCAGTGAGCCCCTACTTGACTAGCTCATTGATCAAAAGATGGTTAAGGTTTCCTGACCATGGACATGAGTTGTCATTTGCTAATGGGATCACATCATTAGGAGAATGATGTGATGGACAAGACCCATTCGTTAGCTTAGCATTATCATCCTTAAGTTTTATTGCTATTGTTTTCTTCATGACTTATACATATTCCTTTGACTATGAGATTATGCAACTCCCGAATACCGAAGGAATACCTTGTGTGCTATCAAACGTCACAATGTGAAAGGGTGATTATAAAGATGCTCTACAGGTATGTCCGAAGGTGTTTTGTTGGGTTGGCATAGATCGAGATTAGGATTGTCACTCCGAGTATCAGGACAGGTATCTCTGGGCCCTCTCGGTAATGCACATCATAATAAGCCTTGCAAGCAATGTGACTAATGAGTTAGTTACGAGATGATGCATTACAGAACGAGTAAAGAGACTTGCCGGTAACGAGATTGAACTAGGTATGAGGATACCAACGATCGAATCTCGGGCGAGTAACATACCGATGACAAAGGGAATAACATATGTTGTCATAACGGTTCGACCGATAGAGATCTTCGTAGAATATGTGGGAGCCAATATGAGCATCTAGGTTCCGCTATTGGTTATTGACCGAGGAGGTGTCTCGGTCATGTCTACATAGTTCTCGAACCCATATGGTCCGCACGCTTAACGTTCGATGACGATTTGTATTGAGTTATGTGTTTTGGTGACCGAAGATTGTTCGGAGTCCCGGATGAGATGACATGATGAGGAGTCTCAAAATGGTCGAGAGGTAAATATTGATATATTGGACGATGGTATTCGGACACCGGAATGGTTTCGGAGTGGTTCGGGTATTTTTCGGAGTACAGAGGGGTTACCGGAACCCCCCGGGGGAAGTAATGGGCCTACATGGGCCATAGGGGAGAGAGGAGGCAGCCCACAAGGGGTGGTCGCGCCCCCCTCCCATGGAGAGTCCGAATTGGACTAGGGGAGGGGGCGCGCCGCCCTTTCCTTCTCCTTCCCCCTTTCCCCCTCCAGAAGAAGGAAGGGGAGGCCTAATTGGACATGGAGTCCAAGTCGGTTTCCTCCCCCATGGCGCACCCCTTGGTCGGCCTCCTCCCTCTCCTCCTATATATACGGGGGCAGGGGCCAGGGGGCACCCCAAAGGACAACAGTTTTTTTCTTAGCCATGTGCTATGCCCCCCTCCACAGTTTACTCCTCCGGTCATAGCGTCGTAGTGCTTAGGCGAAGCCCTGTGCGGATCACATCACCATCACTGTCACCACGCCCTCGTGCTGACGAAACTCTCCCTCGACACTCTGCTGGATCAAGAGTTCGAGGGATGTCATCGAGCTAAACGTGTGATGAACTCGGGGGTACCGTACGTTAGGTACTTGATCGGTTGATCGCGAAGACGTTTGATGTCTACTACACAACCTTCTTCTTGTAGACGTTGTTGGGTCTCCAAGTGCAGAGGTTTGTAGGACAGTAGCAAATTTCCCTCAAGTGGATGACCTAAGGTTTATCAATCCGTGGGAGGCGTAGGATGAAGATGGTCTCTCTCCAGCAACCCTGCAACCAAATAACAAAGAGTCTCTTGTGTCCCCAACACACCCAATACAATGGTAAATTGTATAGGTGCACTAGTTCGGCGTAGAGATGGTGATACAAGTGCAATATGGATGGTAGATATAGGTTTTGTAAACTGAAAATATAAAAACAGCAAGGTAGCAAGTGGTAAAAGTGAGCGTAAACGGTATTGCAATGCAGAAACAAGGCCTAGGGTTCATACTTTCACTAGTGCAAGTTCTCTCAACAATAATAACATAGTTGGATCATATAACTATCCCTCAACATGCAACAAAGAGTCACTCCAAAGTCACTAATAGGGGAGGACAAATGAAGAGATTATGGTAGGGTACGAAACCACCTCAAAGTTATTCTTTCCAATCAATCTGTTGGGCTATTCCTATAAGTGTCACAAACAACCCTAGAGTTTGTACTAGAATAACACCTTAAGACACAAATCAACCAAAAGCCTAATGTCACCTAGATACTCCAATGTCACCTCAAGTATCCGTGGGCATGATTATACGAAATGCATCACACAATCTCAATTCATCTACTCAAATCAACACATAGAACCTCAAAGAGTGCCCCAAAGTTTCTACCGGAGAATCACGATGAAAACGTGTGCCAACCCCTATTCATAGGTTCATGGGCGGAACCCGCAAGTTGATCAACAAAACATACATCAAGTGAATCACGTGATATCCCATTGTCACCACAGATACGCACGGCAAGACATACATCAAGTGTTCTCAAATCTTTAAAGACTCAATCCGATAAGATTACTTCAAAGGGAAAACTCAATCCATTACAAGAGAGAAGAGGGGGAGAAGAAACATAAGATCCAACTATAATAGCAAAGCTCGTGATACATCAAGATCATGCCAAATCAAGAAAACGAGAGAGAGATCAAACACATAGCTACTGGTACATACCCTCAGCCCCGAGGGTGAACTACTCCCTCCTTGTCATGGAGAGCGCCGGGATGATGAAGATGGCCACCGGTGAGGGTTCCCCCCTCCGGCAGGGTGCCGGAACAGGGTCCCGATTGACTTTTGGTGGTTACAGAGGCTTGCGGCGGTGGAACTCCCGATCTAATATTTGTTCTGGAAGTTTTAGGATACGTGGGTATATATGGGTGAAAAAAGTACGTCGGTGGAGCTTTGGGGGCCCCACGAGGCAGGGGGCGCGCCCTAGGGGGGTGGGCGCGCCCCCCACCCTCGTGAGTACCTCCCTTGGCTCCTGACGTGGGGTCCAAGTCCATCCGGTAGGTTTCCTTCAGAAAATAACTTCTCTAGTTGATTTCGTTCCATTTCGACTCCGTCTGATATTCCATTTCTTCAAAACACTGAAATAGGCATAAAACAACAAATCTGGGCTGGGCCTCCGGTTAATAGGTTAGTCCCAAAAATAATATAAAAGTGGATAATAAAGCCCAATATTGCCCAAAACAGTAGGTAATATAGCATGGAGCAATAAAAAATTATAGATATGTTGGAGACGTATCAAGCATCCCCAAGCTTAATTCCTGCTCGTCCTCGAGTAGGTAAATGATAAAAAAGATAATTTTTGATGTGGAATGCTAGTTGGCATAATTTCAATGTAATTCTTCTTAATTGTGATATGAATATTCAGATTCGAAAGATTCAAGACAAAAGTTCATATTGACATAAAAATAATAATACTTCAAGCATACTAACTAAGCAATTATGTCTTCTCAAAATAACATGGCCAAAGAAAGTTCATCCCTACAAAATCATATAGTTTAGTCATGCTCCATTATCGTCACACAAGAATGCTCTCATCATGCTCAACCCCGATGACAAGCCAAGCAATTGTTTCATACTTTAGTAATCTCAAACTTATAAACTTTCACGCAATACATGAGCGTGAGCCATGGATATAGCACTATGGGTGGAATAGAATATGATGATGGGGGTTATGTGGAGAAGACAAAAAGGAGAAGATCTCACATGAACGAGGCTGATCAATGGGCTATGGAGATGCCCATCGATTGATGTTAATGCAAGGAGTAGGGATTGCCATGCAACGGATGCACTAGAGCTATAAATGTATGAAAGCTCAACAAAAGAAACTAGTGGGTGTGCATCCAACTTGCTTGCTCACGAAGACCTAGGGCACTTGAGGAGGCCCATCATTGGAATATACAAGCCAAGTTCTATAATGAAAAATTCCCACTAGTAAATGAAAGTGACAAAACAAGAGACTCTCTATCATGAAGATTATGGTGCTACTTCGAAGCACAAGTGCGGTAAAAGAAAGGATAGTAGCATTGCCCCTTTTTTCTTTTTTTTCTTTTTTTTCTTTTTTGGGCCTTCCTTTTTTTGGCCTTTCTCTTTTTTTTGGGACAATGCTCTATTGAATGATGATCATCACACTTCTATTTATTTACAACTCAATGATTACAACTCGATACTAGAACAAAGTATGACTCTATATGAATGCCTCCAGCGGTGTACCGGGATATGCAATAAATCAAGAGTGACATGTATGAAAGAATTATGAACGGTGGCTTTGGCACGAATACTATGCCAACTACATGATCATGCTAGCAATATGACAATGATGAATGTGTCATGATGAACAGAATGGTGGAAAGTTGCATGGCAATATATCTCGGAATGGCTATGGAAATGCCATAATAGGTAGGTATGGTGGCTGTTTTGAGGAAGATATAAGGAGGTTTATGTGTGAAATAACATATCATATCATGGGGTTTGGATGCACCGGCGAAGTTTGCACCAACTCTCGATGTGAGAAAGGGCAATGCATGGTACCGAAGAGGCTAGCAATGATGGAAGGGTGAGAGTGCGTATAATTCATGGACTCAACATTAGTCATAAAGAACTCACATACTTATTGCAAAAATCTACAAGCCATCAAAAACCAAAGCACTCCTAGGGGGGTAGATTGGTAGGAAAAGACCATCGCTCGTCCCCGACCGCCACTCATAAGGAGGACAATCAAATAACACCTCATGTTTCAAATTTGTTACATAACGTTTACCATACGTGCATGCTACGGGACTTGCAAACTTCAACACAAGCATTTCTCAAATTCACAACTACTCAACTAGCACGACTTTGATATTATTACCTCCATATCTCAAAACAATTATCAAGTATCAAACTTTTCTTAATATTCAACACACTCATAAGAATTCTTACAAATCTTGTATGCTTAGCATATTAGGATTATTTAAGAAAATTACCATGCTATTGAAGACTCTCAAAATAATATAAGTGAAGCATGAGATTTCATATATTTCTATAAAACAAATCCACCACCGTGCTCTAAAAGATATAAGTGAAGCACTAGAGCAAACAACAAACTACTCCAAAAGATATAAGTGAAGATCAATGAGTAGTCGAATAATTATGCAACTATGTGAAGACTCTCCCATTTAATAATTTCAGATATTTGTACTTTATTCAAACAGCAAGCAAATCTAAAGAAAATAAAATGACGCTCCAAGCAAAACAAATATCATGTGGTGAATAAAAATATAGCTCCAAGTAAAGTTACCGATGAACGAAGACGAAAGAGGGGATGCCTTCCAGGGCATCCCCAAGCTTAGACGCTTGCTTATCCTTGAATATTACCTTGGGGTGCCTTGGGAATCCCCAAGCTTAGGCTCTTGCCACTCCTTATTCTATAGTCCATCGAATCTTTACCCAAAACTTGAAAACTTCACAACACAAAACTTAATAAAAACTCGTGAGCTCCGTTAGCGAAACAAAAAACAAAACACCACTTCAAGGTACTGTAATGAACTCATTCTTTATTTATATTGGTGTTAAACCTACTGTATTCCAACCTCTCTATGGTTTATAAACTATTTTACTAGCCATAGAGTCATCAAAATAAGCAAACAACACACGGAAAACAGAATCTGTCAAAAACAGAACAGTCTGTAGTAATATGTAACTAACGCAAACTTCTGGAACTTCAAAAATTCTAAAATAAATTTTTGGACCTGAGAAATTTGTCTAGTAATCATCTGCAAAAAGAATCAACTAAATAGCACTCTCCAGTAAAAAGTTCTAGCTAATCTCGTGAGCGCTAAAGTTTCTGTTTTTTACAGCATGATCATAAAGACTTGACTCAAGCCTTCCCAAATGTTCTACTTGGCACAAACATTAATTAAAACCTAAAACCACATCTTAAAAGAAGATAGATGGATTATTTATTCCTAAACAGAACCAAAAAGCAAGAAATTAAAATAAAATTGGGTTGACTCCCAACAAGCGCTATCGTTTAACGCCCCAGCTAGGCATGATGATTTCAATGATGCTCACATAAAAGATAAGAATTGAAACATAAAGAGAGCATCATGAAGTATATGACTAGCACATTTAAGTCTGACCCACTTCTTATGCATAGGGATTTTGTGAGCAAACAACTTATGGGAACAAGAATCAACTTGCATAGGAAGGTAAAACAAGCATAACTTCAAAACTTTAAGCACATAGAGAGGAAACTTGATATTATTGCAATTCCTACAAGCATATATTCCTCCCTCATAATAATTTTCAGTAGCATCATGAATGAATTCAACAATATAACCAGCACCTAAAGCATTCTTTTCATGATCTACTAGCATAGAAATTTTACTACTCTCCACATAAACAAAACTCTTTTCATTCGGAATAGTGGGAGCAAACTCAACAAAACAACTATCATGTGATTGAAAATTAAGATCAAGATGACAAGTTTCATGGTTATTATTATTCTTTAAAGCATACGTGTCATCACAATAATCATCATCGATAGGAGGCATGCTTTCATCATAGTAAATTTGCTCATCAAAGCTTGGGGGACAAAAAATATCATCTTCATCAAACATAGCTTCCCCAAGCTTGTGGCTTTGCATATCATTAGCATCATGGATATTCAAGGAATTCATACTAACAAAATTGCAATCTTGCTCATCATACAAAGATTTAGTGCCAAACATTCTATAGATTTCTTCCTCTAGCACTTGAGCACAATTTTCCTTCCCATCATACTCACGAAAGATATTAAAAAGATGAAGCGTATAAGGTAGACACAATTCCATTTTTTGGTAGTTTTCTTTTCTAAACTAACTAGTGCTAAAACAAGAAACAAAAAGATTCGATTGCAAGATCTAAAGATATACCTTCACTTACCTAGCCTCCCCGGCAACGCCAGAAAAGAGCTTGATGTCTACTACACAACCTTCTTCTTGTAGACGTTGTTGGGCCTCCAAGTGCAGAGGTTTGTAGGACAGTAGCAAATTTCCCTCAAGTGGATGACCTAAGGTTTATCAATCCGTGGGAGGCGTAGGATGAAGATGGTCTCTCTCCAGCAACCCTGCAACCAAACAACAAAGAGTCTCTTGTATCCCCAACACACCCAATACAATGGTAAATTGTATAAGTGCACTAGTTCGGCGAAGAGATGGTGATACAAGTGCAATATGGATGGTAGATATAGGTTTTTGTAAACTAAAAATATAAAAACAGCAAGGTAGCAAGTGGTAAAAGTGAGCGTAAATGGTATTGCAATGCGGAAACAAGGCCTAGGGTTCATACTTTCACTAGTGCAAGTTCTCTCAACAATAATAACATAGTTGGATCATATAACTATCCCTCAACATGCAACAAAGAGTCACTCCAAAGTCACTAATAGCGGAGAACAAACGAAGAGATTATGGTAGGGTACGAAACCACCTCAAAGTTATTCTTTCCAATCAATCCGTTGGGCTCTTCCTATAAGTATCACAAACAGCCCTAGAGTTCGTACTAGAATAACACCTTAAGACACAAATCAACCAAAACCCTAATGTCACCTAGATACTCCAATGTCACCTCAAGTATCTGTGGGCATGATTATACGATATGCATCACACAATCTCAATTCATCTACTCAAACCAACACATAGAACCTCAAAGAGTGCCCCAAAGTTTCTACTGGAGAATCACGACGAAAACGTGTGCCAACCCCTATGCATAGGTTCATGGGTGGAACCCGCAAGTTGATCACCAAAACATACATCAAGTGAATCACGTGATATCCCATTATTACCTCAGATACACACGGCAAGACATACATCAAGTGTTCTCAAATCTTTAAAGACTCAATCCGATAAGATTACTTCAAGGGGAAAACTCAATCCATTACAAGAGAGAAGAGGGGGAGAAGAAACATAAGATCCAGCTATAATAGCAAAGCTCGCGATACATCAAGATCGTGCCAAATCAAGAACACGAGAGAGAGATCAAACACATAGCTACTGGTACATACCCTCACCCCCGAGGGTGAACTACTCCCTCCTCGTCATGGAGAGCGCCGGGATGATGAAGATGGCCACCGGTGAGGGTTCCCCCCTCCGGCAGGGTGCCGGAAAAGGGTCCCGATTGACTTTTGGTGGCTACAGAGGCTTGCGGCGGTGGAACTCCCGATCTAATCTCTGTTCTGGAAGTTTTAGGATACGTGGGTATATATGGGTGAAAAAAGTACGTCAGTGGAGCTTCGAGGGCCCCACGAGGCAGGGGGCACGCCCCCACCCTTGTGAGCACCTCCCTTGGCTCCCGACATGGGGTCCAAGTCCATCCGGTAGGTTTCCTTCCAAAAATAGCTTCTCTAGTTGATTTCGTTCCGTTTCGACTCCGTCTGATATTCCTTTTCTTCGAAACACTGAAATAGGCATAAAACAACAAATCTGGGCTGGGCCTCCGTTCAATAGGTTAGTCCCAAAAATAACATAAAAGTGGACAATAAAGCCCAATATTGCCCAAAACAGTAGATAATATAGCATGGAGCAATCAAAAATTATAGATACGTTGGAGATGTATCAACGTTCGACTACATCAACCGCGTTAAACTAACGCTTCCTCTTTCGGTCTACGAGGGTATGTGGACACACGCTCCCCCTCTCATTGCTATGCATCTCCTAGATATATCTTGCGTGATCGTAGGAATTTTTTTGAAATTGCATGCTACGTTCCCAACACAGACACCATGTCGTTTGGTGGTCGACCAGAGGCAACATAAACATTTTCTCTCTGGTTATGACCGAAACACCAGGGACAGTGGTGTCTGATACGTGGCCCCTATTACTGAACGCCAGAGATCATGGAGTTTGGGGGTCGACCAGAGGTAAAAAAAACCTTTGCTATCTGGTTACGACTGAAACGCCAGGGACAACATCGTCTGGTACGCGACCCCTATTACTGAACGCCAGGAATCTTGGCCTTTGGGGGTCAACCAGAGGCAACAGAAGTATTTGCTCTTTGGTTATGACCTAAATGTCGACATCCTTTGCGTCTCGCCCAGAGCAGAGCACACAACAAATTTTGCTCTTTAGTTTGGCATACCAACTTGTTGCACACTTTTTGTAAACAATGGAGATCACAAAATGATTTCAAGATAGCAAAGCATTCAAATAAGTCTCGAATGACATGCATAGTTTCGACAACGACAAGTTCCTCACACATAAGGTTTCTAATGACATAAATAGTTCATCACACATAAGAAGTCTCGAGTAACACAAAAGTTCATCACACATAGAAAGTCCATCATCGATGTCGGTGCCGTGAACCCTTTGTCTACTGAGTAGTACGGGGCCATTTTCCCTTCTTGTCACATGTCTCGCCCTCCTATTGTGCATCGCGAGCCCTTGCAAGCTTTCTTGCCCTCTCTTCTTTTCTTTTTTTGATGTAAAGCACATGCATGCATTTATTCAAAGAGTTCAGGAATATCTGAAGCTACAATACTAAGGATATAATCAGGTGGCTGCAAAGGCCAAACCTGGCACAACACACTACTCACGCCCTCTCTAGGGAGCACATGCACGGCAGAATTTGCTGTTCTCCTAACCCAGCTAACTCTAAACTCACTCCTGGAGCGTAATAGCCCTTTCACCTCCTCCACTACTGGCTCAATATTTGCCATGTTTTTCGCTAACTCGTTTAACATCGCCACCATTCCTCTGCAATCGCTCTCCACAGGCAGACTCTGGATGTTCATTTGAACAACAAGTTTATAGCACTCCGAAAGCTAGCAATTTGGCCAGTTCAAGGTCTGAAACTTGAGGGAAGATATAGCAAGCTCCTCCTCTGAATGCTCTGGCATGATCCCTGAACACCACTCCACCACCAGCTCGTCTACCAGCCTTCGAGATTGCACCGTCAACATTCATTTTTATCCATCCATCCTCGATGACCGCCATCTCTCCACTTGTGGCTGCAGCTTACTTGCCTTCTCCCTCTTGTGTACAAACCTCCATTCATCTATATATACCATGACTGATCTTTCAACCTCCCAAACCCCCTCTTCTTCACGAGCCTCCTTCTCTTTGTGTGGCCTCTCCTCCTCACGCTTCTTGTTAGCAAAAGACATGAACAGAGTAAACATGTAAATACAGTACAAGAAATACTAGGAAGTATATGAACAAACAATATACCATTCTTATTCTATCAACCATCTGGATTAAGCAAGTAACTTAATGCCGATCAATTATCAACTAGTCCTCTAGGACTTCCACCACCTCTAACACTTGTGCTTCCTCTACGGCTACCACCACCTCCAGCACTAGTCCTTCCTCTACGGCCACCACCACCATCACTTCTTCCACCGCGTTCACCACCGGAACCTCCTCCACGACTAGTCCTTCCTCTACGGCCACCACCATCACTTTGCCCCCCTCGTCCACCACGGAGCCTCCTCCACGGCTAGTCCTTCCTCTACGACTAGTTCTAGGAATGTTCCCCTTTGATGGTTTCCTTTTCTTGCATGTCCACGCATTGTGTCCCCCGTCATCGCACCCTTCACAATTGTTAGTGTGGGGAACCTCATGAAATGACCGCTACCAAATTGTTTCATGCCAGTGTATCCAGCTAGGTCATCCATATCACCCCTGAACCTCTTAGTTATCCTTCTATCCTTGGTCTCCACCTTCAGGAGAAGGTCCGGCTTAATACGGGAATGAAGATCCACCCGCGTACTTGTGGTCGCGAGCGGCCCACTCTTCAGCGGTGAATAGGAGATGACCGTCAGATTGCGTCGTGTCGTCGAGATCATAGTGATCTTCATACGCCGAGAGACGCCCGGTGAACTCCTCGATCGCCATCATCTTGAGATCGATGAGCGCTTCTATTGCCATCTCAATCTGCCGGTACTTGTGCGGCACGACTCGAAGGAACTTTTGGACGGCCTTGTGCTCCGTCATGGGATCGCCGTACAGCTCGAAGTCGGCAACGAGACCGGAGAGCCGCAACGTGAAGTCTTCGACGGACTCGCCGTCCTTGAAGCGGAGCTCCTCGAACTCTCAGCTGCGAAGCTAGGCCTTAGCCTCGCGGGCACGCTCGCTCCCCATCCGGAGCGTCTTGATCGTCTCCCAGGCCGTTTTGGTCATGTCCTTGGCCGCAAACACCCAGAGCATCTCCGGTGGGATACCCATGAGAATGATCTGCAACATGCACCGGTCGCCACGCTTGTCAGTGGCTCCGTCCGTCATGGCGGACTAGACGCCGTCGACCTGCAACTTCACCTGCATCAGAAGCGCCCACTCCATGTAGTTGGTGCGGGTGAGGACCATTGTCGAGGATGAGGTATCGCTCTCCCGCACCACTCGCTCGACGATGCGGATTTCCCCACCGCCGCCGCTGCCTATGAGACGCGTGACGGGCTCCCCGGAGGACGGTGACTTCGCCACGACCTTCTCTTCTCCTCCTCCTTCTTTGACTCATTGTCAGACATGGACGCCATGAATAAGACACCGCCGGCCACCAGAGCAGGGATCAAACACCATAGCTCCGATGCCAATTGTCGTTGTCGAGCGACCGGAGGAGAGAGGAACTAGCTGGAGAGAGAGAAAGAACACGAAAGAGTCTGTGAGAGAGTTTGTGCTGCCTAACTGTCGCAGCGTTTTTCGTTTCGTTCATACCTTTTATCTGAATTACAATAGCTAGACTACCCCCGGTCTGGCCGCCATGATCCGCTTAGATCACGCCATCCCGCGGTCATGTCCATAGCTGAGACTGAGCGACCAGGAGGGAGTAACAGAAAAAGGAAATAGGAGATCGCCCGCTAACAGCGTCCCCACGATCTACGTGATCGACGTGCATGCATGGGTCACATCCGACCCTGCTGCACATTATTTTAAACGGAAAACAAAATGTCCTAGCCTAGCTGCGCGGACTTGAGCTTATGTGGGCTAACAATATCCCTATATTACCAAAGTCAAACAAAATATTCAATCAATTCCAACACACTAAAGTTAGGGGAAAGCATGAACTAGGGTTCCTCCAAGAAGATGTAAAAATGCTAGAAAAATAAAAATATTTAAATAAAAAAACAGGTGATTTGGGGGAGATTACCACAAGGAACAAAGTGATGGAAATATCCACTTAAGGGAAGCACCTTTTGGAGAGGATTTGATGTGGGCTTGGGGTGGGAGAGAGGGGGGAGCAGGAAGTGTTCTTGCAAGCTCGGGCTGGATTGGGGAGAGTGAGTGGGGTGGGTCCCACCCATTCTTTTGTGGGGCTAATTCACTTACCAGGACAAGACACCGGGGTCCCTGGCGTCCAGGTCGGGGGGCGGAAATGCTAGGATTCTTGGTGTTTCGACCTTTGCCACGTCAGCGGGTCAATGACCCGGTGGGTTGTGTGGGCTAGGGGCCAGATGCCAGGGTCCATGGCGTCTCCTGTGCAAGCTGGACGCCATGGATGTTGATGTGACAAAATAAAGTCAGATTCATTTTTTTAAACAAGGTCAATTCTGGATTTTATAAGCACAAAAGGTTAAATCAGAAATTTTGATCTCAAAGCTGCCGAGATTCCGTTCACGTGAGCATCACGATCAAGTGCGGATTACCTTTCGTTGTTATTCAGACTTCCTTTCATTTTTCTCCCTTAATCCTTGGCGGCTAGGACAAACTCTTCCCTCCAGACTTCATCGCGAGCACGTGATTCATCTCTCTTCTGCCTGTCGCTCCGGCTGCCGGTGGCAGAGATGATAATCCTGGTGCCTTCGCTTCGGTTAATAGTTTAGTTTAGATTTTTTTAGTTCTCGTAGGTGTGGCGCTAAGACAGATGGTGGCGCTTGTTTGTCTTTCGAACTTCGTTCCTCCTCGAGCTTGTCCGTCTGGACGTAGTCGACGGACCTCTGTCGTAGATTCCTACTGTCTCTTTGGCGTGGTGAGGTTAGAGTTTATCGTCAAGGGTTTAACCGCAATGACTGCGGCTCCAGGGTACTGGTCTTTGGGGGCACGTGCATGAAGACTTCCCTGCTGTCATCGACAAGGTCAAACGGACTTCAGTTGGGGAGCGATGGCATTGGCTCATTCTGGCAGCATAGTGGTCGTTCGATGGTCTCAAAATCTTGACGTGATTTTTATTATGTTTGAGATGCCTTGTTCTTCCGATGAACTTTATAATAAATCCAATCAATTTCGCATAAAAGTGTGGATTACCTTTCCTTCATCGCGGGCAAACTCTCACATCCAAACTTAGTTGGCGTGTCTGTGGACTCTTCTCCCCTCTGCCTACTGTTCCAGTGGCCGATGGCAGGGAGGGGAATCTTGATGCCTTTGCTCCAGTTAGTAGTTTAGGTTAGTTTTTTTATTCCTCGCAGGTGCGGCGCTCAAGTGGATGTCAATGTTTCTTATTTAAGTCTGTCTCCCAGGCTCTGATCCTTCTTGAGTTCGTCCAGCTGAATGTAATCGAAGAAACTCTTGCGTAGTGATATGTCTCCAACGTATCTATAATTCATGAAGTATTCATGTGAAAGTGCATTATATCGACTAGAGGGGGGGTGAATAGGCGATTTTTATGAAATTCTTCACTGAGGAATTTGCTAGTGAGGAAATTCCTTAATGAAGAATAACTAGCAGCGGAATAAGTACTCAGAAGTAAACATAGCAGAATACATGCATGGTCATCATGATGAAATGAAGACAAGCACAGAGTACAGAAAGCGTAAACACAGGATAGCACAAGATTAAGACAAATAGACTAAAGAAATTGAACTGAGGAAATTGAGAAAGTCTTCAGTCAAAGTCTTCAAACACAGATATGAACAAACACACAACACAGTAATGAAGAAATGAAAGTGTTGAGGAAATAGAACCAGTAAGCTTGGTGAAGACAATGATTTGGTAGACCAATTCCAACTGCTGTCTCAGTTGTACATCTAGTTGGAGCGGCTGAGTATTTAAACTCGAGGACACACAGTCCCGGACACCCAGTCACTGAGCACGCAGCTCAGGACACCAAGTCCTCACCATATTCTCCTTGAACTAAGGACACACAGTCCTCGTCCAATCACTCGTGGTAAGTCTTCAGGTGACTTCCGAACCTTGACAAACTCGGTCACTCGGCGATCCACAATTCCTCTTGGATGCTCTAGACCATGACGCCTAACCGTCTGGAAGAAGCACAGTCTTCAAAGGTAACAAGCGTCGGATCCACGCGGGATCAATCTCTTCAGTGATGCTCAATCACTTTGGGTTTGTAGGTGTTTGGGTTTGGGTTTTGGATTTTCCTCACTTGATGATTTTCGCTCAAAGTCCTCGGAGGATGGGTTGCTCTCAAATGATAAGTGTCAAGTTCTCTCGGAGCAGCCAACCAGCTAGTGGTTGTAGGGGGCGGCTATTTATAGCCTAGGGAGCAGCCCGACATGATAAGACATAAATGCCTTCAATGATATGACCGTTAGGTGGATAAGATATTTTGGGACAGCTGGCGCGCAGCACAGCAACGGTCGGAAATTTGACTCTCAAATTCCTCAGGGCTATCATGTTCCTCACTGTGTAGGCAATCCGCACTGGCGAATTCCTAACTCTGCAGTCAGAACAAAGTCCTCAGTGACCAGAAGAACCGCGTCTCTGTCATTGAAGAAATTGACTGAACTGTATGAGATTTCCAATGGCTTCACTCAAAGGGATTGGTAGGTGTAGGCTTTGAGTTGAGCATCACATGGAAATTTCTCCTTAGTATTTCCTCGAACCCCTTTAACAGTACAGTGTTTCCTATGACTCAAAGAAAGAGAAAATGAAACTACGAAAACAAAAGTCTTCACGCTTCATGTTCCTCGAATGAATACCAAGTCTTCAAGGTCACACCAATTTATTCACTGTCAAAGTCTTCAGAAAGTCTTCAGAATATCAAATTCTTCACTTGAAGAACTTCATTTTTAGGGGTCGACTTTCTCTGTAAATATCAAACTCATCATAGACTTATAGACCTGTGTACACTCATAAACGCATTAGATCCTTAACCTATAAGTCTTCAATACACCAAAATCACTAAGGGGCACTAGATGCACTTACAATCTCCCCCTTTTTGGTGATTGATGACAATATAGGTTAAGTTTTCAATGGGATAAATATATGAAGTGTAAATACTGATATTGAGGAATTTGATTGCAAGATATAGAAGAACTCCCCCTGAAGTTGTGCATAGTGAGGAATTTGCTTTTGAAGCAATGCACACTTGAAGAGATGAATCATGGAGATCTCCCCCTATATCTTGTAATTCATACACGCATTTGATATATCATATGAAGAATTTGAAATGCATGATGAAATATGGTGCCTGATGTAATTCAGCATGCGTGCAATAATATTAACGAGGAATAAGCATGCAGAATAGCACATCAAAAGTATCAGAGCACAGTGCATCAAAAGCATCAGAGCACCGTCCAAAAGTATCAGAGCACCATCGGGTTTAAGATTACAACTCGATCGAATAAAAGTTTCGGAAGAACGAGAGTTGTAACTTAGCAAAAATATGCCCTTTATTATAGACCCGCTTGAAGACTAACTCAGATTTCTCCCCTTTGTCATCAAATGACCAAAAGGATTGAAACTAAGGACTAACGCCCCTGAAGAAATTCAAGTCGATGGAGGAGCGCCAGCGTTGTTGGGGTCGGTTGTCGTAGTAGGGCCTGCTGCAGTGTCGTCCAAATCTTCATGCTCATCAGTGTCACGTGATGAAGAATAAGAGCTGGCCACCAATGGAGGAACTTTGACCTTCTTGAGTTTCTTCGGCGGAGGAGCAGACCAGTCAAATTCTTCCTTGAGACCCATAGTCTCCAGTTCTTCAGCGCTATAGACATGAGTGAGGACAGCCCAGGTGCGGTTGAAGGTTTCATGAAGGTAGTATTGGTTCTTCTTCACTGCATTGTGTGTTGAGGTCATGTTGTGAAGAAGTGCACCAAACTGACGCTTTACCCATTTCTGATTACGATCAACCTTCTGATGAAGACTGAGGAGTAACTCACGATCAGTCATCACCCTGGGTGCTGTGGCTTGAGGATTTTGCTTGGCTGAGGTATTTGCGGCAGAGTCATGTGTGGCAGAGTCGTCATTGGTAGAGTAGGATGCAGCCTTGCGAAATTGACCATCCAATGGACGAATGCCTTCATCTATCACAGCAGTGGCCTTGCCCTTTTCTTCAGCTGAGGAAAATGTCCTTTTGAGGACTTCAATAGGGGGCAAGTAGCTGCAGTGGTTGAGAGTTTCAGCTTTGTAGTTGAGCGAAGACCTTGTCCTGATGAATCTCATAATCCAAGGTGCATAAGGCTTCAGCTCGAATGGTGACCTAGCAATGTTGGCCAGAGTCCTCATGAAGAAATCATGGAAGTTGACGGGAACGCCATGAATGATATTGAAAAGCATATTCTTCATGATGCCAATGACTTCTTCATCATTTGAGTCATGGCCTTTGATTGGACTCATTGTCTTTGTCAGAATGCGATAAACAGTCCGAGGCACATAGAGTAATTCCTTGACGAGGAATTTGGTTCGTGGGGCCTGCCCTGGCTTCAAAGGCTTCATGAGCACTTGCATAAAATGATTTGTCAGTTCAGGGTCATTGTAGATGCAACGTGCACTGTCATGGGGAGGATTGAGAGGAAGGACACGAAGCAATTCTGTTGCTGGTGCCTTATAGTGAGTATTTCAGTCATCCAGTCCAACACCCATGAGTTGACATCTTCAGCGTCTCCAGTGATGTGCAGTGTTGCGTAGAACTGAAGAATGAGTTCTTCATTCCAATCGCAAATGTTAGTGCAGAAATTGAGTAATCCTGCATCATGAAGAACACTGAGGACTGGCTCGAAGCATGGCAGAGATTCCATGTCCACGTGAGGAATATGTGCATGATCGAAGACTTTGTCTTTGTCAAACAGCACTGAGGAATAGAAGTTAGCTTGACTAGCAGTCCAGAAACGCCTCTTCCTTATGCGAGCAGAGCCATATGGATTGTATTCAGTGAAGAACATGTGCTCGCCATAGAAGTCTTCAGCCTTGAATTTCTGTTTCCTTGAGAATGGATCCTTTGGCCTTGGCAGAGGAGTGTCAGTGAGTTGCACCACTACCTCAGGAATCACAAGCTCAGGTTCTTCAGGCTGAGGAATTTCAGGATTTTCCTCAGGTGTAGTCACCTTTTCAGTTGCAGCAGCAGTTTCTTCAGCACTAGTGGCTGGAATTGCTTCATTCACAGATGCAGTGGGATGAGTTTCTTCAGAGCCCATCTGAACAGTTGGTGCAGGGGAGTGAGGAATTTGCTGCAATGGGGTGAAGAGTGGGGAATTGGGGTGCTGACTTTCCCAAAATTCATCATTCATCAACGGGGTTGTGCTACCAATATCCACATCTTCTTCATCAACTTCTTCAACACCAGCCTCTTCGGCATCAAGCTGAGGCATTGGTGATGAGGCCTTGGGGGTTGAAGGGATTGCATCCACTTCAATTTCTTCATCAATCTGCTCTGACGAAGCAGCAGAATGATTGTCTTCATCTGATCCACTTGGGATCTCATAATCTTCACCAAAAGGAACAAGGTCCTTTGATGGCATGGATGAGATAGGAATGGCATCAATGGGATTTGCAAATGAGCTTGTCATTGGCTTCATCTTCTTGGGAGCTGAAGATTCTGAAGCAGCTGATGCCTTTCTTTTCTTCACAGCGGCTCGCTCTGCGGCCTTGGTTTTCTTCACATCTAGAGCAGAGGGAAGAATTGGAGTTGGGGTAGGCGCAGGTGGAGATGAGGAATCTGGTTCATTTACTTCAGGCGCAACTGATGCAGCTGCCCTGGATTCTTCATTTTCTTCAGGCGCACCACTAGTGGATGCCTTGACAGTTTCATCAGCGGCTGGAGCAGAGTCATCAGCCTTGGAACTAACATTTTCTTCAGCAGCCTGAACTTCATCAGCGGTGCTGGCATGTTCTTCAGTTTGCTGAACAGATGCTTCAGCTTGAGGAATTTGTTGTGTTGAGGCTGCACCCTTGGTGAAAGCTTCAGTCAGCTTCACAAATCTGACCTTGGCTCCCTTCCAATCAGCATAGTAGGAGTCAAAGTTGTCGCTGAGGGCTTTGATCTCAGCTTGCATCTTTACAAGTTCTTCAGTTGTCATCTTGACAACATTTTTCTTTAGCAGCTTCTCCTTGCGATACTGAGATTTCTTGATCTCTCTGGCCCTATCATATTTTCACTTCTCCTCTTGGATGAAGTGAGTCAACATGTGACTTTGGCCAGGAGTCAGTTTGAAATCAGGCATAGGTGTGTTAGGATCCTTATGCCAGAGATCAATATAGTCGAGGATCGCCCTTGGATCCAATAGCAGGGG
Source organism: Triticum timopheevii (assembly GCA_963921465.1). Taxonomy (NCBI): domain Eukaryota; kingdom Viridiplantae; phylum Streptophyta; class Magnoliopsida; order Poales; family Poaceae; genus Triticum; species Triticum timopheevii. The sequence continues at coordinate 395,308,358 of OY997270.1, forward strand.
CACAGGCGTGCCTTTGGCTTGAGCAGCTCTTTCTTGGCGGTCCCTGATGATTTCAGCAAGTTCTTCTTCATCAGCATCATCATCATCAGACGGAACAGAGAAGACCACTTGCTTCTTATGAGGACTTGGGCGAGTGCCGCGTCAAGCAGTAGCCTTTTTCTTCAGCAAAGAGGGTCCAGCTGAGGAATTTTGTGCAGCTGAAGAACCTGCGGAGACACCAGAGGCAATATTGATGCCTGTAGTCCTTTGACACGTGCCAAGATGCACAGGTGTTGAGGACTTTGACGGAACTGCTGAGGATTTTGGAGTAGGTGCTGAGGACTTTGGAGGAGCAGGAGCAACATGAGGAATTGGTCTTGAAGATTGTGAAACTTCAGGCCGTGAGGGCATTGCAGAGGAACTTGGCCGTGAGGGCATTGCAGAGGAACTTGGCCGTGAGGGCATTGATGGTGAAGCACTTGGCTTGCGAGCGGGCTTCTTGAGCATCGATTTCCTCGGTCTGGCAGAGGCCTCATTGGCAGCAGCAGCAGCAGCAGAGTCTTCATTGAATTTCTTCACTGCTTCTTTTGCTTGCCTTTGCAGTTTAGCTTGGCGCTTGGCCCATTCCTTAGGAAATTCCTCACCGCGTCTGATGCTTGTGGGATCAGCTTCTTGGCTAGGTGCCAATGGAGGGCGTTGACATGGAGGGTTTACTGCGAATTTCTTCATGTACTTAGGAGTTACATATCTGTACTCCCTCCATTCACGTGCCCATCGCCTTTCTATTTTCTGAATGCGCACCTTGCGCTGATTTCTATCTTCCTCAGGAGGTGTGCAGTACCCAGCATAGATGTCTTCAGGTATCTCAAAGGCAGTCATGACCTCAGGTCTCTTTCCTCCTTTTTGTGGCCTTTTTCCTTCAGCCATTTTCTTCAGATGAGGAATTTTAACAATGGAATTCTCTGAAGAAGTATGCAACTTTTCTTCGAGGAACGCTGCAAATGAGTTAAGTTGATGAGAACCTAAAGATTCAGCGGCGGACATGTGTACCTGTGAACAGAGTATAGTTGCGAGGAATTTGGAGAGGTCATATGCGTTCTCAGAGGGTTTTTCATAAAGAACAAGTTTGAGAAATTTGACCATATTCGTCTTGAGGAATATCACTAAGTGCTTAAATCTTAGGTTCCAGAGTTGTATAGATTGAAAATCCATACAATTGAGGAATCTTGAAGAAAATGATGCTTAGGGAAATAAATCAAGAGCAGATAACAGGTGAGGTGTTTTGTGTGTGAGGATTTGAAGAATAAAACACCTTTGAAGATTTTGTAGAAAAATTTTGGATCAAAGAGGGCAGTAAAAATAACTTTTTAATTACCCAAAGTGAAGAACACGACGAACTGAAATGAACAGTTGAGAAGTTCGTCAGGTTAGATCTCCCACGCCCTAACTTGGCAGAGGAAGACGTCTACGGCGGCGGCGGAGGTGAAGATTTCCGCTGTCGGCGCGAGTATGACGGCGACGAGGTCAAGGCAGTGAAGCTCTTCCTCACCGGCGACGATGGAGTAGCGGCGGCGCTAGGGTTTGGAAGCTCGAGCAGGAGAGTGAGATCGAGCGGGGTAAAAGAAGTGAGGACGGCGACAGGGGTATTTATAGCCACGGTGAAAACCACTCGCCCGAAGATTTAGGACGAACGTGTCCCTGGCCGTTCTCCTTCTTGCAACATGTGTCACCCACGTACTATGTAGTGGAGATCCTGTAAGATCGTGGGTGGATAAAATAATACATCATGGGATGCGTAACGGTTTGAGCGGTAAAAACGAAAGTTTGGATAAGATTAGTTTTAACATTCCGTTCGCAATTTCTTCAGCTGACATGGACACAGTGAAGAATTTGAATGAGTTTCAAATAGAACGCATATGAAGAATTTGTGAATAGATTGGATTGAGTATAGCATAGAGGGGGAAGGGTCCGATCACATTCACTTAGCAGAAAAACCAACTTGAAGAAATAGCCATAAGTGAATGTTGTAGAGGACATAAACTCATATATATAGCCAATGACGAAAAACGACGGCACAAGTGAAGATTTTGCAGGTTGAAGAATTTGAACAACTGAAGAATTTCAAAAGTTGACGAAAAACTCAAATTGAAGATTTTCAACTTCTGTGGTGGCGTGACCCACCGTATAAGAATGATGATTTCAGACACCGCGTACAATTGTCATAGGGTTCTGAGAATCAAATTCTTTGTTAATTTCTTCACACTTAGAGTGTTATTCTTCATTGATTGAAGAAAAACGTTTCTTCATGTGTTGCACATCTAAGTCATCAATTTTGCATAAGTGTTAGGATGAGTGCCTTTTCAAAGTACATTCGAAGACTCTAAGATATTTAGCTCACACCGCAACTTGCTAAATCTCTTCTCATCCAAGGGCTTAGTGAAGATATCAGCTAGCTATTCTTCAGTCTTCACGTGCTCGATGGAGATGTTGCCCTTCAACACATGATCACGAAGAAAATGATGACGAATCTGAATGTGCTTTGTCTTCGAGTGCTGAACTGGGTTGTGAGCAATTTTGATGGCACTCTCATTGTCACAGAGGAGAGGCACATTCTTCATGTTGACGCCATAGTCCTTGAGTGTTTGCTTCATCCAAAGCAGTTGCGCACAGCAAGAGCCAGCAGCAATGTATTCAGCCTCCGCAGTAGACAGTGATACGCAGTTCTGTTTCTTCGAGGACCAACAGACCAAGGATCGTCCGAGGAAATGACAAGTACCAGATGTTGACTTGCGATCCACACGGTCACCAGCATAGTCAAAATCAGAATATCCAATGAGATCAAAATCCGAGCCCTTGGGATACCATAAACCTAGTGTTGGTGTGTGAGCTAGATATTGAAGAATATGCTTCACAGCCTTATGGTGTGATTCCTTCGGTGCAGCTTGAAATCGGGCACACATGCAAACACTAAGCATTATATCTAGCCTAGATGCACATAAGTACAATAAAGAACCAATCATGGAGCGGTATACCTTGTGATCGAAGTCAATACAATTTTCATCAGTGCATAGATGGCCATTTGTGGGCATAGGAATTTTGATGCCTTTGCAATCTTGCATGCCGAATTTCTTCAGGACATCCTTGAGGTATTTCTCCTGAGATATGAATATGCCATTGCGTTGTTGACGAATTTGAAGACCTAAGAAGAATTTTAACTCTCCCATCATAGAGATTTGATATTCTTCACTCATCATATAGGCAAATTCATCACTATAACGTTGGTCAGTACAGCCAAAAATGATGTCATCAACATATATTTGGCACACAAACAGTTCACCATCATAAGATTTAGTAAAGAGAGTGGGATCGAGTGAACCGGGTGTGAAGCCTTTCTTCATGAACAATTCCTTCAATGTATCATACCACGCCCGTGGGGCCTGCTTGAGGCCATAGAGCGCCTTGTTAAGTCTGAAGACTTTGTCGGGATTCTTTGGATCTTCAAAACCTGGGGGTTGAGCAACATATACTTCTTCCTCAAGCTTACCATTGAGGAATGCACTTTTCACATCCATTTGATATAAGATGATATCATGATGGTTAGCATAAGCAAGCAATATGCGAATAGCCTCAAGTCTAGCAACAGGTGCAAAAGTTTCATTGAAATCAATTCCTTCAACCTGTGTGTAGCCTTGAGCTACTAGTCGTGCCTTATTCCTCACCACAACACCATTTTCATCTTGCTTGTTGCGGTAGATCCACTTTGTGCCAATGATGTTATGCTTGCGAGGATCGGGACGATTGACTAGTTCCCATACGTTGTTGAGCTTGAATTGATGTAATTCTTCTTGCATGGCCTGAATCCACTCAGGCTCCAGAAATGCTTCATCTACCTTAGTGGGCTCTGTGATAGAGACAAAAGAAAAGTGCCCACAAAAGTTAGATAGATGTGAAGCTTTTGAGCGGGTGAGAGGACCTGGTGCTCGAATGTCATCAATGATCTTCTCCACTTTCACTTCTCTTGCAACGCGAGGATGAGCTGGTTGTCGTTGAGGAATTTGATCAGCATTTTCTTCAGCATCAATTTCCTCAGCATTTTCTTCAGATGCATCAGCTCGACATTCTTCACGTTCTGGGATGAATTCTTCAGCAGATTCTTCAGTAGGAATGACATCTTCTGTAGCCTTGTGTTTAATAGAGTCCTCAGGTGCGAGCCATTAGTTTCATCAAACCGCACATCTACAGTTTCAACAATCTTGTGAAGGACATTGTTGAAGACTCTGTAGGTGTGCGAGTCCTTTTCGTAACCAAGCATAAAACCTTCATGTGCTTTCGGTGCAAATTTAGAGTTGTGATGAGGATCTCTAATCCAGCATTTAGCACCGAAGACTTTGAAATAACTCACATTGGGTTTCTTGTCAGTGAGGAGTTCATAGGCAGTCTTCTTGAAGAATTTGTGAAGATATACTCTGTTGATGATATGGCACGCGGTATCAATTGCATCAACCCAGAAACGACGAGGGGTTTTGTACTCATCGAGCATAGTGCGAGCCATCTCAGCAAGAGTCCTATTTTTGCACTCCACGACGCCATTCTATTGAGGAGTATAAGGTGCAGATAGCTCATGAGTAATACCAAGTTCATCAAGATAGTCGTCGAGACCCGAATTCTTGAACTCAGTCCCATTGGCACTTCTGATGTGCTTGATCTTCACACCAAAGTTGGTCGAAGCCCTCGAGGAAAATCATTTGAAGACTTCCTGCATTTCAGTTTTGTATGAGACAAGGTGTACCCATGTGTAACGAGAGTAATCATCAACAATAACAAAGCCATATTGAGATGCTTCGTTTGAAACAGAGGAATAATGATTAGGACCGAAGAGATCCATCTGAAGCAATTCAAATGGTCGAGTAGTGGTCATGATAGTCTTCGCTGGATGCTTGGCCTTGGTCATCTTTCCAGCTTCACAGGCACCACATAAGTGATCCTTGAGGAATTTGACATTTTCAATGCCAATGACATGCTTCTTCTTCGCAAGCGTGTTCAAATTCCTCATGCCTGCATGACCAAGTCGTCGATGCCATAGCCATCCTTCAGAAGCTTTTGCAAGTAGGCACACGGCTGATTGTGAATCTGCAGAGAAATCAACAATATACAAGTCTCCTTTCCTAAAGCCTTCGAAGACTTTGGATTTCTCAGCTTCCATAATCACAACACAACGGTATTTGCCAAAGACTACAACCATATCAAGATCACAAAGAATTGAGACAGACATAAGGTTGTATCCTAAGGACTCAACAAGCATGACTTTGTCCATGTGTCGATCCTTTGTGATAGCAACTTTACCTAGACCCAATACCTGACTTTTGCTCTTGTCAGCGAACATGATATGCTTCAGATGTGATGACGATAAGGGAGCATCCATCAACAGATTTCTGTCACCAGTCATGTGATTTGTACATCCACTATCAAGTACCCATTCAGTGGCTTTGTGTTGATCATCCTGCAGATGAATTAGTGCAACTTACGAACCTCATATACTTCAGCAGTGAAGAATATGATATCACAAATTCATCAGTTCAATTTCATCAAGCAATAAGACAGATAAAACAGAGTGAGGACGTGTGAAATGAAAGTTCGTTTCATCATGGTTAGCCTGCGTCCTTTCAGGCATTGTGTCAGGTCCCCAGCAAATTCTTCAGACGTTACAGCACGTCTGGAGACCTGACCCTGCAGAAGAGATTAGTTCTTTTTCTTCACCACCCACATCTGAAGGGGTGGCAAAAAGTTCATCACTCTGCGAGCTCCATATGAGAAAGGTGGCATAGCAGCCAAACCATTTCGTTTCACATAAGAAGGGTTAGAGTAAGCATATGAATAAGCAGAGAAATTCTTCGAGGACTTATGAACATAATGATTAGGAGAATAACGCTCATATTCATAGCCCTTGGCTCTTCCCTGCGAAACAGAGTTGTTAGCACGATGATGTTCATATGAGGACTTTGATCCATGTGAGGAATTTGGTCCGTATGAGGACTTGGATCCATATGAAGAATTTGGTCCATATGAAGAATTTGATCTGGGGTTCCTTTTCTTCACAGGTGGTGTCATGAGGATATTCACCTGAAGACTTTCAAGGCATCTTTTGGGAACCCAGATTTTCTTCATAGGGGAACCGTTCCTGCAGTTAGTGCCAACATATCTAGCAAATACTTCACCATTCTGATTTTTGAACAGTTTATAGTTGGAGTCAAATGACTCATCAGAGGAATGATAAGATTCACATGTATAGCCAGATAAATTAGATGGATCAACTGGAGGTCCCTTTGCAGCAACCCATGAGGTTTTGGGGTACTGCTCAGGCTTCCAATATGTACCATCAGCATTGAGTTTCCTCTCAAAGCCAATACCCTCTTTTCTAGGGTTCCTGTTGAGAATCTGCTTTTTAAGCACATCACAAAGAGTCTGATGCCCTTTGAGGCTTTTGTACATGCCTGTCATGTACAATTCCTTCAGCCCTGCATCGTCAGTGATACTAGCAATGTCCTCAGATGAGGAATTAGTGATGGCAGAGACAGGTGAAGAATTTGTAACATTTGAAGCATTTGAACATTCAGGTGAGGAATTAGCAGATTCTCGTTCAATGCATTTTAAACACGGGGGAATAAATTCTTCCTGAGCAGCGCTGATTTGTTGAGCAAGTAATGAATCGCGCTCCTTTTGAAGATCTTCATAACTCTCTCTTAGCTTTTCAAGGTCCTGCTTCTTTTGAAGATATTCATAAGAAAGCTTCTCATGATCAGACAAGAGAGTGTTATGATGACCTTGAAGGTTATCAAACCTGGTCTGAAGTCTCTGAAGATTTTCAGTCAAGGCTTTAGTGCGATCCATTTCTTCACCCAACATATCATCACTTTTGTCTAGCATGTTTTGAACCTTTTCAAAAGCCTTTTGTTGTTGCACAGCAATCTTAGCAAGTTTAGAGTAGCTAGGCTTAAGATTTTCATCAGATTCATCCTCACTAGATTCAGAGGAGGCATATTTGAGTACCTTGGCACCTTTTGCCATGAAGCAATAGGTGGGAGCGTAGTCATCACTGCCTTCATCAGCCTTGTTGGTGATATCACTTTCTTCAGAGGTGAAGATGGGCTTGCTGACGAATGCAGTAGCGAGGGCTAGGCTCGCCACACCAGACTCAGAATCATCAAATTCCTCCTCTTCCTCATTTTCTTCAGATTCAGCCTCAGAGTCCATTTCTTTGCCAATGAATGCCCGAGCCTTCTTGGAGCTGCTCTTCTTGTGAGACGAAAGCTTCGAGGATTTTGATGATGAAGATTTTGAGGATTTCTTCTTTTTCTTCGCATCATCAGAACTGTAATCCTTGTATTTCTTCTTCTTTGATTCCTTTTCCCACTAAGGACAATCTTGAATATAGTGTCCAGGCTTCTTGCACTTGTGACAAAGCCTTCTCTTGTAGTCACTGGATGAGGAATCATTGCTCTTTGAGGGTCTTCCAAAGCGACCACGTCTTGAGAACTTTTGGAATTTCTTCACAAGCAGCGCTAGATTATGACTTAGTTCTTCAGGATCACCAAGGCTACTACCAGAGTCTTCATCTTCGGATTCTGATACTCCCTTGGCCTTCAGTGCACGTGATCTTCCATAGCTCGAACCATAGAGATCTCTCTTTTCAGCAAGCTGGAACTCATGAGTGTTGAGCCTCTCGAGGATATCAGTGGGGTCAAGTGACTTGTAATCAGCACGCTCTTGTATCATCAATGCCAGAGTGTCAAATGAGGAATCAAGCGATCTCAGCAATTTCTTCACCACTTCATGGTCGGTGATGTCAGTGGCACCAAGCGCTTGAAGCTCATTTGAGATGTCAGTGAGGCGATCGAAGGTTTGCTGAACATTTTCATTAACGAGTCTTTTGAAGCGATTGAAGAGATTGCGAAGAACGTCAACTCGAGAGTCACGCTGAGTTGAAACTCCTTCATTGACCTTGGACAGCCTATCCCAGATGAGCTTAGCAGTTTCCAAAGCACTCACTCTTCCATACTGTCCTTTACTCAGATGGCCACATATGATATTCTTCGCTTGGGAATCAAGTTGCTTGAATCTCTTCACATCGGTAGCGTTCAGTGAAGGTGAGACGGAGGGAACACCATTTTCCACAACGTACCAGAGATCGTTATCAATTGCCTCAAGATGCATGCGCATCTTGTTCTTCCAGTAGGGGTAGTCCGTCCCATCAAAGGTAGGACACCCAGCAGAGACCTTGATCATACCTGCGGTCGACATAACTAAAACTCCAGGTGGTTAAACCAAAATCACACAGAACAAGGGAGTACCATGCTCTGATACCAATTGAAAGTGCGTTATATCGACTAGAGGGGGGTGAATAGGCGATTTTTATGAAATTCTTCACTGAGGAATTTGCCAGTGAGGAAATTCCTTAATGAAGAATAACTAGCAGCGGAATAAGTACTCAGAAGTAAACATAGCAGAATACATGCATGGTCATCGTGATGAAGTGAAGACAAGCACAGAGTACAGAAAGCGTAAACACAGGATAGCACAAGATGAAGACAAACAGACTGAAGAAATTGAACTGATGAAATTGAGAAAGTCTTCAGTCAAAGTCTTCAAACACAGATATGAACAAACACACAACACAGTAATGAAGAAATGAAAGTGTTGAGGAAATAGAACCAGTAAGCTTGGTGAAGACAATGATTTGGTAGACCAGTTCCAACTGCTGTCTCAGTTGTACATCTGGTTGGAGCGGCTGAGTATTTAAACTCGAGGACACACAGTCCCGGACACCCAGTCGCTAAGCACGCAGCTCAGGACACCAAGTCCTCACCGTATTCTCCTTGAACTAAGGACACACAGTCCTCGTCCAATCACTCGTGGTAAGTCTTCAGGTGACTTCCGAACCTTGACAAACTCGGTCACTCGGCGATCCACAATTCCTCTTGGATGCTCTAGACCATGACGCCTAACCGTCTGGAAGAAGCACAGTCTTCAAAGGTAACAAGCGTCGGATCCACGCAGGATCAATCTCTTCAGTGATGCTCAATCACTTTGGGTTTGTAGGTGTTTGGGTTTGGGTTTTGGATTTTCCTCACTTGATGATTTTCGCTCAAAGTCCTCGGAGGATGGGTTGCTCTCAAATGACAAGTGTCAAGTTCTCTCGGAGCAGCCAACCAGCTAGTGGTTGTAGGGGGCGGCTATTTATAGCCTAGGGAGCAGCTCGACATGATAAGACATAAATGCCCTTCAATGATATGACCGTTAGGTGGATAAGATATTTTGGGACAGCTGGCGCGCAGCACAGCAACGGTCGGAAATTTGACTCTCAAATTTCTCAGGGCTATCATGTTCCTCACTGTGTAGGCAATCCGCACTGGCGAATTCCTAAATCCTCAGTCAGAACAAAGTCCTCAGTGACCGGAAGAACTGCATCTCTGTCACTGAAGAAATTGACTGAACTGTATGAGATTTCCAATGGCTTCACTCGAAGGGATTGGTAGGTGTAGGCTTTGAGTTGAGCATCACATGGAAATTTCTCCTTAGTATTTCCTCGACCCCCTTTAACAGTACGGTGTTTCCTATGACTCAAAGAAAGATAAAATGAAACTACGAAAACAAAAGTCTTCACGCTTCATGTTCCTCGAATGAATACCAAGTCTTCAAGGTCACACCAATTTCTTCACTTTCAAAGTCTTCAGAAAGTCTTCAGAATATCAAAGTCTTCACTTGAAGAACTTCATTTTTAGGGGTCGACTTTCTCTGTAAATATCAAACTCCTCGTAGACTTATAGACCTGTGTACACTCATAAACGCATTAGATCCTTAACCTATAAGTCTTCAATACACCAAAATCACTAAGGGGCACTAGATGCACTTACATCATGCCATGTCAGCAATAATTTTATATGGTTTTGGTGCACTTCTATATGACTTTTATATGATTTTCATGGACTAACATATTGACCTAGTGCCCAGTGCATGTTGCTGTTTTCCGCTTGTCTTTGGTTTTCCAGAAGATCCAGTCCAAATGCAACGAAACTTTTTGATGATTTTTTTTGGAAGGAAAGGGACCCAGGAAGCTTCAAGAGAGTATCAGAAGACCCACAGGCCCCCCACAAACCACTTGGGCTCGCCCAGGAGTTGGCCGCACCCAAGTAGCTTGTGGGCCCCATGTGGCCCCTCTTGGCGTGATTCCAACTATGTAAATTCTTATAAATAGGGAAACCCCAGTAATAACCCTAGAACTTAGACTCTGCCGCCGCAAGCCTCCATACCTCCTAGATCCTGTCTGGAGCCCTGTTGCGGTACCTTGCCGGAGGGGGGAATCATCACCGGAGTGAAGGAAATATGCCCTAGAGGCAATAATAAAGTTGTTATTTTATATTTCCTTATTCATGGTAAAGGTTTATTATTCATGCTAGAATTGTATTGATCGAAAACCTAAATACATGTGTGAATATATATACAACCACCGTGTCCCTAGCGAGCCTCTACTTGACTAGCTCGTTGATCAAAGATGGTTAAGGTTTCCTAACCATGGACATGAGTTGTCATTTGATAATGGGATCACATCATTAGGAGAATGATGTGATGGACAAGACCCATCCGTTACCTTAGCATTATGATCGTTCAGTTTTATTGCTATTGCTTTCTTCATGTCAAATACATATTCCTTCGACTATGAGATTATGCAACTCCCGGATACTGGAGGAATGCCTTGTGTGCTATCAAATGTCACAACATAACTGGGTGATTATAAAGATGCTCTACAGGTATCTCCGAAAGTGTTTGTTGAGTTGGCATAGATCGAGATCAGGATTTGTCACTCCGAGTAACGGAGAGGTATCTCTGGGCCCTCTCGATAATACACATCGTAAGCTTGCAAGCAAAACGACTAAGGAGTTAGTCACGAGGTGATGTATTATAGAACGAGTAAAGAGGCTTGCCAATATTGAACTAGGTATGAAGATACCAACGATCGAATCTCGTGCAAGTAACATACCGATAGACAAAGGGAATAATGTATGTTGTCATAATGGTTCGACCGATAAAGATCTTCGTAGAATATGTAGGAGACAATATGAGCATCCAGGTTCCGCTATTGGTTATTGACCGGAGAGGTGTCTCGGTCATGTCTACATAGTTCTCGAACCCGTAGGGTCCGCACGCTTAACATTCGATGACGATATAGTATTATATGAGTTATGTGATTTGGTGACCGAATGTTGTTCGGAGTCCCGAATGAGATCATGGACATGACGAGGAGTATTTAAATGGTTGATAGGTAAAGATTGATATATAGGACGATGGTATTCGGACACCCGGAAGTGTTTCGGAGGGTACTGGGTACATATCGGGTCACCGGAAGGGGTTCGGAGCATCCCGAGCAAAAGATATGGGTCTTATGGGCCAAGAGGGGAAACACACCAGACACAAGGGGCTGTTCGCCCCCCATATGGGCCGATCCAGGAGGAGAAGGAAAGAGGGGAAGGGAGAAGGAAAGGGGGGATTCAGCCTCCCCCTTCCTTCTCCCCCCTCTCTTTCCTTCCCCCTCTGGCAAATAAGGAAGAGGGCGCGCCACTTGGGAGGACCCCAAGTAGGATTCGGCCTACTTGGGGCGCCCTCCTGGCTGCTTCCTCCTCCCCCACCTAATAATAGGTGGGAGGGGGCGCCTAGCACAACCAGCCAATTGCCTAGCCGTGTGCGATGCCCCCCTCCACAGTTTACACCCTCGGTCGTATTTTCGTAGTGCTTAGGCGAAGCCCTGCGGAGATCACTTCACCATCACCGTCACCACACGCCGTCATGCTAACAGAACTCATCTACTACCTCGACATCTTGCTGGATCAAGAAGGCGAGGGACGTCACCGAGCTGAACGTGTGCAGAACACGGAGGTGTCGTGCGTTCGGTACGTGATCGGTTGAAGCGCGAAGAAGTTCGACTACATCAACCGCGTTGTGAAACGCTTCCGCTTACGGTCTACGAGGGTACACAGACACACTCTCCCCCTCGTTGTTATGCATCTCCATGGATACATCATTGCGTGTGCATAGAATTTTTTTTGTTTTCCATGCAATGATTCCCAACAGTGGCATCATGGGCCGGGTCTATGCATAGATGATATGCACGAGTAGAACACAAAGAAGTTCTGGGCGCTGATGTTCATACTGCTTACCACCAATGTCTTATTTTGATTCGGCGGCATTGTGGGATGAAGCGGCCCAGACCAACCTTACATGTCCACGTACATGAGACCGATTCCACCGACAGACATGCACCTAGTTTATCATAAAGGTGGCTGGCGGGTGTCTGTTTCTCCTACTTTAGTTGAATCAAATTTGACTGCAGGCGGTCCTTGAAGACAGTTAAAACAGCAAATTTGATAATTCACCATTATGGTTTTTGCCGTAGGTAAGAACGGTTCTTGCTAGAAACCCGTAGCAGCCACGTAAAACTTGCAACAACAAAGTAGAGGATGTCTAACTTGTTTTTGAAGGGTATGTTGTGATGTGATATGGTCAAGACATGATGTGATATACGTTATTGTATAAGATGATCATGTTTTGTAAAAGTTATCAGCAACCGACAGGAGCCTTATGGTTCTCTCTTTATTGTATGAAATGCAAACACAATGTAATTGCTTTACTTTATCACTATGCGTTAGCGATAGTTGTAGAAGCAATAGTTGGCGAGATGTGTTGGGGAACGTAGCATGCAATTCCAAAAATTTACCTACGCTCATGCAAGATCTATCTAGGGGATTCATAGCAATGAGAGGGGGAGAGTGTGTCCATGTACCCTCGTAGACCGAAAGCAGAAGCATTTGTTTACGCGGTTGATGTAGTCGAAGTCTTCTCGTTCCGACTGATCAAGCAACGAACGTATGGCACCTCCGAGTTCTGCACACATTCAGCTCGATGACGTCCCTCGAACTCTTGATCTAGCAAAGTTTCAAGGGAGAGTTCCGTTAGCACGACGGCGTGGTGATAGTGATGGTGAAGTGATTCGCGCAGGGCTTCGCCTAAGCACTATGTGAATATGACCGGAGGCATAAACTGTGGAGGGGGCGCCGCACACGACTTGGAACAATTTATGCATGTTGTAGGTGCCCCCTCCCCACGTATATAAAGAAGGGAGGGGGAGGAGGCCGGCCGTAGGCGCGCCCCAAGTAGGAGGAGTCCTACTTGGGCTCCTAGTAGGATTCGCCCCCCCCCCTTTCCTTTTACCGGAGGGGGAAAGGGGGAAAGAGAGAGAGGGGGAGAAGGAAAGGGGGGCGCCGCCCCCTCCCCTAGTCCAATTCGGACTCCTTCCCTGTGGGGGGCGCGCCACCCCTTTGTGGGCTGGTGTGCCTCCCTCCCATGGCCCATATGGCCCATATCTTCCCCGGGGGGTTCCGGTAACCCCCCCCCCCCCCCCGGTACTCTGATATGTACCCAATACATTCCGGAACACTTCTGGTGTCCAAATACTATCATCCAATATATTCATATCTACTACGCAACCTTCTTCTTGTAGACGTTGTTGGGCCTCCAAGTGCAGAGGTTTGTAGGACAGTAGCAAATTTCCCTCAAGTGGATGACCTAAGGTTTATCAATCCGTGGGAGGCATAGGATGAAGATGGTCTCTCTCAAACAACCCTGCAACCAAATAACAAAGAGTCTCTTGTGTCCCCAACACACCCAATACAATGGTAAATTGTATAGGTGCACTAGTTCGGCGAAGAGATGGTGATACAAGTGCAATATGGATGGCAGATATAGGTTTTTGTAAGCTGAAAATATAAAAACAGCAAGGTAACAAGTGGTAAAAGTGAGCATAAACGGTATTGCAATGATAGGAAACAAGGCCTAGGGTTCATACTTTCACTAGTGCAAGTTCTCTCAATAATAATAACATAATTGGATCATATAACTATCCCTCAACATGCAACAAAGAGTCACTCCAAAGTCACTAATATCGGAGAACAAACAAAGAGATTATGGTAGGGTATGAAACCACCTCAAAGTTATTATTTCCAATCAATCCATTGGGCTATTCCTATAAGTGTCATAAACAGCTCTATAGTTCATACTAGAATAACACCTTAAGACACAAATCAACCAAAACCCTAATGTCACCTAGATACTCCAATGTCACCTCAAGTATCCGTGGGTATGATTATACGATATGCATCACACAATCTCAGATTCATCTATTCAACCAACACATAGAACCTCAAAGAGTGCCCCAAAGTTTCTACCGGAGAATCACGACGAAAACGTGTGCCAACCCCTATGCATAGGTTCATGGGAGGAACCCGCAAGTTGATCACCAAAACATACATCAAGTGAATCATGTGATATCCCATTGTCACCACAGATATGCACGACAAGACATACATCAAGTGTTCTCAAATCTTTAAAGACTCAATCTGATAAGATAACTTCAAAGGGGAAACTCAATCCATTACAAGAGAGTAGAGGGGGAGAAGAAACATAAGATCCAACTATAATAGCAAAGCTCGCTATACATCAAGATCGTGCCAAATCAAGAACACGAGAGAGAGAGAGAGAGAGAGAGAGAGAGAGAGAGAGATCAAACACATAGCTACTGGTACATATTCAGCCTCGAGGGTGAACTACTCCCTCCTCGTCATGGAGAGCGCCGGGATGATCAAGATGGCCACCGGTGAGGGTTCCCCCCTCTGGCAGGGTGCCGGAACAGGGTACCGATTGGTTTTTGGTGGCTATAGAGGCTTGCGGCAGTGGAACTCCCGATCTATTCTCCGTTCTGGAAGTTTTAAGATACGTAGGTATATATGGGTGAAAGAAGTATGTCGGTGGACCAAAGGGGGGGCCACGAGGCAAGGGGGCGCGCCCCCCACCCTCGTGGGCACCTTCCTTCTTTCCTGGCATGCACTCCAAGCTTTTCCAGTAGCTTTCCTTCCAAAAATAACTTCTCCAGTTGATTTCGTTCCGTTTCGACTCTGTTTGATATTCCTTTTCTTCGAAACACTGAAATAGGCAAAAAAACAGCAAATCTGGGTTGGGCCTCCGGTTAATAGGTTAGTCCCAAAAATAATATAAAAGTGGAAAATAAAGCCCAATATTGTCCAAAATAGTAGATAATATAGCATGGAGCAATCAAAAATTATAGATACATTGGAGACGTATCATATATCAATCTTTACCTCTTGGCCATTTCGAGACTCCTCGTCATGTATGTGATCTCATCCGGGACTCCCAACAACATTCAGTCACCAAATCACATAACTCATATAATACAAATCGTCATCAAACGTTTAAGCGTGCGGACCCTATGGGTTCAAGAACTATGTAGACATGACCGAGACACCTCTCCAGTCAATAACCAACAGTGGAACCTGGATGCTCATATTGGCTCCCACATATTCTATGAAGATCTTTATCGGTCGAACCGTTATGACAACATACGTTATTCCCTTTGTCATCGATATGTTACTTGCCCGAGATTCGATCGTCCGTATCTTCATACCTAGTTCAATCTCGTTACCGGAAAGTATCTTTACTCGTTCCATAATGCATCATCCTGCAACTAACTCATTAGTCACATTTCTTGCAAGGCTTCTTATGATGTGCATTACCGAGAGGGTCCAGATATACCTCTCTGATACTCGGAGTGACAAATCCTAATCTTGATCTATTCCAACCCAACAAACATCTTTGGAGATACCTGTAGAGCATCTTTATAATCACCCAGTTACATTGTGACGTTTGATAGCACACAAGGTATTCCTCTGGTATCCGGGAGTTGCATAATTTCATAGTCAAAGGAATATGTATAAGTCATGAAGAAAGCAATAGCAATAAAACTTAACGATCATTATGCTAAGCTAATGGATGGGTCTTGTCCATCACATCATTCTCCTAATGATGTGATCCCGCTCATCAAATGACAACACATGTCTATGGTTAGGAAACTTTACCATCTTTGATTAACGAGCTAAAGGCTTACTAAGAATACTGTGTTTTGTCTATGTATCCACACATGTATCAAGTTTCTGGTTAATAAAATTCTAGCATGAATAATAAACATTTATCATGATATAAGGAATTATAAAATAACAACTTTATTATTGCCTCCAGGGCCTATTTCCTTGAGTCTCCCACTTGCACTAGAGTCAATAATCTAGTTCACATCGCCATCTGATTTAATGAGTTAGTTGCAAGATCTATCTAGGAGATGCATAGCAACGAGAGGGGGAGAGTGTGTCCACATACCTCGTAGACCGAAAGCGGAAGCGTTAGTTTAACGCGGTTGATGTAGTCGAACGTCTTCGTGATCAACCGATCAAGTACCGAACATACGGCACCTCCGAGTTCAGCACACGTTTAGCTCGATGACATCCCTCAAACTCTTGATCCAGCAGAGGGTCGAGGGAGAGTTTCGTCAACACGACGGCGTGGTGACAGTGATGGTGATGTGATCCATGCAGGGCTTCGCCTAAGCACTATGACGCTATGACCGGAGGAGTAAACTGTGGAGGGGGCTTAGCACATGGCTAAGAAAAAATTGTTGTCCTTTGGGGTGCCCCCTAGCCCCTGCCCCTGTATATATAGGAGGAGAGGGAGGAGGCCGGCCAAGCGGCGCACCATGGGGGGAGGAAACCGACTTGGACTCCATGTCCAATTAGGCCTCCCCCTTCCTTCTTCTGGAGGGGGAAAGGGGGAAGGAGAGGGAGGAGGAGAAGGAAAGGGCGGGCGCCCCCTCCCCTAGTCCAATTCAGACTCTCCATGGGAGGGGTCACGGCCACCCCTTGTGGGCTGCCTCCTCTCTCCCCTATGGCCCATGTAGGCCCATTACTTCCCCCGGGGGGTTCCGGTAACCCCTCTGTACTCCGAAAAATACCCGAACCACTCCGAAACCATTCCGGTGTTCGAATACCATCGTCCAATATATCAATCTTTACCTCTCGACCATTTCGAGATTCCTCTTCATGTTAGTGATCTCATCCGGGACTCCGAACAATCTTCGGTCACCAAAACACATAACTCATAATACAAATCATCATCGAACGTTAAGCGTGCGGACCATATGGGCTAGAGAACTATGTAGACATGACTGAGACACCTCTTCGGTCAATAACCAATAGTGAAACCTAGATGCTCATATTGGCTCCCACATAATCTACGAAGATCTCTATCGGTCGAACCGTTATGACAACATATGTTATTCCCTTTGTCATTGGTATGTTACTTGCCCGAGATTCGATCATCTGTATCCTCATACCTAGTTCAATCTCATTACCGGCAAGTCTCTTTACTCGTTCTGTAATGCATCATCTCGTTTCTTTTTACTATTATAATGCATCATCTCGTAACTAACTCATTAGTCACATTGCTTGCAAGGCTTATTATGATGTGCATTACCGAGAGGGCCCAGAGATACCTCTCTTGATACTCAGAGTGACAAATCCTAATCTTGGTCTATGCCAACCCAACAAAACACCTTCGGACATACCTATAGAGCATATTCATAATCACCCTTTCACATTGTGACATTTGATAGCACACAAGGTATTCCTCCGGTATTCGGGAGTTGCATAATCTCATAGTCAAAGGAATATGTATAAGTCATGAAGAAAACAATTGCAATAAAACTTAACGATCATAATGCTAAGCTAACGAATGGGTCTTGTCCATCACATCATTCTCCTAATGATGCGATACCGTTCATCAAATGACAACACATGTCTATGGTTAGGAAACTTAACCATCTTTGATTAACGAGCTAGTCTAGTAGAGGCTTACTAGGGATACTGTGTTTTATCTATGTATCCACACATGTATCAAGTTTCTGGTTAATAAAATTCTAGCATGAATAATAAACATTTATCATGATATAAGGAAATATAAAATAACAACTTTATTATTGCCTTCAGGGCATATTTCCTTCAGTCTCCCACTTTCACTAGAGTTGATAATCTAGTTCACATCGACATCTGATTTAACACCAATAGTTCACATCGTTATGTGATTAACACCCATAGTTCACATCGCCATGTGACCAACACCCAAAGGGTTTACTAGAGTCAATAATCTAGTTCACATCGACATGCGATTAACACCCAAAGAGTACTAAGGTGTGATCATGTTTTGCTTGTGAGAGAACTTTAGTCAACGGGTCTGCCACATTCAGATACATATGTATTTTGCAAATTTCTATGTCTACAATGCTTTGCACGGAGCTACTCTAGCTAATTGCTCCCACTCTAAATATGTATCCAAATTGAGACTTAGAGTCATCCGGATCAGTCTCAAAGCTTGCATCGACGTAACCCTTTGCGATGAACTCTTTGTCACCTCCATAACCGAGAAACATTTCCTTAGTCCTCTTTAGGTATTTAAGGATAATTTTGACCGATGTCCAGTGATCTACTCCTGGATCACTATTGTACCTGTCGGATCACGGGTTCCGGCAGAGCCTTAAGGTTCGAACTCTGGGGTGCGCGCGGAGATTATGCCCTCTACCTCTCCATCTCGGAAAGATCTAAACTACTGAAAGAACAACACAAGAGACATAGAGTTTATACTAGTTCGGGCCACCGTTGTGGTGTAATACCCTACTCTAGTTTGTGGTGGGTGGACTGCCTCTTGGGCTGATGATGATGAACAATACAGGGAAGAACAGCCTCACGAGGGTCTGCCCTTAGCTCGGATGATGAACTGCAAAGGGGAGTTCAACCGCCCTTCTCTCTCTCTCACTTACTTGTTCTCTGCCTGCTAGATACCCAATTCTCGACCCGGATCTAGATGCCTCTACCCTGGGGGTGGCTAGTCCTATTTATAGGCAAAGGCCCTGGGCCTCTTCCCAAATATTGAGCGGGAAGGGCGCCAACAATTGGCCATTTCAAAGGGGAACATCTGGTACACTTATCCTGACTAAAGTTGGTCCTCGCCTGCCAAATGCCCTGTGGTGACGCCGTTCTGGGCTCCAGATGACCTCCTTCCCACCGTTGGACTGGTCTTGGTCTTGTTGCACCGAAATGGGTGCCTTTGCTTGATCCTCTCGCCTGCGCTTGCCCCCTTTGCACCAAAGAGGAAAGGGGAGGCGCTGCGCGGCCTGGCGCCCGCCTGGCACCCTTGGTCGTCATGGCTTGCATCATGGGCACCTCGTGAGGTACCCCGCCTTGATCTCTCCGCCTCCTCGTGAGCCAGCCTGATGAGGCCGCCCCTGAGGAAGAGCCGTGTCGTCCGCCCCGCGAGGCTTGGCCCCTCGCGAGGGTCTTGGGTCTCGTGCTGATGAAGCTGGGCCGTGCTGGGCCCCCTTTTGAGCCACGCCGCAGGCTGTAGGCAGGCAAGTCTGGGGACCCCTGTTCCCAGAACACCGACAGTAGCCCCCGGGCCCAAGGCGCGCTCGGACTTAGCCGTGCTGAGAGGCGAAAGGGCAAGGGCGAAGCGCCGCGGGCCCTAATAGCCTGTGGCCTTGGGCGCCGCGTGGCAGTTGATTGGACGTGGGCGGCACTGTTCCCCCACGCTCCCTTATTTTGCGCTTGGCTAGGTGAACTCGCAGTTGTACATAGCCGCTCCCCTTCCTATTGCTCGAGCGCCCCCTGTTCTTCCTCCCCTCGGACTCCGGCTCTTGCTTCCAATCCAATCTCGCATCTCCCTCCTCCCTTCCTTCGCCATGGCTCCGACGAAGGAGGAGAAAGGGAAGAAACCCTTGCCTCCATCTCGCCCGCTACCGTTGGTGGCCCCCGCCGTTGGTCGATCGACCATACTCAATCTGGAGTGCCTGGGTAAGCTCAACCCGGCTCTGGCCACCACCTTCAACGAGTGCGGGAGGATGACGGCTTGGCCCACGTCTCGCTTCCCCACGGACCGGATAATCACTGAGGTCCATTACTTTGCCGACGCCTTGTGGGCGGGTCTGGTTCCCCCCTTTTCTGATTTCTTCAACGCCGTCCTCTCCCATTACCAGATCCATATGATGCATCTGGGTCCTGAATCCATCGCACTTCTCTCAGTCTTTGCTTTCGTTTGCGAGGCGATGATGGGCATCGCTCCTTCCGTTGCCTTGCTGCGCCACTTCTTCTCCTTGTGCCTTGCTGACCCCACTCAATGTTCAGCGTGTGTGAGCTTCATCGCCGCGTCTGAAACAGCGGCCTCAGGGATCAACTTCGAGCTTCCTTCACCTTCAACCGGGTTCCGGGAGCGGTGGTTGTACATCGATGTCGGGGTGCCCAGCCCCCTGCTGGTGAAGCCGACTTCGCCTGCTGTACCCAATTCGGGCTGGGGCCAGGAGACACTCGAGAGCCCCCGGCTCGCCTTCATCTGGTGCCGCTTCACGTTCTTGAAATCGCTCGGCGTGACAGCGCCTAAGGTGGTGAAGGAGTTCTCGCTGCGCCGCATTGCTCCTCTCCAGCGCCACTCCCGCCGAATGTGGGCCTTCAGTGGGCGTGGCGATCGCATGAGGCTCCAGGAAGAAGACCTGACGCCCTGGGCGCTAAGGGCAGTGCTCTTGGTCTTGACTGGTGACCCCAACCCGGGCAGCATTCAACATGGAGGGGCCCTGCTGTACCTCTGCCAGAACAGGGACGACTTCGTGAGGCAGATGCCCTCCTTTGATGAATGGGGGCAGCGCCCTGTTGGCTTCGAAGGGCCTTGCGAGAACCCTGTGGTCGTGACTGCCCTTCCGGTTGGTCAGGGTGAATCCTCCTCGAGTGGTGGAGCTGGGGGGCAGGAGACTGCAGAGGCCGAGAGGGCTCCCGATGAGGTGACTGCGCCTGGTGATGCTCCCGAGGGGGCAGCTCCTGAGGCACGTGCTGCTGAGGCTGAGGGCGGCGAGCAGCTGCTCCCAGCGCCTGGGGCCGAGGCCCCTGAGGCCTCGACCACGTCTTCTGGCGTGGCGATTGACGGCGCGCGTCAGGCGGGCGCCCCTGATGTGGATCGCCCTGATGCTCCGTCTTCATCGCAGGTTGATTCCTGCACTCTTCTCTTGGGTCGCTTCCGTGTGGACTTTGAGTCCCTCCGGAGGAAAAGGGAGGCCCTAGGCGATGACTTCTCTTGTCCCTTGCTGAAGCGCCAGAAATACTTTGCCATTGACGAGTAAGCTTTCTCCTTTTCCGGCACCTGATCCCATCGTTGCGTCTACTGATCCTTACTCCACAGGCCTCTTCCGGCCGAGCTCATGGGAGTTGTTGAGGTGCCGCCTCCTTTGGTTTCGTCTCCTCCGCCGTCCCCAAGCGCTCCGAGCAGCACTGCTCTGGTGGTGAGGGCGAGCGAAGGGGGAGACCGTCCCGAGGCGCGCCGCAGTCCTCCTCCTGCGATCTTCCTCCGCGGGCCCTCTCCCGGTATAGCCAGCCTGCCGTGGGCTTCTCGCCTGGCCGCGGGTTGCGGCTGGCCTGGGAGCCCCCTGCGCCCTCCTTCTAGAGACGGGCTGGCCCTAGGCCGGGCTTCTGGTACGGCGCGCCCGGCCGTCGTGAGGGTGCCAGCCCCCAGCCCCCTGCCTGGAGGGGGAGCGATGATTCAAGGCCCCCGGCGCTTGCTTAGGGCAGACGATGGTGTGGAAGACGTGCTCGAGCGCGCCCGAGAGCGCCGCGCTCGCCGCCAAGAGTTCCTTCAAAGGGCGACCGACGCGGTGGAGCTGCTTGGGGAGGAGCTCGCTGATGAAGACGCGCGCCTGGAGGCGGAGGGCCTGCGTCTGGCCGCAGGGAGGCGCGAGCTAGAGGCCGCCATCGCCCTCGCGTGCCATCAGCGCGATCTTGATGACGAAGAGGCGAAGGCGTCGCTGGAGGTTTCTCGGGCGGTGACGGTGTCCTGGACTAGGGGGTACTCACCACGTCGTCTCCCAATCTATTAGATTGGGCCGAGGACCCCCATGGCCGTATACTCATGGGCCAGTTCGGACAGTTGCCGCATACAAGGAAGATTCCACAAGACTTGGCGATCAAGACAAGGACTCCTCCCCACCGGCGTATTCGGCTAGGACTCTTGTTATCCTAGGCCTCTGGTGCATTATATAAACCGAGGCCAGGCTAGTCGATAGATCATATACAACATCATCATACAACAATCATACCATAGGCTAGCTTCTAGGGTTTAGCCTCCTTGATCTCGTGGTAGATCTACTCTTGTACTACCCATATCATCAATATTAATCAAGCAGCATGTAGGGTATTATCTCATCAAGAGAGCCCGAAGCTGGGTAAAACCCCGTGTACATGTTACCATCGATCCTAGACGCACAGCTTGGGACCCCCTACCCGAGATCCGCCGGTTTTGACATCGACATTGGTGCTTTCATTGAGAGTTCTGCTGTGTGATCGACAAAAGGATCGATGGCTCACCTGCAGATCAACTGCGACTTCGACATCTTCGTCACCAGCTCGACTGGTCACCTTGGTTCGACCAAGAATTGCGCCCCGTGTTTGGATCACCATGTTCGGACGAGGGCCTTCATCAAACATCAACTCCGGTCTCTATCAAGATCATGGAGGAATCATCCATGGAGCTCGGGGGCTCAATGTCAACATTGCCCTCAATCGACTGTGCTATTTTTCTGGACAGCGAACTCGTATCTGCTGCCACCACCTCCTCGAGTATCGCTTTGACGATCGCTTTGGTGGAATTGTGCAGAATTGAGTCTGCAACAACCCTGGAATATTTTGTCGAGTTCCGATGGAGGAATCTCTGGCAATTCACGATATACCGGAGCCCTGTCAAATCTGGACGGGAATTTGGATGTGTTTAGGGCGTGGTGTCCAGCTTCTAGCTCGGACGTCCTTTAGAAGATCTGACCGTTGATCCGCTGCGGAATTGCTATATCTACCACCCCTCTAAATTTCAGCTCGATCCGACGGTCCAAACTCCGGGAACCTTCCGATTAGAGCATCACTTTTCAGATATGTTTTCTACGCGAGAACGAATCCGAACCGAATTCATCTTTTTTATGAACGGGATTTCAGACATCCTTTTTGAAGGAAGTTTTGTATGGGATACTGTGTATTGTTCCCGAACACATCCCACTAAATTTAAGATCTTTTGAACATGATATTCAACATCATTGCTGGTGTCAAACCAGTCCGGCAATATTGCTCCACGGCTGCCGACCTGTGCTAGACACGTGGTCACCTTGTTGAGCCGAGCTCAACTTCTTCGGATCATCATCTCGGCAAGCCGAACAAGAGTCCGGCATCGCGAAGGATAAATCATCACCAACATCGCCGCCCCACGGATTACACGGAGCGGGCATACCGGCATCGCCGCACGGTGGCTTCATCAAGCTGGCATCGACCACGTCACGACCTGCATCGACGGGGCCGCACTATCGCTTCGTCAAGCTGGTGTCCATCACGCCGAACTACTTCGACTCATCGGCTGGCCTCGAGGCTTCGACATCTCGGCTGGATCGGAGGATTCATCATCTCTTCATCAACCTACTCCGGACACTTCGGCGTCACTAGCTGACCAGCTTCGTCACGATTAGCTGGACCGAGGGCTTTGCCTCGGCAAGTCAACCTTTGCCAGCATCATTTTTCTTCAGATTGCTACAACAAATGAACCAGGTGCTATTAATCCTGGTATTTTTTGCTTGTTTGGGTTCATTTTTCCCAACGAATTATTACTCTGGTTTGTCCATCATATGTACGCAGGTCTATCAAATGGTGGCCGCATTAACGAGGTCGCATAGTGGTTCAGTCAGTCTCCGTACATAGTCCGGCGAACGTCGCATCCGGAGCGCGGACCGACCTGTGAATTCAGGCTTTGCCACGCCTTTACGGCATCATGCCGACACCCTGCATCGACATTGACTTCGGCGCCAGGCCATATTTCTTTTATTACTCACTTTGCATAAATTATTCATTATGCAACGATTTTCTTTTAATTATCATTATTACTATTATCTCCCGTTTGCACTATTTTTTGTGCACAGGAAAATGATCCAGCCGGACTATATCCTTTGACGTCACCTCGGCTGGACGGGGGGCTTCATTACCCCATGTCGGGGACTTCGGCATCACTCTGCCGTCTTGCATTGCCCGTGCTATGTCACCACTTCGGAGTGCCGAGCTCTTTGCTCCGCCACCTCGGGACCGGCTTGGGGGATGGAACCTTGTCCCGCCTCAAGCTCGGACCGCGTCGTCAGTACCTAACACATTAACCATCTAAGTTGCCTTCATGCTCAAAGTTTTAAATTTTTAATTTGTGTTCGGCTCGACCAAGCATTATACCTTTTTGAAAAAAAAAGTTGCTTGTAAAATTTTTTATAGTTCAAACTTTGTTCACACATACTTGACGCGCTACCCACGCTCATTATACCTGGGGGCTTCTTTAACAGAAGCTTATTAATATGGGCTTTATGCCCAACACATGTGTCACACTTTCGCATGTACCTTTTATTCACCATTATATGCATCGATATGACTTAAGTTTTGGCCAAGCTGGGTTGCCTGGCTCCTGTGCTTACCCCTACGTTCCCGATTGTTCGGCTAGGTGGTAAAGGGAGCACCTCTGCGATTGTTACTGCCGGGTCAGCCGGATGTGTACCTCAGACTGGGTGAAGCCGAAAGCTAGCGTTCTTAAGGGAATACTCGATCGGTGAACTAAAAGATGATTTCTTACCTATTTATTTACCTGCCCCCAGTTGTTTTTCTGCTCTTTTCGCAGTCCGGACATGCACTTTAGGGCATGCCTCCCAGGGAAAGGAACCCCTAATGGAACTATTCTCCCTAGAAGATGTTTCTTACTAACCATGTAATATAACATAACTAGTTGGGCACTTGTCTGATAAAGCACTAATGACCCCTACGCCTTGTCTCCATGCATGTCCCGGTTCTTATATAACCGCTAGGGTATTCGGACACACTCCGGACTATTGGGTCCAGAGGTTGAAGCGAAAAGGTCTGCTACGACAAACGATCTACAATTCGGCTAGAAGGCATTTTACATGTCACCTTACATTATATAGTCAACTTTTACCCAAGTCACTTGGGGGCTCTTAAGTTTATTTGAGCCATTTTATATTAAGTGTTCTCTTCTTGGTCGTTGCAAAGTTTTTTTTTCTATCACTCCTTTCTCGATGCAGGTGTGTGGTCAATAGCCGGATAGCCTTGCTTCTCTCGAGTGTAGTTTGCTAAATTTAGTTCGGACGTCCAGTTTTTACTGAAGTTTTTTTTTGGTTTTCCAATCCTATGGCACTTTTTTAACTATTTGTGTGTTTTCCGCATAAGTCTCGCAGTGCAACGCCGGACATCTTTAGAGATTCGGCAAAGATTCTCGGATATTGCTATATATGCATCAGTTTCGAATTGTGTGTCCAGTCAATAGTTGGGTTGCCGGGCTCCTATGCTTGCCTCCTACGTTCCGCTTTGTTCGGCTAGGTGTGCAAAGGGAGAACCACTGCGATTGTGCTTCCAGCTCGCATGGTTAAGCACCTCAGTGGAGAAAGCCGAAAACTGACTGTTACAATAAGCGTAAACTAGTCAGCGGTCCGATGACTGTGTTAAATAACAGGTTGTTCATAACATTGGCCGAAGTGTTTACGGCTTGACCTCGACTGTCGCCGAACACTACCGGGGGCTATTAACTAGCCTCCCAAACTAAATCCTCGATATTTTGCTCATACATTGGAGCTGAGGTTTTATGATCATGCTTAGCATGACAACCCAAAGAAAGGAACTGATAGCGGGACTATTTTCTTTGGAAGACATTTCTTCTATTAAACAGTAATATAACATATCTCTCTGCGTACCTTTGTTTATAAAACTGTATGGCCAGATTGCCTTGTTTGTCGTAAATCTTTGACCTCATAAAGGCTTTATAAAGTAAGACAAACACTCCTCGGCTACTGGCCGAGGAGGTGGAAGCCGATGGTCGGTCAACAAAGTTTTGTACAATGCGGATCCGAGCATTAAATGACGTAAAGTACTTGGATACATAGAGTCATTACACACAATTTGTGATTTTACTATGGATATCGATCCTTAATTCGGCCACCCGTGCCCGCATTAAGGCTCGGGGGCTACTGGGCTTCGGGCTTATTATCTAAAACATATTAAAGGGGCACACTGATCCCCTGATCTGGCGTTGCCACCCGACCAGTGTCTCGGGGGCTACTGCATTGCTTATCCAATGCAGAAAATTTTAAGTGCAATACAGTTTCCGAGGAGATTTTGATCCTCAGGTTGGTCGGCCGCACCCAACCTGAGTCTCAAGGACTGAGCACGCCGCTTTTTGTGTCCTGAAGTATTCTGCCGAGCTAGGACTTGATCCTCAGACCGATTTTGCAAATCTACCTGAGTCTCAGCAGCTATGGGGATCAGCGGTCTTATGTCATCCTTCATGGGCATCTCGGGTTTTAGACCGATATCCACCTTGAGGGCTACTGGCTATGTATCTCGGCACAGAATAAATTGCACCAACAAAAAATATTGACAAAAATCGGCCCACATTCGGGGTGGTGCACCACCTCAGAAGCAGTCCGGCATAAAGCTCGGGCGCTAGTGGCTGGCTCCATAGAGGGCATTTCCGACATTAAGCTCGGCTAAAACTCCTTCAAACTTCTTTGAACCAAGGTGATTTACGACACCTCGCATACAGTCTGGCGTTGGAGCTCGGATACATAGTCCGGCGTTGGAGCTCGGATACGTAGTCCAGCGTTAGAGCTAGAAAGCAGTCCGGCATTGGTGCTCGGCTGCAAAAAATACCTCGAATGCAGTCCGGCGTTAGAGCTCGGATGCAAGAGGGAACTGCCTCCCGGGAACAACTTCAAACCTGAGGTGTGGCATAAAAATAACAAGGCATTGATAAAGGCCAAAAACTTGAAGGGGCTCCTCGGATACCCGATGTATAAACCCGTCAAATGCATTTCGGCGATCCTCAAGATCGAAGATAAAGAAGATTTGTTGAACCAATTTTCAAGACCGACGACTGAAGATGAAGAACAGTTCGGAAGAATCGAGGAGCGTCCCTAACTTGAAGACCGGTTCAAGGGGCTACTGACAGTGTCCTGGACTAGGGGGTACTCACCACGTCATCTCCCAATCTATTAGATTGGGCCGAGGACCCCCATGGCCGTATACTCATGGGCCAATTCGGACAGTTGACGCATACAAGGAAGATTCCACAAGACTTGGCGATCAAGACAAGGACTCCTCCCCACCGGCGTATTCGGCTAGGACTCTTGTTATCCTAGGCCTCTGGTGCATTATATAAACCGAGGCCGGGCTAGTCGATAGATCATATACAACATCATCATACAACAATCATACCATAGGCTAGCTTCTAGGGTTTAGCCTCCTTGATCTCGTGGTAGATCTACTCTTGTACTACCCATATCATCAATATTAATCAAGCAGCATGTAGGGTATTATCTCATCAAGAGAGCCCGAAGCTGGGTAAAACCCCGTGTACATGTTACCATCGATCCTAGACGCCCAGCTTGGGACCCCCTACCCGAGATCCGCCGGTTTTGACATCGACAGGCGTGCCGATCCCAGGCCGATGTAGAGGCCCGGGGAGCTGACCGACGGCGAGAAGTAGCAGAGGAACGGACTCAGGAGCTCTTGGCCTGGTGCCACTCACTGGAGGAGCAAGTGGAACTGCGCGAGGCGGCCCTTGCCTCGATGAAGGTGGCCTCCGGAGACCCCGCTGAGCTCCTGAGGCGCGAGGAAGCATTGACGCTGGAAGCAGCCGAACGCACCCGTGAGTACGAGCGGCTGGAGACAAGGGAACGCCTAGTGACGCAGGCGGAAGATGATGTTGCTGCACGGGAAGTTGCCTTTCTATCACTTGTAGGCCCGGGGATCTTACTGGCTCTGCAGCCCCGAGCGGCAAATGTAGGGGTTGTGTACAAATGTAGGGGTTGGATCCAGGGATGTTTGTAGGGGTGCACCGGAATGTAGGGGTTGTGTACAAATGTAGGGGTTGTATAAATGTAGGGGCAGTAACATCCGACGCTACAAGGGACTGGTAGGAAGGAGGTCATCGTGGAGCCCAGAACAGCGTCACCACAGGGCCTTTGGCAGGCGAGGACCAATTTTAGTCAGCATAAGTGTACCAGATGTTCCCCTTCGAATTGGCCAATTGTTGGCGCCCTTCCCGCTCAATATTTGCAAAGAGGCCCAGGGCCTTTGCCTATAAATAGGACTAGCCACCCTAGGGTAGAGGCATCTAGATCCGGGTCAAGAATTGGGTATCTAGAAGGCAGAGAACAAGTAAGTGAGAGAGAGAGAGAAGGGCGGTTGAACTCCCCTTTGCAGTTCATCGTCCGAGCTAAGGGCAGACTCTCGCGAGGCTGTTCTTCCCTGTATTGTTCATCATCATCAGCCCAAGAGGCAATCCACCCACCACAAACTAGAGTAGGGTATTACACCACAACGGTGGCCCGAACTTTTATAAACTCTGTGTCTCTTGTGTTGTTCTTTCAGTAGTTTAGATCTTTCCGACACGGAGAGGTAGAGGCATAATCTCCACACGCACCCCAGAGTTCGAACCTTAAGGGTCTGCCGGAACCCGTGATCCGACATTTGGCGCGCCAGGTAGGTGCTTCCGTCGCTTGTGGAGCCGTCCGGGGAGCGGTTGGCGGGCCTAGCCCTCGCCGTGGCAAGGTCCTAGCCGCCTCTCCCGGGGCAGCACTCCTGCCGGCGCCCGTTTGCGTCGAAGACCTTGAAAAACATCACTGAAGCGCCATCGTACTCTAGGTGGATCATGAGGGCGCCCCTCGCTCTGCAGCCCCGAGCGGTCTCGCCCCAGCCACGGGTCATGAAGACCTCGCCCGAGGCGAGGACCGCGACCTCTGCCTCGGTTGCGGGAGTGCTGCAGTCGGCGTGCTACAGCCATAGTTCCAGAAGTCTTCCCTGCGGGAAGACGGAGGCGAAGAAGGGAGGAAAACGAATCCAAGTTCGAGGAGGCATGGCGGCGTGGAGCACGAGCTCGCAGGAGGACCCCTCGGCGTGGACGCCAGGAGGAACGACCCACACCTTCGTGACCCGTCGGCGCAGGCGACGGCGTTGGCCGCGGGGATCGGTGCCGCCACCTTCAAGGCCCTCAACGTGGGCACACAAAGGAAGTGGGAACCCCGGCGGAGGCCGCTTGTACCAAGGCCTCGACACCACCTGATGGTCTTCCTTGCCCCGGCCGCGAAGGGCAAGCCGCTTCTTCGACGGGAGCGGGTTTGGTTCCTCTCGAGGAGCCTTTCCCTTCTCCGCTGCAGAGAACCGGCGGATCGGAGCCATCACGGCAAGACGGAGCAAGAAGCAGGGCAAAGGAGAAAGCAAGGAGAGATGGATTGGAAGGGCACGCGCGGTGCCGTACTTATAGCTGGCGAAGGCCAACCGTCGGCCTTCATGATCACAGGTAATCATGACATGATTTGCATGCAGGGACTTGTCCAATCCGCGCGATTGTTGAGGCATCGTGGGGAAGCGGAGGCGCCCACGTCCAATCAAACCGCCATGCGGCGCCCAAGGCCGCAGGCTGTTAGAGCCCATGGCGCTCTGCCCTTGCCCTTTCGCCTCTCAGCACGGCCAAGTCCGAGCGCGCCTTGGGCCCGGGGACTACTGTCGGCGTTCTGGGAACGGGGGTCCCCAGACTTGCCTGCCTGCGGCCTGCGGTGTGGCTCAAAAGGGGGCCCAGCACGGCCCAGCTTCATCAGAACGAGACCCAAGACCATGCCCTACTCTAGTTTGTGGTGGGTGGATTGCCTCTTGGGCTGATGATGATGAACAATACAGGGAAGAACAGCCTCGCGAGGGTCTGCTCTTAGCTCGGACGATGAACTGAGAGGGGAGTTCAACCACCCTCTTCTCTCTCACTCTCTCTGTTTCTTGAGCCTTTCTAGTTGGTTTCTTAATGATTGACCCGATCTAGATGCCTCTACCCTGGGGGTGGCTAGTCCTATTTATAGGCAAAGGCCCTGGGCCTCTTCCCAAATATTGAGCGGGAAGGGCGCCAACAATTGGCCAATTCGAAGGGGAACATCTGGTACACTTACCCTGACTAAAGTTGGTCCTCGCCTGCCAAAAGCCCTGTGGTGACGCCGTTCTGGGCTCCACGATGACCTCCTTCCCACCGTTGGACTGGTCTTGGTCTCGTTGCACCGAAATGGGTGCCTTTGCTTGATCCCCTCGCCTACGCTTGCCCCCTTTGCACCAAAGAGGAAAGGGGAGGCACTGCGCGGCCTGGCGCCCTTGGTCGTCATGGCTTGCGTCATGGGCACCTCGTGAGGTACCCCGCCTTGATCTCTCCGCCTCCTCGCGAGCTAGCCTAATGAGGCCGCGCCTGAGGAAGAGTCGCGTCGTCCGCCCCGCGAGGCTTGGCCCCTTGCGAGGGTCTTGGGTCTTGTGTTGATGAAGATGGGCCGTGCTGGGCCCCCTTTCAAGCCACGCCGCAGGCCGCAGGCAGGCAAGTCTGGGGACCCCCGTTCCCAGAACGCCGACAGTAGCCCCCGGGCCCAAGGCGCGCTCGGACTTGGCCGTGCTGAAAGGTGAAAGGGCAAGGGCGAAGCGCCGTGGGCCCTAACAGCCTGCGGCCTTGGGCGCCGCGTGGCGGTTTGATTGGACGTGGGCGCCTCCGCTTCCCCACGACGCCTGGACGATCGCGCGGATTGGACAAGTCACTGCATGCAAATCGTGTCATGATTACCTGTGACCGTGGAGGCCGACGGTTGGCCTTCGCCGGCTATAAGTACGGCACCGCGCGTGCCCTTCCAATCCATCTCTCCTTGCTTTCTCCTTTGCCCTGCTTCTTGCTCCGTCTTACCGTGATGGCTCCGATCCGCCGGTTCTCTGCAGCGGAGAAGGGAAAGGCTCCTCGTAGGGAGCAAGGGGAGCGGAATGTCGGATCATCGTCAGGTAGGGGTGCGCCGGAATGTAGGGGTTGTACCCGCCATTCCGCTGAATTCAGCACGTTCCGCTCAGTATTTGTACACAACCCCTACATTCCGAGGCCCCCGTGATCTGCCAGAAGGGTCCTTAAGGATCTGCTCAGCGGGGTGACAAGATCTTACTGGCTCTGCAGCCCCGAGCTACAAATGTATGGGTTGTGTACAAATGTAGGGGTTGGATCCGGATCATCGTCAGGTAGGGGTGCGCCGGAATGTCGGATCATCATCATCTTCCAGGCCAGCTCTAGCTACGTCACCCCGCTGAGCTCCTGAGGCGTGAGGAAGCGTTGACGCTGGAAGCAGCCGAACGCACCAGTGAGTACGAGCGGCTGGAGACGAGGGAACGCCTGGTGACGCAGGCACAAGATGATGTTGCTGCACGGGAAGTGCGTGTCCTGGAGGAAGTCGTCGGGCGGCGACGGTGCGGCAGGGCCTCGAGCGTGAGTTCAAGGGGAGGCTGGAGCTGATCCGGATCGAGGCCGAGGGGAGAACTGCGGCCCTGAGGACCCAATGGGATGAGGCGATGCGGCGGGCCGACGCCTCCCGGGCCGCCCTCGAGGCGGCGCAAAAGGAGTCGGCTGCTTCCCAGGCCGAGGTGCTCCGTCTTCATCAGCGGG
The DNA here is from genome assembly GCA_963921465.1 of Triticum timopheevii. Taxonomy (NCBI): domain Eukaryota; kingdom Viridiplantae; phylum Streptophyta; class Magnoliopsida; order Poales; family Poaceae; genus Triticum; species Triticum timopheevii. The sequence goes on from OY997270.1 coordinate 395,339,831, forward strand.
TAGAGGAGGCTGAGGCCATCGGGCGCCAGAATGCCGATGAGATACGCCAGCAGTAGGTCCTGGAGCATGTGCACGCCCCCATGCTTGCTGCGCTCAGGGAGCGGGCTAATGCAGCCTTGGGCAACATCTGCGAGGCGGCTGTTGACGAGCCGCGCACGATCAACTATGCCGGCAACCTGCAGTTCTTCACCGCCGTGGTGACGCAGCTGGAGGCGCGGTCGGTCAGGGCCGGCAGGTTGGTGGAGGAGAGGAGCCGCGCCTTGCTCAAGCACGCCTTCTCTCGTGTCTTCAGCCATCTTCAGAACGCGGACCCCCACTTCGACTTCGACGCCGCCATTGCCCTAGTCCCTCAGGCCGTCCGAGGCGACCTGGCGAACTGGGTGGAGGACAACGTGGGCGCTCTCGTTAGAGCCTTTGCTTCAGATGACGACGGCGTGATCATGGCCGCTGACGAGGGCGGCGTGGTGGATGGCCCCGATGCCGCCGGTGGCGACGCAGGCAGCGATGGCAAATTTAGCGACGCCAGCGGCGGCTCGGGAGGTGCTTCTGAGGACGCATTGGGAGATTTATCCGACTGAGCATGTACAGCCCCTGTCTTTTTTACCCTGCATGAGTAGAACTCAGGTGTTTGGCCTGATGGCTATGAGAGCATTTTGGGAGGGGGAGCCCCTCATGTAAAACCTGTATTCATCGTACTTAGTAACTGTTATATTGCGCGAGCACCCGCGCCTGGCGGCTGGGCGGTTTACCTTTGTTTCTTGTAGGCCCGGGGGCAGCCTGTGCGAGGACGGGGTGTCCTGAGTGTTCTCTAGTTGAATTTGTAGGACGTGCGGGTGTCGCTGGCGGAGGGCTTCACAGGCGCTGGCCTTCTTCACAGGCTCCGGGCCTTTCCCCGCACGCGGTGGCTTCACAGGCATTCGCCTTCTTCACAGGCTCTGGGCCTTTTCCCAAACGCGATAGCTTCACAGGCATTCGCCTTCTTCACAGGCTCAGGGCCCTTTCCCACACGCGATAGCTTCACATGCATTCGCCTTCTTCACAGGCTCAGGGCCTTTTCCCAAACGTGATAGCTTCACAGGCATTCGCCTTCTTCACAGGCTCAGGGCCTTTTCCCAAACGCGATAGCTTCACAGGCGTTCGCCTCTGTCAGGACCCCGATCCTAAGCCACATCGATCCAGCATGTAACACATCATATCACTTTGCAGCCTCACGCACGGTACTCCCACGGGTGCCACCTTACCTGGCCCGGGACCGTTTGCGCCTTTTGGCTCACGTATATGATAGTGTCGCTAGCATCCATATGACAGAGAACCCGGGCCGACATGGCTAGTCGTGAACCCAAAGCGGCGCTAACCTATAAGGACAGGCATACATGAATCACATCGAGCATGTCGGTCATCAACGTGTGAATCCGGGCTGTAGCACTGGGCTAACAGGACTCCGGTAACCCGGGCTGTAGCAGCCTAGGCAGGACTCCGGAAGTCACCGCGTGACATTTCCCCGAAGGGACAGACACAGGAACGAAGTGAATCACATGCCGGCCAGTCAAGTGTTCCGAGCAGTAGTGCTGGGCTAGCAGGACTCCGGTGAACCGGGCTGTAGCGGACTACTATCGCTCAGAAGCACTAGACTACATTTCCCCATATGATAGGCTGCCAAGGATAAACAACTAGATAGTCGGATCCCACTCATACCAAGCATTTCAATCATACACACAATATGCCCGATATGAGTAAATACAACATGGCATCAAAACAAAACTCTACAACTCAAGTACTTTATTTAAAGGCTCCGAAGAGCCATACATAACATCCATACAGGTAGGGGTCACATGACCCGACACTCAAGTCATACAAACATACAAGCACATGCGGAAGCAAACTAGTCTGAGTACAGACACTAGAAAGAAAGAAGGCTTGACGAAGCCTGTCTATCTACATCGACCCTTCACAAGTCTTGGATCACCCCCTGAGTGATAAGTCACTCGTCGACGTCGAGGTCTACATAGAACCCATCAGAGGGGGCGGTGTTGTCATCTGATAACATTAATTAAAGCAACATGAGTACGGAGGTACTCAGCAAGTCTTACAACAGATTCCTACTATACATGCACATTCTTAAGAAGGTAGTGGAGTTATTGCAGCAAGCCAGCTTTGACTCTTGGCTAAGCTATCCTACGACAGACACAACTTGTAAAACATTTGTCGCACACGAGTCCACTATCACCAACACAATACTCCACCGTGGATCCTCTCTCGTCATCCTACGAGAGGGCCATCCGCGGTACTCACACTTATCTTGAGATTTTTAGTAGTATCCATTTACTTGTCTATGAACTGTATAGGTGACCAAGTAGTCCTTTACCGTGGATGCGGCTATTCGAATAGTTTTATACCCTGCAGGGGTGTACTTCTTCACACACGCTCTCACTACTTATCGCCGTTTACACGACATGTGCTCGACAACCTTCAAGCGGAAGCCCAGCGAGGGTGTCGGCCACGACCTGACTAAACACACAAGCTCCCAGTCCAGGTTTATCGCCTATTCGGGTTCCATCCGCAGGGAGTCCGGCCGAGGTTTCCACTAATGGCCTCGAACGATGTGAGTAGGGTTCCCGAGACACCAAACGGGCGAATCGGTACACCGTGCCACGTGCCTACCGCAACACAGCCCACCCCTATGGTCAGCGCTACGTGCGGCCCCTAGCATGCTACAAACACCAGAAACTACTTTGCAACTCCCGGACTGAGGACAAGAGTGGTTAATAAGTCGAGAGAGTCAATTAAGGATCCCAATGTGTGGTAGTAGCTGAATCTTAAATCACACATACCGATCTCAGTTCTTAGGGACGGCCTCAATGAAACAACCCACCATGTACTCCTACATGGCCTCTCATCGATTCCTTTACCAAATCGTGTTCAACACTTTCACACTCTCGATACCATCACAACCTTTCACTCTAGTTCATCATCCCGATGAGCCAGACCTGACACAACTCTAAGCATAGCAAGCATAGCATGGTAGGAAACACACACACATGGCTCAATCGACTCCTACACATGCTAGTGGGTTTCATCTAGTTACTGTGGCAATGATAGGTCATGCAAAGGAAGTGGGTTCAACTACCGCGACACACAGCAGTTTGAATCACGTTGTCTTAATGCAGTAAAACAAGAGCAGAAGCGAGAACATGGGTTTGTATCGGAATGATCAATGGGTTGCTTGCCTGATGGAGTGGTGGTGGGATACTGCCCTTCAGTTGGATACTCGTGAATATCCTCGGAGGCAGAACCTACCACGAAGAACACATCGGAACACAATTAACACATGACGATATGCAACAATATGATGCATGCTATGACATGGCGATATGATTATGTCTTGGCCTAATGCAAGCTAAAACAGAAAGGAAAGTGCTTATTTGAACCAAAGGTTCAAGTGTTAGATCATTTAACTTAGCCATTTAAGTGCATCATCTTGTATTTCTTAAACAGCAGAGTTAACTTGTTCTGACATGCATGAAACCAGTTCCAATGGATAGATTGAATTTTTTTGATCAAATTTCATATATAAATCTTTGCACTTGGAGTTACAGATTAATTTCTATGAATTTTTTAAGTTTGGACTAATTTCTGGAATTTCCTGTACAGAAATAATTCATGTAATTAAATTACTGCGTCAGCATTACATCAGGGTGACATCAGGGTCAACGGGGTCATCCAGGTCAAACTGACCAGTGGGTCCGGCATGTCAGTAGTTAATTAAACTAACTAATTTTGATTAAAACTAATTGGATTTAGTTAGCAGAGGGGGGCCCACTTGTCATTGACTTAGAGGAGTCAACCTGGGCCCACCTAGTCAAAGTCAACAGGTCAACTCGCCGGCGTCTAGCCGCCGGCGAGGCCAGACACGGCGGTGGAAGTGCATTTGCACGTTCCGGCGACCAAACGAGCGGCGGAGAGCATCTACGCGTAGCTGGGAGCAAGCCGCGGCGTTTGGTGGTAGTGGTTGGACTCGGGGCTGCCGGAAACGTCACCGGTGACGAGCGTTGCGGTCGCCGGAGTCGGGTGGAAGTGAGCCCGAGGCTACGGGGCACGGCGAGGTGCGTGGAGTGGGGCGTTGAGCTCCTGGTGATGCGGTGAGGTTGTTGGACAAGGTGGCGTGGCCGGTGGTTAGCCGGAGTCACGTCGGCGACGAGCTCCGCGGTGGTGCGTGCGGGTGAGCTTAGTGCAGTTGCTATGGTGCACGAGGAGGAAAACGGAGAGGATGGGGAGGTGCAGCAGCTCACGGCGGTCACGCAGAGCCAGACGGCGCGGTCGGGGACGAGTTGATGCGGCGGCGACGTCGAAAGGGATCTCCGGCGGTGCTCGGTGAAGATGAGGTCGAAGAAGATGAAGCAGGGCTCGCGAGCGCTCGGGGCTCGGGCTTCTTGACGAAGTTGACGACGACGGAGAGGATGGACACGGTGGTGCAGCACGGGGACGGCGTTGGATGCGACTACGGCAGCGGGACGGCGACGGCTGCGTCGGCCATGGCGAGGGAGTGCGAGGGAGAGGAGCCAGGGGGAAGTGCGGTGTCTGCGAGGTCGGGGAGAGAGAGGGAGCTCGTCCCGCGTCGACAGCGCGACGAGAGGTGCGGCGAGGCGGCAGCAGCTGCGTGGCGCGCATGCGGTGCTCGCCGTCGAGCACCTGGCTGCCTGCCTGGCCAAGACAAGCTGCTCGCTGGCGCGGTGGCTGGGCTGGGCCGGCAGGTGGGCCTGGTGGGGTGGCGCCAGGTTAGTTTTTCTATTTTGTTTCCTTTTTCTATTTTTCTGTAACTTTGTGGCATTATTAAAAATACTTAGGCACTTTCTAAAATCCTGGAAATAATTGTGGGCTCTGTTGGGATTATTCCTAACAGCCCTGACTTAATTCCAGAATTATTTGAACATTTAAAATATTTATTAGCATTTAAATGTCCAAAGGCAACATACATATGATTTAATCCAGTGACCTTTTGTTGTCCTAGAAAATTGTGCACCTATTTTGCCAGAGGTTCTAACCCAAGTCAAAGAGGGTGAACATTTTAGAAGGGCATTTCAGGTTCATTGAAATTATTTTTAGTAAACCCTAGTTGATTTCAGGAGGGGTGCTGGGGGTTCTGCCTTCCCCATTTCAAGTTTCTGATGAAAAGTAAACATGATGCAACACCCTAATGCATGACTAACTAGGATGTGACAACTCACCCCCACTCAAAAGAATCTCGTCCCGAGATTTAGGATCCGTCGGAAAGAAGGTAGGGTACTCAAGTCGAAGACGATCCTCCCGTTCCCATGTAGCTTCTTGCTCGGAATGGTGTGACCATTGAACTTTGAGAAACTTGATATTCTGGCGTCGAGTGGTACGCTCGGCTTGATCAAGGATACGAACGGGATATTCTCAATAAGTGAGGTTATCTTGGAGATCAAGCGTTTCGCGGTCCACTCCACGGATAGGATCCGAGAAGCAACGCCTGAGTTGAGAAACGTGGAAGACATCATGAACTCTGGAGAGATGCGGAGGTAGTTCCAACTGGTAGGCAACCTCTCCTCGTTTGGCAAGAATGCGAAAGGGTCCAATGTAACGAGGAGCCAACTTGCCTTTGATACCGAATCGATGGATTCCCTTTAAAGGTGTAACCCGAAGGTAAGCCATCTCGCCGACTTCATAAGCCATAGGCTTATGCTTGCGGTCATACTGACTCTTTTGTCGAGATTGGGCTGTTTTCAACTTCTCATGAATAATGCGAACCTGCTCTTCTGCATCCTGGATCATATCCGGGCCAAAGAGTTGTCTTTCCCCGGTTTCTGACCAGCTAAGAGGCGTTCGACATTTTTGTCCATAGAGAACTTCGAAAGGAGCTTTGCCCAGGCTAGCTTGATAACTATTGTTATAAGCAAACTCGGCGACTGGAAGGCACTTCTCCCAATTCATACCGAAAGAGATGACAGAAGCTCGGAGCATATCCTCCAGAATTTGATTAACTTGTTCTACTTGACCACTTGATTGAGGATGGAAGGCGGTGCTAAAGGAGAGACGAGTCCCCATAGCATTTTGGAAACTTTCCCAAAATCGAGAGCTGGAAAGACTTCAACGGTCTGAATTAATCTCCAATAGAACACCATGAAGAGACACTATTCGAGAGATGTACAAATCAGCTAGCTGGCTAGCGGTTATACTCTCACGAACGGGTAGGAAGTGGGATACTTTGGAAAGACGATCGACAACAACAAAGATAGCATTATTCCCTTTCTTGGTCCTGGGAAACCTGGTAATGAAATCCATACCGATTTTATCCCATTTCCATTCAGGAATTTCCAAAGGGTGAAGGGTGCCAGCAGGCCGTTGATGCTCTGCTTTAATGCGACGACAGACGTCGCAATTAGCAATATATTGAGCAATTTCTCTCTTCATCCTAGTCCACCAAAACCTCTAGCGTAGGTCTTGATACATTTTAGTACTACCGGGATGAATGATGAGAGGGGATTCATGTGCTTCCTTAAGGATCAATTGCCGTAGATGTTGTTTCTTGGGGACCACCAAGCGGTTCTCGAAGAAAACAACACCTCGCTCATCCATGGAAAAACATTTAGCAACTCCGCTAGCAATGTTTTCCTTAATCCGAGATATGCCTCTGTCATACCGCTGAGCGGTTATGATTTGATCCGTAAGGTTGGGTTTCGCCACCAGGGTGGAAAGGAATCCTTGAGGAACAATGTGAAGATTAAGCTTACGAAATTCCTCGTGGAGAAGTGGTTGACTTTGTTGTAACATCAGGTTGTTACAATAAGATTTACGACTTAGTGCATTAGCCATGACATTGGCTTTGCCTGGGGTGTAGGTTATACCTAAGTCATAATTCGTGATCAACTCGACCCAACGTCTTTGCCTGAGATTCAAATCCGGTTGGGTGAAGATATATTTCAGACTTTGGTGATCAGTGTAGATTTCGCAACGATTACCCAGAAGGTAATGTCGCCAGGTTTTGAGTGCATGGACTACAGCTGCAAGCTCTAGATCATGTGTGGGATAGTTATCCTCATGTGGACGCAACTGTCGAGAAGCGTAGGCAATCACATGACGATCTTGCATGAGAATGCAACCTAGTCCTTGTCGCGAGGCGTCGCAATAGATAACAAAGTCCTTAGAAAAATCTGGTGGTACCAGTACGGGAGCAGATGTCAGGCGTCTTTTCAGTTCCTGAAAGCTGAACTTGCACTGTGGGGTCCACTCGAACTTTTTATCTTTCTTGAGGAGTTCAGTTAGAGGCTTAGCAACTTTGGAGAAATTCCCGATGAAGCGGTGACAATAGCTCGCTAAACCAAGAAAACTCCGAACTTGCTTGACCATTTCAGGTGGAGTCCAGTCAAGGACGGCTTGAACTCGCTCGGGATTGACAGCAAAGCCCTTACCAGAGATTACATGGCCTAGGTAGGTCACTTCTGGCAACCAAAATTCGCACTTGGAGAATTTGGCATAAAGGCGATGCTCTCGAAGTTTCATCAACACTAGCCTTAGATGTTCAGCATGTTCTTCCTCATTCTTGGAGTAGATGAGTATATCATCGAGGTATACCACGACGAACTTATCCAAATACTCCATGAAGATCGAGTTCATTAACCGAGAGAAAGTGGCTGGAGCATTGGTTAAACCGAAGGACATGACGGTGTACTCGTATTGGCCATAACGAGTAACAAAGGCCGTTTTGGGAATGTCCCCGTTCTTGATTTTGATTTGATGGTAACCCAACCTCAAATCCATCTTGGAAAAGACTGAGGAGCCAGCGAGCTGATCATACAGGTCGTTGATCCTGGGGAGCGGATACTTGTTCTTGATAGTGACCAAATTGACAGGTCAGTAATCTACAACCATCCGATCTGTTCCATCCTTCTTCTTGACGAAGAGGACGGGGCAAGACCATGGAGAAGAACTAGGACGGATGAAACCCTTTTGCAAGGACTCATCAAGTTGTTTCTTAAGCTCGGCTAGTTCTAGGGGTGCCATCTTATAAGGTCTTCTAGAGATTGGGACGGTTCCTGGAACAAGGTCTATCACGAACTCAACATCTCTGTCAGGTGGAACACCTGGCAGTTCCTCTGGAAAGACATCCGGGAAGTCACGGACTACCGGGATATCTTCAAGGTCTGGAAGGGGGTTGGCATTTAAGGAGTAAAGCTGACGCTCAGACACTCTGGTCGGAACATTGACTGTCTTGCCCGATGGATGGGTGAGTTGAACAGTGCTACTAGAGCAATCAATCTTCGCGTAATGGGCTGACATCCAGTCCATACCCAAGATGATGTTTATGTCTGAGGACTTGAGAGCTATTAGTGATGCAAGGAAGACTAGTCTGTCGACAAGAATTTCATTTCCATGGCTGATTCTAGAGGTTTGCCACTTAGAGCCAGGGGTTTGAATTACCATGGAGGTGGGCATGTCACAAAATGTGGTGTTGTGCAGACGAGCATGGCTCTCAGAAATAAATGAATGAGATGCTCCAGTATCAAAGAGAACAGTTGCCGGATGGAAATTAACAAGGAGCGTACCGAGAACAACGTTGGGATCCTCTTGAGTCTCCTCAGCTGAGACGTAATTGACATGTCCATGAGCAGTGGTGGCTGGCTTGGCGACGAGCACCTTTCCGGTCGGCTTGCCACGGCCAACAGACTTTCCGAACTGGTTGGGATTGTTCTGGGGACACTCACGGATGTAGTGACCCGTCTCTCCACACTTGAAGCAAGTTATCATATTGGGGCGTGGAGCAGCATTAGCAGCGGGGCCACCATAAGTCTTGGGCGGTACATACTGCTGGTTGGGGCGAGGCGCCTCAAAGGATGGCCTCGGAGTGAACCGGGATGGCACAGCGGTGTTTGGGATCCAGACCCGACGCTTCTGAGATCCAGAGCCGAATGAAGATCCATAGTCACGGGAGTGCTTACGTGAAGCTTCAAAGTCAGTCTGCCCTGTCTCGGCCCTGATGGCCTTGTTGACTAACTTTGGAAAAGAGGTGCAATCGTGCAGACGAAGATCACGACGAAGCTCGGGGCTAAGTCCCTTGCGGAACCTTGCCTGCTTCTTGGCGTCGGTGGATACCTCTTCGGGAGCATAACGTGCTAGATTTCCAAACTCACGACTGTATGCATCCATAGTCAGTCTATCATGGGTGAAGTTGCAGAACTCCTCCCTCTTGCGATCCATAAGACCTTCCGGGATGTGATGCTCACGGAAAGCAGCACTGAAATCAGCCCAGGTAGTGACTTGCCCGACCGGGCGCATAGCCTCATAATTTTCCCACCAAAGGCTAGCAGGGCCTTCGAGGTGATAAGCAGCAAAGGTGACTTTATCATCTTTGGCTACGTTGGCAGAACGTAGCTTGTGGGCGATGCTGCGAAGCCAGTCATCCGCATCGAGAGGTTCGACGGAATGCTTGAACTTTGGTGGATACAGCTTGACAAAGTCATTGATTGACACGGGGTTGTTCCTCTGCTGGCGTGCAGTATTCTGCTCAATCCGCTCCAGCAAGCGGTTGGTCTCACGCTTGTTTCGTTCTGCCTCCAGCATCACTTCGACCAGAGAAGGCGGTTGAGGCAGATTTTCATTCCTGGCTGCACTGGCTTCACCCTGCTCAGGAGCAGCAGGGTTGTTGCGGGTGTTGACCATCCTAGGAAACAAAACAACGGTTTAGACCAGGATGGCAAAATTTGGGTAAGGAAGTGCAGAATGTAACGGATAACAAAGAATGCAGAGATGATCATCCGTATGACATGGTAATATAGAAACTGCCACATATATATACCGACGGTCATACACACCATACATAGTTTAGTACAAGCCCAAGCTAGAGTACAACTATGATGAAAGACGTTACATCTCATCGGAGGCATTCCAAGCTCCTATACATTATTTTTCTACACCTCCGGAATTGACACACACTAAGTCATATTCCACAAGTCACGCAGGACGGTGGACATACAACTATTACAATACTAGCGGATCTACTACTAGCTCAGACAGCTCCGTAGTAATCCTCATAGAAGTCACCACCCAAGCCTGGAAGCGGAACATGATCATCTGGGAACATACGGTCCTGTGGAGCTTGCGGACCATAGGGACTTGGGTGTGGCCTTGGTCCAACAAATGGCGGCAGGCAAGGTCCACGAGGAGGGGTGATGCCTCCCACCTCACACCACTCCATAAAATCTGGCAGACTGGCACGCACAGGGTACAAGTCCCTCATGTCCATGTATCCGGCTTGCACTGCAGGGGCAAACCGAGTTAAAGTGGCCCAGTGATCGGAACGTGCATTAAAGAGCTCCATATGCAAGGCCCGATTTTCACGGTCCTTGTCTTCCAGCATCTCAGTAGTGGTGCGAAGGAGTGAGTCCTCATGGGATGCATCGCTGTACATAACCTGAAGGTAACCATGCGCCCCAGGGAGGGATGCTGGCATGTAGCGGAAATCGGTGTTGCACAGCAAGGCAGTTCTGGCTCGAATAATAGTCATCATCGAGTAGGCTGCATCCTGCACGGACATCCCAATAGTGATCCCAAGTCCATAAGAACAGTGGAGTGGTTTAGTAGCTCCGGGATATGATGGATATATCCTGACCGTGCACAGATATTGGCTTTGATTAAAATCTCTAAACTGCTCCTCGACGGTATATTCGGGATACCATCGGTAACCTGACTCGACCATCACTCGAACCAGCATGGCGGTGTGACCACATACATCAATGCAACGGGTCAGACGAACCACTTGGTTCTAGGGACGGGTGGCCATCTGGAAGCACAAAATAATGCAAAGGCATTAGAATTTTCTAGGAGAAATTGGACAGCATAAGGGCTGTAAATGCTCAGAAAAAGAGTTGATACATCCACAACAGTTTGCAGAACCACTCAACATCATCATATCAAGGTTTCGGTTCAACTGGCAACATACTAAAATTTAGTAGAAACTGAATTGGGTTGTATCCAACAATCCTATAAGTTACTACGGATTAGTAACACGTGAACCTGATAGAGAGAAGAGAGCCTAGTCCTTAACCCACGTAGAATGAGAAGAGAATGGCTCAGATCAGAGGGCATAAGGTAAAGGAGTAAAAAGAGCCTTACGTTCCCTCCCACAATCAATTCCCCTACATATAACTAAAGCATTTCTAGACTCGACATCGACCAGTTTGGCTTAGCGAACCTACAGGCAGTCCGGCTCTGATGCCAACGCTGTCAGGACCCCGATCCTAAGCCACATCGATCCAGCATGTAACACATCATATCACTTTGCGGTCTCACGCACGGTACTCCCACGGGTGCCACCTTACCTGGCCCGGGACCGTTTGCGCCTTTTGGCTCACGTATATGATAGTGTCGCTAGCATCCATATGATAGAGAACCCGGGCCGACATGGCTAGTCGTGAACCCAAAGCAGCACTAACCTATGAGGACAGGCATACATGAATCACATCGAGCATGTCGGTCATCAACGTGTGAATCCGGGCTGTAGCACTGGGCTAACAGGACTCCGGTAACCCGGGCTGTAGCAGCCTAGGCAGGACTCCGGAAGTCACCGCGTGACATTTCCCCGAAGGGACAGACACAGGAACGAAGTGAATCACATGCCGGCCAGTCAAGTGTTCCGAGCAGTAGTGCTGGGCTAGCAGGACTCCGGTGAACCGGGCTGTAGCGGACTACTATCGCTCAGAAGCACTAGACTACATTTCCCCATATGATAGGCTGCCAAGGATAAACAACTAGATAGTCGGATCCCACTCATACCAAGCATTTCAATCATACACACAATATGCCCAATATGAGTAAATACAACATGGCATCAAAACAAAACTCTACAACTCAAGTACTTTATTTAAAGGCTCCGAAGAGCCATACATAACATCCATACAGGTAGGGGTCACATGACCCGACACTCAAGTCATACAAACATACAAGCACATGCGGAAGCAAACTAGTCTGAGTACAGACACTAGAAAGAAAGAAGGCTTGACGAAGCCTGTCTATCTACATCGACCCTTCACAAGTCTTGGATCACCACCTGAGTGATAAGTCACTCGTCGATGTCAAGGTCTATATAGAACCCATCAGAGGGGGCGGTGTTGTCGTCTGAAAACATTAATTAAAGCAACATGAGTACGGAGGTACTCAGCAAGTCTTACAACAGATTCCTACTATACATGCACATTCTCAAGAAGGTAGTGGAGTTATTGCAGCAAGCCAGCTTTGACTCTTGGCTAAGCTATCCTACGACAGACACAACTTGTAAAACATTTGTCGCACACGAGTCCACTATCACCAACACAATACTCCATCGTGGATCCTCTCTCGTCATCCTACGAGAGGGCCATCCGCGGTACTCACACTTATCTTGAGATTTTTAGTAGTATCCATTTACTTGTCTATGAACTGTATAGGTGACCAAGTAGTCCTTTACCGCGGACGCGGCTATTCGAATAGTTTTATACCCTGCAGGGGTGTACTTCTTCACACACGCTCTCACCACTTATCGTCGTTTACACGACATGTACTCGGCAACCTTCAAGTGGAAGCCCAGCGAGGGTGTCGGCCACGACCTGACTAAACACACAAGTTCCCAGTCCAGGTTTATCGCCTATTCGGGTTCCATCCGCAGGGAGTCCGGCCGAGGTTTCCACTAACGGCCTCGAACGATGTGAGTAGGGTTCCCGAGACACCAAACGGGCGAATCGATACACCGTGCCACGTGCCTACCGCAACACAGCCGACCCCTATGGTCAGCGCTGCGTGCGGCCCCCAGCATGATACAAACACCAGAAACTACTTTGCAACTCCCGGACTGAGGACAAGAGTGGTTAATAAGTCGAGAGAGTCAATTAAGGATCCCAATGTGTGGTAGTAGCTGAATCTTAAATCACACATACCGATCTCAGTTCTTAGGGACGGCCTCAATGAAACAACCCACCATGTACTCCTACATGGCCTCTCGTCGATTCCTTTACCAAATCGTGTTCAACACTTTCACACTCTCGATAGCATCACAACCTTTCACTCTAGTTCATCATCCCGATGAGCCAGACCTGACACAACTCTAAGCATAGCAAGCATAGCATGGTAGGAAACACACACACATGGCTCAATCAACTCCTACACATGCTAGTGGGTTTCATCTAGTTACTGTGGCAATGACAGGTCATGCAAAGGAAGTGGGTTCAACTACCGCGACACACAGCAGTTTGAATCGCGTTGTCTTAATGTAGTAAAACAAGAGCAGAAGCGAGAACATGGGTTTGTATCGGAATGATCAATGGGTTGCTTGCCTGATGGAGTGGTGGTGGGATACTGCCCTTCAGTTGGATACTCGTGAATATCCTCGGAGCCAGAACCTACCACGAAGAACACATCGGAACACAATCAACACATGACGATATGCAACAATATGATGCATGCTATGACATGGCGATATGATTGTGTCTTGTCCTAATGCAAGCTAAAACAGAAAGGAAAGTGCTTATTTGAACCAAAGGTTCAAGTGTTAGATCATTTAACTTAGCCATTTAAGTGCATCATCTTGTATTGCTTAAACAGCAGGGTTAACTTGTTCTGACATGCATGAAACCAGTTCCAATGGATAGATTGAATTTTTCTGCTCAAATTTCATATATAAATCTTTGCATTTGGAGTTACAGATTAATTTCTATGAATTTTTGAAGTTTGGACTAATTTCTGGAATTTCCTGTACAGAAATAATTCCAGTAATTAAATTACTGTGTCAGCATTACGTCAGGGTGACGTCAGGGTCAACGGGGTCGTCCAGGTCAAACTGACCAGTGGGTCCCGCATGTCAGTAGTTAATTAAACTAACTAATTTTGATTAAAACTAATTGGATTTAGTTAGCAGAGGGGAGCCCACTTGTCATTGACTCAGAGGAATCAACCTGGGCCCACCCAGTCAAAGTCAACAGGTCAACTCGCCGGCGTCTAGCCGCCGGCGAGGCCAGACATGGCGGTGGAAGTGCATTTGCACGTTCCGGCGACCAAACGAGCGGCGGAGAGCATCTACGCGTAGCTGGGAGCAAGCCGCGGCGTTTGGTGGCTGTGGTTGGACTCGGGGCTGCCGGAAACGTCGCTGGCGACAAGCGTTGCGGTCGCCGGAGTCGGGTGGATGTGAGCCCGAGGCTACGGGGCACGGTGAGGTGCGTGGAGTGGGGCGTTGAGCTCCTGGTGATGCGGTGAGGTTGTTGGACAAGGTGGCGTGGCCGGTGGTTAGCCGGAGTCACGTCGGCGACGAGCTCCGCGGCGGTGCGTGCGGGTGAGCTTAGTGCAGTTGCTATGGTGCACGAGGAGGCAAACGGAGAGGATGGGGAGGTGCAGCAGCTCACGGCGGTCACGTAGGGCCAGACGGCGCGGTCGGGGACGAGTTGATGCGGCGGTGACGTCGAAAGGGATCTCCGGCGGTGCTCGGTGAAGATGAGGTCGAAGAAGATGAAGCAGGGCTCGCGAGCACTTGGGGCTCGGGCTGCTTGACGAAGTTGATGACGGCGGAGAGGATGGACACGGTGGTGCAGCACGGGGACGGCGTTGGACACGACTACGACGGCGGGACGGCGACGGCTGCGTCGGCCATGGCGAGGGAGTGCGAGGGAGAGGAGCCAGGGGGAAGTGCGGTGTCTGCGAGGTCGGGGAGAGAGAGGGAGCTCGTCCCGCGTCGACAGCGCGATGAGAGGAGCGGCGAGGCGGCGGCAGCTGCGTGGCGCGCATGCGGTGCTCGCCGTCGAGCACCTGGCTGCCTGCCTGGCCAAGCCAAGCTGCTCGCTGGCGCGGTAGCTGGGCTGGGCCGGCAGGTGGGCCTGGTGGGGCGGCGCCAGGTAAGTTTTTCTATTTTGTTTCCTTTTTCTATTTTTCTGTAACTTTGTGGCATTATTAAAAATACTTAGGCACTTTCTAAAATCCTGGAAAAATTTGTGGGCTCTGTTGGGATTATTCCTAACAGCCCTGACTTAATTCCAGAATTATTTGAACATTTAAAATATTTATTAGCATTTAAATGTCCAAAGGCAACATACATATGATTTAATCCGGTGACCTTTTGTTGTCCTAGAAAATTGTGCACCTATTTTGCCAGAGGTTCTAACCCAAGACAAAGAGGGTGAATATTTTAGAAGGGCATTTCAGGTTCATTGAAATTATTTTTAGTAAACCCTAGTTGATTTCAGGAGGGGTGCTGGGGGTTCTGCCTTCCCCATTTCAAGTTTCTGATGAAAAGTAAACATGATGCAACACCCTAATGCATGACTAACTAGGATGTGACACTTCTTCACAGGCTCAGGGCCTTTTCCCAAACGCGATAGCTTCACACGCGTTCGCCTTCTTCACAGGCTCCGGGCCTTTTCATGAAAAGGCACCCTCTGCAGGCGCCGGGGAGTCCTCCTGAGAAGGAGTAAGAGCGGCAGTCTGGGCTGCGCACGAGACAGGCCTGGCCCGACTCGCGAGGGGCTCGCGAGGGGAGGCAGCTGTGGTGAAGCGGTAACCAGAAAGCGAGAAATGGCTCGAATGAGACTAAGCACCCCTCCACCGAACACACGCAAATCTCAAATTGGAATCCAGCTTAAATCCAGCAGGGGAAAAGTTACAACCAAAGAAGAAGTCAATGAAAACAGGCAAAAGGCCGCGTCCGGCACCTAATCTAGTCTTGGACGTCTTCTCACCAGCGCGGAGCTAAGTGCTGCTACTCAGCGTAGGAGGGAGCCCGGGGGCCTGAGGCCGGCACCCCTGAGACTCCGGGGCGTGTACAGCCCCACTCATTATTACGTGAGAGTGTCACGGGGCGGCGAGCTTCACAAGAACTGGGCCTTCTTCACAGGCTCTCTCAGGGCTCTTACTGGCTCTCCAGCCCTCACCCTCTGACCTTGTCCATGGCATCGCGACCTGGCATACCAGCGACGGCTGAGACAAGCTCGAGGGCCAGGACCCGAGGACGTAGAGTGCCGGCATCTAACCAAATTTGCAGGAACACATCTCAAGATACGGCCTAGTGCCAGGCGCAACCCGCCTAGAGGTAGGGCCTCGTGAGTCCCGCGCTGGCTCACGGGCGCCCAAGTACACCTCACCTACGCCAACCAGCAAGCCCCTGAGCAACTAACGGTCAACTGATGGCCGTCATGGCAACCCCTTCTTCTTTCTATGATAAGTTTTTGGGATCCCCCGAAGGAATTGCGCCTGCTGAGGCCCATGTCGGATCACGGGTTCCGGCAGACCCTTAAGGTTTCAACTCTGGGGTGCGCGCGGAGATTATGCCCTCTACCTCTCCGTCTCGGAAAGATCTAAACTACTGAAAGAACAACACAAGAGACACAGAGTTTATACTAGTTCGGACCACCGTTGTGGTGTAATACCCTACTCTAGTTTGTGGTGGGTGGATTGCCTCTTGGGCTGATGATGATGAACAATACAGGGAAGAACAGCCTCACGAGGGTCTGCCCTTAGCTCGGACGATGAACTGTAAAGGGGAGTTCAACCGTCATTCTCTCTCTCTCTCTCACTTACTTGTTCTCTGCCTGCTAGATACCCAATTCTCGACCCGGATCTAGATGCCTCTACCCTGGGGGTGGCTAGTCCTATTTATAGGCAAAGGCCATGGGCCTCTTCCCAAATATTGAGCGGGAAGGGCGCCAACAATTGGCCAATTCGAAGGGGAACATCTGGTACACTTATCATGACTAAAGTTGGTCCTCGCCTGCCAAAAGCCCTGTGGTGACGCCGTTCTGGGCTCCACGATGACCTCCTTCCCACCGTTGGACTGGTCTTGGTCTCGTTGCACCGAAATGGGTGCCTTTGCTTGATCCCCTCGCCTGCGCTTGCCCCCTTTGCACCAAAGAGGAAAGGGGAGGCGCTGCGCGGCCTGGCGCCCGCCTGGCACCCTTGGTCGTCGTGGCTTGCGTCATGGGCACCTCATGAGGTACCCCGCCTTGATCTCTCTGCCTCCTCGTGAGCTAGCCTGATGAGGCCGCCCCTGAGGAAGAGCTGTGTCGTCCGCCCCGCGAGGCTTGGCCCCTCGCGAGGGTCTTGGGTCTCGTGCTGATGAAGCTGGGCCGTGCTGGGCCCCCTTTTGAGCCACGCCGCAGGCCGCAGGCAGGCAAGTCTGGGGACCCCCGTTCCCAGAACGCCGACAGTAGCCCCTGGGCCCAAGGCGCGCTCGGACTTGGCCGTGCTGAGTGGCGAAAGGGCAAGGGCGGAGCACCATGGGCCCTAACAGCCTGCGGCCTTGGGCGCCGCGTGGCGGTTTGATTGGACGTGGGCGCCTCCGCTTCCCCACGACGCCTCGACGATCGCGCGGATTGGACAAGTCCCTGCATGCAAATCGTGTCATGATTACCTGTGATCGTGGAGGCCGACGGTTGGCCTTCGCCAGCTATAAGTACGGCACCGCGGGTGCCCTTCCAATCCATCTCTCCTTGCTTTCTCCTTTACCCTGCTTCTTGCTCCGTCTTGCCGTGATGGCTCCGATCCGCCGGTTCTCTGCAGCGGAGAAGGGAAAGGCTCCTCGAGAGGAACCAGACCCGCTCCTGCCGAAGAAGCGGCTTGCCCTTCGCGGCCGGGGCGAGGAAGACCATCAGGTGGTGTCGAGGCCTTGGTACGAGGGGCCTCCGCCGGGGTTCCCGCTTCCTTTGCATGCCCACGTTGAGGGCCTCGAAGGTGGCGGCGCCGATCCCTGCGGCCAACGTCGTCGCCGGCGCCGACGGGTCATGAAGGTGTGGGTCATTCCTCCTGGCGTCCACGCCGAGGGCTCCTCCTGCGAGCTCGTGCTCCATGCCGCCATGCCTCCTCGAACTTGGATTCGTTTTCCTCCCTTCTTCGCCTCCGTCTTCCCGCGGGGAAGACTTCTGGAGCTATGGCTGTAGCATGCTGACTGCAGCACTCCCGCAACCGAAGCAGAGGTTGCGGTCCTCGCCTCAGGCGAGGTCTTCATGACCCGTGGCTGGGGCGAGATCGCTCGGGGCTGCAGAGCGAGGGGCGCCCTCACGATCCACCTGGAGTACGATGGAGCTTCGGTGATGTTTTTCAAGGTCTTCGACGCAAACGGGCGCCGGCTGGAGTGCTGCCCCGGGAGAGGCGGCCAGGACCTTGCCACGGCGAGGGCTAGGCCCGCCAACCGCTCCCCGGACGGCTCCACAAGCGACGGAAGCACCGGTGGATCCAGCGGCTCCGGTGAGATCTTCGCGACTCCAGAGACGAGCGACGACAGCTATGAGCCCACGAGCCAGCGCCGCTCCCCTTGAGCCCACGAGCCCACGAGCCAGATCCGTAGGAGTTTGTAAGGGGATCATCCGCGGAATTCGAAGGGGACCTCCTTCCCACCGAGCTCCGGGGATCTTACTGGCTTGGCGCCCCTACCTGGCGCGCCAAATGTCGGATCACGGGTTCCGGCAGACCCTTAAGGTTCGAACTCTGGGGTGCGCGCGGAGATTATGCCCTCTAACTCTCCGTCTCGGAAAGATCTAAACTACTAAAAGAACAACACAAGAGACTCAGAGTTTATACTAGTTCGGGCCACCGTTGTGGTGTAATACCCTACTCTAGTTTGTGGTGGGTGGACTGCCTCTTGGGCTGATGATGATGAACAATACAGGGAAGAACAGCCTCACGAGGGTCTGCCCTTAGCTCGGACGATGAACTGCAAAGGGAAGTTCAACCGCCCTTCTCTCTCTCTCTCTCTCTCTCACTTACTTGTTCTCTGCCTACTAGATACCCAATTCTCGACCCGGATCTAGATGCCTCTACCCTGGGGGTGGCTAGTCCTATTTATAGGCAAAGGCCCTAGGCCTCTTCCCAAATATTGATCGGGAAGGGCGCCAACAATTGGCCAATTCGAAGGGGAACATCTGGTACACTTATCCTGACTAAAGTTGGTCCTCGCCTGCCAAAGGCCCTGTGGTGACGCCGTTCTGGGCTCCACGATGACCTCCTTCCCACCGTTGGACTGGTCTTGGTCTTGTTGCACCGAAATGGGTGCCTTTGCTTGATCCTCTCGCCTGCGCTTGCCCCCTTTGCACCAAAGAGGAAAGGGGAGGCGCTGCGCGGCCTGGCGCCCGCCTGGCACCCTTGGTCGTCATGGCTTGCGTCATGGGCACCTCGTGAGGTACCCCGCCTTGATCTCTCCGCCTCCTCGTGAGCCAGCCTGATGAGGCCGCCCCTGAGGAAGAGCCGTGTCGTCCGCCCCGCGAGGCTTGGCCCCTCGCGAGGGTCTTGGGTCTCGTGCTGATGAAGCTGGGCCGTGCCGGGCCCCCTTTTGAGCCACGCCGTAGGCCGCAGGCAGGCAAGTCTGGGGACCCCCGTTCCCAGAATGCCGACAGTACCCCCTTGCCAAACTCATGGCAAGGTACACAATAAGTCTGGTATACAGCATGGCATACTTTATAGAACCTATGGCTGAGGCATAGGGGATGACTTTCATTCTCTCTCTATCTTCTGCCATGGTCGGGTTTTGAGTCTTACTCAACTTCATATCTTACAACTCAGGCACGAACTCCTTCTTTGACTGATCCATTTTGAACTCTTTCAAAATCTTATCAAGGTATGTACTCATCGAAACTCTTATCAAGCATCTTGATCTATCTCTACAGATCTTGATGCCCAATATGTAAGCAGCTTCACCGAGGTCTTTCTTTGAAAAACTCCTTTCAAACACTCCTTTATGCTTTCCAGAAAATTCTACATCATTTCTGATCAACAATATGTCATTCACATATACTTATCAGAAATGTTGTAGTGCTCCCACTCACTTTCTTGTAAATACAGCCTTCACCGCAAGTCTGTATAAAACTATATGCTTTGATCAATTCATCAAAGCATATATTCCAACTCCGAGATGTTTGCACCAGTCCATAGATGGATCGCTGGAGCTTGCACATTTTGTTAGCACCTTTAGGATCGACAAAACCTTCTGGTAGCATCATATACAACTCTTCTTTAAGAAATCCATTAAGGAATACAGTTTTGATGTCCATTTGCCAGATTTCATAATCATAAAATGCGGCAATTGCTAACATGATTCGGACAGACTTAAGCGTCGCTATGGGTGAGAAGGTCTCATCATAGTCAACTCCTTGAACTTGTCAAAAACCTTTCGCAACAAGTCGAGCTTTGTAAATAGTAGTATTACCATCAACGTCAGTCTTCTTCTTGAAGATCCATTTATTCTCTATGGCTTGCTGATCATCGGGCAAGTCAACCAAAGTCCATACTTTGTTCTCATACATGGATTCCATCTCAGATTTCATGGCCTCAAGCCATTTTGTGGAATCTGGGCTCATCATCGCTTCCTCATAGTTCGTAGGTTCATCATGGTCTAGTAACATGACTTCCAGAACAGGATTACCGTACCACTCTGGTGTGGAACATGCTCTGGTTGACCTACGAGGTTCGGTAGTAACTTGATCCGAAGTTTCATGACCATTATCATTAGCTTCCTCACTAGTTGGTGTAGGCATCACGATAACCGTTTTCTGTGATGAGCTACTTTCCAATTTGAGAGAATGCACAATTACCTCAGTAAGTTCTACTTTCCTCCCATTCACTTCTTTCGAGAGAATCTCCTTCTCTAGAAAGGATCCGTTCTTAGCAACAAAGATCTTGCCTTTCGGATCTGTGATAGAAGGTGTACCCAACAGTTTCATTTAGGTATCCTATGAAGACGCACTTCTCCGATTCTTATCAAGTTGAAGATTTTTCACATAAGCATCGCAACCCCAAAATTTTAAGAAACGACAGCTTAGGTTTCTTGCCAAACCACAGTTTATACGGTGTCGTCTCAACCGATTTAGATGGCGCCCTATTTAAAATGAATGCAGCATTCTCTAATGCATAACCCCAAAACAATAGTAGTAAATTGGTAAGGGACATCATAGATCGCACCATATCTAATAAAGTACGGTCACGACGTTTGAACGCACTATTACGCTGTGGTGTTCCAGGTGGCGTGAGTTATGAAACTATTCCACATTGTTTTAAATGAAGGCCAAACTCATAACTCAAATATTCACCTCTGCGATCAGATCGTAGAAATATTTTCTTGTTACGATGATTCTCCACTTCACTCTGAAATTCCTTGAACTTTTCAAATGTTTCAGACTTGTGTTCCATCAAGTAGATATACCCATATCTGCTCAAATCATCTGTGAAGGTTAGAAAATAACGATACCTGTCGCGAGCCTCAACACTCATCAGACCGCATACATCGGTATGTATTATTTCCAGTAAGTCATTGGTTCGCTCCATTGTTCCGGAGAACGGAGTTTTAGTCATCTTGCCCATGAGGCATGGTTCGCAAGTATCAAATGATTCATAATCAAGTGATTCCAAAAGTCCATCTGCATGGAGTTTCTTCATGCGCTTTACACCAATATGACCTAAACAGCAGTGCCACAAGTATGTTGCGCTATCATTATCAACTTTCCATCTTTTGGCATCAATATTATGAATATATGTATCACTACGATCGAGATTCAATAAACCATTTACATTGGGTGTATGACCATAGAAGGTTTTATTCATGTAAACAGAACAACAATTATTCCCTGACTTAAATGAATAACCGTATTGTAATAAACATGATCTAATCATATTATGCTCAACGCAAACACCAAATAACATTTATTTAGGTTCAACACTAATCCCGAAAGTATAGGGAGTGTGCGATGATGATCATATCAATCTTGGAACCACTTCCAACACACATCGTCACTTCATCCTTAACTAGTCTCTGTTCATTCTACAACTCCTGTTGCAAGTTACTAATCTTAGCAACTGAACCAGTATCAAATACCTAGGGGTTGCTACGAACACCAGTAAATTACACATCAATAATCTGTATATCAAATATACCTTTGTTCGCTTTATCATCCTTCTTATCCGCCATGTATTCGGGGAACTTCTTCTTCCAGTGACCATTTCCTTTGCAGTAGAAGCACTCAGTTTCAGGCTTGGGTCTAGCTTTGGGTTTTTTCATGGGAGTGGCAACTTGCTTTCCATTCTTCTTGAAGTTCCCTTTCTTTTCCTTTGACCTTTTTCTTGAAACTAGTGGTCTTGTTAACCATCAACACTTGATGCTCTTTCTTGATTTCTACCTTCGCCGATTTCAGCACCGTGAAGAGCTCGGGAATCTTTTCCGTCATCCCTTGCACATTACAGTTCACCATGAAGTTCTAGTAGCTTGGTGATAGTGACTAGAGAATCTGCCAATCACTATCTTATCTGGAAGATTAACTCCCACTTGATTCAAGCGATTGTAGTGCCCAGACATTCTGAGCACATGCTCACTAGCTGAGCTATTCTCCTCCATCTTGTAGACAAAGTATTTGTCAGAGGTCTCGTACCTCCCGACATGGGCATGAGTCTGAAATACCAATTTCATCTCTTGGAACATCTCATATGCTCTGTGGCATTCAAAATGTTTTTGAAGTCCTGGTTCTAAGCCGTAAAGCATGGTGCACTAAACTATCAAGTAGTCATCACATCGAGCTTGCCAGACGTTCATAATGTCTACATCTGCTCTTGCAATAGGTCGGTCACCTAGTGGTGCATTAAGGACATATTTCTTCAGTGCAGCAATGAGGATAATCCTCAGATCATGGAACCAGTCCGCGTCATTGCTACTATCATCTTTCAACTTAGTTTTCTCTAGGAACACATCAAAAGAACATAGGGGAGCTACAACGCGAGCTATTGATCTACAACATAATTTGCAAATACTATCAGAACTAAGTACATGATAAATTAAAGTTCAATTAATCAAATTACTAGAACTCCCACTTAGACATCCCTCGAGTCATCTAAATGATCACGTGATCCAAATAAACTAAACCATGTCCGAACCTCACGTGAGATGGAGTAATCTTCAATGGTGAACATCTCTATGTTGATCATATCTACTATATGATTCATGTTCGACCTTTCGGTCTCCAGTGTTCCGAGGCCATGTCTGTACGTGCTAGGCTCGTCAAGTTTAACCTGAGTATTCCGCATGTGCAAAATTGTCTTGCACCCGTTGTATGTGAACGTAGAGCTTATCACACCCGGTCATCACGTGGTGTCTCAGCATGACGAACTGTCGCAACGGTGCATACTCAGTGAGAACACTTATACCTTGAAATTAGTAAGGGATCATCTTATAATGCTACCACCGTACTAAGCAAAATAAGATGCATAAAAGATAAACATCACATGCAATCAAAATAGGTGACATGATATGGCCATCATCATCTTGTGCCTTTGATCTCCATCTCCAAAGCATCGTCATGGTCTCCATCGTCACCGGCTTCACACCTTGATCTACATCGTAGCGTCGTGGTCGTCTCGCCAACTATTGCTTCTAAAATTATCGCTAACGCATAGTGAGGGAGTCCTAGATTAGGGGGTGTCCGGGTAGCCGGACTATACCTTTGGCCGGACTCTTGGACTATGAGGATACAAGATTGAAGACTTCGTCCCGTGTCCGAATAGGACTTTCCTTGGCGTGGAAGGCAAGCTTGGCGATACGAATATGTAGATCTCCTACCATTGTAACCGACTCTGTGTAACCCTAGCCCTCTCCGGTGTCTATATAAACCGGAGGGTTTTAGTCCGTAGGACGAACAACAATCATACCATAGGCTAGCTTCTAGGGTTTAGCCTCTCTGATCTCATGGTAGATCTACTCTTGTACTACCCATATCATCAATATTAATCAAGCAGGAGTAGGGTTTTACCTCCATCGAGAGGGCCCGAACCTGGGTAAAAACATCGTGTCCCTTGTCTCCTGTTACCATCCGCCTAGACGCACAGTTCGGGACCCCCTACCTGAGATCCGCTGGTTTTGACACCGACATTGGTGATTTCATTGAGAGTTCCTCTGTGTCATCACTTTTAGGCCCGATGGCTCCTCCGATCATCAACAGCGATGCGGTCCAGGGTGAGACTTTTCTCCCCGGACAGATCTTTGTATTCAGCGGCTTTGCACTGCGGGCCAATTCGCTTGGCCATCTGGAGCGGATCGAAAGCTACGCCCCTGGCCATCAGGTCAGGTTTGGAAGCTTGAACTACACGGTCGACATCCGCGGAGACTTGATCTTCGACGGATTCGAGCCACAGCCGAGCGCGCTGCACCGTCACGATGGGCATGATTTAGCTCTGCCGCCGAACAGTGCCCTGGAGGCCGCACCCGTATCCGCTCCGACCCTTAGCTCGGAGCCGATCGCACCGATCGAGGACGGGTGGCTAGACCCCGTCCCGGGGGCTGCAGTCTCGACGGCGATCAAGCCGAACACCAGCCCTATCCCTTGCGAAACCCGTGACTCCAGGGTGCCGGACTCCTTTCCGGACACCGAGCCCTCCGCGCCCCTACCAATCGAATCCGATTGGGCGCCGATCATGGAGTTCACTACCATGGACATATTTCAGCACTCGCCCTTCGGCGATATTCTGAATTCACTAAAATCTCTCTCTTTATCAGGAGAGTCCTGGCCGGACTATGGTCGGCAAGGTTGGGATGCAGACGACGAAGAAATTCGACGCCCACCCACCACCCATTTCGTAGCCACTGTCAATGATTTAACCGACATGCTAGACTTCGACTCCGAGGACATCGACGATATGGACGCCGATGCAGGAGACGATCAGGAACCAGCGCCTATAGGGCACTGGAAAGCCACCTCGTCATATGACATATACATGGTGGACACCCCCAAAGAAGGCAATGGCGATGGAACAGTGGAGGATGACCCCTCCAAGAAGCAGCCTAAGCGCCGGCATCAGCGGCGCCGCTCTAAATCCCGTCAAAGCAAAAAACGGTGATTCCTGCAGAGGAGATAATAAC
Organism: Triticum timopheevii; assembly: GCA_963921465.1. Classification (NCBI taxonomy): domain Eukaryota; kingdom Viridiplantae; phylum Streptophyta; class Magnoliopsida; order Poales; family Poaceae; genus Triticum; species Triticum timopheevii. Next base: position 395,364,684 of record OY997270.1, read on the forward strand.
ACTCCAGACAATGCCGAAGAAAACCCCCTCCAGCAAGATTCAACACAGGAGGATGGAGAAGCCAGCCCTCATGAGAGAGCGGCAGACAGAGAGGTCGAGGACGATAATTACATGCATCCCTCTGAAGACGAGGCAGGCCTCGATGACGACGAATTTGTCGTGCCTGAGGATCCCGTCGAACAAGAGCGCTTTAAACGCAGGCTTATGGCCACGGCGAGCAGCCTTAAGAAAAAACAGCAGCAGCTTAGAGCTGACCAAGATTTGCTAGCCGACAGATGGACTGAAGTCCTTGCGGCCGAGGAGTATGAACTCGAACGCCCCTCCAAGAGCTACCCAAAGCGCAGGTTGCTACCCCGATTAGAGGAGGAAGCACCTACATCACCAGCGCATGACGCAGCCGATCGGCCACCTCGTGGCCGCGATAGAGAGGCCTCCAGGCCCTCCACTCAAGCAGCACCCCGGCGCCGCTCAAAAAATACCAAGGCACGGGGAAATGTGCCAGACCTGCGCGATATATTGGAGGATAGGGCAAAGCAAACAAGATCGATCTACGGATCGCGCGGGTGCCCCACGGCTCGAGACGATAATCGTCACGCCGGATACAGTAAATCCGGCCGGGCCGAACACAATAGACAAAGCTCATTTGAGCTACGTCGTGATATAGCCCAGTACAGAGGCGCCGCACACCCACTATGCTTCACAGATGAAGTAATGGATCATCAAATCCCCGAGGGTTTCAAACCCGTAAACATCGAATCATACGATGGCACAATAGATCCTGAGGTATGGATCAACGATTATCTCCTTCATATCCACATGGCCCGCAGCGATGATCTACACGCCATCAAATACCTCCCACTCAAACTTAAAGGACCAGCTCGGCACTGGCTTAACAGCTTGCCAGCAGAATCAATTGGTTGTTGGGAGGACCTGGAAGCCGCATTCCTCGACAATTTCCAGGGCACCTATGTGCGACCACCAGACCCGATGATCTAAGCCACATAATTCAGCAGCCAGAGGAATCGGCCAGACAATTCTGGACATGGTTCCTAACAAAGAAAAATCAAATCATCGATTGTCCGGACGCAGAGGCCCTAGCAGCCTTTAAGCATAACATCTATGACGAGTGGCTGGCCTGGCACCTTGGACAGGAAAAGCCGAAATCCATGGCAGCCCTCACGACACTCATGACCCGCTTTTGCGCGGGAGAAGACAGCTGGCTGGCTCGTAGTAATAACATGACCAAGAGCCCTGGTAATTCGGATACCAAGGATAGCAGTGGCAGGTCGCGTCGCAACAAGCAAAAGCACCGCATTAACGGCGACAATGCTGAGGATACGGGAGTTAATGCCGGATTCAGAGGCTCTAAACCCGGTCAGTGGAAAAAGCCATTCAAAAGAAATACTCCGGGCCCGTCCAGTTTGGACCGAATACTCGATCGCTCATGCCATATACATGGCACCCCCGAAAAACCAGCCAATCACACCAACAGGGATTGTTGGGTGTTCAAGCAGGCAGGCAAGTTAAATGCCGAAAGCAGAGACAAGGGGCTGCATAGCGATGACGAGGAGGAGCCCCGGCCGCCGAACAACAGTGGACAGAAGGGTTTCCCCCCACAAGTGCGGACGGTGAACATGATATACGCAACCCACATCCCCAAGAGGGAGCGGCAGCGTGCGCTAAGGGACGTATACACGATGGAGCCAGTCGCCCCAAAGTTCAACCCATGGTCCTCCTACCCGATCACTTTCGATCGAAGGGACCACCCCACTAGCATCTGTCATGGCGGATTCGCCGCATTGGTTCTAGACCCAATTATTGACGGATTTCACCTCACTAGAGTCCTTATGGACGGCGGCAGCAGCCGAAACCTGCTTTACCAGGATACAGTGCGGAAAATGGGCATCGATCCCTCAAGGATTAAACCCACTAAAACGACCTTTAAATGCGTCATACCAGGTGTAGAGGCCAACTGTACAGGTTCAGTAACACTTGAAGTGGTCTTCGGATCTCCGGATAATTTCCGAAGCGAGGAGTTAATCTTCGACATAGTCCCGTTCCGCAGTGGCTATCACGCACTGCTCAGGCGAACCGCATTTGCCAAGTTCAATGCGGTACCGCACTATGCATACCTTAAGCTCAAGATGCCAGGCCCTTGAGGAGTCATTACGGTCAATGGAAACACCGAACGCTCTCTCCGAATGGAGGAGCATACGGCGGCTCTCGCAGCGGAAGTACAAAGTAGCCTCTCAAGGCAATTCTCCAGTCCGGCCATTAAACGTCCGGACACCATCAAGCACGCCCGGAGTAACCTACAACAAGACCGCCTGGCATGTTTCGAGCAAGCGTAGCAATGCGGCCCCAACCCCAGCCCTCGCGAACTTGCGAAACCAGTGCTACGCGTACATAACTACGCTCTGGAAATACCATGGGCACAGGGGGAGGGGCACCATCACGGCACGCCCGAGACACGGCTTAAACCGAACTAGCGGCTGCCGATTTCTTCATTTTCTCTTACTTTCAGGACTCCATTCTTCGGAAGGCCTGCCCAGCAGTACAATTGCCGCACAAACGATGCAAGAACCAGGGAAGCAAAAAGCTACGCCGCACTATGGAACTCCCAGGTGGTCTCTATAACGAGCAGTATACCTATTTCGCATACTATTCCGCAGCCTGCCCCTGGAAAGGACATGTTAAATAGTCCCGCCTTTTGCTTATCGCACTATTTGTATCATTCTGCTTGGATCGCAGCTTTTTCAAATAAACAATGCATAGCTTTTGTCTATTATTGCATTACTCTTTTTACGAATATATGTTCATTAATGACATGTTGCACCAGCACACTTTGGTATGGACAATACGCCAGGGGCTTAAGTACCCCACAATATGGTGTGAGAAGTCCGAACACTTTCACAGGTGCGGCACCCCGAACTTATAGCATTATATGCATCGGCTCCGAATCATGTCTTTGGTCAATAGTTGGGTTTGCCCGGCTCCCATGCTTTGGTACCTTACGTTCCGCTATATCGGCTAAGGTAGCGCTGGGAGAACTACTGCGATTGTGCCCCAGTTGAGCTGGGCTGAGCACCTCAGTAGAGAAAGCTAAAACTGACTGTCATGATAGGGCGAGAGCTGGTCGTTGTTCGAGAAGGTTTCGAGTCCCTAAAGACTTATGCCGCTTCGAGCGAGGAGTCGGCTTTGTCCGGCCTAGGCGTGGATAGCGCCCCGAACTCGGTCTTCCGGATACTAGGGGCTTCACCAAAATTTAAAATTATAGAATTCTGTGGCTAAGGAGAGTGATAAAGCATTATAGTCCGACTGCCTTGTTCGTTGTGTTGAGCGCCTCCCTCGAAGGACCCAAGAATGGGAAAAAGAGCGCTCAAGTTTATCCTGAACACCCCAGCACTCGTGGCATGGGGGCAGAAGCCAACGACTCGCCATCTCTCAAATTTGATAAACGGACGCATAGAAGGTAATATTTTAAATTCAAAACGCATTGCTTAGCGCATATGAACAAGTTTTCAGCGCACAGGACAAAACGAGTGAGTTTACTCAAAAATTACATCCCTGGAACATTCATCCGCCATAAGGCGGGCACCCTTCAAAACGCCCTCATAATACATCTTGGGCTTGCGATGCTCCTTGCCCGGCGGTGGCCCATCCTTCACAAGCTTCTCAGCATCCAGCTTGCCTCAGTGCACTTTCGCACGGGCAAGCGCCCTACGGGCACCCTCGATGCATACGGAGCGCTTGATGACTTCGAGCCTTGGACAGGCCTCCACCAGCCGCCTCACCAGCCTGAAGTAGCTCCCAGGCATGGCCTCCCTAGGCCACAGCTGGACTATGAGGCCCTTCATGGCCTGTTCGGCCACCTTATGGAGCTCGACCAGCTGCTTCAGCTGGTCGCTCAAGGGCACCGGGTGTCCGGCCTCAGCATACTGAGACCAGAACACCTTCTCCGTCGAGCTCCCCTCCTCGGTTCGGTAGAAGGCGGCAGCATCTGACACGCTACGGGGCAAATCTGCGAATGCTCCTAGAGAGCTCTGGATTCGGGTAAGTATCAAGTAATTCACTTTCACGTGCTTGCTTTGCATAAAGAATGCCTTACCCGCCGCTATCTTTTTCATCGCCTCCACCTCCTGGAGGGCCTTCTGGGCTTCGGCCTTGGCAGACTTGGCATTTTCAATGGCTGCCGCGAGCTCGGACTCTCGCGTCTTCGAGTCAAGCTCCAAACTCTCATGTTTTTTCATGAGAGCCTGGAGCTCTTGCCACATCTCGCCAACCTACGCCTCATGCTTCTCCCGCTTAGTGCGCTCCGTGGCCGCCCTCTTCTCGGCCTCGGACAGCGCTTGCTTAAGGGTCGCCACCTTAGTTGTGGCCCCTACAATAGCCACGTTAATCATGTCATTTTTTGCAATTGCACCTTTTATATATTTAAATAAGGCATCTCTTACCTTCCTTATCCTCGAGCTGCTTCTTGGCAAGGCCGAGCTCTTGTTCGGACCGCTCGAGGTTCTGCTTCAGCGTGTCCACCTCCGCAGTCAGTGCGGCGGACGACAGCAGCGAAGCCTGCATACGCATATTGACTTCCTTTTGTTAGACTCCGGCGAATGTTATTAGATCCTCCATTCGGCTTTTCTTTCCGAACGCCAAACAGAGCATCAGGGGCTACTGTCTATGCGGTAATATTTTTACATAATCTTTACTTACCTCAAAGCCTGTTAAAAGGCTGGCACAGGCTTCAGTCAGTCCGCTCTTGGCGTACTGAACCTTCTGGATCACCATACTCATCACAGTACGGTGCTCCTCGTCGATGGAGGCGCCATTAAGCACCTCCAGCAAATTGTCCGGCGCCTCCGGTTGGACGGAGGTCACCGCGTTGTAGGCTTGCCCTCCTTACTAGGGGGCCGCCTGCCGGACTCCGGAACCTTTGACGGTTCCGGCGCGGTGTCCGGCCCAGGGCTGGACTTAGATCCCTTGGGGGGCTCGTCCCCTTTGCGCCTGGAGTCCGGGAGGTCGCCCTGCGGCGCCTCCAAGACCACCTCCTCCTGGCTTGGAGCCTTCTGGGACGCCACCTCGGCGTCATCCGTAGGGCGAGGGGAGGTAGCGGTCGGAAGTGAAAGACTATTCACATCCGACGAATCCAGGGAACCGCTCGAGGACACGTCGAGCCGTGCCTTGGGCGGACTGCATAATTATATTCGGCGTAAGGAGAAGCGGTGCAATTAAGGAACACTATGAATTACTCTGGTGTTCGAATATTTACGACTTCGCCAGGGGCTTGGCCCTAAGCACCCACTCCTCCTCGTCGTCGTCGGTGTTGGTGGAGCAGTCCGGAGGAAGGGTCCTTCCCTTCTTGGACCCCTCGGCCTCCCCAGTTGGGGCGGCCTTCCTTTTCTTTCCTCCCCCCGTTGGAGGGGGAGAGGCCTCATCTTCCTCCTCGTCGTCTTCGCGGGAGGAGTGCGTCTCGGAGTCATCGGATGATGAATCCGATACCACCAAGCGCCGGGAACTCTTTCGAGTCCCTGTGGTCTTGTTCTTAACCTTCTTCTTCGGCACCACATAAGGGGCCGAAGCCAGCAGCTTCGCCAAGCGAGCATCGGCTGGGTCTTCGAGCAGAGGGGCCGGACAGTTAATCTGTTCGGCCTTCTCCAGCCATTCTTGTCAAAGGCACGGGAGTTTAGATCCCGCATAGAGTTAAACTATGAAAGACAAATATCCTGTGAAATGTAAAAACAGCTTACCGCGTTAGCGTGACGCTGCGTGCTGAATCCGCGATCCTCAGTAGCGGATGCGGGAGCCTCGGCGCCCTTGAATAGCGCCTTCCAGGCATCTTCGTACGTCGTGCCAAAGAGCCTGCTCAGAGTTCGGTGCTGCGCCGGGTCAAACTCCCACAGGTTGAAAGCCCGTTGTTGACACGGGAGGATCTAGCGGATGAGGATAACCTAGAATACATTGGCAAGTTTGAGCTTCTTGTTCACCAGATTCTGGATGCATGTTTGCAGTCCGGTCGGCTCTCCTTTTTTACCCCATGACAGGCCCGTCTCTTTCCAGGAGGTGAGCCGTGTAGGGGGTCCGGATTGGAACTCGGGGGCTGCGACCCATTCAGGGTCACGCGGCTCGGTGATGTAGAACCACCCCGATTGCCACCCCTTTAGGGTCTCCACGAAGGAGCCCTCGAGCCATAGGACATTGGGCATCTTGCCCACCATGGCGCCTCCGCACTCCGCCTGGTTGCCACGCACCATCTTTGGCTTGACATTGAAAGTCTTGAGCCATAGGCCGAAATGGGGACGGATGCAGAGGAAGGCCTCGCACACGACGATAAACGCCAAGATGTTGAGGACAAAGTTCGGGGCCAGATCATGGAAATCCAGGCCGTAGTAGAACATGAGCCCCCGGACAAATGGGTGGAGAGGGAAGCCCAGTCCACGGAGGAAATGGGGGAGGAACACCACCCTCTCATGGGGCCCGGGGGTGGGGATGAGCTGCCCCTCTTCGGGGAGCCGGTGTGTGATGTCGTTGGACAAGTATCCGGCTTTCCTCAGCTTTTTGATGTGTCCCTCCGTGACGGAGGAGACCATCCACTTGCTTCCCGCTTAGTACATGGCTGGAGAAGGTTGAGGTAGGGGAAGGCGGACTTGGGCGCTGGAGCTCGAGTGCGCGGAAATGGATGAGCAAAGGAGGAAAAGGCGTGGGTGAAGAGGTGGATCCTTATCCCCTTATATGGGCGAACGCAACTATGCGTCCCCACCAGCCTGGTAAAACTCGCTTATCTCCCAAGCACCGTAATCAATGGCATGGTTGGGTTACCCACACCTGTATTGATGAGAATCCCGGAATAAGGGGACACGATCTCTGCTTTGACAAGACGTGCCAAGGAAACCGCCTCGCAAAACACGCTGAGGTGGTAAAACGATTCGAATAAAGACTTGGTTGTGGTGTGATGACACGCAACAGAATACGTCAGCAAATTAGATTTGTGTAAACATTATTATTCTCTCTACGGTGGTACGTGGAACTTATTTTGCAGAGCCGGACACTATCCTTGTGTTCAAAATCTTCTATGAAGTACTTGGAGGAGGAACCCGCCTTCCAATGCCGAAGACAATCTGCGCGCCGGACTCGTCGTCATTGAAGCCTGGTTTAGGGGCTACTGAGGGAGTCCTGGATTAGGGGGTGTCCGGGTAGCCGGACTATACCTTTGGTCGGACTCTTGGACTATGAAGATACAAGATTGAAGACTTTGTCCCGTGTCCGGATAGGACTTTCCTTGGCGTGGAAGGCAAGCTTGGCGATACGGATATGTAGATCTCTACCATTGTAACCGACTCTGTGTAACCCTAGCCCTCTCCGGTGTCTATATGAATCGGAGGGTTTTAGTCCGTAGGACGAACAACAATCATACCATAGGCTAGCTTCTAGGGTTTAGCCTCTATGATCTCGTGGTAGATCTACTCTTGTACTACCCATATCATCAATATTAATCAAGCAGGAGTAGGGTTTTACCTCCATCGAGAGGGCCCGAACCTGGGTAAAAACATCGTGTCCCTTGTCTCCTATTACCATCCGCCTAGACGCATAGTTCAGGACCCCCTACCTGAGATCCGCCGGTTTTGACACCGACACATAGTGATAAAGTAAAGCAATTACATGGCGTTTGCATTTCATACAATAAAGCAACAACCATAAGGCTCCTGCCAGTTGCTGATAACTTTTACAAAACATGATCATCTCATACAACAACGTATATCACATCATGTCTTGACCATATCACATCACAACATGCCCTGCAAAAACAAGTTAGACGTCATCTATTTTGTTGTTGCATGTTTTATGTGGCTGCTACGGCTTCTAGTAAGAACCGTTCTTACCTTCGCATCAAAACCACAATGGTGTTTCGTCAAGTTTGTTGTTTTAACCTTCAACAAGGAACGGCCGTAGTCAAATTCGATTCAACTAAAGTTGGAAAATAGACACCCTCCAACCACCTTTATGCAAAACTAGTTGCATGTCTGTCGGTGGAAAAAAACTGTAAGGTTGGTCCGGGCCGCTTCATCCAACAATACCGCCGAATCAAAATAAGACGTTGGTGGTAAGCCGTATGACTATCACAGCCCACAACTCTCTGTGTTCTACTAGTGCATATCATCTACGCATAGACCTGGCTCAGATGCCACTGTTGGGGAACGTAGCATGCAATTTCAAAAATTTACCTACGCTCACGCAAGATCTATCTAGGAGCTGCATAGCAACGAGAGGGGGAGAGTGTGTCCACGTACCCTCGTAGACCGAAAGCGGAAGCGTTTGTTAACGCGGTTGATGTAGTCGAACTTCTTCTCGTTCCGACCGGTCAAGCACCGAACATATGGCACCTCCAAGTTCTGCACACGTTCAGCTCGATGATGTCCCTCGAACTCTTGATCCAACAAAGTGTCGAGGGAGAGTTCCGTCAGCACGACGGCGTGGTGATGGTGATGGTGAAGTGATTCGCGCAGGTCTTCGCCTAAGCACTACGTGAATATGACCGGAGGCATAAACTATGGAGGGGGGCGCCGCACACGGCTTGGAACAATTGATGTGTGTTGTAGGCGCCCCCTCCCCACGTATATAAAGGAAGGAGGGGGGAGGCCGGCCCTAGGCGCGCCCCAAGTAGGAGTAGTCCTACTTGGGCTCCTAGTGGGATTCGCCCCCCCCCCCCCCCTTTCCTTTTATCGGAGGGGGAAAGGGGGAAAGAGAGAGGGGGGAGAAGGAAAGGGGGCGCCGCCCCCTCCCCTAGTCCAATTCAGACTCCTTCCATGTGGGGGGCGCGCCACCCCTTTGTGGGCTGGTGTGCCTCCCTCCCATGGCCCATATGGCCCATATCTTCCCCCGGGGGTCCCGGTAACCCCCCCCCCCCCCCCCCCCGTACTCTGATACGTACACGATATATCAATCTTTACCTCTCGACCATTTCGAGACTTCTCGTCATGTCCGTGATCTCATCCAGGACTTCGAATAACATTCGGTCACCAAATCACTGTAACATCCCAAATTTTCAATTTGGAATGTTATACATTAGATCATCATGCATATCATATTTTCTTGCATTTTTGTCGATCCAAGAAATTTCACGCAACTCAAGGACCCTCGGAGAGAGTTGGAGATTTCGAAATTTTCATATTTGAGATTTCTCAAATTTTGAAAAGAGGATCATTTGATTTTATTTATTTTATCTTCAAATATTTTCCAATATCAAAGATATGAGAGGGAATAATATGACTTTCCCAAAGTTTAGGAAAAAAATGAAGATTTAATAAATAATTCAAAATTTGGATTTTCGGAGTTTATTTGCAATTTATTTGAATTAGGGAAAATGCATAATTTCAAAAATTTCATTTTAGGCCCCGCGTAAAAGTTCATTTTGTTCGACTCATTTTTAGGAGTCGGGGAAAATTTACTTTAGAAATTTTGGAGTTCGTTTAAATTTTATTTTATTCGTTTTTCTGTCTGCGAAATCTTTTAAAAAAATTCCACAGCACGCCTGGGCCAAGGCCCAGCAGCCGGCCCGCCAAGGCCAGGTCACCGCGCGCGCGCGCCAGTGCCAGCGCAGGGAGCCGCCGCCGCCTAGGAGTCCTAGTAGGACTCTAGTCCTACTCTGTTTCCGTTTTTGTTTTTAGGATTCCTTTTCCTACTCTTTTCTTGCCCCCTCCCCCAAGTCTCCTCTCCCCTCACCAATATAAATACCCCACACCCCCCCCCCCTCTAAACCCACACCAAACCCCAAGCCCTCCACCGCGCCCCTCACCCGCGCCGCCCTATAGCGCCGCCGCCGCCGCCCTTCGCCCAACGCCGCCGTCGCCCAACGCCGCCGCCGCTGGAGCCGTTCGCCGGAGCCTCGCCGAGGTTGCCCCGTGTCTCTTTTTCTTCCCTCGGATCGGTTTTTCTCATAGACCGTTCCGATTCTTTTCTTCTCTTCCGATTCATTTCTTTTCCGATTCTTTTCTTCTAAACCGTTCCGGTTTTCTAGATCGGTTTTTCGTTTCGGTTTTCTTTCGAAACCCTAGATCGGTTCCGTTCTCTTTTCTGTTTTAGTTGCCTAGAGACCGTTCGCCGGACCGTTCGTCCTAACGAACGCGATCACCGGATTATTCTAGGTTAACGAACGTCCCTTCGTTTAACCGTTTGTCATTTTCTTTTTTCGCCGGATTTAATTCGCGGTCGCGATTTCAGATCCGATCTTCTTTCTAGTTTATCTTATCGCTCGTTTATCGGAATTAGGTGATTCAAGCGCCTGGAGTTTCGTTTCGAAATCGCCGTTCTGACTAATCAACTTAAACAAAGTTTTGCTACAGTAAAATTTGACCTAGTTTCAAATTGCTAGAACCGAGTTGTTTTCTTCCGCCGTTTGTTTTCGGTTTCTTTGTTCGGTTCGTTTTCTTTTTGCAACCGGAGTTCTTAAGTTGAACTTTCTGGTTCGATCTCTTATTCGAGTTTTACCCGTGCATTAGATGAGTACTTATTGTATGCTTGTTGTTTGTCTGCGATAGATCACCCGGAGTGCGCCGCCTGTTACTTCGAATCTCTAGGTTTCGCGGATCATCAGCAAGGCAAGTAACACTTTGATCATACCTTTTCTACTACCCAGTTTTATTGCATTAGATCAATCCTCAAACATTGCATGATTAGGATCTAATCTAAATTGTGGGATGGGAAGTAGATGAGGTAGTACCTATTACCTGTTTTACTTATGAAACCTTTGGGAATTACTCTACGTTTTCTTATTATGCCATGCTATGCTAGTAGACGTGGATTGGGTGAGTGATGTCCATGACAGATGTGAGTATTGTTAATTAAAGGTTTATCTAAGGTGGCAACTTGAATACACATCTGGGTGGATTGAGGCACCTGGTTTCTATCAGGACTTGCCTGTTTTTCTTCGGACCGCCACCCAGGCTCAAAGGGATCATAAGATTTTTCATGCTAGAAACTTCTGTGTGCAGCCGCAAGCCAATATGGGCTCTGGCATAGTTGATTAAGTTGTGCGAACTCTTATAGTGGTAGACTAGCAGATGTAGGGGATGTAGGTGTATCGGTCTACCCATCGTAAGGTGCTAGCACTTCTGAAAGACTATGTCTCGGTCATCCGTTTCTCAAACACCATGTAGTGCGAGAAACCAAATGGAGGCGATCGAGTCTTGTGGGAAAAAGTGCGCAAACCTCTGCAGAGTGTACAAACTAATCATGATTAGCCGTGTCCCCGGTTATGGACAACTTGAGTATCTAGTACTTGAATATCATGTGAATCTCATCATGTTACTTCTAATTAATATTGTTGGGCTATTGATGATTACTTTTAATTGGGATTGAGGATGCTGTCAACCATTCTCAATGTTTAACAACCACCATGATAGTTAAATAAATTTATTCCTTTGCAGTAGGGAAAAACTGGCTTTACGCAAAACTGTAACCATAGAGCTTTCCACCAGCCATATATGCATGTAGTATAGGCTTATCATTCATTATTCTCTATGTGTTACATTGCCAGCATATTCCATGTGCTGACCCGTTTCGGGCTGCAACTTTCATGTTGCAGACTTTTCAGACGACGAGTAAGGTGCTTTTAGGTCGTGGTTCTATACTCAGTGTTGCCGTTGGAGTTGATGGACTCACTTATCTTCCAAGTCTTCCGCTGTTACCGTTATTAGATGGCCTTAAGCCATATTTATTGTAACAAGTTCTCTTTGAGACATCGATGTAATAAGTGTGTGATTGCTACTCTGTTATAAATCCTTCACAGTACTGTGTGGTGTCAGCATTACTGATCCAGGGATGACACCTGAGCACAGAGACTTGACCGTCCGAGGTCGGGTCGCTACAAAGATGGTATCAGAGCACACGCTGACTGTAGGACACGACCATTAAGTTAAAGCCATAGATCACTATTCTCTTCTCATTTTCTAACTCCTCATCTTTTCTACTCTTTTAGGATGACGGACGCGAAGATCCAGTACGCTCAATCGGATGAAGGCACACCTTTTGAATTCCACTTGAAGGAAGTCACCAAGTACCTGAACATTGGACTACCAAGCTTCACCGGGACCTTCAACGCCACTCTGCCTGAAGAGGAGCGCTGGAAGATTCAAGCTCACGTTCCGGGAAGGACATTCGCGCCAATCACGAAGCCCATAGATAGTGTTTTCAGTGCACCAACCTGGAGTCTGGGAAAGAGCATGGCAGCTCATATCACCATGGGACGCATTGGAGAAGTTTATCAAGAAGACCTCAAGGACACTATCTACCAGATTTGTGGACGCCGAGATGAACAATGGGAGATAGTCAGCACCAAGAAGGATAGATCCATTGCAGCTTTCATCCAAGAGTTAAACCAGCACATTCGACGCCAGGAGAACCAGATGTGCAATGATATGATAGAGTTGAAGAATGCGAAGGGAAGGATCATCGAGCTTGAAGGAGAGCTGAAGTCTACACGCAAGGACTACATGGATGAGATCGTAGCTCTAGCAAGGCACAATGGCGATCTTAAGCGAGAGATCGAAGAACTCAAGGGGAAATTAGCGTTCAAGAATGAAGACAAGTACGTCGCATGTCCGAGCAACTACATCATCATCGACGACACCGATTCGGATCCAAGTGAACCCGACTTTGAAGACGAAGCTGGAGCAGACATCATGGAGTCTTCCACCGGTTCAAATTAATAGATGACCCCCATATATTAGTAGTATTCCCTCCATGTAAACATTATAGTTCACGCACTTTTGCGATAGTTTAGACCGTTGTATGCCCTTTGTTTGAATTGAATGAAGTGATTTGTGTGCATTTGCTCATGTGCATTTGGGTAGTGTTATCTCTTTAGAACTCACTCTATTCTTAATTCTCATCTTTTCTAAACCCTCAGATGCCTCCGAGACGTGACAATGGATTCGTTTTCCCGCTGGAGATCACTCAGTTGATTCAGCAGCAGAATGCCTTGATCCAAACATTGGTGCAGAACAACAACAACAACAACAACAACAACAACAACAACAACAACAACAACAACAACAACAACAACAACAACAACAACAACAACAACAACAACAACAACAACAACAACAACAACAACAACAACAACAACAACAACAACAACAACAACAACAACAACAACAACAACAACAACAACAACAACAACAACAACAACAACAACAACAACAACAACAACAACAACAACAACAACAACAACAACAACAACAACAACAACAACAACAACAACAACAACAACAACAACAACAACAACAACAACAACAACAACAACAACAACAACAACAACAACAACAACAACAACAACAACAACAACAACAACAACAACAACAACAACAACAACAACAACAACAACAACAACAACAACAACAACAACAACAACAACAACAACAACAACAACAACAACAACAACAACAACAACAACAACAACAACAACAACAACAACAACAACAACAACAACAATCCACCACCACCACCTGCGGATCACTTGACTCGTTTCCTTAGGCTGAATCCGCCGGTGTATTCCAGTAGCACCGAGCCGATTTTAGCAGATGATTGGCTCCGCAAGATAGGAAGGGAGTTGACCACTGCAGGATGTACAGATGTTAAGAAGGTGAAGTTTGCTGCACATCAGCTTGACGGACCCGCAGCAGCATGGTGGGAGAATTTCACAGCCACTTACCCAGTTGACACTGCCACATGGGATCAATTTCAGCAGGCTTTCCACATTGCCCATGTTTCAGCAGGAGCTATGGCCATGAAGAAGCGTGAGTTTCGCAACTTACGCCAAGGAGGAAGGGCAGTTGGCCAGTATGTGGATGATTTTAGTAAGTTAGCATGTTATGCCCCAGATGACATTGCTACAGACACAGCTAAGCAGGAGAAGTTTCTGGAAGGACTGAATGATGAGTTAAGCATGCAATTGATGGTAGCAAGTTTCAACAACTACCAGGAGTTGGTAGACCGTGCCATCATGATTGAAGGGAAGCAACAGCAGATAGAGAACCGCAAGAGGAAGTATGGACAGGGGAAGTATAACTCGGGAGCCCAGCAGAAGCCCCGTTATACCCCTAAACCGGGAGTTCAGTTTCAGCATACCCATGGAGGAGGTAGTTCGCACAACCATAATGGCCACAAGAATGGTAATGGGAATGGAGGAAGCAACGGCCAGAACCGGACCACCCCATCAACCCCAGCCAAGAAAGACCTGAGCCATGTCACCTGTTTCAAGTGTTCCAAGACTGGACATTATGCCAATGAATGTCCCGAAGGCCAAGGTGGAAATGGAAGCTCTGGAAAGAAGCCAAACCCTTTCAACAGGGGACAGGTGAACCACATTGACGTGGAGGAGGTTGAAGATCAGCCCGAAGCAGTAATCGATAAGTTTTTGGTTAAGTCATTTACTGCACTTGTTCTTTTCGATACTGGAGCATCACATTCATACATATCAAGGGGATTCGTAGAAAAGTATAACCTGCCCACTAAGATTCTTAAAACCCCTATGCTAGTAAGCTCACCAGGAGCAGAGTATATGGCCAGACAAGGATGTTTTCAAGTGCCATTGAGTATAGGAAGGCATGTAATCCCAACGGATTTGATCATTCTGGAATCCCAAGGACTGGATGTAATTCTTGGTATGGATTGGCTGTCGATGTATGGAGGAAACATCGATTGCGCAAGTAAAACGATTTTGCTCACGACGCCAGAAGGAAGTAGGATTTCTTGGACATGTTATATCCGGAGAAGGAATAGCAGTTGACCCTAAAAAGGTTGAGACCGTAACCGAATGGGAAGCACCAACTACAGTTGGAGAGATCCAGAGTTTTCTTGGACTCGCAGGATACTACCGGAGATTCATTGAGAATTTCTCAAAGATTGCAAAGCCTATGATGGAGTTGCTGAAAAAGGATACCAAGTTCAATTGGACTGAGGAATGTGAGGCCAGTTTTCAGGAGTTGAAGAAAAGATTGGTCACCTCACCAGTGTTGATTTTGCCAGATCAAAACAAGGATTATGAGGTGTATTGCGATGCTTCACGTCGAGGACTTGGAGCAGTGCTTATGCAGGAAGGAAGAGTTGTTTCGTATGCCTCACGACAACTGAAGCCTCATGAATTAAATTATGCCACGCATGATTTGGAGTTAGCAGCCGTAGTGCATGCATTGAAGACATGGAGACATTTTCTCATTGTAAATCATTGTGAGGTGTACACGGATCACAAGAGTTTGAAGTACATTTTCACACAGAAGGAGTTGAACTTCAGACAAAGGAGATGGTTGGAGCTCATCAAGGATTATGATATGATATTGCATTACCATCCCGAAAAGGCTAATGTAGTAGCTGACGCATTGAGCCGTAAGAGCCATGTCAATACACTGTTGACGGGAGAGATACCAAAGGAGTTAGCCGAGGATCTTCGTGAGCTATGTTTGGAAATAGTTCCGAGAGGCTATGTAGCAGCATTGGAGATTCAATCTACCTTGATGGATAAAATCAGAGAAGCTCAGAAAAATGACAAGGAGATTGCAGATATAAAGAAGAAAATGAGCGAAGGAAAAGCAAAGGGATTTCATGAGGATGAGCACGATACCCTATGGTTTGAGGACCGTGTTTACGTGCCAAATGACCCAGAGATCAGGAAGTTGATTCTGCAAGAGGCACATGATTCACCCTATTCGATTCACCCAGGAAATACCAAGATGTATTTGGATTTGAAGGAAACGTTCTGGTGGACCGGAATGAAGAAGGATATTGCAGCATATGTAGCAGTTTGTGATGTGTGCCATAGAGTGAAGGCAGAACATCAGAAGCCAGCCGGATTGTTACAACCATTGCTGATACCCGAATGGAAGTGGGATAAGATAGGCATGGATTTTATCACAGGACTACCCAGGACAAAGGCCGGCTATGACTCGATATGGGTAGTAGTTGATCGTTTGATGAAGGTAGCACATTTCATCCCAGTTAAGACCACTTACACCAGTGCTAAGTTGGCAAAGATATACATGACGAGGATCAATTGTTTGCACGGAGTTTCGAGGAGTATCGTATCAGATAGAGGAACCCAATTTACCTCAAAGTTTTGGAATCAGTTGCATGAAACTTTGGGAACCAGGCTAGAATTCAGTACAGCTTTTCACCCGCAGACAGATGGACAGACTGAGAGAGTCAATCAGATTCTGGAAGATATGCTGAGAGCTTGTGCACTAGATTATGGATCTAGTTGGGACGATAACTTGCCGTATGCCGAGTTTTCTTACAACAACAGTTATCAAACCAGTTTGAAGATGGCACCTTTCGAAGCTTTATACGGATGGAGGTGCAGGACACCGTTGTCATGGGACGAAGTTGGAGACTGTCAGTTGTTTGGACCAGATTTGATTAAGGAGTCTGAACAGAAAGTTAAGTTGATTCGCGATAGACTCAAGGTAGCCCAATCCAGGCAGAAGAGCTACGCAGACTCTAAACGCAAGGAGACAGTCTACGAAACCGGAGACAGAGTTTATCTTCGAGTATCCCCGCTTCGAGGAGTTAAGTGCTTTGGAGTTAAGGGAAAATTAGCACCACGTTTCGTTGGACCGTACAAGATCTTGCAACGTATGGGAGAAGTCGCTTATAAGTTGGAATTACCAGAGGGACTGTCAGGAGTTCATGATGTATTCCATGTTTCTCAGCTGAAGAAATGTCATGCCGAGATGGCAGAGGTACCGCTAAGAGATACAGTGCCGCTTGAAGCAATTCCGTTGAAGGATGACTTAACGTATGAAGAGAAACCAGTCAAGATTCTCAATTACGCCAGCAGAGTTACCCGCAGCAAGGTTATCAAGTTTTGCAAAGTTCAGTGGAACCACCACTCAGAGGATGAAGCCACCTGGGAAAGAGAAGAAGATTTGCTCAAGGACCACCCTCACCTATTTTCTAGCCAACCCGAATCTCGAGGGCGAGATTCATCTTAAGGGGGGTAGGTTTGTAACATCCCAAATTTTCAATTTGGAATGTTATACATTAGATCATCATGCATATCATATTTTCTTGCATTTTTGTCGATCCAAGAAATTTCACGCAACTCAAGGACCCTCGGAGAGAGTTGGAGATTTCGAAATTTTCATATTTGAGATTTCTCAAATTTTGAAAATAGGATCATTTGATTTTATTTATTTTATATTCAAATATTTTCCAATATCAAAGATATGAGAGGGAATAATATGACTTTCCCAAAGTTTAGGAAAAAATGAAGATTTAATAAATAATTCAAAATTTGGATTTTCGGAGTTTATTTGCAATTTATTTGAATTAGGGAAAATGCATAATTTCAAAATTTTCATTTTAGGCCCCGCGTAAAAGTTCATTTTGTTCGAATCATTTTTAGGAGTCGGGTAAAATTTACTTTAGAAATTTTGGAGTTCGTTTAAATTTTATTTTATTCGTTTTTCTGTCCGCGAAATCTTTAAAAAAAAATCTGCAGCGCACCTGGGCCAAGGCCCAGCAGCCGGCCGGCCAAGGCCATGTCACCGCGCGTGCGCGCCAGCGCCAGCGCAGGGAGACGCCGCCGCCTAGGAGTCCTAGTACGACTCTACTCCTACTCCGTTTCTATTTTTGTTTTTAGGATTCCTTTTCCTACTCTTTTCTTGCCCCCTCCCCCAAGTCTCCTCTCCCCTCACCAATATAAATACCCCACACCCACCCCCCTCTAAACCCACACCAAACCCCAAGCCCTCCACCGCGCCCCTCACCCGCGCCGCCCTATAGCGCCGCCGCCGCCGCCCGTCGCCCAACGCCGCCGCCGCTGGAGCCGTTCGCCGGAGCCTCGCCGAGGTTGCCCCGCGTCTCTTTTTCTTCCCTCGGATCGGTTTTTCTCATAGACCATTCCGATTCTTTTCTTCTCTTCCGATTCGTTTCTTTTCCGATTCTTTTCTTCTAAACCGTTCCGGTTTTCTAGATCGGTTTTTTGTTTCGGTTTTCTTTCGAAACCCTAGATCGGTTCCGTTCTCTTTTCCGTTTTAGTTGCCTAGAGACCGTTCGTCGGACCGTTCTTCCTAATGAACGCGATCATCAGATTATTCTAGGTTAATGAACGTCCGTTCATTTAACCGTTCGTCGTTTTCTTTTTTCGCCAGATTTATTTCGCGATCGCGATTTCAGATCCGATCTTCTTTCTAGTTTATCTTCTCGCTCGTTTATCGGAATCAGGTGATTCAAGCGCCTGGAGTTTCATTTTGAAACCGCCGTTCCGACTAATCAACTTAAACAAAGTTTTGCTACAGTAAAATTTGACCTAGTTTCAAATTGCTAAAACCGAGTTGTTTTCTTCCGCCGTTTGTTTTCGGTTTCTTTGTTCGGTTCGTTTTCTTTTTGCAACCGGAGTTCTTAAGTTGAACTTTCTGGTTCGATCTCTTATTCGAGTTTTACCCGTGCATTAGATGAGTACTTATTGTATGCTTGTTGTTTGTCTGCGGTAGATCACCCGGAGTGCGCCGCCTGTTACTTCGAATCTCTAGGTTTCGCGGATCATCAGCAAGGCAAGTAACACTTTGATCATACCTTTTCTACTACCCAGTTTTATTGCATTAGGTCAATCCTCAAACATTGCATGATTAGGATCTAATCTAAATTGTGGGATGGGAAGTAGATGAGGTAGTACCTATTACCTGTTTTACTTATGAAACCTTTGGGAGTTACTCTACGTTTGCTTATTATGCCATGCTATGCTAGTAGACGTGGATTGGGTGAGTGATATCCATGACAGATGTGAGTATTTTTAATTAAAGGTTTATCTAAGGTGGCAACATGAATACACATCTGGGTGGATTGAGGCACCTGGTTTCTATCAGGACTTGCTTGTTTTTCTTCGGACCGCCACCCAGGCTCAAAGGGTTCATAAGATTTTTCATGCTAGAAACTTCCGTGTGCAGCCGCAAGCCAATATGGGCTCTGGCATAGTTGATTAAGTTGTGCGAACTCTTATAGTGGTAGACTAGCAGATGTACGGGATGTAGGTGTATCGGTCTACCCATCGTAAGGTGCTAGCACTTCTGAAAGACTATGTCTCGGTCATCCGTTTCTCAAACACCATGTAGTGCGAGAAACCAAACGGAGGCGATCGAGTCTTGTGGGGAAAAGTGCGCAAACCTCTGCAGAGTGTACAAACTAATCATGATTAGCCGTGTCCCCGGTTATGGACAACTTGAGTATCTAGTACTTGAATATCATGTGAATCTCATCATGTTACTTCTAATTAATATTGTTGGGTTATTGATGATTACTTTTAATTGGGATTGAGGATGTTGTCAACCATTCTCAATGTTTAACAACCACCATGATAGTTAAATAAATTTATTCCTTTGTAGTAGGGAAAAACTGGCTTTACGCAAAACTGTAACCATAGAGCTTTCCACCAGCCATATATGCATGTAGTATAGGCTTATCATTCATTATTCTCTATGTGTTACATTGCCAGCATATTCCATGTGCTGACCCATTTCGGGTTGCAACTTTCATGTTGCAGACTTTTCAGACGACGAGTAAGGTGCTTTTAGGTCGTGGTTCTATACTCAGTGTTGCCGTTGGAGTTGATGGACTCACTTATCTTCCAAGTCTTCCGCTGTTATCATTATTAGATGGCCTTAAGCCATATTTATTGTAATAAGTTCTCTTTGAGACATCGATGTAATAAGTGTGTGATTGCTACTCTGTTATAAATCCTTCGAAGTACTATGTGGTGTCAGCATTACTGATCCAGGGATGACACCTGAGCAGAGAGGCTTGACCGTCCGAGGTCGGGTCGCTACAGAATGTTATACATAGGTCATCCAACAGCAGCAGCAACAGCCGCTGCCCACACCGCTCGCCGCCGCCCACCGCCACCCGCCACACCCCCTCGACGCACCGCAGTGCCGCACCTCGCCGGAGCCTCCGCACCTTGCCGGAGCCGCCGCCGTTCCCGATCCGATCCGGATCCGCTTTTTTCGGTTTAGGTAAAAAAATGATCAGTTTTTTAGAAACCCTAGATTCGTTTTTTTTCGGTTCGGTTTTCTCGGTTTAGTTATTTAGCGGACGTTCGTCCGTATGTTCGTTTTAACGAACGCTATTCGTCAGTTTGCTACAGACAGTGAACGTTCGTCCGTTAGCCTGTTCGTCTCGTTTTATTTTCCAGGGTTTTTCCGCGATTATTTTCGATCGTGATTTCTACCCTGATCTTCGTTTTAGTTTATCTTTTCGCTTGTTTATCCAAATCGGGTGAAACAAGCACCTAGATCTTCATCTCGAAGCCCTCTTTCTGTTTAACCAACTTGAACAAGATTTTGGTACCGTAAAATTTGACTTTAGTCCAGATTAGTAAACGGATCTCGTTTCTTTCATAGTTTGAGTTTCGTTGCTTCGTTTGATTTGATTCTTTTGCAAATTGGAGTTCTTCAGTTGAAATTTCTGGTTATATCTTCTTATTTGAGTTTTGCTCGTGCATCTTTGCTTGAGTGCTTATGTATGCTATTGTTTGTTTGCAATAGAATTCCCGGAGTGCGAAGCGTGCTACTACGAGTCACTAGGTTTTGCGGATCGTCAGCAAGGCAAGTAACACATTGATCATACTCCTTTAATACCCAGTTTTATGCATTAGTTTCAATCCTCAAACATTGCATGATTAGGTTGTGATTAACATGTGGGTGTTGGGAAGTAGATGATGAGGTAGAACCTATTGCCCTGTTTATTATCAAACCTTGGGAGTTACTTTTACGTTATGCTTATACTACTATGCTATGCTCGTAGACGTGGATTGGGTTTGAGTGTATCCATGACAGATGTGAGATTGTTAATTATTGGTTAAATTAAGGTGGCTACTTAAATACACATTTGGGTGGATTGGTAGAGGCACCCTGGAGTACCCAGTGGTTGTTAGGGCACCTGGAGAATCCAGTGTTGTCCTAGGATATCCCGGAGTACCCGTGTGATCATCCTACAGTCCGCCACCCAGGCTCAAAGGGATCATAAGATTATTCATGCTAGAAACTTCCGTGTGCAGTCACAAGCTATTATGGGCTCTAGCATAGTTGAGTATGTTGCATGACCTCTTTCAGTGGTGGGCTAGAAGATGTAGGGGAAAGTAGGTGTAACTGTCCACCCAGAGTAAAGAGTTAATGTTTCTGAAAGACTGTGTCTCGGTCATCCGTTTCTCAAACATCATGTAGTGCGAGAAATCCAACGGAGGAGATCGAGCCTTGTGGGGAAAAGTGCGCAAACCTCTGCAGACTGTACAAACTAATCATGGTTAGCCGTGTCCCCGGTTATGGACATCTTGAGTATCTGGTTCTTGGATTGTCATATGGATCTCATCACTCTAAGTTAATTTGTTGGGTTGATAATGATTACTTTAATTGGGATTGAGTTGGAGGAACCTTTTCAATGTTTCAACCACCAGGATAGTTAAATAAATCTCCTTTGTTGTAGGAAAAAATTGCCTTTTTGCAAAACATTATAACCATAGAGCCTCCACCAGCCATATATGCATGTAGTGATAACATTTATCTGTTCATTGCTCTACTGTGTTATATTGCCAGCATATTCCATGTGCTAACCCATTTCGGGCTGCAACATATCATGTTGCAGACTTTTCAGACGAAGAGTAAGGTGCGCTAGGTCGTTTGTCATGCACTCAGCTATGCCGTTGGAGTTGATGGACTCACTTTATCTTCCAAGCCTTCCGCGGTTATCTTATTTAGATGGCCTTAAGCCATATTATTGTAATAAATTCTCTTTTGAGACATTCGATGTAATAGGTGTGTGATTGCTACTCTGTTATAAATCCATTCAAGTATTGTGTGTATCAGCATTACCGATCCAGGGATGACACTGAAGCACAGAGACTTGACCGTCTGAGGTCGGGTCGCTACAATCACATAACTCATATAATACAAATCGTCATTGAACGTTTAAGCGTGCAGACCCTACGGGTTCGAGAACTATGTAGACATGACCGAGACACCTCTCTGGTCAATAACCAATAGCGGAACCTGGATGCTCATATTGGCTCCCACATATTCTACGAAGATTTTTATCGGTCGAACCGTTATGACAACATACGTTATTCCATTTGTCATCGGTATGTTACTTGCCCGAGATTCGATCGTAGGTATCTTCATACCTAGTTCAATCTCGTTACCGACAAGTCTCTTTACTCGTTTTGTAATGCATCATCCTGCAACTAACTCATTAGTCATATTGCTTGCAAGGATTCTTATGATGTGCATTGCCGAGAGGGCCCAGAGATACCTCTCCGATACTCGGAGTGACAAATCCTAATCTCGATCTATGCCAACCCAACAAACACCTTTGGAGATACCTGTAGAGCATCTTTATAATCACCCAGTTACGTTGTGACATTTGATAGCACACAGGGTATTCCTCCAGTATCAAAGGAATATGTATAAGTCATGAAGAAAGCAATAGCAATAAAACTTAACAATCATTATTCTAAGCTAACGGATGGGTCTTGTCCATCACATCATTCTCCTAATGATGTGATCCCGTTCATCAACTGAAAACACATGTCTATGGTTAGGAAACTTAACCATCTTTGATTAACGAGCTAGTCTAGTAGAGGCTTACTAGGGATACTGTGTTTTGCCTATGTATCCACACATGTATCAAGTTTTTGGTTAATACAATTCTAGCATGAATAATAAACATTTATCATGATATAAGGAAATATAAAATAACAACTTTATTATTGCCTCTAGGGCATATTTCCTTCAAGACGACCACGACGCAACGATGGAGATCAAGGTGTCGAGCCGGTGACAATGGAGATCATGACGATGATTTGGAGATGGAGATCAAAAGCACAAGATGATGATGGCCATATCATGTCACATATTTTGATTGCATGTGATGTTTATCTTTTATGCATCTTATTTTGCTTAGTACGGCGGTAGCATTATAAGATGACCCCTTAACTAAATTTCAAGGTAAAAGTGTTCTCCCCAATTATGCACCATTGCTACAGTCTGTCGTGTTGAGAGACCATGTGATGATCGGGTGTGACAGACTCTACGTTCACATACAACGGGTGCAAGACGGTTTTGCACATGCGGAATACTTGGGTTAAACTTGACGAGCCTAGCTGTACAGACATGGCCTCGGAACACTGGAGACCAAAAGGTCGAACGTGAATCATATAGTGGATATGATCAACATAGCGATGTTCACCATTTATGACTACTCTATCTCACGTGATGACGGACATGGATTAGTTAATTTGGATCACGTATCATTTAGATGACTTGAGGGATGTCTATCTAAGTGGGAGTTCTTAAGTAATTTGATTAATTGAACTTAATTTATCATGAACTTAGTCCTGATAGTATTTGCATATATATGTTGTAGATCAATGGCCCGTGCTACTGTTCCCCTGAATTTTAATGTGTTCCTAGAGAAAGCTAAGTTGAAAGATGATGGTAGCAACTACACGGACTGGATGGGTCCGTAACTTGAGGATAATCCTCATTGCTGCACAGAAGAATTATGTCCTTCATGCACCGCTAGGTGAAAGGCCTGCTGTAGGAGCAGATGCTAATGTTTTGAACGTCTGGCAAGCTCGAATTGATGACTACTCGATAGTTCAGTGTGCTATGCTTTACGGCTTAGAACCGGGACTTCAAAGACGTTTTGAACGTCATGGAGCATATTATATGTTCCAGGAGTTGAAGCTAATATTTCAAGCAAATGCCTGAGTTTAGAGATACGGAGTCTCCAACAAGTTCTATAGCTGCAAGATGGAGGAGAATAGTTCTGTTAGTCAACACATACTCAAAATGTCTGGGTATCATAATCACTTGACTCAGCTGGGAGTTAATCTTCCAGATGATAGTGTTATTGACAGATTTCTTCAATCACTGCCACCAAGCTACAAAGGCTTCGTGATGAACTATAATATGCAAGGGAGGGAGAAGACAATTGCTGAGCCCTTTGCAATGCTCAAAGTTGCGGAGGTAGAAATCAAGAAGGAGCATCAAGTGTTGATGGTTAATAAGACCACTAGTTTCAAGAAAAGGGGCAAGGGAAAGAAGGGGAACTTCAAGAAGAATGGCAAGCAAGTTTCCACTCCCGGGAAGAAGCCCAAAGCTGGACCCAAGCCTGAAACTGAGTGCTTCTACTGCAAAGGGACTGGTCACTAGAAGCGGAACTGCCCCAAGTATTTGGCAGATAAGAAGGATGGCAAAGTGAACAAAGGTATATTTGATATACATGTTATTGATGTGTACCTTACTAATGCTCGTAGTAGCGCCTGGGTATTTGATACTGGTTTGGTTGCTCATATTTGTAACTCAAAACAGGAGCTACAGATTAAACAAAGATTGGCTAAGGACGAGGTGACGATGTGCGTCGGAAATGGTTCCAAGGTCGATGTGATCGTCATCGGCACGCTACCTCTACATCTACCTTAGGGATTAGTTTCAGACCTGAATAATTGTTATCTGGAGCCAACTTTGAGCATGAACATTATATTTGGATCTTATTTAGTGCGAGATGGTTATTCATTTAAATCGGAGAATAATGGTTGTTATATTTATATGAGTAATATCTTTTATGGTCATGCACCCTTGAACAGTGGTCTATTTCTATTGAATCTCGATTGTGGTGATACATATATTCATAATATTAATACCAAGAGATGCAAAGTTGATAATGAAAGTGCAACATATTTGTGGCACTACCGTTTAAGTCATATTGGTGTAAAGCGCATGAAGAAACTCCATGCAGATGGACTTTTGGAATCACTTGATTATGAATCATTTGATACTTGCGAACCATGCCTCATGGGCAAGATGACTAAAACTCCGTTCTGCGGAACAATGGAGCGAGCCAATGACTTATTGGAAATAATACATACCGATGTATGCGGTCCGACGAGTGTTGAGGCACGCGGCGGGTGTCGTTATTTTCTTACCTTCATAGATGATTTGAGCAGATATGGGTATATCTACTTAATGAAACACAAGTGTGAAACATTTGAAAAGTTCAAAGAATTTCAGAGTGAAGTGGAGAATCATCGTAACAAGAAAATAAAGTTTCTACGATCTGATCGCGGAGGCGAATATTTGAGTTACGAGTTTGGCGTTCATTTAAAAATGTGGAATAGTTTCACAACACACTCCACCTGGAAGACCATAGCGTAATGGTGTGTCTGAACGTCGTAACCGTACTTTATTAGATATGGTGCGATCTATGATGTCTCTTACCGATTTACCACTATCGTTTTGGGGTTATGCATTAGAGACAGCTGCATTCACGTTAAATAAGGCACCGTCTGAATCCGTTGAGATGTGGCAACAAATCTAAGATGTCGCTTCTTAAAGTTTGGGGTTTGCGACACTTATGTCAAAAGGCTTCAACCTGATAAGCTCGAACCCAGATCGGAGAAGTGTGTCTTCATAGGATACCCTAAGGAAACAATTGGGTACACCTTCTACCACAGATTCGAAGGCAAGATCTTTGTTGCCAAGAATGGAACATTTCTAGAGAAGGAGTTTATCTCGAAAGAAGTGAGTGGGAGGAAAGTAGAACTTGATGAGGTAATTGTACCTTCTCTCGAATTGGAAAGTACCACATTAGAGAAATCTGTTCCCGTGATGTCTACACCAACTAGAGAGGAAGTTAATGATGATGATCATGAAGCTTCAGATCAAGTTACTAGTGGACCTCATAGGTCGAACAGAGCACGCTCCACACCAGAGTGGTACGATAATCCTGTCCTGGAAGTCATGTTACAAGACCATGGCGAACCTACGAACTATGAAGAAGCTATGAGGAGCCCAGATTCCGACAGATGGCTTGAGGCCATGAAATCTGAGATAGGATCCATGTATGAGAACAAAGTGTGGACTTTGGTGGATTTGCCCGATGATCGGCAAGCCATAGAGAATAAATGGATCTTCAAGAAGAAGACAGACGCTGATGGTAATGTTACTGTCTACAAAGCTCGACTTGTCGCAAAAGGTTTTCGACAAGTTCAAGGGGTTGACTACGATGAGACTTTCTCACACATAGCGATGCTTAAGTCCGTCCAAATCATGTTAGCAATTGACGCATTTTATGATTATGAAATCTGGCAAATGGACGTCAAAACTGCATTCCTTAATGGATTTCTCAAAGAAGAGGTGTATATGTTGCAACCAGAAAGTTTTGTCGACCCAAAAGGTGCTAACAAAGTGTGCAAGCTACAGCGATCCATCTATGGACCGGTGCAAGCATCTCAGAGTTGGAATATACGCTTTGATGAGGTGATCAAAGCATATGGTTTTATACATACTTTCGGTGAAGCCTGTATTTACAAGAAAGTGAGTGGGAGCTCTGTAGCATTTCTAATATTATATGTGGATAACATATTGTTGATTGGAAATGATATAGAATTTTTGGATGGCATAAAAGGATACTTAAATAAAAGAAATCAATGAAAGACCTCGGTGAAGCTGCTTATATATTAGGCATCAAGATCTATAGGGATAGATCGAGATGCTTAATAGGACTTTCACAAAGCACATACCTTGATAAAGTTTTGAAGAAGTTCAAAATGGATTAGTCAAAGAAAGGGTTCTTGCCTATGTTACAAGGTGTGAAGTTGAGTCAGACTCAAGGCCTGACCACTTCAGAAGATAGAGAGAAAATGAAAGTCATTCCCTATGCCTCAGCCATAGGTTCTATCATGTATGCTATGTTGTGTACCAGACCTGATGTGTGCCTTGCCATAAGTTTGGCAGGGAGGTACCACAGTAATCCAGGAGTGGATCACTGGACAGCGGTCAAGAACATGCTGAAGTACCTGAAAAGGGCCAAGGATATGTTTCTCGTTTATGGAGGTGACAAAGAGCTCGTCGTAAATGGTTACATCGATGCTAGCTTTGACACTGATCCGGATGACTCTAAGTCACAAACCGGATATGTATTTATATTGAATGGTGGAGCTGTCAGTTGGTGCAGTTCCAAGTAGAGCGTCGTGGCGGGATCTACATGTGAAGCGGAGTACATGGCTGCATCGGAAGCAGCAAATGAAGGAGTCTGGATGAAGGAGTTCATATCCGATCTAGGTGTAATACCTAGTGCATCGGGTCCAATGAAAATCTTTTGTGACAATACCGGAGTAATTGCCTTGGCGAAGGAATCCAGATTTCACAAAAGAACCAAACACATCAAGAGACGCTTCAACTCCATCCGTGATCAAGTCAAGGAAGGAGACATAGAAATTTGTAAAATACATACGGATCTAAATGTAGCAGACCCATTGACTAAACCTCTTCTACGGGCAAAACATGATCAGCACCAAGACTCCATGGGTGTTAGATTCATTACAATGTAATCTAGATTATTGACTCTAGTGCAAGTGGGAGACTGAAGGAAATATGCCCTAGAGGCAATAATAAAGTTGTTATTTTATATTTCCTTATTCATGATAAAGGTTTATTATTCATGCTAGAATTGTATTGATCAGAAACCTAAATACATGTGTGAATATATAAACAAACATCGTGTCCCTAGTGAGCCTCTACTTGACTAGCTCGTTGATCAAAGATGGTTAAGGTTTCCTAACCATGTACATGAGTTGTCATTTGATAACAGGATCACATCATTAGGAGAATGATGTGATGGACAAGACCCATCCGTTAGCTTAGCATTTTGATCGTTCGGTTTTATTGCTATTGCTTTCTTCATGTCAAATACATATTCCTTCGACTATGAGATTATGCAACTCTCGGATACCTGAGGAATGCCTTGTGTGCTATCAAACGTCACAACATAACTGGGTGATTATAAAGATGCTCTAAAGGTAACTCCAAAGGTGTTTGTTGAGTTGGCATAGATCGAGATTAGGATTTGTCACTCCGAGTATCGGAGAGGTATAATACACATCATAAGCTTGCAAGCAAACGACTAAGGAGTTAGTCACGGGGTGATGTATTACGGAACAAGTAAAGAGACTTGCCGATAATGAGATTGAACTAGGTATGAAGATACCGACGATCGAATCTCGTGCAAGTAACATACCGATAGACAAAGGGAATAACGTATGTTGTCATAATGGTTCGACCGATAAAGATCTTCGTAGAATATGTAGGAGCCAATATGAGCATCCAGGTTCCGCTATTGGTTATTGGCCGGAGAGGTGTCTCGGTCATGTCTACATAGTTCTCGAACCCGTAGGGTCCGCATGCTTAACGCTCGATGATGATATAGTATTATATGAGTTGTGTGATTTGGTGACCGAATGTTGTTCGGAGTCCCGGATGAGATCACGGACATGACGAGGAGTCTCTAAATGGTCGAGAGGTAAATAATGATATATAGGACGATGGTATTTGAACACTGGAAGTGTTCCGGAGGGTACCGGGTACATATCGGGTCACCTGAAGGGGTTGTGGGCACCCCCGGCAAAAGATATGGGCCTTATGGGCCAAGAGGGGAAACACACAAGCCACAAGGGGCTGGTGCGCCCCCCATATGGGTTGAACCAGGAGGAGAAGGAAAGAGGGGAAGGGAGAAGGAAAGGGGGGATTCGGCCTCCCCTTTCCTTCTCTCCCCTCCCTCTCTTTCCTTCCCCCTCTGGCAAATAAGGAAGGGGGCGCGCCACTTGGGAGGACCCCAAGTAGGATTCGGCCTACTTGGGGCGCCCTCCTGGCTGCTCCCTCCTCCCCCCACCTATATATATCTGGGAGGGGGCGCCTCGCACAACCAGACAATTGCCTAGCCGTGTGCGGTGCCCCCTTCCACAGTTTACACCCTCGGTCATATTTTTGTAGTGCTTAGGCGAAGCCCTACGGAGATCACTTCACCATCACCGTCACCACGCCGTCGTGCTGACGGAACTCATCTACTACCTCGACGTCTTGCTGGATCAAGAAGGCGAGGGACATCACCGAGCTGAACGTGTGCAGAACGGAAAGGTGTTGTGCGTTCGGTACTTGATCGGTTGAAGCGCGAAGAAGTCGGACTACATTAACCACGCTGTGAAACGCTTCCGCTTATGGTCTACGAGGGTACGTAGACACACTCTCCCCCTTGTTGCTATGCATCTCCATGGATAGATCATTGCGTGTGCGTAGAATTTTTTGTTTTCCATGCAACGATTCCCAACACGGAGGCCATCTTCGTCATCCCGACGGTCTCCATGACGAGGAGGGAGTAGTTCACCCTCGGGGCTGCGGGTATGTACTAGTAGTTATGTGTTTGGTCTCTCCCTCCCTCTCTCTCTCTCTCTCTCTCTCTCTCTCTCTCTCTTGTTCTTGATTTTGCATGATCTTGATCCACGAGCTTTGTTAATATAGTTGGATCATATGGCGTTTCTCCCTCTCTATCTTGTTGTGATGAATTGAGTTTTTACCTTTGAGGTTGCACTATTATCGGATTGAATACTTTGGATTTGAACACTTGATGTATGTCTTGCATGTGGATACCCGTGGTGACTATGGGGTGTTCTATTGATTCACTTGATATATGTTTTGGCAATCAACTTGTGGGATCCCGAATTGACATTGGGGTAATCTATGCATAGGGTTTGATGCACGTTTTCATCCTACTTTCTCCGATAGAAACTTTGGGGCACTTTTTGAAGTCTTTTGTGTTAGATTGAATATTATGAATCTGAAGTTGTTTGATGCATATCGAATAATCAACTCATGGATACTTGTGGTGACATTGGAGTATCTAGGTGACATTAGAGTTGGTTGATGCGTGTCATATGGTGTTATTTTAGTACAAACTCTAGGGCTGTTTGTGACACTTATAGGGATGGCTCAATAGATTGATTGGAAAAGATAATTTTGAGGTGGTTTCGTACCCTATAACAATTTCATCTTATGTTCTCCGCTAGATAAGAACTTTGGAGTGATTCTTTGTCGCACGTTGAGGGATTGTTATATGATTCAATTATCTTAGCACTATTGAGAGATTGCACTAGTGAAAGTATGAACCCTAGGCCTTGTTTTCAAGCATTTCAATACTATTTGTACTTTGTTTTATCATTTGCCACCTTGTTGTTTTTATATTTTAAGATTACAAAGACATATATCTACTATTCATACTACACTTGTATCACCATCTCTTCGCCGAACAAGTGCACCTATACAACTTGCCATTGTATTGGTGTGTTGGGGACACAAGATATTTCTTGTATTTGATTGCAGGGTTGTTTAAGAGAGACCATCTTCATTCTACACCTCCCATGGATTGATAAACCTTAGGTCATCCACTTGAGGGAAAATTGCTATTGTTCTTCAAAACTCTGCGTTTGGAGGCCCAACACGAGTCTACAAGAATAAGTTGTGCAGTAGACATGTAGATTCCTGTCACCTTGGGGCAGCGAGGTTAGGATTTCTCGTAGTACGTGCACAACAACAAGATTTGATGTGAGTTGCTTCAGATCTATTTCAGGGTTCAACGACGTTGATGGGTTCTACACATGCACTAAGACTTCCCAACCGTCGTCAACGAGGTCAAGCCGGCTCCATTATGGAAGTAACGACAGCGGCGCAGTGACGACTCGTTCTGGCGACAATAGTGGTCGTTCGGTGGTCTAGAGACCTCGATGTTATTTTTATTATGTTTGAGGTTTTTTGTACTTCTAATGAACTTTTATAATACATTAGGATATTTTTCGCAAAAAATAAATGTGGATGACCTTGACTAGATTTAAGTCGTAAACAAAAAACCACTAAGTGATTAGATTTTCTCCTCCTCCCGTTGACTGCGTTGTCGGCCCCTCCCGGCTCCAATGGTATTTGGGCGGAGGACCTCTCCCCTGCCGGTGGGAGGCACCCACCCTGCTCTCATTCTTGTTTGGTCTAATGTCTTGGTTGGGGATGTGTAACGGTGAAGATGTCTCTCGGTAAGAATAATGTCTCCCACGTTCGATCCACATCTCGATGATGTGTCTTGCGTTGGAGGGTGTGTGGACGTATATCTCCATTGGATCTAGCGAATTCAATCAGTGCTGGCCTTCAATGGATCTATTTGGATCCAATCTCCGCTCATCTTTGTTTTTATGTTTACAAGCCTGATCCTTCCGATCTACGACTCATTTCATCGTTGATGTTTTCTGTTTTGATGTGATGGTTCTGCGGGTCGTAGCACGACGACTTCCTATCTATCTACTATAACAAGATTTGCCCAATCCTGGTGAGGAGCGGCCGATGATGACAGCGCGTCTTCGGTTCGCTTCAGTGCTTAGCTTACAGCGTTGCTAGGTGGTCCATAAACTTGGTTCTTGTTACCTCTGGTGTTCTCTATCATGTCACAATTGATTATGAATAATTTGGAAGTTCTAAAAATACTATGGATCACCTTCTAGGAGAGAGAGAGTGAGAGAGAGAGAGAGAGATTGGTGGTTCAGAGAATCTCGCAGGATGTGATGACCTCGTCACCGACAAGATCAGACGGCTTCTGATTCCCTGCTTCAACTCCAAGGGCAGTGGATCATGAGTTTCATGGATCTATAGAACATTCATCGACTAAATGTATGCCATACCAACTGTCTGGAGCTAAACCACCGTGAAACTACTTGTTTAGTACTCCCTCCGTTCAGTACTATAAGATGTTTAATCTTTTTTAATTTGGATGTATATAGACATATTTAAGTGTGTTTCTTCATTCATTTTTTCAGTTCTATGTAGTTCATATTAAAATATCCAAAATATCTTATATTTGTGAACGGGAGGGAGTACTTACTACTGCAGTATTACCGTATTGAAATATCCAACCCTTGACTAGATTAAAGCCCTAAACACAAAGACTCCATGTGATTATATTTTCTCGTCCTTCCGTCGGCGCCGTCGTCGACCTGTCCTGCCTCCAATGGTCTTTGGGCCGTGGAGGTGCGGAGGACCTTGGGCCCTGGCCAGCGGGAGGGACCCGCTCTCATTCTTGTTTGATTTAGTGTCTTGGTTGGGCGTGCGTGGTGGCGGCGATGCCCCTTGATATGAATAGTGTCTTCCACGTTTGATTCCCGTTTCAATGGTGCGTCTAGCGTTGGGATGATTATGGGCAGATCCGTTTTCATGGTGATGGTTGGAGGACTGCTTCAAGGCGAGGGTGAATAATGTCTTCTACGTTTTTATTGGTTAGACTCAGTAGCGACGATTTTGTGTCGTTATCTTGTTGAAGGCGTTACGTCTTGCTGATGTAGTAGCCTTCATTAGTTGATGTCATTAACCAAGATGAAAACCCTTGTCTTGGCCATCAGCCGACATGATGATGACGACATGAGATCGTGTACCTCTACATGAAGGCGTTGCAATGGAAGAACTCGACTTAGTCATAAATGTTCTATTCATCTCTTTGTAATAATTCGACCATGATTATCATTGTTTTGTGCTCTGCTTAATAATTAAGAAGAACGGGCTTGCATCATAATGATGACAGGAGTCTCAACCTCTTTTTTGAAAAGAAAAGTAAGTTTTAGTTGTAAATGTTGTCAGTGACGTACTTCCAACGGTGATGAGAGAAAGGCGAGTCCCTGCTAATCAACTATCGCATCTGAAACCTGGAGCAAGAGAGACCAGCACGCCAAGCCTTCCCTACCACGAGCATGCGCGGATGAGAAGCAAAGCAGCGTATCGCCATCAGGCAGGGCCATCACGAAGCTATGCGACGGACATGACGAAGTCTAGAATCGCTCCATATCCCATCAGAATCAACGCCATGGGTCCTCCAGAACCGTCAGATTTGAAGTGCTTAATCATGAGACCAGGTGAAGCACGCACGGAGTAGATCCCCGCTGAGAGAAGAAGCCCAAACGGAAGCCATCAGAGCCATTCATCGCGTTCCCCAACGAACCCATGATGCAATGCAACTAACTGGGGCACCAACCCAACGCACCCATGGGGAAGCACGCCTGGCACAGTATATATATTCACTCCCATTTCCCCACTTGAATCTCTTCCAACAATGAATCCCAATAATGCACTGCACTCGAGCATGTAATCTGGTGGCACATGGCTTAGCGTCGTTTGGTGCTAGGTTAAATTCTGATGAGTGTGTCACTTGGCTGGGGATCTCCCAGAGTTTGTACTAGACTCTGTAGCTGGCGATCTGTCCAGCAATGATGTGTAAGAGGAATGCAAGCGTGTTCCATTTCAAAAAAAAAAATGAATACCAATAATGCACTGCACTCGAGCAGCAACTACTACTGCATCTGCATGGATACGCAGAGAGAGTAAACGGTTTACAGTGATATCGAAACGGATTGGAGTAGTTCACCCAGTGAAAAAAGGTATGTAAGCGGATGACCACACAAGAAGTATACACAACAGCCATACGGAACTGTGGAGATTGGTGCGCCAAATGGCTGGATTTATTTTTCTTGAGTATGATACTGCCAGGTTTCAAGAAAAACGAACCGAGTCCAATAATTTGCGCCTTGGGATCTAGCCGGCGTAGAAAACTGTGGACTTGGGATCACGGGTCCATACTGCACCAACTGGTACTACTTAACTGAGAGTGCCCCGTGCATTACAAGCATAAATAATTGCATCACTACCGAAAGGATATTTAAACTAAGATAAGCTCCGAGAAAATGTACTAAACACGCTTCAACAGGTCGCCACTAACTTTCTTCTCCTATCTACTAACAACGATCGAAACATAGAAAATGTACGCATGGATGTTACAAGCAGCTCATCTTAATTTAAGGAAGCCCAGTCTCATTCAGAGGTTCAAAACACAAGACAGCGACATACAACTAGCCTGATATGTGAGTCAGGGTTCAGAACCAATATCCATTCTCACACATTATAGCTCCATATCTAGCATGGGTAGTATCTCAACTAGCGCGGCGCATCATGCTAGAGCCATATGTCAATCTTGTAACTATGGCATGCATTCCATGATACTGACCTTAATTCTGATGGGGGGCGACAGATGATGCCTGATCTTAACACCTTAACGCACAACATTCATTTGTGCTATTCTGAGGGCTCCAGTTGGCCCTGTGCAATGCAGGAACCCACAAACTAATGGCTCTGCAACCAACAATAGTGTGGACTATGAGCGGTCTGATCCAACGTATCACTCCACGTTGCCAGATGTCACTACAGCAGGTAATGATATCGATTACTGCTTCCATGCATCACCGCAACTCTTGCAGCACGGTAAGCCCTGAGTGTCAGTTCATTACTTCGCAGACGTATCATCCATCCCCAATGCCTTCATTAGAAATGCATACTCGAAGGCTGTCTCCTCGCACCGCATGAAGCGTCCACCCTCCCCAAAATGGCCACTCTGCATATTAGTTTTGAGAACAACAGACTTGGAACAGGATGGGCACGTGACATCTCTCACTTTTGAAACCCACTTAGCAGCCTCCCAGACTCCTACCCTGTCAAACAAAAAGGAAATTATGGCAATTCAAAAGTAAACCAACAGTACACAGCTGGAAACCTTGACTACAGTGTTGTGAGCTGAAAATTTCACATGGAACAGGAACAAATTATCCAAACTGCAGTATCGCAAGACTACAATGAAGTTAGACAAAAACCTTGTATCGTTAAAAGAGGCAGTCACCAGAATTGAGGGGTAACATTTGCCGGGAGATAAGTTGTCATAAGGAGAATAACTACGGATTGCATCAAATTCAACTGGGATATTAGGGTCACCAAATTCTCCGTAGTCCAAGATGGTGAGAGGTAACGTAGGATCCAACATTGTATTGCAGATATCAAGAAAGGGGACCTGTTTCAGTAGAAATACATGTCACTGATACTTGAAAGCCTAGAAACATCATTTACCAGTAGAAGCAAAGAGAAGGGAATAAGCACAGCAAATCCCAGATGATAATGATGTATCGATGGATGAGCTCAAAGATTTACCTTGAGAACTGCAGCAGAGAATAAATTTGGGAACATATTAACGACCGCCCCAACCAGCAAACCACCAGCACTGGAGCCCATAGCACAAAGACGACTTTCATGCACAAAACCTTCCTTGATAAGATGCATCCCACATGCCGCAAAATCTTGAATTGAATTTATCTTCTTGGCTTTGGTGCCTGCTAGATGCCATGATGGATCCCCTCCACCCCTACATGATTAGGCTAGGGAATTACAAACAATCAGGAACATAAAATTTGCGGCGTCAATCATAGAATGCATTTCCTTCTAATCATAAATGAAAAGTCAAAAACAACTGTCTTATCATGTTTTAAAATTTTATTGTGGAGCATGCTAGAGAAACGGCAGATGGTATATCACACATTCACACCACATTGAAGTTGTCAGCTCAGCCAAACTCTTTTTTTTTTTTGAGTGGAAGCCAAACTCCATGTTGATAACCTCCAAATGGCACTAGATGGAGAAAATGGTAGAACTTTGCGACTATTAAATGGCCACCTTTCAGAATTCTAGCAAATTACCCCTGTGACATGGAACAGTGAAATCAGGCGGTCCTTTCACAAGATCATGGATCAACGTCTCAATATGATAGCAGCCTAGGACCTAATGTCTCTTTCAGGTGAAAATAAAAATTAACGTTCTGTATACTATAAGATTTGGTGAATAAAGACATCGTGTTGCACACTTGTAGGAAGTCCAAGTATAGGGTGCAGGTATGCTAGTGTGGTTCTTTAATAATCTAGTTCACCAAATGAAAATGCAGAGTTTCGCATGCTGCAGTAAGTTGTAAGATGAGTTAGGAAATACTGAATGATGATGGGGAAGTGCAGTCCTGTAAGCTGAAAAAATGCCACAGGCATCAAACTGTACCTAACATCAGCAAATGCAAGAACCCAACCTCGAGCAAGCAGACTAAGCCTGTCAGAACACCAGCTTTTATCCAGATCTTCTCCATAAGCTCCATATCCATATAAAATCCCAGGCGATTCTCCATGAATATAAGCTTCCCGTGAATACAGGATCACTAAAGGTATCAAGACACCATCATGTGAAACAACTTGGACCCTCTCACAAGATAATAACTTGGAAAGATCACTCCAACTTTGTGAATCTTCAATAAGCTGCAGATTTTGTTGGATGCTTGAAACATTGGATTGTCCTACTGTGTATAGACTTGAACAAAGGCCAGTCACTTCCTCTTGATCAACGATAGTAAATGTCTTCTTTCTCATGTCATAATCCACAGTTAAGTCTGGAATCTACAATAAAGAAAATTAAACATTTATGGGGAAAACTTATCTCTAGCAATCCAATAGATGCACTGTACAAAACTGTTGCTCAATTAACATAATAAAACGCCAGATTAACATGGTGAATATTTCGTTCAATTACATTCTTCTACATGATATACAGTTCATGAAATTGTACAGTATTATGTGAGTGGCAAGGGGTAGAACAGGTCTGAGTGCGTAGAAAAGAATTTGCTGGGTGCTAGTATTATTGAGATCCAGGGAATTGAGAAAAGAAGAGCTGAAACCAATATCAACATAGAATATAAGGAAATGCCCATTGACACAGATAAATAATGAGAAACTTTGTTGAATGTTGTACCACAGGTGATGACACCACCAGACGAAAAGTAGATGACATGAAATCATTGTTGGGCCCAGGAAGAATGCTGCATAATTTTGAAGGTATTGGGAAAAACCATGGAGCAAAATCACCCAATTCCTTTGGCTCCTGGGAGAAAAACAAAAATCATCAGCATAAATAATACAGGAGTGTTCAGAATCATGAGTAGCAACGATCTAGCCCATAGTATGAAAAGGTAGAGAGAACGACAATATTAGAGTACAGGTTATACATTGGAAGTACAACAGATAAAATGAAATTAAGACCGTCAATGCTTCAAGGTGGGTAGTATTTGGTGATCTAAATCATTATGGTCCAAGACAAAGTGTGTATTACATCTCTAGGAGTAATATGTCAAAACATACAAATAGTATAGGTTAACATGACATGAGTCAAAGAACATACCTGAAAGTCTATCTGGACTGGCAAATCGATGGAGCAAAACAGAGGAAGCCCATCCTTTTGAAGAAAGAGAACTAAATGTTCGTGAAAAATATCCATATCCTGAAATGTGCAGTCCGACCCAGGGAGTGCCACAACCTAGCAATAGAAATACAGGCAGCAACTTTGTAAAGTATGAAGTCTAATGGGAATAAATCTAATGCATATTCAGCAACGAAATGCGTTCAGTCCACAAAAATGGAAAATCCATACTAGCAATGAACATGCTATTTATATACAGATGTCATCACCACTTGATATGATGAACTCAATGTTGAATCACTGACAAATATATTTTTGTCTTAACAAATATCACTCTGTTCACAAATATAAGATGTTCTAACCTTTTTCTGATTCAAATGTATATAGAAGCATTTTAGTGTGTTTGTTTCACTCATTTCAGTCTGTATGTAGTCCATACTGAAATATCAAAAACATCTTATATTTGTGAACGGAGGGAGTAATAAACTCTGCCTAGAAATTTACTTTCTGAAGGAGGGAGAGACCTGCCATTTATCCATCAGTGATTTTTCAGCTCTACACCTGGCCAGGTAGTAGCCTTCAACTGCAGTTTCAGTATCTTTCAAGGGTGCATTAGTAAGAATATAGAAAAACCCATTATGATGCTCCAAAAAGTACTGCACTTTGTTGGTGCGTTTTTGTACAGGCCATAAGCCTTCTCTTACATTACCAGATTCCATCACATAAACCTGGAGCAACACAAGCACAAATCAGAAAGAACAATCGAAAACAAGACATATGTGGTAAACGTCGCAAAATGCATTTTGAATTGGGTATAAAGTTGAAATAGAAACCTTCCTCAGATGATGTCCTTGTGTTAGAATTCACAGTGATATACTTGAAATCTTTTGTGCTTGTGATATCCACGCAACAGTTTACATCATCCTCCACGAAAACTAAAAAACCGGCCTCATCTGACTGCATCTTTTTACAGAAAACCCTATAACATGAAAACATATCAAATACAGTAAAAGACTACAAGCTTCTTGAGCTTAACAGTGTGTTGCAGGAAGGAGAATTACTGATTGGGACGTAGAGTCTCATCACAGACAGTATAAAATAATTTTTCACTGTCGTGAGCCCATGCTAAACTGACAATTCCCTTGTCTGGCGAACTAAAAATGACATGCTTAGACTGAAGATCTTTCACTTCCAGCGAAAACAGTTCACCCCCAGATGTATCGAGAGTATATGCGAGAAACCTATGATCAGGAGATATTCGACAACTCCCAATGTGAACATAACCTGCATAAGTTACAAAATGATCCACTGATAAGTTTTCAAGTGCAAGCAAATAAAATGTCCTCATCGCAAGAAATCAACAATAATAAATTAATAAGCAATGTCCAATTAACTGCAGAAAATATAATGATCAAATTATATTAAACTATACAGTTGAAGCTCACATCAGTATATTATGTGTAAATATGGAGATCACACCAGACTACTTTATGTAGCAAAGCACGTACCAAATTTCTCTGCGATCTCATTCCAGTCAAGCAACACTTCTTCCTTCTCCCAGTCAGAAAGATAACTAAGGAAACGTCCTGCTAAACCACCAGAGGGCCTCAGCTTTCTCGACAAAACTGGGTACTCCATTCCGTTTGGCACGTACTGGTAATATGACCTGGATACACAAAACGAGTTATGTAAGACACAAAGGCGATTGTATTTTATTGTGCAGCATCATTTACCTAGCAAAAAATATTTTAAAAAGTCCTTTCCCGTCTTTCAATTAGCCCTTATTTCCCGAATTGCAGTGTAAAAGCTATGTTTCTCGTTAGAAGCATATATGATATATGACAAGTGCAATATGTCCAAGGAAATTAGACGAACAGTGCATTCCACAACCGTGTCCTGACGAGGCAAATGAAATTTGACAGAACAGTTCATTCCATCTGACAGAAGCAACAATTTAACACTAAAATCGTGCAAGAACAAACATGACCCTACATTAGAAGGATAAACTAGCTAACCTAAACCACAAATCATATACTCAAAAGGCAACCGCAACAACGAACAAATGCATAACGTCCTAATCCTTCCCTGATAAACTATAACTAGGTTGGCTATACAAGCACAAATAAATAAAAATCACGGTCATATATACAGCGGCAGTTACACGGCAAAACTAACACCATAGAACCATCACAAGTTCAAAGCTGACAGACCCTAGCGATACAGTTCCAAGTAATGCTGTACGGGATCAAACGAAATGGAGCAGTGCGAACCAAGGGCCCCAGGGCTGAGGCGGGGAAACGGCGGAAGGGGGCAGCCGGGCGCGCATCTCAGCAGCGAGGCGCGCGCGGAGGCCGCCTCCGCCGGCCGAGGAGACGAAGGCGTCTGCGTAGGCGTTCTCGGCGGCGAGGAGGGCGGCGAGGTCGGGGTCGGAGGTGTCGCGCATCCAGTGGTAGGGGTCGCTCCACGACCTCCCGTGCGCCGACACGGTGAAGGGGACTTTCTTCGCCACAGGCAGCGGCGGGAGGGTGTCGGTGTACGGGGGATGCGGCTGCGAGGGAAGGCGGGAGCGGCGGCGGCAGGTGGTGGAGAAGAGGCGGAGCAGGGCGGGGAGGGGGTACCGCCGGTGGAGCATCACGCCGGTTCAGACGGTTTTGCAGCGCGGAAGCCTGGGCTTGGGTTGGGGTTTTTCTAAGGTTCTAGTGTCAGTTCTTTCGGTGGCTTTTTTGGCTAGCTTATTTTACAAGCCCAAACAAATATAATTTCTAATATAGGCTTTTAAAAAGTAAAATGGTTGGGCTTTTAGAATATGCTAGGTAGAGGCAACTTATTCTGGAGGCCAGCGAAAGAATTGGTCCTAATGGTTTTTATCGAGAAAATTGCATATATTTGGTCCTTGAACTGCTGGTCTGTAATACAAACATCTCAAAACCTGCAAAATGTTTAAATACGGTTATGAAATACACAAATATATGCAATACTAGCAAAAGAGCTTGTATTTGTGTGTTACAATGGAAGAAAAAAATGACACACTCTCTTAACACAATAATCTTTTTACAAATACACAAATATATGCAATACTAGCAAATGAGCTTGTGCGTTAGAACGGGAGAAAAAAATATCACTCCCCTAACCCAATAATCATGACTTAAGACCCCCGGTAGGTTCATGTATTTTATTACAGCACATGTCATCTCATCTGTGTTGTTACTTATCATTCTTCTCACCCTCGCCGACGGTGACCTCAGTGCCCCTACAATCACAGTGGGTTTGAATGTTGTCCATCATAAGGTGTCTCTCTCGGCATAAGATGAGTAATATGTTTTTTCTAAGGTTTTGGTGAGACCACATTTTACTGATTAGTATACCAGCTAGTTGCATGTGCGTTTGCAACAGGGAAACCACAATTTACTGATTAATTAAGAGTGCCTCAATAGAGATGTCGTGAGTGTTTTTTTTTTCATGGCTTGTCCCACATTGATGTCGTCGGGTAGGATCGTGTGGCGGAACGTGAAGATGATAAAATGAGGATGAGAGATTTTAGAAGGAGCCCACATAAATGATATTTTCCGAAATTAAGGCGGTAGTTATTTAACCGAGTATACACATGCTATAGTCATAATAGAAAAATAATGGCACTGTCCATAATTAATGTGATTTTTTCATCCAACGTTTAATGATACTTTTCATCAATTAATGGGTGTTATTTTTATTTTACAGAAGTCATAACGCCCGAACGTCAGATTTTAAGCTTCCCGTCCCGAACGCCCTATGAACCATGAGATGGCTGCACGAATCTTACAATATGCAAAAGTAGTCATGTCAGCTTTTTGGTTCGTGAAATAGCCGCGCCGCCTCGAATGCACTCCGTCCCCCACTCCTCCTCAATTCCTACCCACCCCACTCCATCGCCCACTCCTCTGCCCATTATGTCGCCCCACTTCCTCCTCAATTCTATCTCTACTTCGTCGCCCACGATGGAGGCGGAGAGAGCATCGCCGGACGCCAGTCAAGATGTTGGGGCTCAGATTCATGGGCGCCTACATCGTTTCTGAAGCCGGAGGAGCCGTTCGTGCGTGGGCACGTCGTCGCGGGATCGACGGCTGGCGGGGTCGCCAGCTTCCCCGCGCGTCCAAATGAACCGTCGACCGTGGGATCCACCGGAGGTCGGTGATTACTTCCTTTCTGTGATCCGGAAATGGAGCAGAAAGTATCCTCACCTATTTTCCCAGAGGTGACCCTGAGTTATCAAACCCACTAGAGAAAAGCCCCCTTTAAGTTAGGGTCTCTAGCAAGTTTTTGTTAAAGAAATAATTTCAACTCTTGACCGGATTGAAATCAAACAACCTTGAGTTTAACACTTATAAAAAATAGGTAGGGCTATGTGGCCTTAATGCTTACAACCATGTATTTGTGCTGGGATCAGATATGATCTTAATTTGTATGTTGGAAGTCACCTATCGAGATGTGCTTGTTACGAACCGAAGTGAGGGATGTTTCCAAATTATATCTTGACCGGCACGCATCCCGCATCAAGAATCAGTTGTCTAACCAAAGGCCCTATCCGTCTCGCAGGGTCGCCTCGATAATTATGATTGTAATAATCAGACAAAAGCTTTGTGCGTTTAATGACTACACCTCTTGAATCCCAAAGATAGGATCCACGTTACATATTAAATCCTTTTGTCACTAGTGTTCAGAATAACACTTCACGGTCTCCTTTCCCTTAGCATCTCCATGGCTCGCTCTGGATGACCCTAGGTACCTAAAAGGATGAAGAACGCAGACGAAACACGAGACATCTAGGGAACAATTTTATTTCACACATACGAGACGTTAATTCAAACCCCTTTCATTGATCCCCACAACAAATACAAAGGGTTGTAAGGCTCTTGCCTCAACACATACCTTATCGAACTACTCATACATGGATATCAGATCACACGAAGAACACATCATAGAGATGGATTGGTTAATAATATGTCTTACAATGAATGTTGTGCGGGATGCATGATTACAAGTATGATCTAGTGAAAGAAGAGCTATGGTGGCTATGGAGATGGAAATAGCGGCAAATAGAGTTGATGGAGATGGATGAGGATGACTTTGTTCTGGCTTCGCTCGCGGATGTTTTGTTGAAATTTCGACCTTGAACCCTTTAAAAAGTTGTTGGGGTGGATGTGAGGCCTTGGTTTCCACGCCATACGACCGCTCATGCGAGTGGGCACGGTCGCGGTCACATGGAACGCGATCTGTTGCTCTGTGACTTCTGGTGCATCTCCTCCTGATTTTCTCTATCTCCTTCACTCATTTTTCATGTTCTCACTTGATTTCGTCCATATTTAGCCTATTTTCTGCGAAAACTCAATAAAGAGAGGATTTGTGGAACCATATGCATTCATTAGTCATTAGTGGCAATACCGGAGCGAATATCTCAGTTTAAACAAGGGAGCGGCTAGATGTTAGTCGATTGAAAACATAATTTGGTTCAGTTGACTGACCGAAAACTGTTTCAGTTGTTCTCGTGATCGAATTAAGTTCTGAGCGTACAGAGTAGGCCAGTCGCTTAGCAAGCCCATCAACAAGGAATCAATGTAATAGGTCCGTTAACAAAAGTCTCCCAACAATGATTGCTTGGGCCATGTGCAAGTGTCCTGTAGCATCTCATGTGCTCTACATGTCACACAATAGAAAAATATAGCGAGCAAGCTAGACTGCCGGGCTCTGCACATGATGGGTCCCATATAGTCGAAATTTCCAATGCTTTGAGGCTTTTAGACGGTCGTCTTTTTTGCAACAGTTAGACTTCAGAGATCTCTGGAAAAAAAGTTAGACCTTCAAAGTTACTAAGATGTGTTCCATACAAAAAAAAATCAACACACGTGCTACATACATTATCTAAAAAGGTATGCTACTGCCACATATAACTTACTAACATGTACATCAACAAAATGCCCAGAACTTCCAAATGGAGAAAACATTAAATCAGTTCCCGAGGAAACTATGTTGTTCTACACATGCACTGCAAACTCACGAGGAGGTGTGCACTTTTAACCCAATAACCAAAGGAAGAGAAAGGTCAGTCACGTGAAATTTTAATACTTGTGTTGGTGTTGCCTTAAAGAATAAATGAAGCAAAAAAAAGGTTTCTTAGAAAGAATAAATTAGTGGTATTTCTATTACCCTTCAAGAAGAAAAACATATACACAAATTTAAACAGATGATGATTCTATCCATAAAATTTACACAGCAATTGTGCTTTTTTGCAATATGCAAAAATACAGATATAATAGTGAAATATTCGCAATAAAAGAATTTCCTAAGAAAGAATGAATTAATGGCACTTGAGTTATAACTAAATAAGAAATAAAATAAAACTAAAACTAAATGAAAAATAAAATAATGAAGTTTTTCTACGATGAATTAGAGGCTTTAATATTACCCTTTAAGAAGAAATAAAATAAAATAAGAAATAAATAAAAAAATGAAGTTTTCTAATAAAGAATGAATTCGTGACATTGGTATCAACATTTAAGAAGAAACGAAACAAAACAAATAAAAAATGAGAAATTTACATAGAAATTGCACTTTTTTATAATACGCAAGAAAAGTATATAATAGTAGAATTCTCACTAGAAAGAAAGTTTTCTAAGAAGTAATGAATTAGTGACATTGGTATTAACATTTAAGAAGAAAGGAAACAAATAAATAAGTAAGTGAGAAATTTGCACACAGTTTACACAGAAATTTCACTTTCTTATAATATGCAAGAAAAGTATATAATAGTATAATTCTCACTAGAAATAAAGTTTAAAATGAGATATTTGCACGCAATTTACACAGAAGTTGCACTTTTCTATAATATGCAAGAAAAGTACATAATAGTAGAATTCCCACTAGAAAGAAAGTTTCCTAAGAAGTAATGAATTAGTGATATTGGTATTATCAATAAAGAAGAAATAAAATGAAACAAAAACAAAATAATGAAGTTCTGTAAGAAAGAATGAATTGGTGGTTTTGGTATTACTCTTCCAGAACAAAGAAAAGAAGTAACTACCAAAGCAAAATCATAAAATCAAAAATAGTATTATTTTTCTAAGAAACAATGCATTAGTGACATTAGTATTAACCTTAAAGATGAAGAAAATTGGAGATGAAATAATGACACACAATTTTTGTTGAAATTGCATTTTTTTTATAATATGAAAGAGTAAGCATACAATAGTGCAATTTTCATTAAAAAATGTGTTCTAAGAT
This sequence comes from Triticum timopheevii, assembly GCA_963921465.1. Classification (NCBI taxonomy): domain Eukaryota; kingdom Viridiplantae; phylum Streptophyta; class Magnoliopsida; order Poales; family Poaceae; genus Triticum; species Triticum timopheevii. The sequence goes on from OY997270.1 coordinate 395,408,879, forward strand.
GGAATAAATGAGTTGCATACACATTACCCCTAAAGAAGAAAGTAAATTTAACCAAAAGCAAAAGAAAATAAAAACAGTGAAGCTTTCTAAAAAATAATTACTGACCAACTACCTAATACTACGCAGGCTCATCAAACAGCGCTTTTGAGCTTTCTTCAGGATTTGGCCCGAACTGTTCGGCAGATTCCCACGCGTTACGCACCCGTTCGCCACTTTGTTCTCAACTATTCCGATTCCAGCAAACGGAGACCGTTAGGTCAAAGCCGTAGCGCGCGCCCTGTAGTTTTGAAGCATACGCTCTTCTCCTTCTTGGGGGTCGGCCTGTAGTAGCAGGCGAGGACGAGGACGAACAGCGCACCGAGGCCATTGGGGATCTGCAGTGCACAAACGAAGACAAGAGCCGGCACGGTTAGAGAGACACTCTCAAGTTATATAAGATTTGGTTGGAACCTGAAGATGGAGATATTACTGACCGTGACGTAGAGGTCGAATTTGATGAGAGCGTTGGACGTCCAGCAGACGCCGACATTGCTATTACTTTAGGCAGAAAGAAAAAAAAACAAATAATGATAAAAAATGCACACAATTTACACATAAATTATGAATTTTTTTTCTAATATGCAAGAACAAGCATATAATAGTGAAAATTTGCAATAAAGGAAATTTCCTAAGAAATAATGAATTAGTGGCACTAGTGTTACAATTAAATAAGAAATAAAATAAAACTAAAACTAAATGAAAAATGAAACAATTAAGTTTTTCCAAGAAAGAATAAGTTAGAAGCCTTAGTAACACCCTTTAGGAAGAAAGAAATTAAACAAAAACTAAATCAAAATCAAAATAATGAAGTTTTCTAAGAAAGGATGAATTAGTGACATTGGTATTACCCTTTAACAAGAAAGGAAACAAGAAAGTTGCACACAATTTACACAGAAATTGCATTTTTTTTATAATATGCAAGAATAAGTGTATAATACTAGAATTCTCACAAAAAAAGAAAGTTTCCTAAGAAATAATGAATTAGTGACACTGGTATTACCATTAAAAACATAAAATGAAGCAAACACTAAATCAAAAACATAATAAGGAAGTTTTATAAGAAAAATGAATTAGTGGTTTTGATATTACCCTTCAAAAAAAATGAATAACTACTAAAACAAAATCAAAATAATGAAGTTTTCTAAGTAAGAATGAAATAGTTGCATTGATATTACCCTTTAAGAAGAAAGAAACTATAAAGTAATCAAACAATAACAAAATTTGCACACAATATATACAAAAAATTGTGCTTTCAATAATATGAAAGAATATGCATATGGTAGTGGAATTTTCACAGAAAATACAACTATAATGAAATTGCACTATTTCCGTAGTATGTAAGAAATAAGCACATAGTACTGCATTTTTCACAGAATTACAATTATACACATAAATTACTTACGTGTATATATTTTGTATTCACCTAACATCCAAAATATACCCATAAAAACCGACAAAAATAGAAGCAAAAACGCACACAAAGAACCTAATAAGAAAACACGTAAGAGGCTTCGACCCAACAAGAAATCGAATAACCCAAAATAGGGGTCAACCAAAAAACGTCCGGCCCAATACAGAACAACACACACAACAGAAAAGAAACAACTAGCACGCATCTTGGAGTAGCCATCAACAGTTAAAAAATGACTGACCCAAAAGTTAAAAACTCAGTCAGCTGACATGTAGCTTGTTGAGGCATGTCTCTCCCGATGTGGTTTTGGTGATTGATGACAACATACTTGCGGACTAATCGTGTGCTTTGAGCATTTTAGAGATTCATCCCTGGCACGAGACGATTTCTTCCCCTCAGAGTGTCATTCAAGACAGTGTAGCTCGTCGTTTCTTTTTCGGTGGACTATTTGCGTAGAGGGCACCGTACTATCAAGATGGGGTCTGCTTTGGTATTGCTTGGGTGGAATCAACACGTACACATCCGCTTTTAACCCTCTGAGCCCTTCCGCTTCTATGGAGAGTTTTTCTCCGTCCCTGTGGGCTCTGTCTGGTACCCAGTGACAGTACCGCGGTACCCAGCGGTAGTACCGCTTGGGGGTCACAAGCGGTAGTACCGCTCCGTAGCGCTAGTACCGCCGGTGGCCCCTCAGCAGTACTACCGCTGGCTTGCCAGGACCCTGCCGCGTCGATTCGAGGAGCATTTCTCTCGTGTCGCGTTTTGAGGCACTTGCTGCGGAAGTAGTGGCGGTAGTACCGCCCTTCCTCCACGGTAGTACCGGTCTGGGTCCTTGCCGTTGGCTCCTCTCCCTTGCGCGGTAGTACCGCTAGGGTGGAACGGCAGTACTGCTAGCTCAGCGGTAGTACCACCCACACAAGCGGTAGTACCGCTCTCTGCGGGGCTGAGTGGGGGGTAACGGTTGGATTGTTCCCCCCACTATATAAAGGTGTCTTCTTCCTCATTGTTGACTACCTCTTCCCCCAAAATACTCCATTGTTGCTCCAAGCTCCATTTTCGCCCGATCTCTCTCCCTAGCCAATCAAACTTGTTGATTTGCTCGGGATTGGTTGAGAAGGCCCCGATCTACACTTCCACCAAGAGAAATTTGATTCCCCCACTAATCCCTAGCGGATCTTGTTACTCTTGGGTGTTTGAGCACCCTAGACGGTTGAGGTCACCGTGGAGCCATATTACATTGTGGTGAAGCTCCGTGGTGTCGTTGGGCGCCTCCAATTAAGTTATGGAGATTGCCCCAACCTTGTTTGTAAAGATTCGATCGCCGCCTCCAAGGGCACCAATAGTGGATTCACGGCATCTCGCATTGTGTGAGGGCGTGAGGAGAATACGGTGGCCCTAGTGGCTTCTTGGGGAGCATTGTGCCTCCACACCGCTCCAACGGAGACGTACTTCCCCTCAAAGGGAAGGAACTTCGGTAACACATCCTCGTCTTTACCGGCTCCACTCTTGGTTATCTCGCGTCTTTACTTGTGCAAGCTTATTTGTGTTGTATCCCTTACTTGCTTATGTTCTTACCGTTGTTGCATCATATAGCTCGCCCACTTAGTTGCATATCTAGACAACCTACTTTGATGCAAAGTTTAAATTGTTAAAGAAAAGCTAAAAATTGTTAGTTGCCTATTCACCCCCCTCCTCTAGTCAACTATATCGATCCTTTCAATTGGTATTAGAGCCTCATCTCTTTTTAAGGACTTTATCGTCCGAAGAGTATGGTTGACGTCGAAGACGATGTGGGAGAGCACTCCGGTGCGAATCTGGTATCGTCTACAGGAGATGGGGTAACTCGATCTCACGTGAGGAATTCAATGTGGCGTTAGACACATTGAAAACCTCCATGACGACCCAGGTCAAAGACATGTTTAAGGAATTCCTATAAGGGCTTAAACTTTCCACCGCACCGTCGAAAGTGGGTGATCCCGCCAACACGGTGACGGATGCTAACCCCGACAAGGGCGAAGCTACTAGTGAGAAAGCCCCTTTGTCTAGTGGTAAGAATGGCACCGGCATCTTTGCCCATGTGCAACCTCCACCCGTCTATGGTGGACCGATTCCTTCTACTCACTTGAATCATGCCGGTCCATCCCCCAAGATTGATAAAAAGGAGGATTTTGATTCTTGGGTCTATCGTTTTAAGCGTCATTTAAATCATGTGAACACTAACCTTTGGAGAATCATTGAAGAAGGTTTTTATCCACATGACCGAAGCAACTTCACTCCTAGAGAAGAGGTGGAGAATCAATTCAATGAGAATGCTCTCTTCATCATCCAAGAAGCAATCCTTCCCAAAGACCTCCCGCATCTCCGGCCCTACTCATTGGCCAAAGATGCTTGGCACAAAGTGGTTTCCCTCTACCGGGGAAGCGCAAGCATTCAACGTTCCAATTATGAAGTGGTACAAGATGAAGCCGATGAATTTGCAATGAAAGAAGATGAAGAACCTCATGAGCTTTATCGGAGAGTCACCAAACTCGCGGTCTCTCTCCGAGATCATGGAAGTAAGGACACGGATGACAATTGGATCAAGCACAAGTTTCTCAAGGCTATGATGCCCTACCACAAAGCCATGTCCTCCGTCATTCGTCAAAGGCCAGACTTCCACACCTTGTCCTCAAGTGATGTGTTGGATGAGTTTGTGGCTATGAGCATATTGGATAAGACTGCCAACAATGCGGTGCTTTGCTCCCAAAGAGCAAAGAAGCCCAACCTTGATTTGAAGGCCAAGGTGTGTGTCGAAGAAGAAGAGGAGGAGGAAGAAGAGGAGAGCAACCTCGAAGATACGAAGTATGCTTATCATGAACACATGGCCCTTGCTTCAAGGCAATTTTGGAGCAAGAAGAACTCAAGGCCCAACTTCAACAAGAGCAACTCAAGTGGCGCAAAGGGCAAGCAACGAGTGAGGACTTGCTTCAATTGTGGCAATGTGAGTCACTTTGTTGCGGAGTGCCCTTATGAGAAGAGGGAAGACAATGGTGGCAAGCTCATCCGTAAGGACAAGGCCAAGTCTTTCCCCAACAAGATCAACTTCTCCAAGAAGACTCCTCACAAGGCTTTGGTGTTACAAGAAGAGTACAATGAGGATGATGATGATGATGAAGATGGTGAGTCGGTTGCCATGGCCTCCGTTGCCATTGCGACGACTCCACGGGTGTCTCTCTTCGACTCACCCAATGAAAGCATCACGGCCTGCCTCATGGCCAAAGCCACCAACAAGGTAACTCCCAACATCAACACTACCATCATTAATCATCCTTCTTCCACGGATCACATTGATAAACATGAGGGAACTAATGTGGAGGAGAATGAGTTTGAGGCCTTTATGGGTAAACTCAAGGGTAAATCCAAGAAGCACTTTGTTGCTTCTTGGAACAACTTGGTGAAGCCAATGACATGATCGAGGTTCACAAAGATACTATCTCTAAGATGGAGGGGCATAGTCGTGACTATGCCGATGAGATTTTGGATCTTTCCAATGCTCTTGAGGAAGAGCGTGGTCTTCGTTTGGCTCTTGAGGAGTCATACAACGATGATCATGCTAAATTAAAGAAAGATCTTGATCATGATCGTGTTGTTTCTCGTGTGCTAAGCTCCGAGAAGGCAAAGCTTGGGGTTGATCTTGCTAGACTCAAAGAGGAGTTTGACATTCTCGACAAGGCTCACAAAGTCTTGAAGGGTGTTCATGCTAGCCTCAAAGAGTCTCATGATCAACTCCAAGTGAAGCTAACTAAGGAGAAAGCCACTTTTCCTCATATGGTGTTGATTGATAATGCAAATGCTACTAACCCTTGTTGTGAGCATGTGCATCTTGTTGAGGAGAATGCTAAGTTGAAGGAGCAACTTGAGAAAGGCCTTGTTACATGCATACAAGGTGAGAAGAACCTCAACGACCTTTTGAGCAATCAAAAGGAAGTTGTGGCCAAGGAAGGGATTGGGTTCACACCCAAGCCCAAGAACAAGAAGAAGAATGACAAGACCAAACGACCTCCTCCTCTCAAGCAAACGTTTGTGAAGGAGGGAGAGGGTGCTTCCAAGGAGAAGAAGAACAATGCGAAGGGTGGCAGTGTCAAGAAGGGCAATGCCACCCCTCCCAACAAAGCCAGCAACTTTAATCCTTCTTGCGTGTTATGCCATGCTAGTGATGGGCATGTTTATGTAAAATTTGTTGGTTCTCCTCATGAACACATTGAATGGTCTATTTGGGTTCCTAAGACCCTTGTTACTAACATCAAAGGACCCATTACAAAATGGGTACCTAAAACCAAGAATTGATCTCTTGTAGGTGTTTGCTTTCGGTGGGGGATCATGGTTGCTCGATAGTGGAGCTACAAATCATATGACCGGAAGCAAGGACTTGGTGGTGGACGTGCACAAGATTCCATCTATGCCCACCAACGTCGAGTGGGGTGATGCCTCGTCTTCTAAGGTATTGGGACTCGGCAAGGTTGTCATTTCTCATGATCTCACGATCGAGAAGGTCATGCTTGTAGAGTCCCTTGCATACAATTTACTTTCCGTTCGTCAACTTGCAATCATGGGCTTTGCCACTTTCTTTGATATTGATACCGTGGCCCTCTTGTGGAGCAAGACTCTTAAAGTAGCCTTTGTTGGGCATGTCGAGAACGGTCTATATGTGATTAACTTTTTGGAGCGACCCACTAAGACCGCGACATGCCTAATGGCTAAAGTTGACGTGGGATGGCTTTGGCATCACCGTTTAGCCCATGTCAATATGAGATCTTTGCAAAGTCTTCTCAAGGGGGACTGAGGGAGTCCTGGATTAGGGGGTGTCCGAATAGCCAGACTATATCTTCGACCGGACTCCTGGACTATGAAGATACAAGATTGAAGACTTCGTCCCGTGTCCGGAAGGGACTTTCCTTGGCATGGAAGGCAAGCTTGGCGATGCAGATATGTAGATCTCCTACCATTGTAACCGACTCTGTGTAACCCTAACCCTCTCCGGTGTCTATATAAACCGGAGGGTTTTAGTCCGTAGGACAAAAGAAGAACAACAATCGTACCATAGGCTAGCTTCTAGGGTTTAGCCTCCTTGATCTCGTGGTAGATCTACTCTTGTACTACCCATATCATCAATATTAATCAAGCAGGAGTAGGGTTTTACCTCCATCGAGAGGGCCCGAACCTGGGTAAAAACATCGTGTCCCTTGTCTCCTGTTACCATCCACCTAGACGCACAGTTCGGGACCCCTACCCGAGATCCGCCGGTTTTGACACCGACATTGGTGCTTTCATTGAGAGTTCCTCTGTGTCGTCACTTTTAGGCCCGATGGCTCCTCCGATCATCAACGACGATGCAGTCCAGGGTGAGACCTTTCTCCCCGGACAGATCTTCGTGTTTGGCGGCTTTGCACTGCAGGCCAATTCGCTTGGCCATCTGGAGCAGATCGAAAGCTACGCCCTTGGCCATCAGGTCAGATTTGGAAGCTTAAACTACACGGCGAACGACCGCGGAGACATGATCTTCGACAGATCTGAGCCACTGCCAAGCGCGCTGCACTATCACGACGGGCATGATCTAGCTCTGCCGCCGAACAGTGCCCTGGAGGCCGCACCTGCGTCCGCTCCGATCCTTAACTCGGATCCGACCACACCAACCAAGGGTGGGTGGTTAGACACCGCCTCGGGGGCTGCAATCTCTACGGCGATCAAGCCGAACACCAGCCTTGTCCCCTGCGAAGCCCGTGACCCCAAGGCGCCGGACTCCTCTCCGGACTCCGAACCCTCCGCGGCCCTACCAATCGAAGCCGATTGGGCGCCGATCATGGAATTCACCACCGCAGATATCTTTCAGCACTCGCCCTTCGGCGACATTCTGAATTCACTCAGGTCTCTCTCTTTGTCAGGAGAGTCCTGGCCGGACTATGACCGACAGGATTGGGATGCGGACGACGAAGCAATTCGAGGCCCACCCACCACCCATTTCGTAGCCACTGTCTATAATTTAAATGACGTGCTCGACTTCGACTCCAAAGTCATCGACGGTATGGACGACGATGTAGGAGACGAACATGAACCAACGCCTATAGGGCACTGGACAGCCACCTCATCTCATGATATGTACATGGTGGACACACCTAAAGGAAGCGACGACGAGGAACACAGGGATGCAACGAGGGATCGTTCTCTCGAAACGCAATCAAAGCGGCGACGTAAATGCCGCCCCAAGCCCCGCCTCGACAGAGATAGCAGCCATACAGACCCAGCCATAGAGCAGGACGAGCCAGCGGACGATGTACAGGGCAACTTGGATAAACAAACCGAACAACCCGTCCCCGGCGAGAATAGCATTCCGGACGACCTTACGCCGGACAAGCTCATGGAGCAGAAGAACCTCCACCGAAGGCTCGTTGCCACTGCATGTAGCCTGAAAAAGCAAAAGCGGAAGCTCAAAACTGCGGAAGATGCACTCAGAATCAGATGGAGCGAAGTACTCAACACCGCAGACAAATACGGCGGCAGTCGCCACACCAAAAGCTATCCGAAGCGAAAGCTACTACCGGAATTTGACGAGGAGGCCTTAGAGCCCCTGCAATCAAAAAATAAGAAAGCCACCCGGTCGGATAGACGACCCCATGGCCAGCATAAAGCGGCAAGCGGCACCGCATACAAGCCGACACGCGACGCACTCAAGGATTCGCATCAAAAAGATGGCACAGCTAGATCTATCTATGGGCCAAGAAAGCAAGCTCTCGTAAGCAATGCAACACAACCAATATCTGAACATCACAGCACACCCAAATACAGGGGTGCCGCACACCCCCTATGTTTCACCGATGAGGTTCTGGACCATGAATTTCCAGCGGGATTCAAGCCCGTAAACATAGAGGCGTATGACGGAACAACAGACCCTGGAGTCTGGATTGAGGATTATATCCTCCACATACACATGGCAAGAGGAGATGACCTCCATGCCATAAAATACTTACCCCTCAAGCTTAAAGGGCCAGCTCGGCATTGGCTCAAAAACCTTCCTGAAAACACCATTAGAAGTTAGGGAGAGCTCAAAGACGCTTTCCGGGCAAATTTTCAAGGGGCCTATGTCCGCCCTCCGGATGCAGACGATCTAAGTCACATAACTCAACAGCCCGGAGAGTCAGCCCGGAAATTCTGGAATAGATTCCTTACTAAAAAGAATCAGATAGTCGACTGTTTGGACGCCGAAGCCCTAGCAGCTTTTAAGCATAACGTTCGAGACGAATGACTCGCCAGATACCTCGGCCAAGAAAAGCCAAGAACAATGGCCGCATTAACAAGCCTCGTGACCCGCTTTTACGCAGGAGAGGACAGCTGGTTGGCAAGATGCAACACCAGCGACCCAAGTACATCCGAAATTAGGGATGGAAACGGAAAACCGCGACGCAACAAGGACCAGCGCCGGACTAAGGGAAGTAGTCCGAAGAGCACGGCAGTCAATGCCGGATTCAAAAGCTCTCGGCAGAATCAGAAAAAGCCGCCCCTCAGGGATAACAGGGATGAGCTATCCAACTTAAACAAAATCTTGGACAAGATATGTCAAATACAGAGTACTCCCGGGAAGCCTGCAAACCATACCCACAGAGATTGTTGGGTTTTCAAGCAATCCGGCAAACTCAACGCCGAACACAAGGAGCTCGACACACCAAGCGAAGACGATGACGAACCCCAAAAGCAGAGCACCAGGAAACAAAAGAATTTTCCACAAGAAGTCAAAACAGTAAACTTACTTCACATAACAAAACGAGCGGCGTCCATAGAGATACGCGCCATACGGCCTATCCCAAAGGAGTCTCGCCACTGGTTGTTAAAACCGATCATCTTCGACCATCTGGATTACTCTAGAAGTATCCTGAACATAGGCTGGACTGCCTTGGTATTAGATCCAATAATCGGCGGACTCCAGTTTATAAATGTCCTGATGGATGACGGCAGTGGTCTAAACCTGATATATCAGGACACAATCCGCCACATGGGGATAGACCCAACAAAAATTCGCCATAGCAAAACCTCCTTTCAAGGGGTAACACCAGGCCCGGATGCCCATTGCATGGGTTCTCTCCGGCTAGAAGTTATGTTCGGCTCCCCCGACAACTTCCGTCGCGAAAGGCTAACCTTCCATATCGCCCCATTCTCAAGCAGCTATCAAGCACTACTGGGACACGAAGCTTTCGCCCGCTTTAACGCAATTCCGCATTATGCATCTCTTACGCTTAAGATGCCCGGTCCACGAGGCATCATCTCATTAAAGGGAAAGCATTGAGTGCGCATCCCGCGCGGAAGATCGTGCGGCTGCCTTAACAGCCCCACAATAAAACGGCTTCACCAGCCAAAACATCTAAACAGGTCATTAAGACCACTGACACGGCTAGACGAGTCCGGCATAAAAATACAATTGATAAAGGCTTAATAGCCGTATACCCCTGTACTAGGGGCTCCACGCATATAAAACAAGAGACAATCAAGCTCAATTTTACCCATTTCAATTTATACTTTGTTTATTTAGTATAACTTCTGTTCGGCACGACCTTTCTTCAACTAAGTTCCTCTTTTTTACAGATGAACACCGTGTTGCGCCCGCCCAGGATACAGCACAACGGAGACACAGGCGCAGACGTGCAGCAGGGACCCGTTCCAAGGATTCTTTTCAGATTAAGACCCTGCGTAAACCTTTCTTACTATCTCTTGTTGATACACATCCCCTGGTTTTTTGGCATAACCAAGGAGGAGGCTGGCGTCTTGGCATGTGGCCACGTCAGAATTTTGCACGTACCTGGACACTAGGGTCTTATAACTAAGGGCGTTATCCCGCCCGCCCTCATAAAGACCGAATACCTTAGGGAGTGTTCGGCGTCGCGAGTTTGGCCTTATATGCATCAGCTCCGAATCATGTCTTTGGTCAAATGTTGGGTTGCCCGGCTCCTGTGTTTTGCTGCCTTATGTTCCGCTCTATCGGCTAAGGCAGCACCAGGAGAATTACTGCGATTGTGCCCCGGTTCGGCCAGGCGAGCACCTCAGTAGAGAAAGCCAAAAACTGACTGTCATGATATAGCATGAGACTGGTCGACCACTTGATGACTCACCGGAATCTTTAGGATTCCTCCGCATTAACGAAGGGTCGTTTCCCGGCCAGGCACATACGTGCCCCGAGTTCGGGCGAGCGCAGGCGCCACCAGGGGCTATATAAGTAGCCTCGCTGTCAAACTCCTATGGCTAAGTGAAAGTGTTAAAGCATTATAATCCAATTGCCTAGTTTGCTGCGCTATCACCTCCTTTGTAGGACCAAGACGTTGGATCAAGTGTGAAAACGCGCCTTCTGCGAACACCCCCGCAATATTTGCGTGGGGGCTGAAGCCGACGACTGCCATCTTTCAGATTACATATACATATATCTTAAACAGCCGCACAGGAGGTGTTACAATACTTGAAGGCGCAAGTATAAAAAGCTTCTACAATTTATCAAAACATTGTTTTACAATAACATATGCTATTTGAACATAACATCCTTCGAGCACTGCGTCTCTATCACACGAGCGCCTTGAAGAACTTCCTGAAAATAGTGCTCGGCAGGTACTCGGCTTTCGTCTGAATCTCGGGATGCAACAACGATGGTCTCCATCTCCACCCAGTATGTCTTGACACGGGCAAGAGCCATCCGTGCACCCTCTATGCATGCTGACCTCTTCATCACATTAATATGCGACACCGCACCAAGGAACTGCTGCACCAAGTTGAAATAACTTTTCGGCTCTGGCCTCTCCGGCCACAGATGGCTCATGACACACTTCATGGCGAGTCTGGACAACCTATTCAGCTCAGCCCATTCGGCCAGACGATCGGCTACTGACAGGGGATTCTCTGGATTATGGAACTGCGACCAGAAGAGCTTTTCCACTTCGCGATCTTCTTGATCTCGAAAGTGTTCGGTCGCATCTCCAACACTCGCTGCCAAATCCAGATAGGTGTCCGCCGTACTCCACATTCGGTCTAGCGGAGCATGTTTAGGATCACAGAACTTCCTCCGCAGCATAAAGGGCTTTCCAGCTGCGATCTCTCCGGCCTGACGCAGCTCCTCCTTCATAGCTCTCATCGCAGAGCGAGCATCCTTGGCATCGGCAACGGCCTTCTCCAGGTCCGTCCGTTCCGCCCGGTCTTCTTTTTCAAGAAGCTTGCAACGGTCAGCAGCGCTCTTCAGCTTCACGGCCATCTCGGCCATTTCCTTCTTGCTTCGGCAGTGAGCAGCCTGTTCGGCTTTCAGCTCTTCAATTGCCTTTCCGGCAGCCGCATCACTTTTTCTGGCTTGCTCCTTGGCTCGGGCAAGTTCCGCCCGAAGATTCTCCATGGCAGCAGCACCATCTGCATCAAGCACACACATTGTAAGATACTGGCATAAAGCTCCTCTTACCAGGTGCCACCGGAGGAATTACATACCTTGTGCCTCGTCAAGCCGCCTGTTAACAAGCGCGATGTTGGCATCTGCCAAATCAAGGTGCCGCTTTAGCTCGGCAAATTCATCAGTCCGGCTGGCTGCCGGACACTTCGCCACCTACATATGAAGGCGACATTTTAGACCTGGGGTTATGATCCTCTGCGCGCCGTCACTTTTGACAATGCACAGAGTCTCAGGGGCTACTATCTACACAGGGCGCATCTTGTTTATGCGCAATTGTCGCAAAAGTGTACATTATTTCACATACCTCAAAACCTGTCAGTAAACTCCTGACGGCCTCGTGCAATCCGCTCTCCGCGGACGAAATCCTCTCAATCACTGTACCCACCAAGGCACGGTGCTCCTCTGAGATAGACGCTCGCCCTAGCAGATCCTTCAGCTCCTTCGACCGCGCACCGGACGGTGCCGGACACGTCTGATAGCCCTTTTCGAAGGCCGGACACGGAGGGCTTTGGGGGCCCGAACGGCTACCTTCCGGCCCTACCGGATTCATAGAAACCATCCGCGACGATACCTCAGGGTTGCCCGCCTCGCTAGGCGGAACGGCAGGGGGAGGCGTTCCGCTCTCCATCATCTCCAGAAGAAGGTCCCCCGAAGACGAGCTCTGCTGAGAAGGGCTGAGGTCCGAGCTACAAGGTAAAATTTCGGTTACTTTTCTTAGATATAAAGCAGGGATTTCTCTCATCTCTTAAAAAGAAAACCTCTCTCTACTTATGGCTCGGTGAAGGGCTGATCCCCTTGAGGGCATAATTTAGCCGAGGTATCCCCCGGCGCAGGACCCTCTGACGAGGACTTCTTCCCCCGCTTTGAGGCCATGGTCTCCGGGTCTTCAGAGGCGGTCCTCTTCTTCCCCTGAGGAGAGGAATTTTCGATTCCTCCCTTCCGAACAGCCTCCCTCGAGGAGGCCGTAGTTTCCTTGTCCCCTCCCTTGCTTTCCTCCAAAGGCACAATCTTCAACATCCTGACCAGCACGGGATCCGGCGTGGTCTCGGGGAGGGGAGCCGGACACCTGATAAGCTTTGCTTTCGCTATCCACTCCTGTTTAAAGGACAACTCTTTTAAGGGCAAGTTTATGACAAATATACGGATAGCGAGTCCGGGCACAAGGCTACTTACTTGGGTATCCGGGCAATTGCAGCTCAGACCTGCGTCCTCGGTCAAGTCCGGACACATTGCTTGTGATCCGAAGAACAATTTATACATCTCCGCGGGCGTTGCGCCCATGAAATGCTGGAGAGCTCGCGGTCCCTCCGGATTAAACTCCCACAAGCAAAGGGGGCGACGTTTGACGGGCAGGGTTCGGCGGATCAGCATGACTTGCATCACTTTGACCAGGCTGAGATCTCTTTTTAAGAGATCCCTGATGCGGCCCTGCAACAAGGGCACATCCTTGGATGGCCCCCAGTCTAGTCCTTTATTGACCCATGACGCTAGCTGTGGTGGGGGACCCGAGCGAAAGGCAGGTGGCGTCACCCACTTGGTGCCCCTAGGAGCGGTGATATAGAACCACTCTCGTTGCCATAAACCGAGCTCCTCTTAAAAAGAGCCCTCGGGCCATGGAGCATCGGCATTCTTGCTTATAACAGCGCCTCCGCACTCTGCGTGCCATCCCTCGATCATCTTCGGCTCTACTTTGAAGGTCTTGAGCCATAGTCCGAAGTGAGGAGTAACACGGAGGAAGGCTTCACACACGACGATGAATGAGGAAATGTGGAGGATGGACTCCGGAGCTAAGTCGTGAAATTCCAACCCATAATAAAACATGAGCCCCCTCACGAAGGGATCCGTCTGGAAGCCTAACCCCCGACGGAAGTGAGACATGAACACCATGCTCTCACCAGGCTTGGGAGTGGGAATGGCCTGCTCTTCAGCAGGCAACCTATGCGAGATTTCGCCGGTCAAGAACCTGGCCCCTCTCAGCTTTAGCACGTCCTCCTCCATAACGGAGGAGGGCATCCATCGGCCTCGAAAGTCAGAAACGGACATCGTCGAAGATCCGAAGCGCCTGAAATCTGGAGCCTGGGGTGTTGGAACTCGAGGCGGAGGGCGAACTCGTTTGAGATTGAAAGAAAGGAGTAAGGCCTTGGTCTCTTTATAAGAGGTTGAATACCAAGGGCTATCATCGTAACCGTTTGGAACTCGCCTTTAATCGAGAAAACATGCCAACGGGCACGATTGGGTTACTGAGGGAGTCCTGGATTAGGGGGTGTTCGGATAGCCGAACTATACCTTCAGCCGGACTCTTGGACTATGAAGATACAAGATTGAAGACTTCGTCCCGTGTCCGGATGGGACTTTCCTTAGCGTGGAAGGCAAGCTTGGCGATGCGGATATTCAGATCTCCTACCATTGTAACCGACTTTGTGTAACCCTAGCCCTCTCCGATGTCTATATAAACCGGAGGGTTTTAGTCCGTAGGACAACTTCAACATACAACAATCATACCATAGGCTAGCTTCTAGGGTTTAGCCTCCTTGATCTCGTGGTAGATCTACTCTTGTACTACCCATATCATCAATATTAATCAAGCAGGAGTAGGGTTTTACCTCCATCGAGAGGGCCCGAACCTGGGTAAAAACATCGTGTCCCTTGTCTCCTGTTACCATCCGCCTAGACGCATAGTTCGGGACCCCCTACCCGAGATCTGCCGGTTTTGACACCGACATTGGTGCTTTCATTGAGAGTTCCTCTGTGTCGTCGCTTTTAGGCCCGATGGCTCCCCTGATCATCAACAACGATGCAGTCCAGGGTGACACTTTTCTCCCCGGACAGATCTTCGTCTTCGGCGGCTTCGCACTGCGGGCCAATTCGCTTGGCCACCTTGAGCAGATCGAAAGCTACGCCCCTGGCCATCAGGTCAGATTTGTAAGTTTAAACTCCACGGCCGACATCCGCGGGGACTTGATCTTTGACGGATTCGAGCCACAGCCAAGCGCACCACACTATTTCAATGGGCATGATCTAGCTCTACCACCGAACAGTGTCCTGGAGGCCGCACACGCGCTGGTTCCGGCCCTTAATTTGGAGCCTACTGCGCCGATCGAGGATGAGTGGTTGGACGCCGCCTCGGGGGCTGCGATCCCAAAGGCGATCGAGCCGAACGCCAGCCCCGCACCCCGCAAGGTATGTGACTCGGAGGAGCCGGATTCCTTTCCGGACTCAGAACCCTCCGCGCACCCGCCGATCGAATCCGATTGGGCGCCAATCATGGAGTTCACCGCCACGGACATCTTTCAGCACTCGCCCTTCAGCGATATCCTGAAGTCACTAAAGTCCCTCTCTTTATTAGGAGAGCCCTAGCCGGACTACGGTCAGCACGGTTGGGGTACAGACGATGAAGAAATTCAAAGCCCACCCACCACCCACTTAGTAGCCACTGTCGACGACTTAACCGACATGCTCGACTTCGACTCCGAAGACATCGACGACATGGACAACGATGTAGGAGACGACCAAGAACCAGCACCCGTAGGGCACTGGAAGGCCACCTCGTTATACGACATATATATGGTGGACACTCCAAAAGATGCAGATGGCGATGGAACAGCGGAGGATGACTCCTCCAAGAAACAGACAAAGCGCCGGCGTCAGCGGCGCCACTCTAAATCCCGCCAAAGAAAAAACTGTGATTCCGACACTGGAGACAATACTACTCCGGATAGCGCCGAAGAACACCCCCTCCAGCAAGATTCGGCACAGGAGGATGGGGAGGCCAGCCCTCATGAGAAGGCGGCAGATAGAGAGGTTGAGGACGATAATTATATGCCTCCCTCCGAAGACGAGGCAAGCCTTGACGACGACGAATTCGTCGTGCCCGAGGATCTCGCCGAACAAGAGCAATTCAAACGCAGGCTTATGGCCACGGCAAACAACCTCAAGAAAAAGCAGCAACAGCTTAGAGCTGATCAAGATTTGCTAGCTGATAGATGGACTGAAGTCCTTGCGGCCGAAGAGTATGAACTCGAACGCCCCTTGACGGTGTCCTGGACTAGGGGGTACTCACCACGTCGTCTCCCAATCTATTAGATTGGGCCGAGGACCCCCATGGCCGTATACTCATGGGCCAGTTTGGACAGTTGCCGCATACAAAGAAGATTCCACAAGACTTGGTGATCAAGACAAGGACTCCACCCCACCGGCGTATTCGGCTAGGACTCTTGTTATCCTAGGCCTCTGGTCCATTATATAAACCGAGGCCAGGCTAGTCGATAGATCATATACAACATCATCATACAACAATCATACCATAGGCTAGCTTCTAGGGTTTAGCCTCCTTGATCTCGTGGTAGATCTACTCTTGTACTACCCATATCATCAATATTAATCAAGCAGCATGTAGGGTATTATCTTATCAAGAGAGCCTGAAGCTGGGTAAAACCCTGTGTACATGTTACCATCGATCCTAGACGCACAGCTTGGGACCCCCTACCTGAGATCCGCCGGTTTTGACATCGACATTGGTGCTTTCATTGAGAGTTCCGCTGTGTGATCGACAAAAGGATCGATGGCTCGCCTGCAGATCAACTGCGACTTCGGCATCTTCGTCACCAGCTCGACTGGTCACCTTGGTTCGACCAAGAATTGCGCCCCGTGTTTGGATCACCATGTTTGGACGAGGGCCTTCATCAAACATCAACTCCGATCTCTATCAAGATCACGGAGGAATCATCCATGGAGCTCGGGGGCTCAACGTCAACATTGCCCTCAAGCGACCGTGCTGTTTTTCTGGACAGCGAACTCGTATCTACTGCCACCACCTCCTCGAGTATCGCTTTGACGATCGCTTTGGTGGAATTGTGCGGAATTGAGTCTACAACAACCCTGGAAAAATTCGTCGAGTTCCGATGGAGGAATCTCTGGCAATCCACGATATACCGGAGCCCTGTCAAATCTGGACGGGAATTTGGATGTGTTTAGGGCGTGGTGTCCAGCTTCTAGCTCGGATGTCCTTTGGAAGATCCGACCGTTGATCGGCTGAGGAATTCCTATATCTACCACCCCTCCAAATTTCAGCTCAATCTGACCGTCCAAACTCCGGGAACCTTCCGATTAGTGCATCACTTTTCGGATCTCTTTTCTGCGCGAGAACGAATCCGACCCGAATTCATCTTTTTTATGAACGGGATTTCAGACATCCTTTTTGAAGGAAGTTTTGTATGGGATATTGTGTATTGTTCCCGAACACATCCCACTAACTTTAAGATCTTTTGAACATGATCTTCAACATCATTGCTGGTGTCAAACCAGTCCGGCAATATTGCTCCACGGCTGCCGACCTGTGCTAGACACGTGGTCACCTTGTTGAGCCGAGCTCAACTTCTTCGGATCATCATCTCGGCAAGCCGAACAAGAGTCCGGCATCGCGAAGGATAAATCATCACCAACATCGCCGCCCCACGGATTACACGGAGCGGGCATACCGGCATCGCCGCACGGTTGCTTCATCAAGCCGGCATCGACCACGTCACGACCTGCATCGACGGGGCCGCACTATCGCTTCTTCAAGCTGGTGTCCGTCACGCCGAACTACTTCGACTCATCGGCTGGCCTCAAGGCTTCGACATCTCGGCTGGATCGGAGGATTCATCATCTCTTCATCAACCTACTCCGGACACTTCGGCGTCACTAGCCGACCAGCTTCGTCACGATTAGCTGGACCGAGGGCTTTGCCTCGGCAAGCCAACCTTTGCCAGCATCATTTTTCTTCAGATTGCTACAACAAATAAACCAGGTGCTATTAATCCTGGTATTTTTTGCTTGTTTGGGTTCATTTTTTCCAACGAATTATTACTCTGGTTTGTCCATCATATGTACGCAGGTCTATCAAATGGTGGCCGCATTAACGAGGTCGCATGGTGGTTCGGTCAGTCTCCGTACATAGCCCGGCGAACGCCGCATCCGGAGCGCGGACCGACCTGTGAATTCAGGCTTTGCCATGCCTTTACGGCATCACGCCGATGCCCTGCATCGACATTGACTTCGGCGCCAGGCCATATTTCTTTTATTACTCACTTTGCATAAATTATTCATTATGCAACGATTTTCTTTTAATTATCATTATTACTATTATCTCCCGTTTGCACTATTTTTTGTGCACAGGAAAATGATCCAGCCGGACTATATCCTTTGACGTCACCTCAGCTGGACGGGGGGCTTCATTACCCCATGTCGGGGACTTCGGCATCACTCTGACGTCCTGCATTGCCCGTGCTATGTCACCACTTCGGAGTGCCGAGCTCTTTGCTCCGCCACCTCGGGACCGGCTTGGGGAATGGAACCTTGTCCTGCATCAAGCTCGGACCGCGTCGTCAGTACCGAACACATTAACCAGCTAAGTTGCCTTCATGCTCAAAGTTTTAAATTTTTAATTTGTGTTCGGCTCGACCAAGCATTATACCTTTTTGAAAAAAAAGTTGCTTGTAAAATTTTTTCTAGTTCAAACTTTGTTCACACATACTTGACACGCTACCCACGCTCATTATACCTGGGGGCTTCTTTAACATAAGCTTATTAATACGGGCTTTATGCCCAACACATGTGTCACACTTCCGCATGTACCTTTTATTCACCATTATATGCATCGATATGACTTAAGTTTTGGCCAAGCTGGGTTGCCTGGCTCCTGTGCTTACCCCTACGTTCCCAATTGTTCGGCTAGGTGGTAAAGGGAGCACCTCTGTGATTGTTACTGCCGGGTCAGCCGGATGTGTACCTCAGACTGGGTGAAGCCGAAAGCTAGCATTCTTAAGGGAATACTCGGTCGGTGAACTAAAAGATGATTTCTTACCTATTTATTTACCTGTCCCCAGATGTTTTTCTGCTCTTTTCGCAGTCCGGACATGCACTTTAGGGCATGCCTCCCAGGGAAAGGAACCCCTAACCGAACTATTCTCCCTGGAAGATGTTTCTTACTAACCATGTAATATAACATAACTAGTTGGGCACTTGTCTGATAAAGCACTAATGGCCCCTACGCCTTGTCTCCATGCATGCCCCAGTTCTTATATAACCGCTAGGGTATTCGGACACACTCCGGACTATTGGGTCCAGAGGTTGAAGCGAAAAGGTCTGCTACGACAAACGATCTACAATCCGGCTAGAAGGCATTTTACATGTCACCTTACATTATATAGTCAACTTTTACCCAAGTCACTTGGGGGCTCTTAAGTTTATTCGAGCCATTTTATATTAAGTGTTTTCTTCTTGGTCGTTGCAAAGTTTTTTTTCTATCACTCCTTTCTCGATGCAGGTGTGTGGTCAATAGCCAGATAGCCTTGCTTCTCTCGAGTGCAGTTTGCTAAAATAGCCTCGAAGAAGCACTCCGCCTTCGGGATAAGGAGGTTGAAGCCATAGGCTGACCTGCTTGAAGTCTTGAGATAGGATGTGTCATGTTAAAGCACGATAGGAAACACAATTTTCTTTTTTCTAAGTCCAAATTTCGATTTGGCACCGAACACTCAATTTAGTTCGGACGTCCAGTTTTTACTGAAGTTTTTTTTGGTTTTCCAATCCTATGGCACTTTTTTAACTATTTGTGTGTTTTCCGCATAAGTCTCGGAGTGCAACGCCGAACATCTTTAGAGATTCGGCAAATATTCTCGGATATTGCTATATATGCATCAGTTTCGAATTGTGTCTCCAGTCAATAGTTGGGTTGCCGGGCTCCTGTGCTTGCCTCCTACGTTCCGCTTTGTTCGGCTAGGTGTGCAAAGGGAGAACCACTGCGATTGTGCTTCCAGCTCGCATGGTTAAGCACCTCAGTGGAGAAAGCCGAAAATTGACTGTTACAATAAGCGTAAACTGGTCAGCGGTCCGATGACTGTGTTAAATAATAGGCCGTTCATAACATTGGCCGAAGTGTTTACGGCTTGACCTCGACTGTCGCCGAACACTACCGGGGGCTATTAACTAGCCTCCCAAACTAAATCCTTGATATTTTGCTCATACATTGGAGCTGAGGTTTTATGATCATGCTTAGCATGACAACCCAAAGAAAGGAACCGATAGCTGGACTATTTTCTTTGGAAGACATTTCTTCTGTTAAACAGTAATATAACATCTCTCCGCGTACCTTTGTTTATAAAACCGTATGGCCAGATTGCCTTGTTTGTCGTAAATCTTTGCCCTCATAAAGGCTTTATAAAGTAAGACAAACACTCGGCTACTGGCCGAGGAGGTGGAAGCCGATGGTCGGTCAACAAAGTTTTGTACAATGCGGATCCGAGCATTAAATGACGTAAAGTACTTGGATACATAAAGTCATTACACACAATTTGTGATTTTACTATGGATATCGATCCTTAATTCGGCCACCCGTGCCCGCATTAAGGCTCGGGGGCTACTGGGCTTCGGGCTTATTATCTAAAACATATTAAAGGGGCACATAGATCCCCTGATCTGGCGTTGCCACCCGACCAGTGTCTCGGGGGCTACTGCATTGCTTGTCCAATGTAGAAAATTTCAAGTGCAATACAGTTTCCGAGGAGATTTTGATCCTCAGGTTGGTCGGCCGCACCCAACCTGAGTCTCAAGGACTGAGCACGCCGCTTTTTGTGTCCCGAAGTATTCTGCCGAGCTAGGACTTGATCCTCAGACCGATTTTGCAAATCTACCTGAGTCTCAGCAGCTATGGGGATCAGCGGTCTTATGTCATCCTTCATGGGCATCTCGGGTTTTAGACCGATACCCACCTTGAGGGCTAGTGGCTATGTATCTCGGCAGAGAATAAATTGCACCAACAAAAAATATTGACAAAAATCGGCCCACATTCGGGGTGGTGCACCACCTCAGAAGCAGTCCGGCATAAAGCTCGGGCGCTAGTGGCTGGCTCCATAGAGGGCATTTTCGGCATTAAGCTCGGCTAAAACTCCTTCAAACTTTTTTGAACCAAGGTGATTTACGACACCTCGGATACAGTCTGGCGTTGGAGCTCGGATACATAGTCCGGCGTTGGAGCTCGGATACGTAGTCCAGCGTTAGAGCTGGGAAGCAGTCCGGCATTGGTGCTCGGCTGCAAAAAATACCTCGAATGCAGTCCGGCGTTAGAGCTCGGACGCAAGAGGGAACTGCCTCCCGGGAACAACTTCTAACCTGAGGTGTGGCATAAAAATAACAAGGCATTGATAAAGGCCAAAAACATGAAGGGGCTCCTCGGATACCCGACGTGTAAACCCGTCGAATGCATTTCGGCGATCCTCAAGATCGAAGATAAAGAAGATTTGTTGAACCAGTTTTCAAGACCGACGACTGAAGATGAAGAACAGTTCAGAAGAATCGAGGAGCGTCCCTAACTTGAAGACCGGTTCAGGGGGCTACTGACGGTGTCCTGGACTAGGGGGTACTCACCACGTCGTCTCCCAATCTATTAGATTGGGCCGAGGACCCCCATGGCCGTATACTCATGGGCCAGTTCGAACAGTTGCCGCATACAAGGAAGATTCCACAAGACTTGGCAATCAAGACAAGGACTCCTCCCCACCGGCGTATTCGGCTAGGACTCTTGTTATCCTAGGCCTCTGGTGCATTATATAAACCGAGGCCAGGCTAGTCGATAGATCATATACAACATCATCATACAACAATCATACCATAGGCTAGCTTCTAGGGTTTAGCCTCCTTGATCTCGTGGTAGATCTACTCTTGTACTACCCATATCATCAATATTAATCAAGCAGCATGTAGGGTATTATCTCATCAAGAGAGCCCGAAGCTGGGTAAAACCCCGTGTACATGTTACCATCGATCCTAGACGCACAGCTTGGGACCCCCTACCCGAGATCCGCCAGTTTTGACATCGACACCCCTCCAAGAGTTACCCAAAGCGCAGGCTGCTACCCCGATTAGAGGAGGAAGCACCTACATCACCAGCGCATGACATGGCCGACCGGCCACCTCGTGGCCGTGACAGAGAGGCCTCTCGGCCCTCCACTCAAGCCGTACCCCGGCGCCGTTCCAAACATACTAAGGCACGAGAAAACGCGCTAGACCTGCGAGAAATACTGGAGGACAAGGCAAAACAAACAAGATCGATCTACGGATCGCGTGGGCGCCCCACGGCATGTGACGGTAATCGTCACTCCGGATACAATAAATCCGGCCGGGCCAAACACAGCAGACAAAGCTCCCTTGAGCTGCGTCGTGATATAGCCCAGTACAGAGGCGCCGCACACCCACTATGCTTCACAGATGAAGTAATGGATCATAAAATCCATGAGGGTTTCAAACCCGTAAACATCGAATCATACGATGGCACAACAGATCATGCGGTATGGATCGAGGATTATGTCCTTCATATCCACATGGCCCGCGGCGATGATCTACACGCCATAAAATACCTCCTACTCAAACTTAAGGGACCGGCCCGGCATTGGCTTAACAGCTTGCCAGCAGATTCAATCGGTTCCTGGGAGGACCTGGAAGCCGCGTTCCTCGACAATTTCCAGGGTACCTATGTACGACCACCGGACGCCGATGACCTAAGCCACATAATTCAGCAGCCAGAGGAATCGGCCAGGAAATTCTGGACACGGTTCCTAACAAAGAAAAACCAAATAGTCGACTGTCCGGACGTAGAGGCCCTAGCAGCCTTCAAACATAACATCCGCGACGAGTGGCTTGCCCGGCACCTTGGACAGGAAAAGCCGAAATCTATGGCAGCCCTCACGACACTCATGACCCGCTTCTGCGCGGGAGAAGACAGCTGGCTAGCTTGCAGCAACAACTTAACAAAGAACCTTGGCAATCCGGATACCAAGGACAGAAGTGGCAGGTCGCGCCGAAATAAGCAAAAACGCCGCGTTAACAGCGACAACAATGAGGATACGGCAGTTAATGCCAGATTCCGAGGCCACAAATCCGGTCAGTGGAAAAATCCATTCAAAAGAAATAACTAGGGCCCGTCCAGTTTGGACCTAATACTCGACCGCTTGTGCCAGATACATGGCACCCCCGAAAAGCTAGCCAATCACACCAATAGGGATTGTTGGGTGTTCAAGCAGGCAGGCAAGTTAAATGCCGAAAATAGAGACAAGGGGCAGCATAGCGACGACGAGGAGGAGCCCAGGCCGCCGAACAACAGTGGACAGAAGGGTTTTCCCCCACAAGTGCGGACGGTGAACATGATATACGCAACCCACATCCCCAAAAGGGAGCGGAAGCGTGCATTACGGGACGTATACGCGCTGGAGCCAGTCGCCCCAAAGTTCAACCCATGGTCCTCCTGCCCGATCACTTTTGATCGAAGGGACCATCCCACTAGCATCTGTCATGGCGGGTTCGCCGCATTGGTTCTAGACCCAATTATTGACGGATTTCATCTCGCAAGAGTCCTTATGCACGGCGGCAGCAGCCTGAACCTGCTTTACCAGGATACAGTGCGGAAAATGGGCATAGATCCCTCGAGGATTAAGCCCACCAAAACGACCTTTAAAGGCGTCATACCAGGTGTAGAGGCCAACTGTACAGGCTCGGTCACACTTGAAGTGGTCTTCGGATCCCCGGATAATTTCCAAAGCGAGGAGTTAATCTTCGACATAGTCCCGTTCCGCAGCAGCTATCACGCACTGCTCGGGCGAACCGCATTTGCAAAGTTCAATGCGTTACCGCACTACGCATACCTCAAGCTCAAGATGCCAGGCCCTCGAGGAGTAATCACGGTCAATGGAAACACCAAATGCTCCCTCCGAACGGAGGAGCACACGGCGGCCCTCGCGGCGGAAGTTCAAAGCAGCCTCTCTAGGCAGTTCTCCAGTCCGGCTGTTAAAAGGCCGGACACTGTCAAGCGCGCCCGAAGTAACCTACAACAAGACCGCTTGGCACGTTCTGAGCAGGCATAGCAATGCGGCCCCAACCCCAGCCCTCGCGAAACAGCGAGACTAGTGCTTCGCGTACATAACTACACTCTTGAAATACCATGGGCACAGGGGGAGGGGCACCATCACGGCATGCCCAAAACACGGCTTCAACCGCACTAGGGGCTGCTGAATTCTTTTTCTTTTTCTTCTCTTACTTTCAGGACTCCATACTTCGGAAGACCTGTTCGGCAATTCAACTGCCGCACACACGATGCAAGATCCAGGAAAGCAGTCAAGCCATGCCGCATTATGGAACTCCCAGGTGGTCTCTATTACGAGCAGTATACCTGTTTTGAATACAATTCCGTGGCCTGCCCCTGGCCAGGACATGTTAAATAGTCCAATTTATTTTGCTTATCACACTATTTGTATCGTTCTGCTTGAATAGCAGCCTTCTTATAAACAATGCATAGCTTTTTTGTCTATCTTTTGCATTACATTTCTTACAGATATATGTTCATTCATAACATGTTGCACCCGTACACTGTGGTACGGCAAATGCGCTAGGGGCTCCAGTACCCCTTAACATGGCGTGAGAAGTCCAAACACTTTCACAAGTGCGGCACCCTGAACTTATAGCACTATATGCATCGGCTCCGAATCATGATTTGGGTCAATAGTTGGGTTTGCCCGGATCCTATGTTTTGGTGCCTTACATTCCGCTATATTGGCTAAGGTAGCACTAGGAGAACTACTGCGATTGTGCCCCAGTTGAGCTGGGCTGAGCACCTCAGTAGAGAAAGCTAAAACTGACTATCATGATGAAGCGAGAGACCGGTCGCTGTTCGAGAGGTTTTTCGAGTCCTTAAAGACTTATGCAGCTTAGAGCGAGGAGCCGGCTTTTGTCCGGCCAAGGCGTGGATAGCGCCCCGAACTCGGTCTTCCGAATACTAGGGGCTTCGCCGAAATTTAAAATTATAGAGTTCTATGGCCAAGTGAGAGTGTTCAAGCATTATAGTCCTATTTCCTTGTTCGTTGTGCTGAGCGCCTCCCTCGAAGGACCCAAACATGAGAAAAAGAGCGCTCAGGTTTATCCCAAACACCCCAGCACTAGTGGCATGGGGGCGGAAGCCGACGACTAGACATCTCACAATTCTTTGATAAACGGCCGCAAAGAAAGTAATATTTTAAATTCAAAAAGCATTGCTTAGCGCATATGAACAAGTTTTCAGCGCATAGGACAATACGAGTGAGTTCATTCAAAAATTACATCCTTGGTACATTCATCCGCCATGAGGCGGGCACCCTTAAGAACGTCCTTATAATAGTTCTCGGGTTTACGATGCTCCTTCCCCGGCGGAGGCCCGTCCTTCACAAGCTTCTCACCGTCCAGCTTGCCCCAGTGCACCCTAACACGGGCAAGGGCCCTCCGGGCACCTTCGATGCAGACGGAGCGCTTGACGACATCGAGCCTTGGACAGGCCTCCACCAGCCGCCGCACCAGTCCGAAGTAGCTCCTAGGCAGGGCCTCTCCAGGCCACAACCGAACTATGAAGCCCTTCATGGCCTGTTCGGCCGCCTTGTGGAGCTCGACTAGTTGCTTCAGCTGGTCGCTCAAGGGCACGGAGTGTCCGGCCTCAGCATATTGAGACCAGAACACCTTCTCCGTTGAGCTGCCCTCTTCGGCTCGGTAGAATGCGGCGGCATCAGACACGCTACGGGAAGATCTGCGAATGCCCCTGGAGAGCTCCGGACTCGGGTAAGTAACAAGTAGCTTACTTTCGTATGTTTGCTTTGCATAAAGAATGCCTTACCCGCCGCTATCTTTTTCACCGCATCCAATTCCTGGAGGGCCTTATGGGAGTCAGCCTTGGCAGATTTGGCAGCCTCGATGGTCGCCGCGAGCTCGGACGCTCGCGTCTTCGAGTCAATCTCCAAACTCTCATGTTTTTTCATGAGAGCCTGAAGCTCTTGCTGCGCCTCGCCGACCTGTACCTCAAATTTCTCCCGCTCGGTGCGCTCTGAGGCCGCTCTCTTCTCGGCCTCGGCCAGTGCCTGCTTGAGGGTTGCCACCTCAGTTGTGGCCCCTGCAATAAGCAGCACAATCCTGTCATTTTTTGCAATTGCATCTTTTTATATCTTTTTCTATAAGGTGTCCCTTACCTTCTTTCTCCTCGAGCTGCCGCTTGGCAAGGCCGAGCTCTTGCTCGGACCGCTCGAGACCCTGCTTCAGGGTGCCTACCTCCGCAGTCAGTGCGGCGGTCGCAAGCAACGAAGCCTGCATACGCATATTGACTCTTTTTTGTTAGACTCCTGCGAAATTTATTAGATCCTCTATTCGGCTTTTCTTTCCGAACGCCAAACAGAGCATCAGGGGCTACTGTCTATGCGGTAATATTTTTACATATTTTTACTTACCTCGAAGCCTGTTAGAAGGCTAGCACAAGCTTCAGTCAGTCCGCTCTTGGCGGACTGAACCTGCTGGATCACCGTACCCATGATAGCACGGTGCTCCTCGTCAATGGAGGCGCTCTTAAGCACCTCCAGTAGATTGTCCGGTGCCTCCGGTTGGACGGAGGCCGCCGGCTCAGTAGGCTTGCTCCTCTTAGAAGGAGGTCGCCTGCCGCAATCCAGAACCGTTAGGAATTCCGACGCGGTGTCCGGCACAAAGCCGGACTTGGAGCCCTGGGGGGTTTTGTCCCCTTCGCCCCTGGAGTCCGGGAGGTCACCTTGTGGCGCCTCCAGGACCACCCCCTCCTGGCGTGGAGCTTGTCGCGACGCCACTTCGGCATCGTCCGCAGTGCGGGGGGAGGCAGCGGGTGGAACTGAATTCACGTCCTATGAATCCAGGGAGCCGCTCGACGACTCGTCGAGCCCGTCCTTGGGCGGGCTGCATGATTACATTCGACATTAGGGAAAGCTGTGCAGCAAAGGAATGTCATGAGTTACTCTGGTATCCGAATACTTACGATCCCGCCGGGCGCCTGGCCCTTGGTGGCCGCTCCTCTTCACCCTCGTCGGTGTCGGTGGAGTAGTCCGGCGGAAGGGTCTTCCCTTTCTTGGACCCTTCGGCCTCCCCTGTTGGGGCGGCCTTCCTCTTCTTTCCTCCCCTCACTGGAGGGGGAGAGGTTTCTTCTTCCTCCTCCTTGTCTTTACGGGAGGAGTGCATCTCAGATTCGTCGGATGACGAATCCGACACCACCATACGCCGGAACTCTTTCGAGTCCCCGTGGTCTTCTTCTTGACCTTCTTCTCCGGCATCGCATAAGGTGCCGGAGCCAGCAGATTCGTCAATCGAGCGATAGCCGGGTCTTCGGGCAAAGGAGCCGGACAGTTGATCTGCCCGGACTTCGCCTGCCAAGCCTGTCAAAGGTAAGGGAGTTTAGATCCCGCATAGAATGAAACTATGAAAAACTAGCATCCTGTAAAAGGTGAGAATGGCTTACCTCGCTAGCGTGATGCTGCGAGCTGAATCCGCGGTCCTCGGAAGCGGATGCGGGAGCCTCGGCGCCTTTGGTTAGCACCTTCCAGGCATCTTCATACGTCGTGTCGAAGAGCTTGCTCAGGGTTGGGTGCTGCGCCGGGTCGAACTCCCACAAGTTAAAATCCCATTGCTGACACGGGAGGATCCGGCTGACGAGCATAACCTGGACTACATCGACAAGCTTGAGCTGCTTGTCCACCAGGGACTGGATGCATGTTTGCAGACCGGTCACCTCTCCCTCGTTGCCCCATGACAGGCCCGTCTCTTTCCAGGACGTGAGCTGCATAGGGGGTCCGGACCGAAACTCGGGGGCTGCGACCCATTTCGGATCACGCGGCTCGGTGATGTAGAACCACCCTGACTGCCACCCCTTCAGGGTCTCCACAAAGGAGCCCTCGAGCCATAGGACGTTGGCCATCTTGCCCGCCATGGCGCCTCCACACTCCGCCTGGTTGCCGAGCACCACCTTCGGCTTGACATTGAAAGTCTTGAGCCAGAGACCGAAATGGGGGTGGATGCAGAGGAAGGCCTCACACACGACGCTAAACGCCGATATGTTGAGGACGAAGTTCGGGGCCAGATCGTGGAAATCCAGGCCGTAGTAGAACATGAGCCCCCGGACAAATGGGTGAAGAGGAAAACCCAGTCCATGGAGGAAGTGGGGAAGAAATACGACCCTCTCATGGGGCCTTGTGGTGGGAAGGAGTTGCCCCTTTTCGGGAAGCCGGTGCGCGATGTCGTTAGACAGGTATACGGCCTTCCTTAGTTTTTTGACATGGCTCTCCGTGACGGTGGAGACCATCCACTTGCCTCCCGCTCCGGACATTGCTGGAGAAGGTTGAGGTGGGAAGTGCGGGCTTGGGCGCTGGAGCTCGGGTGCGCAGAAAATGGATAGGCAAAGGAGGAAGAAGGCGTAGGTAAAAAGGTGGATCCTTATCCCCTTATATGGGCGGATGCGGCTAAGCGTCCCCACCAGCCTGATAAAACTCGCTTATCTCCCAAGCGCCGTGATAAATGGCGTGGTTGGGTTACCCACGCTCGTATTGATGAGAATCCCGTAAATTGGGGACACGATCTCTGCTTTGACAAGACGTGCCAAGGAAACCGCCTCGCAAAACACGCTGAGGTGGGAAGTAAAAACGATTCGAATAAAGGCTTGGCCATAGTGTGATGTTGCGCTATGGAATATGTCAGCAGATTAGATTTGTGTTAATATTATTATTCTCTCTATGGCAATATGTGGAAACTTATTTTGCAGAGCCGGACACTACCCTTGGTGTTCATAATCTCTTATGAAGAACTTGGAGGAGGAACCCGCCTTGCAATGCCGAAGACAATCTGCGCGCTAGACTCGTCGTCATTGAAGCCTGGTTCAGGGGCTACTGAGGGAGTCCTGGATTAGGGGGTGTTCGGATAGCCGAACTATACCTTCAGCCGGACTCCAGGACTATGAAGATACAAGATTGAAGACTTCGTCCCATGTCCGGATGGGACTTTCCTTGGCGTGGCAGGCAAGCTTGGCGATGCGGATATTCAGATCTCCTACCGTTGTAACCGACTTTGTGTAACCCTAGCCCTCTCCGGTGTCTATATAAACCGGAGGGTTTTAGTCCATAGGACAACTTCAACATACAACAATCATACCATAGGCTAGCTTCTAGGGTTTAGCCTCCTTGATCTCATGGTAGATCTACTCTTGTACTACACATATCATCAATATTAATCAAGCAGGAGTAGGGTTTTACCTCCATCGAGAGGGCCCAAACCTGGGTAAAAACATCGTGTCCCTTGTCTCGTGTTACCATCCGCCTAGACGCACAGTTCGGGACCCCCTACCCGAGATCTGCCGGTTTTGACACCTACAGTTACCCACGTCCGTATTGATGAGAATCTCGTAAATAAAGGGGACACGATCTCTGCTTCGACAGGACGTGCCAAGGAAACTGCCTCGCTAAACGCGCTGAGGTGGGGGAGTAAAAACGATTCGAATAAAGGCTTGGCCGTAGTGTGATGTCACGCTACGGAATACGCCAGCAGATTAGATTTGTGTAAATATTATTCTCTCTACGGCAATTTGTGGAAACTTATTTTGCAGAGCCGGACACTATCCTTTGTGTTCAAAATCTTCTATCAAGTACTTGGAGGAGGAACCCGCCTTGCAATGCCGAAGACAATCTATGCGCCGGACTCGTCATCATTGAAGCCTGGTTCAGGGGCTAATGAGGGAGTCCTGGATTAGGGGGTGTCCGGATAGCCGGACTATATCTTCGACCGGACTCCTGGACTATGAAGATACAAGATTGAAGACTTCGTCCCATGTCCGGAAGGGACTTTCCTTGGCGTGGAAGGCAAGCTTGGCGATGCGGATATGTAGATCTCCTACCATTGTAACCGACTCTGTGTAACCCTAACCCTCTCCGGTGTCTATATAAACCGAAGGGTTTTAGTCCGTAAGACGGAAGAAGAACAACAATCATACCATAGGCTAGATTCTAGGGTTTAGCCTCCTTGATCTCGTGGTAGATCTACTCTTGTACTACCCATATCATCAATATTAATCAAGCAGGAGTAGGGTTTTACCTCCATCGAGAGGGCCCAAACCTGGGTAAAAACATCGTGTCCCTTGTCTCCTGTTACCATCCGCCTAGACGCATAGTTCGGGACCCCCTACCCGAGATCCACTGGTTTTGACACCGATAAGGACCATGTCCGTGGACTAACGAATGTTAGTTTTGCTAAAGATCGTGCTTGTAGTGCTTGTATCGAAGGAAAGCTTCATGAGAAGACCCACCCTCCCACGACTATCATTTACTCGAAGAGGCCTTTGGAGCTCCTTCACTTGGATCTCTTTGGGCCTCCTTCCTTTGATAGTCTTGGAGGTAGGAAGTATTGCTTGGTGATTGTGGATGACTACTCAAGATATACTTGGGTGTATTTCTTCAAGAGGAAGAGCGAGACCCAACAAACCGTCATTGACTTTGCTAATGAAGCACAACGTCAACACAATGCAAAGATCTTGACAATAAGAAGTGACAACGGCACCGAGTTCAAGAATTACACCTTGGATGAGTTTCTTAGTGATGAGGGGATCAAGCATCAATATTCCGCACCATACACCCCTCAACAAAACGGTGTTGCGGAGAGGAAGAACCGGACGTTGATGGATGCGGCAAGGACCATGATGGCGGAGTTCAAGTCTCCATACAACTTTTGGGCCGAAGCCATCAACACCGCATGTCATGCATCCAATCGGCTCTACCTCCGCAAAGACTTGAACAAGACTCCATATGAGATACTCACCGGCAACAAGCCCAGTCTCAAGTACTTCCGGGTGTTCGGGTGTAAGTGTTTCATTCTCAAGAAAGGTGTTCGGTTGTCTAAATTTGAGGCTAGAGCTTATGAGGGCATATTTGTTGGTTATGCTACAAACTCTCATGCTTACCGTGTCCTCAATAAATCCACGGGACTTATTGAGGAGACGTGTAACGTGGAGTTTGATGAGAATAACGGCTCCCAAGTGGAGCAAAGTGGTACTTGTGATGTAGGTGATGAAATTCCTCCTCAAGCCATAAGAAGAATGGGTGTTGGTTTTATCCTACCCATTGAGGAACCCCTTGTGGCCGAAGGAGAAGGACAATGCTCCACTCAAGTGGAGCCATCACCAACCCAAGACCCACACGCTTCCGAAGAACAAAGTGAAGGCCCTCAACCTCATGAACAAGACCAAGGGCAAGATCATGCTCAAGAAGGTGTTGACACACCAAGTGATGCCCAAGATCAAGTTCTCTCCCCCGAGCAAGTTCAAGGTCAAGAACAAGCTCAAGACGGCGCTCAAGATGATCAAGTGACCGCTCCTCAACTCACCACCGAGGAGGAATTAGAGCGTCGTGCCGCCAAGATTGCTTCCAAGCTCTCCATCAAGGGTCATCTCATGAAGAATGTACTTGGAAGAATTCAAAAGGGGGTAAGCACTCATAGACAATTGGCAAACAATTGTGAACATCACGCGTTTGTCTCTTGTGTTGAACCCCAAAAGGTATATGAAGCACTCGAAGATCCGGATTGGCTTAATTCCATGCATGAAGAACTCAACAACTTCGAGTACAACAAGGTGTGGAGGTTGGTGCCAAGGCCAACGGGGAACCACAATGTCATTGGGACCAAGTGGATTTTCAAGAACAAGCAAGATGCTCATGGGACCATCATTCGCAACAAGGCAAGATTGATGGCACAAGGCTACTCCCAAGTCGAGGGTATCGACTACGGTGAAACCTTTGCTCCCGTTGCTCGTCTTGAATCCATTCGTTTGTTGATTGCTTATGCTTCTCATCACAACTTTAAGTTGCAACAAATGGATGTGAAGAGTGCTTTTCTTAATGGTCCTATTAATGAGTTGGTTTACGTCAAACAACCCCCGGGCTCGAGGATCCCTACTTTCCCGATCATGTGTATCAACTCGATACGGCACTCTATGGCCTTAAACAAGCCCCACGTGCGTGGTATGACCACCTTACCGAGTTGCTACAAGATCGCGGGTTTGAAGTTGGGCTAATCGACCCCACTCTTTTTACTAAGAAGGTCAAAGGGGAGTTGTTTGTGTGCCAACTATATGTTGATGACATTATCTTTGGTTCCCCTAACAAAGCTTTCAATGATGAATTTGCCGCACTAATGACCTCAAAGTTCAAGATGTCTTCCATGGGAGAGTTGAAGTTCTTTCTAGGTTTCGAAGTGAAGAAAAGAAGAGAAGGTACCTTCATCAACCAAGCCAAATACACTCAAGACATGCTCAAGAGATTCAAGCTAAGCGATGTCAAGCCGGCTTCCACTCCAATGCCTACCAAGTGCCAACTTGACATTGATCCCAATGGTAAAGCAGTGGATCAAAAGGTATATCGCTCCATGATTGGATCCTTGCTTTAGCTTTGTGCATCTAGACCGGATATCATGTTGATTGTGGGAATTTGTGCACGGTTTCAAGCCGCACCTAAGGAAAGCCACTTTGTGGCGGTCAAGCGAATTTTCCGATATTCGGCTCATACCCCAAACTTTGGCTTATGGTACCCAAGAGGAGCAAACTTCAAGCTTGTAGGATATTCGGATTCCGATTGGGTGGGAGACAAGGTGGATAGGAAGTCCACTTCCGGAGGGTGCCAATTCCTTGGTTGCTTTTTGGTAAGTTGGTCTTCCAAAAAGCAAAGTTGTGTGTCTCTCTCGTCCACAGAGTATGTAGCGGCCGGTAGTTGTTGTGCGCAACTCCTATGGATGAGGCAAACTTTAAAGGATTACCGTGTCATTTGTGACAAAGTGCCTCTTTGGTGTGACAATGAAAGTGCCATCAAGATTTTCTCAACCCGGTGCAACACTTCAAGATGAAGCATATTGAGATTCGGTATCACTTCATCCGGGATCACACTAGGCGAGGGGAGATCGAGCTCAACTACGTCAACACTCATGATAACCTTGCAGATATCTTCACGAAGCCTTTGGATGAAGCAAGATTTCGCGAGTTAAGGCATGAGCTAAATATCATTCGAGCAATGTTGCTTGAACCCTTGCACACCCCACCATACTCAACTTGTTGTCTTGTTTAGGTGTACGCATGGACATAGGGGGAGTGTTATTCTCTCAATGAACTCTCCCTCCCCCCATTATGCATAAATTGATCAAGTCTTTCACATTAGCCATTATTGATGGTACTTGTGCTTCAAAGATGAGCTTTGGTCATGGGCCCAAGGATAATTCTTCGCGGTGCCATACCAATTGACTCAAACATAGGTGGCCTCGGCCACCGCCCTCTCTTAGAGAGGTGTGTGTTTTTCTTGTTCTCTTTGTTGTCTTTTGGGTGTGTGTGTTGGTCTCGTTTCCGTTTTTTGTTTTCTGCTTGAGCTTAGTCGTGTCGTTTAGTTGCCATGGCGTGCTGGGCGGTACTGCCGCTGGTGGTGTGCGGTACTACCGCCTAAGCGGTACTACCGCCCCCAGCGCGGTACTACCGCTGCGGGGCGGGACTAGGGGGTTATGTCGGGGCAGGGGGAGGTTTCCTCTCCCCCATACCCATTCGATTCGCCCCCTCGTTCCTCTTCCTCTCTCCAGCAACGCATCACCGCGGGAGGGCTCCGGCGGATCTTCTTCTCCGGGGCGTCCCTCTCCATTCCCTTTGGTGGAGTCGATCCCCACCTCGTTCTCTTGCCATGGATGCTGGTATTGCCCCCGTTCCTTCTCTCCTTTTGTCTCTTTTTTAGATCTTATGTTTTAGGGGCAATAGTAGTTGCATCTCTAGATTTTTGGCTAAATCTAGGCTTGAGTAGGTTGGAGAAGGCAACTAGACTTTCTAGATTAGAGTTTGGTAGGAATATTTTTGAATTTGACAGGCCGGTAGTGCCGGATCTGACCACGGTAGTAGGGAACTGCTGCTCCCCCGCCTCGAGCGGTACTACCGCTCCCTGTGGAGCGGTACTACCGCTTGGGCGGTACTACCGCCGCCTGCCAAGTTCCATCATATTCCTGCAAAGGCTTGGGCGGTCATACCCGTTCTTTCTGGTTGTTCTGTGTGTTCGTGTGTTTGGTTCCAGGTGATGAACTTCCTAAGCAGCAAGCCTGCCGTATCAACCCAGGTCGTGCATCTTTAAAGCGCTATCGCACTTCTAAGTCAGCAATTGGTTCCTCTAGTGCTCCACCACCGCCTGCGGGTGCTTCCTCAAGTGCGGCTCCTCCGCCTCAACTCCAGAAGAAGCCTGCCAACAGGCCGAAGCCAAAGGGCAAGACTGTGACTGAGATGACTGCCAAGGAGTTTTGGGCCAAGCGTCGCCGTAACCCCTATGAGGATGCCCAAGAACCCGATTTGGTCAACCGCCCGTTCTGGAACCGCTTTCAGTTTGCCATCTTCTTTGATGTGATCAAGGCAAAGAAGAACCTCTTTGTTAATGTTCGCTCCATCAACATCGATGCCATGGAAAAGGATCCGGAGTACTTTGGTGAAGTGCTTCAGATGTGTACCCAACTGAACATCCTCAGGATCATGAAGTTCAACAAGGATTTCGATGCTGATTTGGTGGCTCAATTTTATGCCATTGTCCATCTTGGGACTGATGCAGAGAGGACTCTGACTTGGATGACCAATGGCAAGCTGCTTTCTGTCAAGTGGAAGGCCTTTATGGAGTTACTTCATGTGGAAGATCAAGGACTTGAGACTCCAATTGGTTTCCTTCCTCACCGCAATGCCAACTCGACTCACAAGCAAGCTCGGTGGCCCTACTGCACTGTGAAGGTCAACCCTATGACTGAGAAGGAAACCTATGAGCTGCCTCCCTATCTCGACATCCTTCATCGTGTCTTTCGAGAGACTCTTTTCCCTCGCATCGGGAATCTGGATATGGTCCACTCCTATCTTGTGGATATGCTACTCTTCTGCCAGCGTGAGAAGGAAGCAAACACTGGCGAGTCCCTAGACATCTCTCATGTTATGTGGTCTAAGCTTCTTTCTGCCATTTCTGAGCGCAAGTGCCCAATCTATGGCCCGTTCATCATGCTGCTCATTGAGAAGGCTTGGGCACATGTCTATCCCAAGGTTGGTTTGGAAACTGGAGATTTGGTGTCGCACGAGATCAAGAGTCTGAGGAAGAAGGATGCTTGGGGCGCCCCCG
The DNA here is from genome assembly GCA_963921465.1 of Triticum timopheevii. Lineage (NCBI taxonomy): Eukaryota > Viridiplantae > Streptophyta > Magnoliopsida > Poales > Poaceae > Triticum > Triticum timopheevii. The sequence goes on from OY997270.1 coordinate 395,443,746, forward strand.
CTCCCAAAGCTGGGGGTCCATCCACTGCAGCTGCCACGGAGACCGAGGGCGAGGCCGAGGCAGAGGCTGATGATGACGATGAGGACTATGAGCCGTCTGGGACGGAGCCCTCTTGGGCAAAGAAGCTCAAGCTCAAGATGAAGAAGCTCTTCTGCATGGAGTCACATGGCCAATACATGACTCATATGGCGGAGAAGAAGGCCAGGAAGCGTCACAAGGAACTCATGCGTCAGTTGGGTGCGACCGTGGTCAGTGGTTCGGAGGATCAGATCACTGAGGAAGAAGAATGGATCCAGCAGCATTGCCCGTGGACAGATTCAGACGCCGAGCAGTTCCCGACCGATGACGGAGGTGCAGACGATACCGCAGGGATGTGATGCTCGTGATCCTCAGCTTGTTATCACCTGGAGCCATCGCTTAGCTCTTTGCCCTTTTGGTGTCTCGATGCCAAAGGGGGAGAGAGGTTTAGGGATTTGTGGATTTGTCGCTGTCGTGCTTTGTGTGTGCTGTGTTTTGTGTGTTCGTGTTCGCTGTCTGCTTTCCTTTATTTGGTTTATGCCTGTGAGAGCTAAGTCCTAGTCATATGGTGTGAGACATATGCTACCTTATTACCTTATCTGTGTCAATCTAGTACTCTGGTATCTTATGAGTTGTATGTCTACCCTGTTTTACTTTCCTTGCTCTCGTATATCCTTTGCTTAGGTTGTTGGACTATAACATATAGGGGGAGTGGTGATCCTAATGTGTGCGTCTTGCTTTCCTTGCCTTTCCTTTCTAGGTGCACACATTCAGGGGGAGCCCATCTATATGTTGTAGTCCTAAGTATCTCTTCTTTCCTTTTTTTCCTTTGTGCAAATCCCTGTTTGTCATCAATCCACCAAAAAGGGGGAGATTGTTGAGGCATGTCTCTCCTGATGTGGTTTTGGTGATTGATGACAACATGCTTGCGGACTAATCGTGTGCTTTGAGCATTTCAGAGATTCATCCCTGGCACGAGACGATTTCTTCCCCTCGGAGTGTCATTCAAGACGGTGTAGCTCGTCGTTTCTTTTTCGATGGACTAGTTGCGTAGAGGGCACCATACTATCAAGAGGGGGTCCGCTTTGGTATTGCTTGGGTGGAATCAACACGTACACATCCGCTTTTCACCCTCCGAGCCCTTCCGCTTCTATGGAGAGTTTTTCTCCGTCCCTGTGGGCTCTGTCTGGTACCCAGCGACAGTACCGCGGTACCCAGCGGTAGTACCGCTTGGGGGTCACAAGTGGTAGTACCGCTCCGCAGCGGTAGTACCGCCGGTGGCCCCTCAGCAGTACTACCGCTGGCTTGCCAGGACCCTGCCGCGTCGATTCGAGGAGCATTTCTCTCGTGTCGGGTTTTGCGGCACTTGCTGCGGAAGTAGTGGCGGTAGTACCGCTCTTCCTCCACGGTAGTATCGGTCTGGGTCCTTGCCCTTGGCTCCTCTCCCTTGCGCGGTAGTACCGCTAGGGTGGAACGGCAGTACCGCCGGCTCAGCGGTAGTACCGCCCACACAAGCGGTAGTACCGCTCTCTGCGGGGCTGAGTGGGGGGTAACGGTTGGATTGTTCCCCCCACTATATAAAGGTGTCTTCTTCCCCATTGTTGACTACCTCTTCCCCCAAAATACTCCATTGTTGCTCCAAGCTCCATTTTCGCCCGATCTCTCTCCCTAGCCAATCAAACTTGTTGATTTGCTTGGGATTGGTTGAGAAGGCCCCGATCTACACTTCCACCAAGAGAAATTTGATTCCCCTGAAGGAAATATGCCCTAGAGGCAATAATAAAGTTATTATTTATTTCCTTATATATCATGATAAATGTTTATTATTCATGCTAGAATTGTATTAACCGGAAACATAATACATGTGTGGATACATAGACAAACAGAGTGTCACTAGTATGCCTCTACTTGACTAGCTTGTTAGTCAAAGATGGTTAAGTTTCCTAACCATAGACAAAGGAGTTGTCATTTGATTAACAAGGTCACATCATTAGTTGAATGATCTGATTGACATGACCCATTCCATTAGCTTAGCACCCGATCGTTTAGTATGTTGCTATTGCTTTCTCCATGACTTATACATGTTCCTATGACTATGAGATTATGCAACTCCCGTTTACCGTAGGAACACTTTGTGTGCTACCAAACGTCACAATGTAACTGGGTGATTATAAAGGTACTCTACAGGTGTCTCCGAAAGTATTTGTTGGGTTGGCATATTTCGAGATTAGGATTTGTCACTCCGAATGTCAGAGAGGTATCTCAGGGCCTTCTCGGTAATGCACATCACATAAGCCTTGCAAGCATTGCAACTAATAAGTTGGTTGCGAGATGATGTATTACAGAACGAGTAAAGAGACTTGCGGGTAACGAGATTGAACTAGGTATTGGATACCGACGATCGAATCTCGGGCAAGTAACATACCGATGACAAAGGGAACAACGTATGTTGTTATGCGGTCTGACCGATAAAGATCTTCGTAGAATGTGTAGGAGTAAACATGGGCATCCAGGTCCCGCTGTTGGTTATTGACCAGAGATTTGTCTCAGTCATGTCTACATTGTTCTCGAACCGTAGGGTCCGCACGCTTAAAGTTACGATGACAGTTATTATGAGTTTATGCATTTTGATGTACCGAAGTTAGTTCGGAGTCCCGTATGTGATCACGGACATGACGAGGAGTCTCGAAATGGTCGAGACATAAAGATCGATATATTGGAAGCCTATATTTGGACATCGAAATGGTTCCGGGTGAAATCGGCATTTTACGGGAGTACCGGGGGGTTACCGGAACCCCCCGGGGGGTTTAATGGGCCACTATGGGCCTTAAGGGAGAAGGGAGAAAGGGGAAGGAAGGGGCCGCGCGCCCCTCCCCCTCCTAGTCCGAATAGGACAAGGGAAGGGGGGCGGCGCCCCCCCCCCCCCTTTCCTTTTCCCCCTCCTCCTCTTTCCCCCCTTCTCCTACTCCGAATAGGAAAAAGAAGGGAGTCCTACTCCCGGTGGGAGTAGGACTCCCCCTGGCGCGCCCAACCCTGGCCGGCCACCCCTGCCCCTGGCTCCTTTATATACGGGGGCAGGGGGCACCCTAGGACACACAAGTTGATCATTGAGATCGTTCCTTAGCCGTGTGCGGTGCCCCCCTCCACCATATTCCACCTCGGTCATATCGTTGCGGTGCTTAGGCGAAGCCCTGCGTCGGTAGTACATCAAGATCGTCACCACGTCGTCGTGCTGACGGAACTCGTCCCCGAAGCTTTGCTGGATCGGAGCCAGGGGAACGTCATCGAGCTGTACGTGTGTCAAGAACTCGGTGGCGCCGGAGTAACGGCGCTTGGATCAGTCGGATCGGGAAGACATACGACTACTTCCTCCATGTTGCGTCAACGCTTCCGCTTCGGTCTACGAGGGTACGTAGACAACACTCTCCCCTCTCGTTGCTTTGCATCACCATGATCTTGCGTGTGCGTAGGAATTTTTTTGAAATTGCTACGTTCCCCAACAGTGGCATCCGAGCCTAGGTTTTTATGGTTTGATGTTTTGCACGAGTAGAACACAAGTGAGTTGTGGACGATACAAGTCATACTGCCTACCAGCATGTCATACTTTGGTTCGGCGGTTTTGTTGGATGAAGCGGCCCGGACCGACATTACGCGTACGCTTACGCAAGACTGGTTCTACCGCCGTGCTTTGCACACAGGTGGCTGGCGGGTGTCAGTTTCTCCAACTTTAGTTGAACTGAGTATGGCTACGCCCGGTCCTTGAGAAGGTTAAAACGGAGTCTATTTGACAAACTATCGTTGTGGTTTTGATGCGTAGGTGAGATTGGTTCTTGCTTAAGCCCGTAGCAGCCACGTAAAACTTGCAACAAACAAAGTAGAGGACGTCTAACTTTTTTTTGCAGGGCATGTTGTGATGTGATATGGTCAAGGCATGATGCTAAATTTTATTGTATGAGATGATCATGTTTTGTAACCAAGTTATCGGCAACCGGCAGGAGCCGTATGGTTGTCGCTTTATTGTATGCAATGCAATCGCCCTGTAATGCTTTACTTTATCACTAAGTGGTAGCGATAGTCGTAGAAGCATAAGATTGGCGAGACGACAACGATGCTACGATGGAGATCAAGGTGTCGCGCCGGTGACGATGGTGATCATGACGGTGCTGCAGAGATGGAGATCACAAGCACAAGATGATGATGACCATATCATATCACTTATATTGATTGCATGTGATGTTTATCTTTTTATGCATCTTATCTTGCTTTGATTGACGGTAGCATTATAAGATGATCTCTCACTAAATTATCAAGAAGTGTTCTCCCCGAGTATGCACCGTTGCCAAAGTTCGTCGTGCTCAGACACCACGTGATGATCGGGTGTGATAAGCTCTACGTCCATCTACAACGGGTGCAAGCCAGTTTTTGCACACGCAGAATACTCGGGTTATACTTGACGAGCCTAGCATATGCAGATATGGCCTCGGAACACGGAGACCGAAAGGTCGAGCGTGAATCATATAGTAGATATGATCAACATAATGATGTTCACCATTGAAAACTAATCCATTTCACGTGATGATCGGTTATGGTTTAGTTTGATTTGGATCACGTGATCACTTAGAAGATTAGAGGGATGTCTATCTAAGTGGGAGTTCTTAAGTAATATGATTAATTGAACTTAAATTTATCATGAACTTAGTCCCTGATAGTATCTTGCTTATTTATGTTGATTGTAGATAGATGGCTCGTGCTGTTGTTCCGTTGAATTTTAATATGTTAGTAGCAATGATGCGGATTGGATCCGTGATTTGAGGTTTATCCTCATGCTGCACAGAAGAATTATGTCCTTGATGCACCGCTAGGTGACAGACCTATTGCAGGAGCAGATGCAGACGTTATGAACGTTTGGCTAGCTCAATATGATGACTACTTGATAGTTTAGTGTACCATGCTTAATGGCTTAGAATCGGGACTTCAAAGACGTTTTGAACGTCATGGACCATATGAGATGTTCCAGGAGTTGAAGTTTATATTTCAAGCAAATACCCGAGTTGAGAGATATGAAGTCTCCAACAAGTTCTATAGCTAAAACATGGAGGAGAATCGCTCAACTAGTGAGCATGTGCTCAGATTGTCTGGGTACTACAATCGCTTGAATCAAGTGGGAGTTAATCTTCTAGATAAGATAGTGATTGACAGAATTCTCTAGTCACCATCACCCAAGTTAGTAGAACTTCGTGATGAACTATAATTTGCAAGGGATAACGGAAACTATTCCCAAGCTCTTCACGATGCTAAAATCGGCGAAGGTAGAAATCAAGAAAAACATCAAGTGTTGATGGTAGACAAGACCACTAGTTTCAAGAAAAGAGCAAAGGGAAGAAGGGGAACTTCAAGAAGAACGGCAAGCAAGTTGCTGCTCAAGTGAAGAAGTCCAAGTCTGGTCCTAAGCCTGAGGCTAAGTGCTTCTACTGCAAAGGGACTGGTCACTGGAAACGGAACTACCCCAAGTGATTGACGGATAAGAAGGATGGCAAAGTGAACATAAGTATATTTGATATACATGTTATTGATGTGTACTTTACTAGTGTTTATAGCAACCCCTCAGTATTTGATACTAGTTCAGTTGCTAAGATTAGTAACTCGAAACAGGAGTTGCAGAATAAACAGAGACTAGTTAAGAGTGAAGTGATGATGTGTGTTGGAAGTGGTTCCAAGATTGATATGATCATCATCGCACTCTCCCTATACTTTCGGGATTAGTGTTGAAACTAAATAAGTGTTATTTGGTGTTTGCATTGAGCATGAATATGATTTGATCATGTTTATTGCAATACGGTTATTCATTTAAGTTAGAGAACCATTGTTGTTCTATTTACATGAATAAAACCTTCTATGGTCATACACACCAACGAAAATAGTTTGTTGGATCTCGATCGTAGTGATACACATATTCATAATATTGAAGCCAAAAGATGCAAAGTTAATAATGATAGTGCAACTTATTTGTGGCACTACCGTTTAAGTCATATTGGTGTAAAGTTCATAAAGAAACTCCATGCTGATGGGATTTTGGAATCACTTGATGCTTGCGAACCATGCCTCTTGGGCAAGATGACTAAAATGCCGTTCTCCGGAACAATGGAGCAAGCAACAAATTTGTTGGAAATCATACATATTGATGTATGTGGTCCGATGAATATTAAGGCTCGCGACAAGTATCATTATTTTCTGACCTTCACAGATGATTTGAGCAGATATGGGTATATCTACTTGATGAAACATAAGTCTGAAACGTTTGAAAAGTTCAAAGAATTTCAGAGTGATGTGGAGAATCATCGTAACAAGAAAATAAAAGTTTCTACGATATGATCGCAGAGGTAAAATATTTGAGTTACGAGTTTGGCCTTCAGTTAAAACAATGTGAAATAGTTTCACTACTCACGCCACCTGGAACACCATAGTGTAATGGTGTGTCCGAACGTCGTAATCGCACTTTACTTGATATAGTGCGATCTATGATGTCTCTTACAGATTTACCGCTATCGTTTTGGGGTTATGCTCTAGAGACGGCCGCATTCACGTTAAATAGGACACCATCGAAATCCATTGAGACGATGCCTTATGAACTATGGTTTAGCAAGAAACCAAAGTTGTCGTTTCTTAAAGTTTGGGGCTGCGATGCTTATGTGAAAAAGCTTCAACCTGATAAGCTCGAACCCAAATCGGAGAAATGTGTCTTCATAGGATACCCAAAGGAAACTGTTGGGTACACCTTCTATCACAGATCCGAAGGCAAGACACTTGTTGCTAAAAATGGATCCTTTCTAGAGAAGGAGTTTCTCTTGAAAGAAGTGAGTGGGAGGAAAGTAGAACTTGATGAGGTAACTGTACCTGCTCCCTTATTGGAAAGTAGTGCATCACAGAAATCTGTTTCTGTAACACCTACACCAACTAGTGAGGAAGCTACTGATATTGATCATGAAACTTCAGATCAAGTTACTACAGAACCTCGTAGATCAACTAGAGTAAGATCCGCACCAGAGTGGTACGGCAATCCTGTTCTGGAAGACATGATGCTAGATCATGACGAACCTACGAACTATGAAGAAGCGATGGTGAGCCCAGATTCCGCAAAATGGCTAGAAGCCATGAAATCTGAGATGGGATCCATGTATGATAACAAAGTATGGACTTTAGTTGACTTGCCCGATGGTCGGCAAGCAATAGAGAATAAATGGATCTTTAAGAAGAAGACTGACGCTGACGGTAATGTTACTGTCTACAAAGCTCGACTTGTCGCAAAAGGTTTTCGACAAGTTCAAGGGATTGACTACGATGAGACCTTCTCACCCGATGTTAGCAATTGCCGCATTTTATGATTATGAAATTTGGCAAATGGATGTAAAAACTGCATTCCTGAATGGATTTCTGGAAGAAGAGTTGTATATGATGCAACCAGAAGGTTTTATCGATCCAAAGGGATCTAACAAAGTGTGCAAGCTCCAGCGATCCATTTATGGACTGGTGCAAGCCTCTCGGAGTTGGAATAAACGCTTTGATAGTGTGATCAAAGCATTTGGGTTTGTACAGACTTTTGGAGAAGCCTGTATTTAAAAGAAAGTGAGTGCGAGCTCTGTAGCATTTCTGATATTATATGTAGATGACATATTACTAATTGGAAATGATATAGAATTTCTGGATAGCATAAAGGGATACTTGAATAAGAGTTTTTCAATGAAAGACCTCGGTAAAGCTGCTTACATATTGGGCATTAAGATCTATAGAGATAGATCAAGACGCTTAATTGGACTTTCACAAAGCACATACCTTGACAAAGTTTTAAAAAAGTTCAAAATGGATTAAGCAAAGAAAGGGTTCTTGCCTGTGTTACAAGGTGTGAAGTTGAGTAAGACTCAATGCCCGACCACTGCAGAAGATAAAGAGAAAATGAAAGATGTTCCCTATGCTTCAGCCATAGGCTCTATCATGTATGCAATGCTGTGTACCAGACCCGATGTGTGCCTTGCTATAAATTTGGCAGGGAGGTACCAAAGTAATCCAGGAGTGGATCACTGGACAGCGGTCAAGAACATCCTGAAGTACCTGAAAAGGACTAAGGAAATGTTTCTCGTGTATGGAGGTGACAAAGAGCTCGTCGTAAACGGTTACGTTGATGCAAGCTTTGACACTGATCCGGATGATTCTAAATCGCAAACCGGATACGTATTTACATTAAACGGTGGAGCTGTCAGTTGGTGCAGTTCTAAACAAAGCGTCGTGGCGGGATCTACATGTGAAGCGGAGTACATAGCTGCTTCGGAAGCAACGAATGAAGGAGTCTGGATGAAGGAGTTCATATCCGATCTAGGTGTCATACCTAGTGCATCGGGTCCAATGAAAATCTTTTGTGACAATACTGGTGCAATTGCCTTGGCAAAGGAATCCAGATTTCACAAGAGAACCAAGCACATCAAGAGACGCTTCAATTCCATCCGGGATTTAGTCCAGGTGGGAGACATAGAGATTTGCAAGATACATACGGATATGAATGTAGCAGACCCGTTGACTAAGCCTCTTCCACGAGCAAAACATGATCAGCACCAAGACTCCATGGGTGTTAGAATCATTACTGTGTAATCTAGATTATTGACTCTAGTGCAAGTGGGAGACTGAAGGAAATATGCCCTAGAGGCAATAATAAAGTTATTATTTATTTCCTTATATATCATGATAAATGTTTATTATTCATGCTAGAATTGTATTAACCGGAAACATAATACATGTATGGATACATAGACAAACAGAGTGTCACTAGTATGCCTCTACTTGACTAGCTTGTTAATCAAAGATGGTTAAGTTTCCTAACCATAGACAAAGGAGTTGTCATTTGATTAACAAGGTCACATCATTAGTTGAATGATCTGATTGACATGACCCATTCCATTAGCTTAGCACCCGATCGTTTAGTATGTTGCTATTGCTTTCTCCATGACTTATACATGTTCCTATGACTATGAGATTATGCAACTCCCGTTTACCGTAGGAACACTTTGTGTGCTACCAAACGTCACAACGTAACTGGGTGATTATAAAGGTACTCTACAGGTGTCTCCGAAAGTATTTGTTGGGTTGGCATATTTCGAGATTAGGATTTGTCACTCCGAATGTCGGAGAGGTATCTCAGGGCCTTCTCGGTAATGCACATCACATAAGCCTTGCAAGCATTGCAACTAATAAGTTGGTTGCGAGATGATGTATTACAAAACGAGTAAAGAGACTTGCCGGTAACGAGATTGAACTAGGTATTGGATACCGACGATCGAATCTCGGGCAAGTAACATACCGATGACAAAGGGAACAATGTATGTTGTTATGCGGTCTGACCGATAAAGATCTTCATAGAATGTGTAGGAGCCAATATGGGCATCCAGGTCCCGCTGTTGGTTATTGACCAGAGATTGTCTCAGTCATGTCTACACTGTTCTCGAACCGTAGGGTCCGCACGCTTAAAGTTACGATGACAGTTATTATGAGTTTATGCATTTTGATGTACCGAAGTTAGTTCGAAGTCCCGGATGTGATCACGGACATGACGAGGAGTCTCGAAATGGTCGAGACACAAAGATCGATATATTGGAAGCCTATATTTGGACATCGGAATGGTTCCGGGTGAAATCGGCATTTTACCGGAGTACCGGGGGGTTACCGGAACCCCCCGAGGGGTTTAATGGGACACTATGGGCCTTAAGGGAGAAGGGAGAAAGGGGAAGGAAGGGGCCGCGCGCCCCTCCCCCTCCTAGTCCGAATAGGACAAGGGAAGGGGGGCGGCGCCCCCCCTTTCCTTTTCCCCCTCCTCCTCTTTCCCCCCTTCTCCTACTCCGAATAGGAAAAAGAAGGGAGTCCTACTCCCGGTGGGAGTAGGACTCCCCCCTGGCGCGCCCAACCCTGGCCGGCCGCCCCTCCCCCTGGCTCCTTTATATATGGGGGCAGGAGGGCACCCTAGGACACACAAGTTGATCATTGAGATCGTTCCTTAGCCGTGTGCGGTGCCCCCCTCCACCATATTCCACCTCGGTCATATCGTTGCGGTGCTTAGGCGAAGCCCTGCGTCGGTAGTACATCAAGATCGTCACCACGCCGTCGTACTGACGGAACTCGTCCCCGAAGCTTTGCTGGATCGGAGCCCGGGGAACGTCATCGAGCTGTACGGGTGTCAAGAACTCGGAGGCGCCGGAGTAACGACGCTTGGATCGGTCGGATCGGGAAGACGTACGACTACTTCCTCCATGTTGCGTCAACGCTTCCGCTTCGGTCTACGAGGGTACGTAGACAACACTCTCCCCTCTCGTTGCTTTGCATCACCATGATCTTGCGTGTGCGTAGGAAATTTTTTGAAATTACTACGTTCCCGAACATCCCCCACTAATCCCTAGCGGATCTTGTTACTCTTGGGTGTTTGAGCACCCTAGACGGTTGAGGTCACTGTGGAGCCATATTCCATTGTGGTGAAGCTCCGTGGTGTCGTTAGGAGCCTCCAATTAAGTTGTGGAGATTGCCCCAACCTTGTTTTTAAAGGTTCGGTCGCCGCCTCCAAAGGCACCAATAGTGGATTCACGGCATCTCGCATTGTGTGAGGGCGTGAGGAGAATACGGTGGCCCTAGTGGCTTCTTGGGGAGCATTGTGCCTCCACACCGCTCCAACGGAGACGTACTTCCCCTCAAAGGGAAGGAACTTCGGTAACACATCCTCGTCTTCACCGGATCCACTCTTGGTTATCTCGCGTCTTTACTTGTGCAAGCTTATTTGTGTTGTATCCCTTGCTTGCTTGTGTTCTTACCGTTGTTGCATCATATAGCTCGCCCACTTAGTTGCATATCTAGACAACCTACTTTGATGCAAAGTTTGAATTGTTAAAGAAAAACTAAAAATTGTTAGTTGCCTATTCACCCCCCCTCTAGTCAACTATATCGATCCTTTCATAGCTAAAGTGTTTAAACAAGGGGTAAAGGAGTGTAAACATATCACTCATCAGTCGGCGCCAAGGCCATGGTATCCATGGCGGGGTCGTCTTCTCATTGCCGGATCTAGCCGAGGGCGAGGCCGCAACCACGGTAGGGGGGTTGCACGTTGATGCCGAGCCGGAGCGCCTTCACGTTGTTGCGGAGGAGGCGTAGTGCGTTAGTCTCCGTCATGGAGAGCAAGAGGTGGAGGACCGTTGCGAGGAGCTCCTCCTTCGGATCAACCATCGCGGAGACGCTGGACTGACAGGAGGAAGCTGCATACACCGCGCCGCCCTCTCCCTAGCCCGCTGCCTCTCAGGCGTCCACATCGGGGTGGGGTAGGCGCAGGTCGTCATGGGCCGGTCCGACATGGTAGGACGTGTTCGGTTCATCCCATGTCCGTCTCGTATCTGCCTTAAGGCCTCATTCGGTTTGAAGGATTTTCATAGGAAAAATGTAGGAACAAGAATTCCACAGAAAAATTTTCTAGATGCATTCAGTTCGTAGGAAACATGCAGATCATTTTTATAGGAAAACTATTCATTTTCTGTGTTTTTAAAGAAATTACACATCCACTCAAAGCTCATTTTGTGCATAGGAACAAGGCAAGACAATCCTTATGATGACAAGTGTCATCCTATCAAATTCCTACACTACTCCTAATTCCTACGTTTTAATTTCCCCGAAACCGAAGGAGGCCTAATATGTGCTGGATATTAGAGGAGGCCAATTTGGTCGTGACAAAAACTGACCGATCACCGACGAGCTCGTCCGACCGGTGAGCCGGGATGTAGATGCTGTTGGAACTAGTTCACCCCTCTTTTTTGTTTTTTTCGCACCTGATGCTTTTTCTCTTCTACTCCGTTATCTCCGACACTGGAACCCAATCCATTTGGATCGAACCAAAAAGAAACGTCAATCTCACTGGGCACCAATCACACTGTGGATCAGTCACTGGGCACCGTGATTGGTTCAAGCAATGGCGGCATCATGGTGCGAACCGAGGTTCGTGGCACCATCGCGCCAGTGCGTCACGCCCACGCGCCAACGGGCCGCGCACGGCACGGCGCGCCGCCGTACCGTCCCTCCCATCCCGCCGCGCTGCGCACGCTGCGGCTGGCTGCCTCGTCCCGTGCCGACGTGCCGTGCCGTGCCAGGAGGCCGGAGCAACGGGCTCGACGCGCTCCTGCCAGGCCCGGCCCCGCCCCGATCGTGGGTGCCACTGCTGAGACGGCGCCGTGAGCGGGCATTTCGCTTGCGCTTATCGCCTCGGGCTCGGGGCGGCCTCGCTGCCACGGTGAGGTTCCTGTACGTGCCGAGAGGAGGGAGACCCGTGGCTGTGCGCAACCACCGCACGACCGCTGCTGGTCCACGGGGTGGGCTGCACGAGCGCGTGGGACCCGGCCGGCGACCGGGGCGCCCCGTCGCGAGGGGATGCGCACGACACGGCACCGCGCGCGTCGTCTCACGGGAGTAAAAAACACAACGACGTCTCGGGTGGCGGCTGGTTCGTAGCACTCCTACGTCGTATGCCCGTACGTCCGCGCGGTAGTTGCCGCCGGGCGCTGTGCCGGGGGTCAAACAAAGGTGGCGGTGGCGCCCCCGCCACACCGCTCCAACAGTCGGCGCCACCTCACGCACACCGTCAAATGCCGCCGCACCGTAAAACGCTGCTCCACTTGAGATGGACGGCTGGACCTGCTCCACCGACCCGCCCCCTTAAGAGCCACCCCGCCGCACCGCACACGCACGTTCGAGCTCGCTACGCAAACCAAACGCCTCGTCCGTCCGTTCCTTTCCCTCCCTCCACCGCCGATCGATCAGGGCCGGCTTTGCTCTCGTTGGTAGGTGGCATGCAGGAGCCCGGGCGGCGGCCGTTCGCCGGCGCCGTCGACCTGCGCCGGCCCAAGGGCTACCCGGCGCCGTCGGCGACCCCGCAGCCGCAGGCGGAGGTGGTGGCGGCGGCGGAGGGGGAGGCGCACGGCGACCCCTGCCCGCGGTGCGAGTCGCGGGACACCAAGTTCTGCTACTACAACAACTACAACACCTCCCAGCCGCGCCACTACTGCAAGTCCTGCCGCCGCTACTGGACCAAGGGCGGCACCCTCCGCAACGTCCCCGTCGGCGGCGGCTCGCGCAAGAGCTCCTCCTCGTCGTCGTCCTCTTCGTCCAGCCCCAAGCGCGCCAAGAACTCTAAGCGCCGCCGCGTCGCGCCGGCCGCGCCCCCGGAGTCCGAGGCCGAGCACGGCGCCGACGCCTCAGCCGCCGTCGCCGCAGACGCAGCGACGACGAAGGTGGCCGCGACCACCGAGGACGTCACAACAGCTGACGATCCCGCCGCAGCCCCTGCGGCGGACGGGTGTTTCGCTTTCACAGCCGGCGAGCCCGACGCGCCACCCACGGCGGACAGGTGTTTCACTTTCACGTCCGGCGAGCCAGACGCGCCACCCGTGGCGGACGGAGACGGGTGCTTCGCTTTCACGGCCGGCGAGCCCGACGTGCCGCCCGCGGCGAAGGGAGACGGGGGCCTCGCTTTCACCGATCACCCGTCGGTGGCGCTCGGGCTCGGCGTGGCGGACGACGCCGGCGGGAAGGAGCTGGCGGACCCGAGCCCGTTCGAGTGGCCGTCGGGCTGCGACCTGGGGTCCTACTGGGTGGCCGGCGTGTTCGCCGACACCGATCCGGCGCTGTTCCTCAGCCCGCCGTGAACCGTGGTCGTCTCGCAGAGCTCCACCTGTGAGCTGAGCACGGCACGGTCAGAGCACAGCTCGAGCTCCCCAACCTTCTTACTATCATCGTCTGGCCGGATTCCGGCTAGTAGTATTTGGAAATTTTCATGTCACCACTCACCAGAGGGGTCGATCTAAGAAGCCGTTTGTTGTAGTGCCTGATCGGAAGGCTAACCTAGAAGGTGAGGTGCCTGTATAAACCAGTACCCGGTCTGATCACGGCGTGTTTCAAGCCCTGAAAAGATTTCCCTTTCGCGATTAGCGAACTACCACTACTACTCATTTATACTACTACTTGTTTGACTCCTCCCCTGCTCTGCTCTCTACATATGGTATGAGATTTTCATCCTGTTGCTCCTGGATCATAGTTGCTGAAACCTGGAAATGTACCTGTAGCTAGCCAGTACTTCGCTACTAGCATACCTGATGCTTCTTGCTCCGATGAAGAGAGGAGAGCGTGCCGACCACGTACAGGTACAGTACAGCACAGGCATGTCCAGATGGTTCATAACTTCACGTACAGTGAAGGGCAGTACAGCACAGGCATGTCCAGATTGTTCCATAACTTCATCATGATCCGGTCCGGAATCAATCGGCGACGTGAGCGGCGAATCAAGGCGGCATGAATTCGGCCGCGTCGCGTACCACCGAGGGCGGGCACCGGCCACGAATTATTGTCGCCCGCCCACGAATTATTAGATTCGACGAATCGCAGCAGCCGGAACGCAACGCGACGTCGTCGAGGGACGGGCAGAGGATCGGTTCGTGTTCGGTTGGACGTCGGCGTCGGTCGGCGGACCTTAAATCGATTTCAATTCACGGGCGGGAGCGACGCGGCAGAGGCCGACAGCTCGCTCGCTCGCGATTCCGACGGCGACGGCCCCCGGCCCCGACCGCGACGGGACGGACGCGCGCGCCGCGTCAGGGATGGGCCGGGCTCGGCGTCACGTGTCGGTCGGCCGGTCGATTCGGCCGTGGTGCGGGCCGACGTGTGCGGTGGTGGACCGCGGAAGGGGAGGGGGCCCCGTCGGTCGACGTCGATCGCCTCGCCGGTGACACGACCCGGGCCGGGCGTATGTACGTACGCGGCTGACGGCGACCCGACCGGCTCGTCGGGTCCGGACGTCTGGGTCGCCGCCGACGCCGGCTGTTGGCGCGGGCGTCGGCGTGACGGGTTCTGGTGGATGGGTATGCGGTCGTGTCGTTTGACAACGTGCCTGGTGGTGTCGATGGATATCGGTCGTCCGAGCCTCGGTGGTTTCGCGCTGAAATTCGCGAGCAACCTTGCCATGTGTCTTGATCAGCGAGTGCGGACCATGTTCGATGCACGGGATTTTCTGAAAGTAGAATACTGGCTCTAGGGCTGGATTAACGAGCTGCTCGGCTCGTTTGGCTAGTTATCATTAAGCTCATTATCGTTGAGCTCATTATCATTAAGCTCGTTAATATTAATGAGCGAAAATGTCTATTCCGCTCGGTTCGTTATGGGTTCGTTATGCTCGTGAGTGTTCAGGAGTGCTCTGCTTGTTAAGATAATAAACAACATGAAGAATCTCATGATCCCATAAAAAATTCACAATGGAATAAATTAAACCAGAACGTAAAGGTAATAAACAACACAGAAGAATCCCATGATCCCATCAAAAATTCACAACGGCATAAATTTAACAAAGACATTTGGTTCCTAGCGGCTGGCTCCTGGTTGACTCTTGGGTCTACCGGCGGCTAGCTCCTACGTCTAGGAGAAGTGCCGAAGTGGGCTAGGGTGCTGAGCCCCTAGGCTCGGATAACTAACAACTCTTTTGTTAGTGGGCTGATTTGAACAAGGGGTCTCATGTCAAACTTTTGAAATTAGCGAGCTAAACGAGTTAGCTCATGAAACTCATTTGCTCGCTCGTTAAGTTCGCTAATCTTAATGAGCAAAAAACATTGTTCAGCTTGGTTCATTAACTAACGAGCACGAGCCGAAACGAGCCGAACTATCGAGCGTTCATTATGCTCGCGAGCTTCGAGCTTTTCGTCCAGCCCTAACTGGCTCCGCCGATTCAAAGAGATGTTTGTTTCTTCTTCTTTTAGTTTAAGGGATAATTGGTTTTATGCCCCTAATTGTGTCTCACTCGACAAAATTGCCCCTAATTTTCAAAAGTCAGTTGTTCTGTCCAACCCACTTTAGTCGTTTGGTGCTTTTGTCCTTTGATTGTTTGACCATCACTTTGAAAACTTCATAACTAATTCATACTAAATCAGAAAAAAAAACAAATAAGATACCAAAATGTTTGGGAAAACACCACCTACATGTCAATGTCATTTGCATTTATGACAAAAGTGTTAGAAAGTGCCCATCCGAGTTTTAGCTCTTATCATACCACCATGAACAGTAAAATCTTAAAAAAATCAAAAATATATTTGGTGGCAAAGAATGGTAAATGTTTTAAGTGCTCGCCAATTTTAAAATTCAAAAATATATTTGGTGGCAAAGAATGGCAAATGTTTTAAGTGCTCGCCAAGTTTTATCACAGAATGGCATCCGTGGAAGTCGTGGCAAAATATATTTGGTTCTGATAGGTGGTGATATCATACGTCCACGTTGATGGAAACTTCAACCCGCAAAGTGTAACGACTGCGCGAGTCCACGGAGGGCTCCACCCACGAAGGGATCGGAAGTATGTCTAGAGGGGGGGTGGTTAGACTACTTGACCAAATAAAAATTTAGCCTTTTCCCAATTTTAGTTCTTGGCAGATTTTAGCAACTTTGCACAAGTCAAGCAATCAACGTACACATGCAATTCTAAGAGTATAGCAGCGGAATGTAAAACAATTGCATAAGAAGGTAAAGGGAGGAGTTTAAGGGAGCAAACGCAATGTTGACACGGAGATTTTTTATCCATGGTTCCGATAGGTGGTGCTATCGTACATCCACGTTGATGGAGACTTCAACCCACGAAGGGTAACGGTTGCGCGAGTCCATAGAGGGCTCCACCCACGAAGGGTCCACGAAGAAGCAACCTTGTCTATCCCACCATGGCCGTCGCCACAAAGGACTTGCCTCACTAGGGTAGATCTTTACGAAGTAGGCGATCTCCTTGCCATTAACAACTCCTTGGTTCAACTCCACAATCTTGACGGAGGCTCCCAAGTGACACCTAGCCAATCTAGGAGACATCACTCTCCAAGAAGTAACAAATAGTGTGTTGATGATGAACTCCTTGCTCTTGTGCTTCAAATGATAGTCTCCCCAACACTCAACTCTCTCTCACAGGATTTAGATTTGGTGGAAAGAAGATTTGAGTGGAAAGCAACTTGGGGAAGGCTAGAGATCAAGATTTATGTGGTTGGAATGGGATATCTTGACCTCAACACAAGTGTAGGTGGTTCTCTCTCAGAAAATATGTGTTGGAAGTGTAAGCATGTTCTGATGGATCTCTCCACGAATGAAGAATGGGTGGAGGGGTATATATAGCCTCCACACAAAATCTAATCATTACACACAAATCACTAAACTCGGTGGGACCGATTCAGAGAACTCTGTCAGACCGATTAGGTTCATAATGTGACCGTTAGGCATTTCGGCGGGACCGACATGTCAAATCGGTGGGACCGATTTCATTAGGGTTAGGGCATAACGTAATCTTGATGAGACCGATTACACAAACTCGGTGAGACCGATTTTGGTAATAGACAAACAGAGAGTTGGTTAGGCAAACTCGGTGGGACCGATTCGCTCATCTCGGTTGGACCGAAACGTTATGAAAAGGAAACAGAGTGTTTGCATTGCAATCTCGATGGGACCGATCGCTCATCTCGGTTTGACCGAAACGTTACGAAGGGAAACAGAGAGATTACAATCCCATCTCGGTGAGACCGAGATCCCTATCGGTGAGACCGAAAATACTAGGGTTTCTGGCAGTGGCTATGTTAACTGAACTCGGTGGCTCCGGATAGAAAGTTTCGGTGGGGCCGAGTTGGACTTTTTGGTTTCGGACATATGTGGATATGAGAAAGTAGTGGAGGGTTTATGGAGCATATCACTAAGCATTTTGAGCAAGAACCTCATTAAGCAACACCTCATCCCTTCTTAATAGTATTGGCTTTTCCTATAGACTCAATGTGATCTTGGATCACTAAAATAGAAAATGTAGAGTCTTGTGCTTTGAGCTTGAGCCAATCTTTTGTCCTTGGCATTTTGAGGGATCCACCTTTCTCATCCATGCCATGCCAATCATTGAGCTTTCATGAAATGTTTATCTTTAAGTAGCATTAGCTCAATGAGCTATATGTTGTTAGGAATTACCAAAACCATCCAGGGGTAGTTGCACTTTCAGTCCATAAAGAAGCAACCTTGTCTATCCCACCATGACCATAGCTTACGAAGGACTTGCCTCACAGGTAGATCTTCATGAAGTAGGCGATCTCCTCGCCCTTACAAACTTCTTGGTTCAACTCCACATCACGATGGAGGCTCCCAAGCGACACCTAACCAATCTACGAGACACCACTCTCCAAAAGGTAATAAATAGACAGTGTGTTGATGATGAACTCCTTGCTCTTGTGCTTCAAATTATAGTCTCCCCAACACTCAACTCTCTCTCACATATTTGGCTATGGTGAAAGAACGATTTGAGTGGAAAGCAACTTGGGGAAGGCTAGAAATCAAGGTTCAAATGGTTGGAATGGAATCTCTTGATCTCAACACATTAGTGGGTGTTTCTCTTTTAGAAAATGAATGCTGAAAGTGTAGGCACGTTTTGATGGCTCTCCTCATTGAGAAGAAGGGGGTGGAGGGGTATATAGCCTCCACACAAAATTCAACCATTACACACTTTTGACCCATGTCTATGGCACCGATTATGAAAGTCGGTGGCACCGATCAGTACAAAAATATGAACGTTAGCAATCTCGGTGGGACCGATGATACGTCTCCAACGTATCTATAATTTTTGATTGCTCCATGCTATATTATCTACTGTTTTGGACCATATTGGGCTTTATTTTCCATTTTTATATTATTTTTGGGACTAACCTATTAACCGAAGGCCCAGCCCAGAATTGTTGTTTTTTTGCCTATTTCAGTGTTTCGAAGAAATATCAAACGGAGTCGGAACGGAATGAAATCAACTGGAGAAGTTATTTTTGGAAGGAAAGCTACCGGAAAAACTTGGAGTGCATGCTAGGGCAGTCCCGGGCTGCCCACGAGGGTGGGGGGCGCGCCCACCCCCCTAGGGCGCGCCCCCCTACATCGTGGATAGCCCGGAGGTCCACCGACGTACTTCTTTCACCCATATATACCCACGTACCCTAAAACTTTCAAAGAACAGAATAGATCTAGAGTTCCGCCGCCGCAAGCCTCTGTAGCCACCAAAAACCTCTCGGGAGCCCATTCCGGCACCCTGCCAGAGGGGGAACCCTCACCGGTTGCCATCTTCATCATCCCGGCGCTCTCCATGACGAGGAGGGAGTAGTTCACCCTCGGGGCTGAGGGTATGTACCAGTAGCTATGTGTTTGATCTCTCTCTCTCTCTCTCTCTCTCTCTCTCTTGTGTTCTTGATTTGGCACGATCTTGATGTATCGCGAGTGAGGGAGTCCTGGACTAGGGGTGTCCGGATAGCCGAACTACCATCATCGGCCGGACTCCCAGACTATGAAGATACAAGATTGAAGACTTCGTCCCGTGTCCGGATGGGACTTTCCTTGGCGTGGAAGGCAAGCTTGGCGATACGGATATGTAGATCTCCTACCATTGTAACCGACTCTGTGTAACCCTAGCCCTCTCCGATGTCTATATAAACCGGAGGGTTTTAGTCCGTAGGACAACCATAACAACAACAATCATACCACAGGCTAGCTTCTAGGGTTTAGCCTCCTTGATCTCGTGGTAGATCCACTCTTGTACTACCCATATCATCAATATCAATCAAGCAGGAGTAGGGTTTTACCTCCATCGAGAGGGCCCAAACCTGGGTAAAAACATCGTGTCCCTTGTCTCCTGTTACCATCCGCCTAGACGCATAGTTCGGGACCCCCTACCCGAGATCCGCCGGTTTTGACACCGACATTGGTGCTTTCATTGAGAGTTCCTCTGTGTCGTCACCGATAGGCTTGATGGCTCCTTCGATCGCATCAGCGACGACGCGGTCCAGGGTGAGACTTTTCTCCCCGGACAGATCTTCGTATTCGGCGGCTTTGCACTGCGGGCCAATTCGCTTGGCCATCTTGAGCAGATTGAAAGCTACGCCCCTGGCCATCAGGTCAGATTTGGAAGTTTGAACTTCACGGCGGACATCCGCGGAGACTTGATCTTCGATGGATTCGAGCCACAGCCGAGCACGCCGCACTGTCACGATGGGCATGATGTAGCTCTGCAGCCGGACAGTGCCCTGGAGGCCGCACACGAGTCCGCTCCGACCCTTAATTCGGAGCCGACTGGGCAGACCGAGGATGAGTGGCTGGAGACCGCCTCGGGGGCTGCTACATCTACGGCGATGGAGCCGAATACTGATCTTGTCCCTTGTGAGGCTCGTGACTCTGAGGTGCCGGACTCCTCGCCGGACTCCGAACCTCCCGCGCCCCCTCCGATCGAATCCGATTGGGCGCCTATCATGGAGTTCACCGCCGCGGACATCTTTCAACATTCACCTTTTGGCGACATCCTAAATTCGCTAAAGTATCTCTCGCTATCAGGAGAGCCCTGGCCGGACTGCGGTCAGGATGGTTGGGATGCGGACGATGAAGAAATTCAAAGCCCACCCACCACCCACTTTGTAGCCACTGTCGACGATTTAACCGACATGCTAGATTACGACTCTGAAGACATCGACGGTATGGACGACGATGCCGGAGACGACCAAGAACCAGCGCCCACGGGGCACTGGACGGCCACCTCGTCATATGACATATACATGGTGGACATCCCAAAAGATGGGAACAGCGAGGAAGCAGCGGAGGAAGACCCCTCCAAAAAACAGCCTAAGCGCCGGCGCAATCGGCGCCGCTCTAAAGCCCGCCACAGCAAGAATGGAGATTCCGGCACCGGAGATAATAACACCCCAGACAGTGCCGAAGATAACCCCCTCCAACAAGATTCAGCACAGGAGGACGGAGACGCCAGCCCTCATGAGAGAGCGGCAGACGATGAGGTAGAGGATGATAATGACATACCTCCCTCCGGAGACGAGGCAAGCCTCGACGATGACGAATTCGTCGTGCCTGAGGATCCCGTCGAACAAGAGCGTTTTAAACGCAGGCTTATGGCCACGGCGAACAGCCTAAAGAAAAAGCAGCAACAGCTTAGAGCTGATCAAGACCTACTGGCCGACAGATGGACTGAAGTCCTTGCGGCCGAAGAGTATGAACTCGAACGCCCCTCCAAAAGTTACCCCAAACGCAAGTCGCTCCCCCGATCAGAGGAGGAATCATATAAACCTGCATCACCAGCGCACAATACGGCTGACCGACCACCTCGTGGCCGCGACAGAGAGGCCTCTAGGCCCTCCACCAGAACCGTACCCCGGCACCGCTCGAAAAGTACGAAGCCACGGGGGAATGCGCCGGACTTGCGAGACATATTGGAGGATAAGGCAAGACAATCAAGATCGATCTACGGATTGCGTGGGCGCCCCACGATGCGCGACGATGACCGTCGCACCGGATACAGTAACTCCGGCCGGGCCGAACACAACAGACAAAGCTCGCTTGAGCTACGTCGAGACATAGCCCAATACAGAGGCGCCGCACACCCACTATGCTTTACAGATGAAGTAATGGATCATCAAATCCCTGAAGGGTTTAAACCCGTGAACATTGAATCCTACGATGGCACAACAGACCCCACGGTTTGGATCGAAGACTATCTCCTTCATATCCACATGGCCCGCGGTGATGATCTTCACGCCACCAAATACCTCCCACTCAAGCTTAAAGGACCATCTCGGCATTGGCTTAACAGCTTGCCAGCAGAATCAATTGGGTGTTGGGAGGACCTGGAAGCTGCATTCCTCGACAACTTCCAGGGCACATATGTACGCCCACCAGACGCCGATGACCTTAGCCACATAATTCAGCAGCCAGACGAATCGGCCAGACAATTCTGGACACGGTTCCTAACAAAGAAAAATCAAATCGTCGACTGTCCGGATGCAGAGGCCCTCGCAGCCTTCAAACATAACATCCGCGACGAGTGGCTTGCCCGGCACCTAGGACAGGAAAAGCTGAAATCAATGGCAGCCCTCACATCACTCATGACCCGCTTTTGCACGGGAGAGGACAGCTGGCTAGCCCGCAGTAACAACCTCAACAAAAATTCTGGCAGTCCGGATAACAAGAACCGCAATGGCAGGTCGCGTTGCAACAAAAATAAACGCCGCGTTAACGGCGATAACACCGAGGATACGGCAGTTAACGCCGGATTCAGAGGCTCCAAACCCGGTCAGCGGAAAAAGCCATTCAAAAAAACTACTCCGGGTCCGTCCAATCTAGACCGAATACTCGACCGCTTGTGCCAGATACACGGCACCCCCGAAAAGCCAGCTAACCACACCAACAAGGATTGCTGGGTATTCAAGCAGGCGGGCAAGTTAATTGCCGAAAACAGTGACAAGGGGCTGCATAGCGATGACGAGGAAGAGACCCGACCGCCAAACAATAGAGGACAGAGAGGTTTCCCCCCACAAGTGCGGACGGTGAACATGATATACGCAACCCACGTACCCAAAAGGGAGCGGAAGCGTGCACTCAGGGACATATACGCGATGGAGCCAGTCGCCCCGAAGTTCAACCCATGGTCCTCCTGCCCGATCACTTTTGATCGAAGGGACCACCCCACCAGTATCCGCCATGGCGGATTCGCCGCATTGGTTTTAGACCCAATCGTCGATGGGTTTCACCTCACCAGAGTCCTGATGGACGGCGGCAGCAGCCTGAACCTGCTTTATCAGGATACAGTGCGCAAGATGGGCATAGACCCCTTAAGGATCAAACCCACGAAGACGACCTTCAAGGGCGTCATACCAGGTGTAGAGGCCAATTGTACAGGCTCAGTTACACTTGAAGTGGTCTTCGGATCACCGGATAATTTCCGAAGTGAGGAGTTAATCTTCGATATAGTTCCGTTCCGCAGCGGCTATCATGCTCTGCTCGGACGGACCGCGTTCGCAAAATTCAACGCGGTGCCGCATTACGCATACCTCAAGCTCAAGATGCCAGGCCCTCGAGGAGTCATCACGGTCAACGGAAACACCGAACGCTCCCTCCGAACGGAGGAACATACAACGGCTCTCGCGGCAGAAGTACAGAGCAGCCTCTTAAGGCAATTCTCGAGTCCGTCCGCTAAGCGACCGGACACGGTCAAACGCGCCCGGAGTAACCTACAACAAGACCACCTGGCACGTTCCGAGCACGCGTAGCAATGCGGCCCCAACCCCAGCCCTTGCAAAATTGCAAGACTAGTCCTCCACGTACATCATTACGCCCTGGAGATACCATGGGCATAGGGGGAGGGGCACGACCACGACAGACCCAGAGTGCGGCTAAACCACACCAGGGGCTCCCAAGTGTGTCACCTTTTTTCTTTTTTTTTATCCACAGGACTCCATTTACTAGAGGCCCTGCCCGGCAATAGACCCGCCGGACTCACGATGCAACAGCCAGGGAAGGACAAAGGCTACGACGAACTCTCAGGTGGTCTCCATTACGAGCATTACATCTGTTTTATACACCATTCCGCAACCTACCCCTGGAGGGGGACATGTTTAATAGTCCCATACCTTGCTTACCGCACTATTTGTATCGTTCTGCATCCATGGCAGTATTTATGGAATAAACAATGCATCGCTTTTTGCCTATAATTGCATTCCTTTCTTATACGTGTGTTCATTTATGACATATTGCATCCGTACACTCCGGTACGGCTAAATACACCAGGGGCTTAAGTTCCCCACATTATGGTGTGATAAGTCCGAACACTTTCACAAGTGCGGCACCCCGAACTTATAGCACTATATGCATCGACTCCGAATCATGTCTTGGATCAATAGTTGGGTTTGCCCGGCTCCCATGTTTTGGTACCTTACGTTCCGTTGTATCGGCTAAGGTAGCACTGGGAGAACCACTGCGATTGCGCCCCGGTTGAGCTGGGCGAGCGCCTCAGTGGAGAAAGCTAAAACTGACCGTCATGATAAGACGAGAGCTGGTCGCTGTTCGAGAGGTCTTTTCGAGTCCCTAAAGGCTTTGTCCGGCCCAGGCATGGATAGCGCCCCGAACTCGGTTTTCCGAACACTAGGGGCTTCGCCGAAATTTAAAATTATAGAATTCTATGGCTAAGTGAGAGTGTTCAAGCATTATAAGTCCGGTTGCCTAGTTCGTTGTGTTGAGCGCCTCCCTAGATGGACCCAAACATGGGAAAAAGAGCGCTCAAGTTTATCCCGAACACCCCAGCACTCGTGGCATGGGGGCTGAAGCCGACGACTTGCCATCTCTCAGATTTGATAAACGGCCGCACAGAAGGTAATATTTTAAATTAACAAGCGTTGCTTAGCGCATATGAACAAAGTTTTCAGCGCACAGGATAACAAAATGCGAGTCTACTCAAATATTACATCTTTGGAGCACTCACCCGCAATCATGCGGGCACCCTTCAGGACACTTTTATAATACATTTCGGGCATGCGATACTCCTTGCCCGCCGGCGGCGCATCCGTCAGAAGCTTCTCAGCATCCATCCTGCCCCAGTGCACCTTTGCACGGGCAAGGGCCCGACGGGCACCTTCAATGCAGGCGGAGTGCTTGACGACTTCAACCCAAGGGCTTGCATCCACCAGCCGCCGCACCAGGCCGAAGTAGCTCCCAGGCATGGTCTCCGTAGGCCACAACCGAACTATAAGGCCCTTCATGGCCTGTTCGGCCGCCTTGTGGAGCTCGACCAGCTGCTTCAGCTGGTCGCTAAGGGGCACTGGATGTCCGGCCTCAGCATACTGAGACCAGAAGACTTTCTCCGTCGAGCTCCCCTCCTCGGTCCGATAGAATGCGGCAACATCGGACACGCTGCGGGGCAGATCTGCGAACGCTCCTGGAGAGCTCCGAATTCGGGTAAGTAATAAGTAATTCACATTCACATGCTTGCTTTGCATGAAAAATGCCTTACCCGCCGCTATCTTCTTCAACGCCTCGATTTCCTGGAGGGCCTTGTGGGCTTCGGCCTTGGCGGCTTTGGCACTCTCAAGAGCTGATGCAAGCTCGGACTCTCGAGTCTTTGAGTCGCGCTCCAACCTCTCATGTTTTTCCACGAGAGCCTGGAGCTCTTGCCGCACCTCCGCCACCCGCGCCTCCTGCTTCTCTCGCTCGGCTCGTTCCGCGGCCGCATTGCGTTCCGCCGCGGACACCGCCTCCTTCAGGGTTGCCAGCTCGTTCGTGGCCCCTGTAGTACCCACGTTATCCTTGTTATTTCCTTTGCAACCAAATCCTTTTCTATAAGGTACAACTTTAAATATGGTGTTATTCACCTTCTTTGTCCTCGAGTTGCTTCTTGGCACGGCCGAGCTCATTCTCGGACCGCTCGAGGCTTTGCTTCACAACATTGACCTCCGCAGTCAGTGCGGCAGAGGTCAGCAGCGCAGCCTGCAATCCCATATTGACATATTTTTTTAGACTCCTGGGTATATCTTTTTAGATCCTCGCTCCGGCTTTTCTTTCCGAACACCGAACCGAGCATCAGGGGCTACTGTCTATGCGGTATTATACACCTTGAAATTCTTACCTCAAAGCCTGTTAGAAGGCTGCGGCAGGCTTCGGTCAGCCCGCTCTTGGCGAGCTGAACCTTTTGAATCACCGCACTCATGATAGTGCGGTGTTCTTCTTCGATGGAAGCGCCTTTGAGCGCCTCCAGCAAATTATCCGGTGCCTCCGGTTGGACAGAGGTCGCCGGTGGCACCGTCTTGCCCTTCTTAAGAAGGGGCCGCCCGCCGGACTCTGAAACCGCTGCGGGTTCCAACACAGAGTCCGGTGTGGAGTCCGGGAGGTTGCCCTGCGGCACCTCCAGGGCCTCCTCCCCCTGATGGGTCCCCTTTCGGGACCCCACCTCGATGTCGTCAGCATCGAGAGGGGAGGAGGCAGTCGGAAGGGAATCCATATCCGGCGTGTCCAAGGACCCGCTCAACGAAATGAGAAGATCGTCCTTGGCCGGACTACAGATTGTATGCGGCATTAGAAAGACACCACGTGGCAAAAAGAAAAATCATATATCGTCTAGGAGTCCGGATACTTACGATCTCGCCTGGGTCTTGGCCCTTGGGGGCCACTCCTCGTCGCCATCACCGACGTTGGCGGAGTTGTCCGGGGGAAGGGTCCTCCCTTTCTTGGACCCTTCGGCCTCCCCCCTTGGGGAGGCCTTCCTCTTCTTCTCTCCCCCCGCCGGGGGAGAGGCCTTTTTCTCCTCCTCCTCGTCCTTGTGGGAGGAGTCCGCCTTGGAGCCATCGGATGATGAGTCCGATACCACCTGACGCTGGGAACTCTTTCGGGTTCCCGCGGCCTTCTTCTTGGCCTTCTTCTCCGGCACCACGTAAAGTGCCGGAACCAGCAGCCCCGTCAAACGGGTGTCCGCTGGGTCTTCTGGAAGGGGAGCCAGATAGTTAACCTGTCCGGACGTCTTCTTTCAGTCCTGTTAAAGGTATTGGGAGTTTAGATCCCGCATAGAGTCAAACTATGGAAAGCAAGTGTCCCATAAAAGATGACGTAGCTTACCTCGTCAGTCGGGCGCTGTGTGCTGAATCCGCGATCTTCGGTAGCGGAAGCAGGGGCTTCGGCGCCCTTGAACAACACCCTCCAGGCATCTTCGTACGTAGTATCGAAGAGCCTGCTCAAAGTCTGGTGCTGTGCCGGATCAAACTCCCACAAATTGAAGTCCCGTTGTTGGCAGGGGAGAATCCGGCGGACGAGCATGACCTGGATCACATTGATAAGCTTAAGCTTCTTGTTCACCAGGGTCTGGAGACAGGACTGAAGTCCGGTCAGCTCCTCCGAACTACCCCAAAGCAAGCCCTTCTCTTTCCAGGAGGTGAGCTGCATGGGGGCACC
This sequence comes from Triticum timopheevii, assembly GCA_963921465.1. Classification (NCBI taxonomy): domain Eukaryota; kingdom Viridiplantae; phylum Streptophyta; class Magnoliopsida; order Poales; family Poaceae; genus Triticum; species Triticum timopheevii. Next base: position 395,470,560 of record OY997270.1, read on the forward strand.
AGATCTGAATTCGGGGGCCGCTGCCCATTTAGGGTCGCGCGGCTCGGTGATGTAGAACCACCCCGATTGCCACCCTTTGATGGATTCCACAAAGGCACCCTCAAGCTAGGTGACGTTGGGCATTTTGCCCACTATGGCGCCTCCGCACTCCGCCTAGCTGCCCTTTACAACCTTCGGCTTGACATTGAAGGTCTTTAGCCACAAGCCGAAGTGGGGCTAGATGCAGAGGAAGGCCTCGCACATGACGATAAACGCCGAGATATTGAGGATGAAATTCGGGGCCAGATCGTGGAAATCCAGGCCGTAGTAGTACATGAGCCCCCGGACAAAGGGGTGAAGAGGAAAGCCCAGTCCGCGGAGGAAATGGGGAAGGAACGCCACCCTCTCATGGGGCCTGGGGGTGGGGATGAGCTGCCCCTCGTCGGGCAGTCGATGCGCGATGTCGCTGGATAGATATCCGGCACTGCGCAGCTTTACGATGTGTCCCTCCGTGACGGAGGAGGCCATCCACTTGCCTCCCGCTCCAGACATGGCTGGAGAGGGTCGAGGTGAGGTGTGCGAACTTGGGCGCTGGAGCTCGAGTGCGCGGAGATGGATGAGCGAAGGAGGAAGAAGGCGTAGGTAAAAAAGGTGGATCCTTATCCCCTTATATATGGGCGGATGAAACTATGCGTCCCCACCGGCCTGGTAAAACTCGCTTATCTCCCAAGCGCCGCAATCAATGGCGCGGTTGGGTTACCCACGTCCGTATTGATGGGAATCCCGGAATAAGGGGAACACGATCTCTGCTTTGACAAGACGTGCCAAGGAAACTGCTTCGCTAAAACACGCTGAGGTGGTATAATAAAAAACGTAAAGGCTTGGTTGTGGTGTGACATCACGCCACATGATACGTCAGCAGATTGAGCCTGTGTAAATGTTATTCTCTCTACGGTGGTATGTGGAAACTATTTTGCAGAGCCGGACACTATCCTGGTGTTCACAATCTTCTATGAATTATTCGGAGGAGGAACCCGCCTTGCAATGCCGAAGACAATATGCGCGCCGGACTCGTCGTCATTGAAGCCTGGTTTAGGGGCTACTGAGGGAGTCCTGGACTAGGAGGTGTCCGGATAGCCGAACTACCATCATCGGCCGGACTCCCAGACTATGAAGATACAAGATTGAAGACTTCGTCCCGTGTCCGGATGGGACTTTCCTTGGCGTGGAAGGCAAGCTTGGCGATACAGATATGTAGATCTCCTACCATTGTAACCGACTCTGTGTAACCCTAGCCCTCTCCGGTGTCTATATAAACCGGAGGGTTTTAGTCCGTAGGACAACCATAACAACAATAATCATACCACAGGCTAGCTTCTAGGGTTTAGCCTCCTTGATCTCGTGGTAGATCCACTCGTGTACTACCCATATCATCAATATCAATCAAGCAGGAGTAGGGTTTTACCTCCATCGAGAGGGCCCGAACCTGGGTAAAAACATCGTGTCCCTTGTCTCCTGTTACCATCCGCCTAGACGCACAGTTCGGGACCCCCTACCCGAGATCCGCCGGTTTTGACACCGACGGCGAGCTTTGCTATTATAGTTGGATCTTATGTTGCTTTTCCCCCTCTACTCTCTTGTAATGGATTGAGTTTTCCCTTTGAAGTAATCTTATCAGATTGAGTCTTTAATGATTTGAGAACACTTGATGTATGTCTTGCCGTGCGTATCTGTGGTGACAATGGGATATCATGTGATTCACTTGATGTATGTTTTGGTGATCAACTTGCGGGTTCCGCCCATGAACCTATGCATAGGGGTTGGCACACGTTTTCGTCGTGATTCTCCGGTAGAAACTTTGGGGCACTCTTTGAGGTTCTATGTGTTGGTTGAATAGATGAATCTGAGATTGCGTGATGCATATCGTATAATCATACCCATGGATACTTGAGGTGACATTGGAGTATCTAGGTGACATTAGGGTTTTGGTTGATTTGTGTCTTAAGGTGTTATTCTAGTGCGAACTCTAGGGCTGTTTGTGACACTTATAGGAATAGCCCAACGAATTGATTGGAAAGAATAACTTTGAGGTGGTTTCGTACCCTACCATAATCTCTTCGTTTGTTCCCCGCTATTAGTGACTTTGGAGTGACTCTTTGTTGCATGTTAAGGGATAGTTATATGATCCAATTATGTTATTATTGTTGAGAGAATTTGCACTAGTGAAAGTATGAACCCTAGGCCTTGTTTCCTAGCATTGCAATACCATTTACACACACTTTTATCATTAGTCACCTTGCTGTTTTTATATTTTTCAGATTACAAAAACCTATATCTATCATCCATATTGCACTTGTATCACCATCTCTTCGCCGAACTAGTGCACCTATACAATTTACCATTGTATTGGGTGTGTTGGGACACAAGAGACTCTTTGTTATTTGGTTGCAGGGTTGCTTGAGAGAGGCCATCTTCATCCTACGCCTCCCACGGATTGATAAACCTTAGGTCATCCACTTGAGGGAAATTTGCTACTGTCCTACAAACCTCTGCACTTGGAGGCCCAACAACGTCTACAAGAAGAAGGCTGCGTAGTAGACATCAAGCTCTTTTCTGGCGCCGTTGCCGGGGAGGTGAGTGCTTGAAGGTATATATTTAGATCTTGCAATCGAATCTTTTAGTTTCTTGTTTTATCACTAGTTTAATTTATAAAAGAAAACTACAAAAAAATGGAATTGAGTTTATCTCATACGATTCGTCTTTTTAATATCTTTCGTGAGTATGATGGAAAGGAAAATTGTGCCAAAGTGTTAGAGGAAGAATGCATTAAAATGTTTGGCACTAAATCTTTGAATGATTAGCATGATTTCAATGTTGTTAGTATGAACTCCTTGAATATCCATAGTACTAATGATGATTGCACTAGTTATGATGAAAATGCCTCCTATAAACATGTCAATTTTTGTGGAGTGCATTGGATTTGCAAGTACACACCAAATAGGGAAGATACATATTGCAAGAGGCATAAGTACTTAGAAACTAAATTGTTGCAAGAAAGTCTTGATGATTGCGCTGAAAGATTCAATATTTATCGCACCCCTTGTGAACTTTGCAATGAACATGCTCATTTAAAGCTCCAATGCTATTTGTTTCATGACCAAGTCGTGTCCAAATATTGTGATAATTTGATTACCCTTGAGCATCATAAGGAGCTTAGCCTTCTTTTGGAGTATGAAGAAATGAAACGTATAACTGAGGGTATTCCAAGATCTAATCTTGATAGATTTCTTGATTTTGATCTAGAGAAGATTTATATGTATTGTGCGGTGAATTGCATTGAAAATCCTTATATTGCCAATTACATAAAGAAAAGAAAACAAATAGAAGATGAAGAGAATACTAATGAAAGGGAAGAGACTTCCCAATATCCTCCTATTATTTCTTATGATGAATCAGGTAACGAGGAGGAGCCTTCTATTCAACCAATATCATTAATAAGGAGCTCCAAAAAGAGGATTGAACCCACACATGAGGTGAAGAAGAAGAAAAGAAAAAGGAAGAGAGGTAAAAAGGTATCCCTCCCAAATAATGTTGCTCCTATTATTGTTGTGCCTCATGAAAATGAATCAAAAATAATTGTGGAAGATGATGCACTTGATGATGATCTCGTTATGCCTATTGCTTGTTGTGATGATTATGATTGGGAAGATAATGATACTTCTTATGATCTTGAAAATCTTTTTGGCACTTGCTTGGAAGAATATAATAATTGCTATACTATTGGTGCTATCCATACTATTAATGATGAGAGTGATTATGCTTATTATATGAAAAGGCCCAAGCTTGGGGAAGCTATGTCTAATGAGGATGAAATATTTGAGAATATATTTGCTGCAATTAATGTTTGTCCCAAGCTTGGGGATGCTATGTTTAATAATGATGATATTTTTAGCCTCCCAAGTTTTGATATGCAAAGCAGTTATGATGATAGCATGCCTTCTGCTTATGATGATTATATTTATGAAAGTGGGTTTGGAAGAGTGTCAACTTTAGGAAGTAGTGATCCCACTATTTTGGAGGATGTTGAATCTTATAATATTTATGAAAGTGGATTTGGAGAGGTCATGACTTTATTTAGTAATGATTCCGCTATCTTGGAAGAGGTTTCAATCGATTATGATGAGAACAAAGTTGCTACTTATGATGATCATTGTGATAAAACTTATGCTATAAAAAGTATTGATGATTATATTTATAAAACTTGTCATGATTGTGATTACCCTTTTTCTGAACATTACTCTTTTAATGTGGAAACAATTTATAGTATTCAAGTCTCTTATGATACTCCTACTATTCCGAATGAGAACAAATTTGCTTATGTGGAGAGTAATAAAAATTCTATGCTTGTAGATCATGAAAAGAATGCTTTAGGTGCTGGTTATATTGTTGAATTCATTCATGATGCTACTGAAAATTATTATGAGGGAGGAACATATGCTTGTAGGAATTGCAATAATATCAAGTTTCCTCTCTATGTGCTTAAAGTTTTGAAGTTATGCTTGTTTTGCCTTCCTATGCTAGTTGATTATTGTTCCCATAAGTTATTTGCTCACAAAATCCCTATGCATAGGAAGTGGGTTAGACTTAAATGTGCTAGTCATATTCTTCATGATGCTCTCTTTATGTTTCAATTCTTATCTCTTATGTGAGCATCATTGAAATCATCATGCCTAGCTAGGGGCGTTAAACGTTAGCGCTTGTTGGGAGGCAACCCGATTTTATTTTAGTTTCTTGCTTTTTGGTTCTGTTTAGGAATAAATAATCCATCTAGCTTCTGTTTAGATGTGGTTTTATGTTTTAATTAGTGTTTGTACCAAGTAGAACCTTTGGGAAGACTTGGGTGAAGTCTTTATGATCATACTGTAAAAAAACAGAAACTTTAGCGCTCACGAGATTAGCTATAACTTTTTACTGGAGAGTGCTATTTAGTTGATTCTTTTTGAAGATGATTTCTAGACAAATTCCTTAGGTCCACCAATTTATTTTAGAATTTTTGGAGTTCCAGAAGTTTACGTTTGATACAGATTACTACAGACTATTCTGTTTTTGACAGATTCTGTTTTTCATGTGTTGTTTGCTTATTTTGATGAATCTATGGCTAGTAAAATAGTTTATAAATCATAGAAAAGTTGGAATACATTAGGTTTAACACCAATATAAATAAAGAATGAGTTCATTACAGTACCATGAAGTGGTGTTTTGTTTTCTTTCGCTAACGGAGCACACGAGATTTTCTGTTAAGTTTTGTGTTGTGAAGTTTTTAAGTTTTGGATAAAGATTCGATGGACTATGGAATAAGGAGTGGCAAGAGCCTAAGCTTGGGGATGCCCAAGGCACCCCAAGGTAATATTCAAGGATAACCAAGTGTCTAAGCTTGGGGATGCCCCGAAAGGCATCCCCTCTTTCGTCTTCGTTCATCGGTAACTTTACTTGGAGCTATATTTATATTCACCACATGATATGTGTTTTGCTTGGAGCGTCGTTTTATTTTCTTTAGTTTTGCTTTCTGTTTGAATAAAATACCAAGATCTGAAATTCTTAAATGGGAGAGTCTTCCCATAGTTGTATAATTATTCGACTACTCATTGATCTTCACTTATATCTTTCAGAGTAGTTTGTCATTTTCTCTAGTGCTTCATTTATATCTTTTAGAGCACGGTGGTGGATTTGTTTTATAAAAACTATTGATCTCTCATGCTTTACTTAGATTATCTTGAGAGTCTTAAATAGCATGGTAATTTGCTTAAAAATCTTAATATGCTTGGTATTCAAGATTTGTAAAACTTTCTTTTGAGTGCGTTGAATACTAAGAAAAGTCTGATGCTTGATAATTGTTTTGAGATATGGAGGTGATAATATCAAAGTCGTGCTAGTTGAGTAGTTATGAATTTGAGAAATGCTTGTGTTTAAGTTTGCAAGTCCCGTAGCATGCACGTATGGTAAACGTTATATAACAAATTTGAAACATGAGGTGTTATTTGATTGTCCTCCTTATGAGTGGCGGTCGGGGACGAGCGATGGTCTTTTCCTACCAATCTATCCCCCTAGGAGCATGCGCGTAGTGCTTTGGTTTTGATGGCTTGTAGATTTTTGCAATAAGTATATGAGTTCTTTATGACTAATGTTGATCCCATGGATTATACACACTCTCACCTTTCCATCATTGCTAGCCTCTTCGGTACCGTGCATTGCCCTTTCTCACATTGAGAGGTTGTGCAAACTTTGCCGGTGCATCCAAACCCCGTGATACGATACGCTCTTTCACACATAAACCTCCTTATATCTTCCTCAAAACAGCCACCATACCTACCTATTATGGCATTTCCATAGCCATTCCGAGATATATTGCCATGCAACTTTCCACCATTCCGTTCATCATGACACTTTCATCATTGTCATATTGCTAGCATGATCATGTAGTTGACATAGTATTCGTGGCAAAGCCGCCGTTCATAATTCTTTCATACATGTCACTCTTGATTCATTGCATATCCCGGTACACCGCCAGAGGCATTTATATAGAGTCATACTTTGTTCTAGTATCGAGTTGTAATCATTGAGTTGTAAATAAATAGAAGTGTGATGATCATCATTTAATAGAGCATTGTCCCGATAAAAAAAGAGAAAGGCCAAAGAAAAAAAAAGAAGCCCCCCCAAAAAGGGGGCAATGCTACTATCCTTTTTTCCACACTTGTGCTTCAAAGTAGCACCATAATCTTCATGATAGAGAGTCTCTTGTTTTGTCATTTTCATATACTAGTGGGAATTTTTCATTATAGAACTTGGCTTGTATATTCCAACGATGGGCTTCCTCAAATGCCCTAGGTCTTCGTGAGAAAGGAAGTTGGATGCACACCCACTTAGTTTCTTTTGTTGAGCTTTCATACATTTATAGCTCTAGTGCATCCGTTGCATGGCAATCCCTACTCCTTACATTAACATCAATCGATGGACCTCTCCATAGCCCATTGATTAGCCTCGTTGATGTGAGATCTTCTCCTTTTTTTGTCTTCTCCACATAACCCCCATCATCATATTCTATTCCACCCATAGTGCTATATCCATGGCTCACGCTCATGTATTGCGTGAAGGTTTATAAAGTTTGAGATTATTAAAGTATGAAACAATTGCTTGGCTTGTCATCGGGGTTGTGCATGATGAGAGCATTCTTGTGTGACGAAAATGGAGCATGACTAACTATATGATTTTGTAGGGATGAACTTTCTTTGGCCATGTTATTTTGAGAAGACATAATTGCTTAGTTAGTATGTTTGAAGTATTATTATTTTTATGTCAATATGAACTTTTATCTTGAATCTTTCGGATCTGAACATTCATACCACAATTAAGAAGAATTACATTGAATTATGCCAAGTAGCACTCCGCATCAAAAAATCTTTTTTTTATCATTTACCTACTCGAGGACGAGCAGGAATTAAGCTTGGGAATGCCTGATATGTCTCCAACGTATCTATAATTTTTGATTGCTCCATGCTATATTATCTACTGTTCTGGACCATATTGGGCTTTATTTTCCATTTTTATATTATTTTTGGGACTAACCTATTAACCGGAGGCCCAGCCCAGAATTGCTGGTTTTTTGCCTATTTCAGTGTTTCGAAGAAATATCAAACGTAGTCGAAATGGAACGAAATCAACTGGAGAAGTTATTTTTGAAAGGAAAGCTACCGAAAAAACTTGGAGTGCACGCCAGGGGAGTCCCGGGCTGCCCACGAGGGTGGGGGCGCGCCCACCCCCCAGGACGCGCCCCCTGCCTCGTGGACAGCCCGGAGGTCCACTGACATACTTCTTTCACCCATATATACCCACGTACCCTAAAACTTTCAAAGAACATAATAGATCTGGAGTTTCGCCGCCGCAAGCCTCTGTAGCCACCAAAAACCTCTCGGCACCCTGCCGGAGGGGGAACCCTCACCGGTGGCCATCTTCATCATCCTGACGCTCTCCATGACGAGGAGGGAGTAGTTCACCCTCAGGGCTGAGGGTATGTACCAGTAGCTATGTGTTTGATCTCTCTCTCTCATGTTCTTGATTTGGCACGATCTTGATGTATCGCGAGCTTTGCTATTATAGTTGGATCTTATGTTGCTTTTCCCCCTCTACTCTCTTGTGATGGATTGTGTTTTCCCTTTGAAGTAATCTTATCGGATTGAGTCTTTAATGATTTGAGAACACTTGATGTATGTCTTGCCATGCGTATCTGTGGTGACAATGGGATATCACGTGATTCACTTGATGTATGTTTTGGTGATCAACTTGCGGGTTCCGCCCATGAACCTATGCATAGGGGTTGGCACACGTTTTCATCGTGATTCTCTGGTAGAAACTTTGGGGCACTCTTTGAGGTTCTATGTGTTGGTTGAATAGATGAATCTGAGATTGTGTGATGCATATCGTATAATCATACCCACGGATACTTGAGGTGACATTGGAGTATCTAGGTGACATCAGGGTTTTGGTTGATTTGTGTCTTAAGGTGTTATTCTAGTACGAACTCTAGGGCTGTTTGTGACACTTATAGGAATAGCCCAACAGATTGATTGGAAAGAATAACTTTGAGGTGGTTTCATACCCTACCATAATCTCTTCGTTTGTTTCCGCTATTAGTGACTTTGGAGTGACTCTTTGTTGCATGTTGAGGGATAGTTATATGATCCAATTATGTTATTATTGTTGGGAGAACATGCACTAGTGAAAGTATGAACCCTAGGCCTTGTTTCCTACCATTGCAATACCATTTACGCACACTTTTATCATTAGTTACCTTGCTGTTTTTATATTTTCAGATTACAAAAACCTATATCTATCATCCATATTGCACTTGTATCATCATCTCTTCCCCGAACTAGTGCACCTATACAATTTACTATTGTATTAGGTGTGTTGGGGACACAAGAGACTCTTTGTTATTTGGTTGCAGGGTTGCTTGAGAGAGACCATCTTCATCCTACGCCTTCCACGAATTGATAAACCTTAGGTCATCCACTTGAGTGAAATTTGCTACTGTCCTACAAAGCTCTGCACTTGGAGGCCCAACAACGTCTACAAGAAGAAGGTTGCATAGTAGACATCAACTGATAGGAACAACTCGGTGGGACCGATGTGCTAGGGCTTAGGACAAACTTCATCTCGGTGGCACCGATTGCATCATCTTGGTGTGACCAAAGTGAATGCAATGAGCAACAGAGAATTAGTCAAGCCAACTCGGTGGGACCGATTGCATCATATCGGTGAGACCGAAGTGAATGCAACAAGTCATAGAGCGTTGGTAAGGCCATCTTGGTGAGACCGAGATCTGTATTAGTGTGACCGAATTGTTAGGGTTTCTGGTAGTGGCTATGTCAACATGAACTTGGTGACTCCGGATAGGAAGTATCGGTGGGGCCGAGTTTGGAATTAGGGTTTGGACATATTTGAATTGAGAAAGTGGCTGAGGGTTTTTGGAGCAGTATCACTAAGCACTTGAGCAAGTAGACCATTAAGCAACACCTCATCCTCTTTTAATAGTATTGGCTTTCCTATGGACTCAATGTGATCTTGGACCACTTAAATAAAAATAAAGAGTCTTGAGCTTTTGCTAATCCTTGTCCTTAGCATTTTGAGGGGTCCACATCTCTATCTCATGACATGCCAATCATTGAATCCTGAAATATTTATCTTAAGAGAATATTAGTTCAACGAGATATATGTTGTTATGAATTATCAAAACCACCCGGGGATTAGTTGCATTTTCACGTGTACTTATCATATGTAAGAAAACTAAACTCACTTCCACTCATATGTAAGCAAATCAAACATGCTAAGCCCGGGCACTTTAAGAATGTGAGATATTACAATGCCACTCTAATCATTGAACAACTATTTTAATCCTACCTACTTTCTATTCCGAATACTACATACACTATCTCGAGGCAAACCCCAGCTACCTAGTTATAAACACAAATTACTTAGCGGGTCGAGAGAGGAGTGGAAATGAAATTCGGCATGACTTGCTTAAAAAGTGGACATATTGAGTGCCAGAAATTTGGCGAAACAAAAATGAATCAACGTTTCGCCAATGCATTGGCACTCATTGTTGAATCCCTGCAAATAAAATGTAGCATGTACAAAACGGCGGACAAAAGTATGTAGAGACAATTTTCATGTAACATTGCCACTTTCTATCGCAATGAAAAAAAATCAAACAACATTGACATTGTCTATTACATTACAAAAACAATTATCTAGGGGCTGACCCTATCTAAAGCCTAAATTAAACTCCAAAGTTTCAAGAGGCAAACCCTAACCCTATCTAAAGCCTAATTTAATCTAGAAAATATCTAGAGGCAAACACTAACCCTACCACCAATCTATAAAGTATATAGAGGCAACGACGTATGGTAGGGGAGCTAGTATACTGTGGGCGGCGGCTCCGGCGGCGGACGGAAGTATGGAGGGATGGCGGCTCCGGCGATCGAGGTGGCGAACGAAAACCGCGCCTAACTGAAGTCAACTTTTACACATCAATTCAACTTCAAACTTTTTTCATGATTAACACACACCATTGGAAGCCCCATGGTCAAATTTGAAACTATTTTGAGTTGGTTTGCTATGATTTCTCAAGAATTATCTTATTTAAGACATGTGTGGTGGGCGGCTGACAGCACTCGCCACTAAAAACTTTTCTAACTTTTGGAAAATTTTGGCATTGCTTGTCGAAATGTAGTTGTGGCGAGTGTATTCCTTGCGCACCACTGGTTAATGGCAAACCAGTGGCAGTCTTGTATAGAGTGTTCTCCACTGCTTTTTTTTTGAGGATGAGTGTTCTCCACTGCTATTTCATTTTTTTTTTGAGACAAAAAAGACCCACTGCTATTTCATGAGTTTGGGGGGGGGGGGGGGGGGGTCTGATTAGAGGGTATATGGCCTCCATGTGGGCCAGCCCGACCAGGGGGAGGCTGAAAGACATTGGCTCGTCAAGGCCCGGATGCCATTTCTCCGGCCCATATGCCCAATCCCCTCCTATTTATTAGACGGGCTAAGTTTTCACGCAAAAGAACCCTACCACAGACACGAGCGGAGCGGAGCGGCGCGGCGCGGCCTTGCAGGAAATCAAGCGGCGGCTTCGACGGCAGCCCCTCTCCGGTAAGATCCCCTTGTCCGGTGATGAGGCATGAAACTCCGGATGCAGACGTACGCGGATGTCCGCAAGCCGCGCCGCGTGGCGGCGTCGCGCGCGAGCCGCAAAATTGAAGCGTTCTTTTCAGATATTTCCTGCGTAGCCGGGTACCAAAACATTAGCTATATGGTACTCCACCGTCCGCTGCCGTCAGGTCGGCGCCCCGCTCGTTGCCGCGTCCGCCAGCCCGGCGCCCGTCCTGACAGACTTGCTAGTTCACGTTGTATGTCTCCCTTTGTTAGTTTAATTGATTGTGCAGCAGCTAGAACGCAAGGTTGCTCATGGTGCTATCTTGCAGGGGCTTACAATTTTTTTCTTTACAAATCGATACAATACAGATTAAGGCATTAAGCAGTACTGTATATCATGTTTGCTGTTCTATGTCTTTTGTAGTTAGATAGATCTGCAGAACCTATGTAGCAGTTTAATTATCATGGTCTTTTGCTGTTGCTCTTATATAGATATGAGGCCAATTTGTAGAGGCACCCGGAGCAAATAGAGGCATGGACTTGTGACAGATGCGAAGAATTGAATGAGCCTTTTAAGGGTCATTTCTTCGATGTTCCTAAGTTGGCGTGCCCTTGTGGAAAGAAGGTGTCTATTTGTTATGTACATATGGATGCATTTACTTCAAATAAATTATGATTTGCTTTGCTGAAAGTTTTTTTTTGAAACAGTGCCCTCACGACTTCAAGATAAATTTACGAGCCATATTGGTTAATGGATACAGCGTTGTGCGTTATGTAAAAAAGCAGCAAGGCCGTAAGATTTCATAAACCTCAAGTGAACAGATGGATTTGCTGAAAATACATAATTTATTTACAGTACTTATTTTTTATTCCAGGTAGATGCACTGCAAATGCCTACACATCAGCTGTAGAAATTAAGAAGTGCATCAAAGCGGTGAGGAAGAATCAAGATCCAGCTCAGGTACCCGAGCTTGATCCGGACAATTTGTGGGAAAATGTTCAGAAGCAGTTTCCGCGTCATAGAATCTGCAAAATGAGAACCTCTGAGAAAGTTGTCCACATGGGGCTTATGCTTAAGCGCAAGGGCGTCAAATCCATGGTGAGCTTTATAGAACCTCACTTGTTTGGTGTATGAGATGTCCTTTTAATATGTTTTACTAACGCACTTGTAAAATGCAGGACGGTAAGAAGTACTACAAAGTTTCAGATGTGTCAACAATCAAGCATGATGATCTCCAGTCTATGCTAAACGCCATTTCAAACGGCGAGCCTTTAGTTGCTGGTATAAGATCAGGGAAGAACTTGCGCCATCTTAAATGGTGTCAGATCTATAAAGCTCCCTCCACAGAAAAATACTTGAGCAAGAACGGCAAGACCAAGACACATGCCGTTGTCTTAATTGGGGGAGGGTTACATAATGGCTTCTTGTTTTTCTATTTCCTCAATTCTTGGGGTAAATTCTGTGTTCGCCGTTTCCTCAAGCGGCGCAGTTACTACGGAGTGGGAAAAGTGCGGAAGGGTGACCTTTCACGGAGCGTAGTAATGCTTGCATCTCAAGACCAAGCAGGCTTGTGTTCTAACCAGTTACTTACCTTTTTGTTTGTTGGTAACTTGCTATGTGCTTACAATAGCCATTTTCATTTATTAGGGACAAGAAGTTTCCGGGAGGAAAGTGGTAGGACTCCACAGATATGTGGGTATAATAGAAGACTTGTCTTGGGTTCTGCTACTGCTTCGAAAAAATCGTATCGTGTGGAAGAGCAGGATGATTTAAATGTAAGAAACCTCTTATACTGCTATTTCTTGTAAGATATGTTGGTATAATAAAACACTTGTCTTGGGTTCTGTTATTGATTCGAAAAAATCATATCGCGAGGAAGAGCAGGATGATTTAAATTTAAGAGACCTCTTATTTACTGCCATTTCTTGTTATTATCTGCTCGCCTGGTAACCTACAAGCATATTCATGTCAAGAGAACCGAGATAAGATGACTTGCTGCATTTCTTGTTTCCGCATTTGTGTTGGAAAGTACTCACATTTAATGCCCTGCCTTTTTTTAGGCTCAAGTGGAAGTAGAAGATGATGAGTATGGGCAGGAAGCGGTAGAGGAGGTGAAGTATTTTCATCCTTTGCTGCTAGTTTATTTAATTCTCTCATTTGGTAATGTGAGTACATGACTCAGTGCCGTTCAACAAAAATGAATATTTTTCTCTGCAGAAAAACTGGAACCAGCTGCCAGATGGCAAAAATACATGCCAAAAGAAGGAAGTTTATGCAAGTGTCAAAGAACAGGAGGCTGCTGAAGAACATTTGGCTTTCAAGGAAACGACTCTGCCTACTGTTAGGGAAGAAGTGATGATAGAAGCAAAACAAGTTGACAAGGAACAACTCTGTAATATCAGTCCAGCATTGGTTGTGAGCCTCATCACTAAGGAGGTATGATGATTTTGAAGTAGGGTCAGAGGGACAATTACCATACAGCATTTTTTCATTTGTTGCATGACTGTACTCTTGTAATGTGAAGGCTCAGTAGGACTTAATTGCTGTGGAATGCAGATAAAACCTCGTAAGTCCATGTTTGAATGCGAAGGCAGTCAAGGCACAGAGGGGGGAGAAGAAGCTAACAAGGCAAGTATGGCTGCGAGAAAGGAGTCAGACACCACTGCTGACGTTGCTGCAGAAGTAAAGGTCTTGACTAATATTTGCTCTGGTTTGCTGTTAAAAATAATCGCTTTTTGCCTGTCTTCTATCAGCTATCAGTGATTAGCTTGAGAAGCAGAAACTATCACATTACTTGAGCAATTTTGTCAGTTTTCTTTTTCTTCGTTTCGAGGGTGTGGTTACATATTAAATAGTATTTGCCATCTGCTTCATTAATTTTGTCACTATCAGTTTTGTTTGTCAACTTTCATCGGGCCCTGACCTGCATATACTGTTTGCCATCTGCTTGATTGCATTTCTACCTTTACATTGCGTGTTCATTTGGATAAAATGCCGAACTAGCATCAACATAGTTATACTATGAGGGTACTGTGTTAGTTCACATTGAAGTATAAGATTGCAATGGAGTTATTCACTAGTTAGCTGTAGGCGCTTATGCTTGGTGGCTGGCACATGATGCATGCTCCTCCTTGTGTTCTTTATGTCAAAATGTTTGTAACAACTCTTTATTAATGCTGCAAAGTCTCCCTTTAGCCTAAAAAATGATTGGATGCTCTCGTCAATCAGCATTCGAAGTATAACGGTCCTGAATGCTCTTGTTAACAATCTTACACTAGTTACACTGTGGTTGTAAAACTGATTTCTATGCCTACATTTGTCATCCCCCAAGTCCGTTAGTTGGAGAGATTTCTTTGGTGGAGCTGCAATTAAAATTGGTCATCTATACATTGTTTTTGAATGATCTGTGGATTAGTTGTTGACATATACTTCTGCTACGTTTTAGGTTGATGCTATGCTTCAGGAATTAGAAAAGGCTACTGATGATGTGGATGCACAAATCGGAAACTGCTGGCAACGGTCTGATAGGTATGTCAACTGCATGTGCATCAAAGTCGTTTCATGTTGTATGCTAGTCAGCTAGTGCGTTATGCTGCTGGTGAGTTTCCTCTATATTTGGACCTTCATTAGGATTTGTTTGGGTAGGGAGGGCGTAGACCCAATGCCATTAGACCCCAATTCTGCCAGACTGGAAGGGATTGTTTGGGTAGTACAAGTTCCCTATTGATCCGTAGGAATTAAGCCGGATCAGTGATCACTTCCAGTGACCTGTAAGTGGTAGTTTTCTTGTCCTTTCTTCGATATCAAATTACTGATGTGGCAATATATATAACTAACTACTCCACCCCTCTCAGTACATACACAAATACTGTGACTGATAACAGAGAATGTAGAAAAACTGTCTCTGCTCTCTGGTGATGCCAATAGGCTGGGGCCGGTAGCTGGAAGTGGTTTTTCCTGAGGGTGTGAGAGATGCAAGGGAGGAGAGGGCCTGCATGGGGAAGGTTAACTTGCACTTATTTTGTTGGGCCGAGGCATACCGGAGATGAACTGCTGCTGTGTTGGGGAATATACATTTTTTTAAATTTAATCCTCCAATCTCCTTTTCATGATCCATACTCATTGGCTGTGTAATGACTCTGAAGTATCGGTGCAACTTTTATCTACCCATGCTCGCACATGATTTTAACTCGCCATGTCCTACCGAGGCAGAATTTAGAACTTAATATCCTCTTGCCTAATGGTCAAAGATTGACCTCTGTAGAAAGATTGATTCATTCGGATGTATTATTGCTGATAGTCATTTATAGTTTGTGTGCAAGTCCATGTTATAGCATTTGTGAGCTAATGGACTGAGATGTTGGGTTGCACCTGGAGTTGTTAAATCATTTGTACCTCCTTTGCAGGGATCATGATGGCAAATGACTCCTGAGGCAGCAACGCTTATCACAAGGACACTACAGGGAAGGAAGCTTGTGGCATCTTCTGCTCTCTGGACATCATGAGCTGGTGTCTGAAACTGAGAAAAACAATGAGGATGATGAAGATGAAGCATGACATGGAAACACATTTGAAGACTTTTGCGTTTTGAGAATGGTATTTCAGTTCATGCAGGACCTTTTGAGCATCAGTTACTCTGTAGCAGCGCCGTGTGTATAGATAAGAAGGCAAATTGACTATTTTTGCACTCCTCAGAACCATCAGTAATACACAAGGATAACTTACTGTGAAAATGATGACATGCATATAGTTAGAGGTTTGGCCTCGTGGATCGTAAACGGGTACTGAGATTTCTACTGGTCATGTTATTCGCCTCGCCATTCTACCAACAGTGAGAAATTTATAAATTTAGTCCAATTTATGAGAAATCGCGAGTTTAGCCTGCATGGTTGCCGTGTGTTGTTTTTTCAATCAGTTTGTTATTGGCAGCAGTTGCCTTGTTTCATGGTGCATTTCTTATAAGTGTCGTCATTTCTTCGCACATGCTCCTCTGACCCAACGGGTGAGGCGGCCATGGCCGTCTGGTCCAGCTGCCGCGGGTGCTACTAGCAAGCTTATTTTGCATTGCTTTTACTTTTTTTTGGCCAAGTGAGATAAAGTATGCTTCTAATCTTGAGCTTATATGTTCCTACTAGTAAAATAAGAAAATAGAAAAAAAATCAAATTTTTTGTAACAAATGTAGTGCATGCAAATTTTCATCACGAAATCACATTGGACAAAGTTGTGGCAAAAAAAAAAAGAGTTTCAAAATGCGTTTGAAAGTAACATTTTTAGAGCATCGATTTTATTTTTCTTACCATGCCTTGCATCGATGTGATTCTTGATGATTTGTTGATGTATTTTTGAACATGACGACATACGTGCCACCTCCGTCTACCATCACCCCACCACCGCAACCCCTCTGCTGCCTTCATCGCCACATTCTCCAAGGCCAGCGAGCATGGTAACTTTGATCCAACGTCGGAAAGGTTTTTTTTGTTGAGAAAAGTATACTTTCAACTCTTGGCGGAGTCTAATTTGATCCTTTAATTTTAAAACCAGACAACTTGCACTCCCAACTACTAAAACCGAACAAGGTTCGTCCGTGGACTATAGTTAGACCGGTTTTGCTGCTGACTCACCCGGTTTTGACTGAGCTGACTCAAATTCCTGTAATATTTCCAAACCCATGTGCTTTTTTCAAGTTTGCATTTTTTTTAAACTCGTGTATTTCTTCACATCAGTGCACTTTTTCCAAATCCACATACTTTCTTCAAGTTCGCGTAATTTTTTCAAATTCACATACTTCTTCCAAATCTGCATAGTATTTTTGGAAAAAAAATATGAACTTGAATAAGTATGCGAACTAGAATAAAAGTACGCGAATTTAAAAAAACTGTAAACTTGAAAAATGTACGCGGTTTTGTAGAAAAATATGTGAATTTTGAAAAATTACAGAAACAAGAATAAATGTACGCAAATTTGAAAAAATATGCAAACTTGAAAAATGTGCGTGGTTTTGTAGAAAAATATGTGAATTTCAAAAATGTATGCGAACATGAAACATTACACAAATATGAAAAATACCCGAACTTGGAAAAGGTACATGAATTTTTAGAAGTACATGCATTTTTAAAAAGTTCATGGACTTAAAAAATTTACGTGAATTTGAAACAGTTACACAAACTGAAAAAAGTACACGAATTTCAGAAAGTTTTACAGATTAAAAATATGATTTTGAATAAAGTGCACGGATTTTAAAATATGAGTTTAAAAAAAGTTCACAGATTTGAAAAAACTACGTGAATTTGAGTCAGCACCGGTCAAAACCGGGGCGAGTCAGCACCAAAACCGGTCAAAACCAAGACCAGAGACGAATCTTGTCCGGTTTAATTGGTTGAGGGTGCAAGTTGTCCGGTTTTCGAAGTTGATGGACCAAATTTAGACTTGGCCAAGAGTTGAGGGACGAAAAGTATACCTTTTCATATTTTTTCCATTGTAACTAGATCTAAATGACTATGAATGATGATGAATCGTGAGGAATGAATACCCCCTTTTTTGGTCAATTGTGGTTTATGAACTTGATGGATGAAACTGTCTGCGTTTATGAACTTGAGGGATGAAACTGTCCGCATAGATGGTATTACGCTGACCAATATATATAGACAGTGGCGGAGGTCGGATAAAATTGGAGGTGAGGCAGACTCTAAGAACAAAAAAAATGTACTCCCTCTGTTCCTAGATATATGGTGTATAGTTTTTGGCACGGAAATTAAAGAATGCACGTGGAGGAAAAATTTCACAAGTTTTGAGTGAGGTTACACATGACTAATTGACATGAGAAAATAGAGAAGCTTACATGATATAAGGAAATGTAATCAAATCCCAAAAAAATTATTCAAACGAGTGGTGCAACACAATACATCTTATATTTCAGACTTTTACTCAAAAATCTATACACCTTATATCAAGGAACGGATGGAGTATAATAAACTATCCATACAAAAATAGCCACTACCAAATAACTAAATCTTTCTCCTTTCAAATATTTAATTCAAATAAGAAAGTATCACTAAGTCACTCGATTATAGACTGACAAGCTATTTTAAAACAAAAAAAACCACAAATGTAGAAATTTACAAATTTATACCTCCCCCTTCATCTACGAGGACGTCTCGCCACCAACCATCAACGCCGTTGCGTGACTGTACGCGTGTGGCCCTCTTTCTCTTTTCTCAGTGGTGGGGGACGGCATGCTGGTGCCGCCGTCGCACTTCAGCGGTTTGCTGGCTAGCGCAGGTCTCTGGATTGTCACATCGTTACCGTTTCCTCTTCTTGCGCGTGTCTTGTTGGATCGCTTTTGTTTCTTAATTTTGAGATAGCCGGATCGCTCTGCTAATTATGACGTATCGATCGATAAACGCTTGATCACAAGGGTTTATGCATTAAGAACAGGCAAGCCTTTTTGGGTTGTATCCGAAGACATGGAAAGGGATGTTTTATGTCAGACGAAGTCAAAGCTTATGGACTTGTCGATATTGCAGGGGATGAAATGATTGACAATCACAGCGATATTGATTTATTTTCAGGTTCTGAAATGCCGCATACATCCAATGAATAATAACCTTTTACTGCTCTCTGCTCACATGCACATCGCTGTAAAATAGGAGGCCTAACAAATCAGGACGACGCTCATTGGCTAGCCGGACCTTTAATCCCGGAGGTAGTAAGAATAAGGCTAAATCTTCAACTATAGAGCTTGAAAATAATGATGTCGTTGTTGATGATGATGGGAAGACCGGAGTGATATGCCAACACCACAATGTCAAAAAAGGTCGTCAGGGATAAGGGGTGAGAAGGATAAGCAAAAGAATGGAGGAGATGGAGCTGTGTTCAAGATGGCGATCGAAGAGTTAATAACAACAAAGAAGGAGTTGGAGGCACAGAAGGAAGCTAGGTGAATGGAGTTCAAGGCTATGGAGGAGCGCTAGGTGGCGACTGAAGAAGAGAAGTTGAGAGTTATTGGAGATTAAGTGAAACGAAGAAGATGGAGCAAGACTTCAAGATCGTGTTCATGAGCACCGCTGGGCTTCCTACAAACTAAGTGGTGTATATAGCCATGATGAAAGCACAAAATTTAGCATCGAGGGGGTAGGGGGTGGAAGCGGAAGTGGGAGTGCAAATGGGCAAGACTGATGCTCTATGTTTGATCTCTATGATTTATTGAAGTTTTGAACTATATGCTGCATGTTTGATTTGAATTTGTTCTTTGAATTTTAAACATGGGAAATGTGCATTTGAATTGAAGTCGAAAGAAGTCCACATCGCCCCCTGAGGTTTCAGAAACGGGCTAACCCACACCCCCAGCTCTAATTCCGGTTAATTGACCCCCTGGACTCTCCAAAACCAGGCAAAGCACCCCCTGTCGCTGATTATGGTGGTTTTTGCGAGCGGATTTGCCTACGTGGCTCCGGATGGTTGCCAGCTCCGCTTGGGGGAAGGCGCAAAGAGATATGAGGCGGGCAGAAGTCTGAAGATTCACCCAATCCCTAGTTCCTCTCTTCCTCCTCCCCTGTTCGTTGCCATGGACGCGAAGCTTGTCCATCCTTGTTCTCTAGTTCCTATCCTCCTCTGTTTGTCTCCATGGCCGCCCCACCTCCCTAGTTTGTCTCCTCCTCCGATCCATCTCCCGGGACATGGACCACCCCGTCATGGCTCGGTGTAACAGCGGCGCAAGCTCGTCTTGGAGTTCTTGTTTGATGTACATCATGTGTATTAATTTTGTACAGTACAGATGCATATACACTGAACTTTATGCCATTTTCTGAAGTACATGCCCTGTTTTGCTGCAACAGATGTTCATGGACCGTAGGAAGGAGAGGGCAGAGCTGCTGCGAGAAGTACTCAAGAGCAGGATTTGGCACAGCCCGAAACTGAAGCATGCTAAGAGCATTAGTACTTGCAGGAAAACAACACAGGGAGTCATCACAGGGGCCCAAATGGTGTACATTATACTCTTTGTAGGCATGTTCTGATGCTCTAAGAAGAGATAATTAAGTTAAGTTGAGAATTAGTAGGTGTACAAAGTGTTAGCTTTTCTTGCTGCTACGGTTGTCTCTGTTTAGTTGAGAAGAGAGAACTCAGAGAAAGCAATTTTTTAGTGGATGTACTTCTGTGTCTGCAACCTGTTGCCTATGGACACATATATGTAATCTGAATGCAATCTGTTGCTTTATTTGGAAATTTTCTTTTACAAGTAGAATGCGTCGTTAGCTCGATTTTATCCTTGTATTTACTTCTCAAGGGAGACAAGGACTAGGTGTTCCCCATCGATTTTGGATACAAACTGCAAAAGCAAAAGGCAAGGAGTGCTTTAGCTTACATGAATCATGTATGATACTAACGACATAGCTTTTCTTCAAAAGGATAGGAGAACAACAGTGGTTGCGTTTTCTGTTGGTGAGTGCATTTAGCAAAAGTTGATTACTTCTTGAATACCTGCAGGCAGGCATCAACCTGGGTTATCGATTGTTAATTCTAGCAAGTGTCTGAAAGAAAACTGTTGATTGCAGAGCCGGTGTTTCTGTGTGTACCGTAGCTCACCGGCCGGCTAGTTGTTTAATTATGATCACACAAGTACCATGAAAAGAATACTAAGATGTCAGTCCAGATTAGTCATGGAGCAAAAATCAAAAACTTGGAAAATGGCAGTGGCCTGAAGGGAGCCAAGTCGTATCTTCTGAATTTGAAAAAAACTGCTCTACAATCTTCAGAACCTAGATTGTCCAAGTGCTTAGAGATAATCATGATATACACACATTAACTAAACACGCACTGGTCCGGGTGCAACTGTGGTGCGTTAGTATTAATCACCAGACTGATCGGGGACTATCTAGGTAGGCGTGTGACATCTAAATTCAGAAAGGATCGTTGCAGGGGCCAGTTTCAATGCGTGGTTCACACAAAGAAGGACATATGTGCTGGGCATGGAGGAACTGAACGCCTCACCTGGAGTAGTCGCGCTGCTCTCCTCAAGCGGCGATCATCACGTCTTGCCCCGCACCATCTCGTTGAAAGGAAAGAAAGAACGAGGCCCAAACAAACACGAGGAACATTTAAAGTCCGAGACCCACCCTACCAAGCCCACGTGGCAATCGTGGCGAGCCACGCAAGCAAAACCACCGGCGAATACCACTCGAATTGGGTTTAGGGGGTGATTTGGCCGGTATTAGAGCTCTCAAGGGGTTAATTAACCAGTTTTAGAGGTGAGGGGGTGGACTAGTCGGTTTCTGAAACCCCGGGGGGTGATGTGGACTTCTTTCATTGAAGTCTACATGGTGAAAGTAGTATCATAACGTTCTGCTTTATATGATGTGAAAATTATGTATTCACAGTGTTTGCACAAGTACATAGAGAAATAGAGGGAAAGTGAGATAAAGGGGTAGTTTTATTGGTGATATGCAACAGCAGCACACCTGCTAATATCAATATGTTGGAGTTGCTCTTAGCCGGATGGTATCGAACCCATCCCCCAAACTTAAGTTTTTTTCTTTCTCATTCGCAACTTTTTTAACAAAAATTAAACCCATTTTAGCTATATTTCCACATCACTTAAGTTAAGTTTGTAAGCTCCCTGGAACAGAGCCTTGGGAGAGCTCGGATGTTGTTTTTCCGGAGTGTGTCCCGTTTGTCAAGGCAAGCTTGGAGTAGTAGGCAAATACAATTTCTTTTGTGCATGAAGACCTTCAAATCGAATCTCTTTAGAAATAGGTCTTTTGTCTCATGGTAGCCTCTCTGGTCCCTTTACAAAACTTTCGTTATTAGGTTAGACATGCACTCTCAGGTTGGGCAGTAAGGATCGGGGAAGGGCAATCACTCGCAAATGGGTCAGAAAGTAGGTTCGATTCCTGTTGATATAAAGGAGAAATATTAGGCCCAAACAAAGAAGTGTTGCACCCCCTTAAAATGAGTGCATGTACATCACACTTTTGAAATATTCTATGCCAGCCGTAGGTTATAGCAGGCTCAACGTAGGTTCAAATGGATCCTGACGCCCGCTTTCGTTGCCGCAAAAATGCGACTTGCCCTTGAGGAACCTGAGTAGTTTGCGAAGGAGAAAGCGACCGCCAAAGCAACCCGCCTCACCAAGGAGCAGGCCCACGCTGCCGGACGTCTGGTTGTGCTCCCCTCATCCAACTCCTCCGTCACCTCTAGCGACTACGACGGCCCTCCAGACGCCGACGCCTACAACGACTTCGACGCCTACTGTCACGATTACAGAAACCATCGACAATGAAAGTTAGGGTTGCAGGAACCACACTTCAACATTTTTCTGCCCAAAACCACTAATTATGCACCTAATTTTTTGCAGATAACACTAGTTGCCGGCTTAGACCGCTTTAAGCATGATTGTGATAGGTGGATCCCGCAAATGATGACGTGGCGTAATTGTTCAAGCTAGACGTCGTCAGATTTTTTTTACCGAAACCCCCTTACTTTCCTTCAAAAGAACACCCTACTGCCTCAAACTAAAAAAGAAAGGGAATGGCTACACATCAGTTGCATGATTTATTGGCCGAGTCGATCATTTTTGGCCGTTGGATGCAGATCAAACGGTGTGCAGCCCTTCTTCCTCCAACTTCTTCTTCTTCCCCAGGCCGCCGCAGGGGCCACCTGCCAAACCGCCTGCGACCACCACCTGTGGCCGGCGACGCTCCCACGCAGCCTCGCCGCCCCACCTTCCCTGAAATTGCTCCCCACCGCCTGTCTCGCCGCCGCCCTCGGCCATCCCTCTAGCCCCACCCTCGTTCGGTTTTTTTCTCTGGCGAAATTGCACCTCCGCCCCCATCCTAAACCCTAAGATAGATAATGGGGTAGCCCTCCAGCGAGCCCCTTCCTTTCCTCTATCTCACTCTAGTGGACTCTGAAAATCGACTGAACCTAATTTAAAAGTCAGTCGACTGCCATTTAGCTAGGGGGGAAGCAATGGCTGGTCGTTCATGGATTCTCAAGAATTCACTTGATCGCACAACAACGGAGGCTGTAGCGTTGCAAAGGGGGCTTTTTTTGGTACAAGATCTCGGATGCACGGACGATATTATGGAATCTAGTCATTGGAGCTTATTCAATCATGCAATGGAATCATCGAAGTGTGGACACCTTACACAACCATTTTGGTTGATTGCTTTCAAACGGCTTCTTCTATAAGTGTAGTGAGTTTCACCCACTGTCCTAGGGATGCAAACCGGGCGGCGTATAATTTAGCTAGACATACTTATGATTTGAATGTAGAAGTGGATTGGGATAGCGATCCACCAAGATTCATTCTTCCAGACATTTTATTTGACATAACTATCATTTTAATAAAGCACGCCCAAGGGCATCCTCCTAAAAAAATGCTAATGTGCAAAAAAAAATATGAACAACCCCGCACACGCGCGCGGGCCGGCCCCAATCTTGGCTCCGCCGCCGGCAAATGTGCCCCGTCAGCGCCGCCCCTGTCTCCCCCATGCCGCTACTGTCGTGCCCCGCGCCAGATCCGGACACATCGGCCTCCACCAGCCCTGCCTAGCACCGGACCCGCGAGATTGCCCCAACTCCGAGCTGACCCACAACATGGCCGGCGCCACCGCTGCTTGCGCCCCTGCGCGGCCGGCGCCAGGAGGGCACCCATGAGCGGCCGTCGCAGTTGCTGCTCGCTCCCGTCGCGCCCGGCGCCGCTGCTGCTCGCTCCCGTCGCCCGTGCATCATATGGCGGGTCACCCGTGCAGCATATGGGAGGCGCACCGCCGAGCTCTGCCGCCTCTCTCCAGCCGGCTCTCAAGAAGCAAGAGCAGCACCACCACCAGTGTGTTCCCATCCTCCCATGGCGAATGACGGCAACCTCCGGGGAGGAGGAACGAGGAGGCATACAACGGGCCGATTGCTTTTTTAGTTTTTAAAGAAGGATGTCCATGTAAAATTGCAGGGGCCATTTCGTGAATCTTTACAAATCTCTCGTCTAACGACATCTAGCTCGAACAGTCACACCACATCATCATTTGTGGGACCCACCTGTCATAGTCATGCTTAAAGCGGTCTAAGCAGCCAACTAGTGTTATCTGCAAAAAATTAGGTGCAAAATTAGTTGTTTTTTGGCGCAAAACTGTAGAAGTGTGGTCCCTGCAACCCTAGCCTTTGATGTCGATAGTTTCTGCTATTCACTCTTGCGGAGACGACAAGGGAAGAGAGGCGAGGAACCGATGAAGTTTGTCTCTATCTAGTCCTATCTAATCATAGACCCTAGCAATGCTACCATAGCTGCGAGAGTATCTATGTTTGTAAACTTGCTACATCCGGTTATACGATAAATTGCTATGTTTGATTGTATGAATGATATGTGTTAAATTTAGCTATGTTGTATTGATCTAATGTTGCATGCGATGGTATGGATTTGAGGTTGGATATAAAGGAAGACGGTCAGTCAAATGGGGGAACCGGCATTGTCCACGGACGGCAACTGATATAGAAAGCCAAATTAGACCAGTCCGGTTAGAGATGCTCTTAGAAACGCTGTGTAACACATGAGCACCCATCTGCATTATAGCTGCAACACACTGACTACGTTCGGTTAGAGATGCTCTTAGAAACGCTGTGTAACACATTTTTTTGGAGAAAGGGAATATATTCTGCAGCGTGCTTTGATGCTTTGAAGCACCAAAGTTCGTTCTTTTCAAGTAGATTCCGAAGACGGGTGGATTAGGCATCCATTGACTTGCTAGCAAACCGAGACACAACTTGCTCCGAAAATTAGGTTCCATTTCCAACAAAATGGTTTCTGCTAGGTCTCATTTCTCAACATGAATTTAATCGAGTAAGAGCATGGTTAATAGTATAGCCAGTTGCTGGCTAAATGAGCATGTCATGTTATCAAGAGTTAGCATCATTAATTGGAGTGCGGCGTTTCGGTGCCCGGGTGCATCTGCACCCGTTCAAAAAAAAATCAGAAAAAAATCAGAAAAATTCAAAAAATTCCGAAAAAAATTGAGGTGGTGGACAATTTGATGCGTGAGGTGCGCCCCAAATTTGAAAACATTTGGACTTATGTGCAGCTCTCAGCAAAAAAGATAAATCAGACCAAAACAGTATATGAACGGTACACATTTTTACAGACCTCCGATTTGTCTTTTTTGCTGAGAACTGCACATAAGTCCAAATGTTTTGAAAATTAGGGCGCACCTCACGCATCAAATTGTCCACCACCCCAATTTTTTTTGGAATTTTTTGAATTTTTTTAGTATTTATTTTGATTTTTTTGGTGAGCGCAAGTGCAGATGAGCTCGGGCTCAGATTTAGATTTTCGTCATTAATTGCTCATATAATAGTGCTGACTATAAGTTTGGCTATAAGGCTAGCCACAATGGAGAGTAACTTAGCCTAGTAACATATGCATGTTACTAGTCTATGTTATTATCTCTATAGTAAGGAGTAACATGTGTTCGATGTCATGCAACACTTTATTTAATAGGTTGTAGACTCATCTTGTCTTGGTCTATGTGATGTTACAGTAACTAGCTATGTTACCACATGTCTCTCATTCTTCATTAATTACTTGTCACATCATCTATTTTGCATAGATATGATGTCACGTCCCCTCCCCTCGCGTCGCCTCCCCTGGGCGACGCCAGGGACCCCTCAACCCTAGCGCCGCAGGCCACCCCCTCGCGCCTCCTCCTGCCGCTGCTGCCGCCGGCGTGGGCCGCAGTGGCGGCGGGCCCGGCGCCGAAGGCACCTGGGCAGACGGAGGCTGCGGGATCCCATCTAAGGCGGCAGGGGCGGCACCTCTCGTGGGAGTCCGAGGGCGGCGGCTAGGGCGGCAACCCTATGCCGCGCGGCGGCGACCGCAGTTCCATGGCCGGCGGACTGGCGGCCTTGAGATGGACGGCGGCGGTGGCAGCGCCCCATTCGGCGGGGTTGGCTGATCTGTGCGGAGATGGTGATGGCGGTGGCTGCGGATCCAACGCCCCGATTGGATCAGCCGTGGGGTGGCCTTGCGCCGACCGGCAGCGCGTGGAGGGACCGGTGAGGAGATGACGGATCTCCGTCAGAGTACCGACGGTGGCGTATGTCTTCGTGGCGAGGCTCCGCTCGGTTCCAACCAGCCGAGAGAGATCGGGACGATGTGGCTTCCGGTGAAAATCGCGCCTGACTGCGGTCTCGACAGACGATGGCGGCGTCTCGGACGCCGGTCCCTTTTCGAGTCATCGTCGTTGTAGGTCACGTCAACCTGATCCGGATGTTTTGGGGGAAACCCTAGATCTGGGTCTACTGGATCGGACGATGACGATGCTTTCAGTGTCGTTCTCCCTCCCGGGGGCATCGTTTTGGAGCAAGTGCTGGCTGGAGGGGACAAGAGGAAGAGCGGTGTTTCATCTTGCCCATTTATGGCGGCGGATCTCGGCGGCGTGGCGCAGTGGAGACTCGGGCCCATTGCGCGAAGATGGACTCACGCAGGATGGTGGCGTTGTCTGGCGTCGTGGTGGCGTCGACGGCAGCTAAACCGGGCAAGGTAGATGCAACAGTACAACACTGAGGATGGATTGGTGGCAGGTGGCTGCGGCGGCCTCATACCCGGCAGGCGTCCTGGTTGAGGAGTGCGCCGGACTGGTTGGTGCCCCATACCCGGCAGGCGTCCTGGTTGGGACCTTAGGTCTTAGATGTTAGGTTTGGCTATGAGATCCGTTTGGTATTAGGCCCAGACTATCAACATCCCTTCATCAATTGGATAGAACTAGCGACAGTTTGTTGCCTAGAGGGTGGCTTCAGTCTTACTGTTGTATGACTTTGTAAGGTCTATAATTAATAAAGTGGCTGCATTCATCGTCCAGATGCAGAGGCCGGGATCCTCCTCTATTTCTAAAAAAATGTGTCATTTTACTGCCAAGGTTACATTTTTTTCACTTTATCTCTCCATCTCTTTTCTTTTATTAAATATTTTTATCTAGGAGCACGCGTAGAGACTGGCTCTTGCATAAGAGCCCACTCCCTTACTTTTTTCATGTCTCTCTTCTTCACATAGTCAAAAGTGCTATGTAAGCAGACTTATAGCCCATTATTATAATTGCTCTAAGCCAATGCTAGAGTGATAAAAGGAACCTATCCGGTCAAGCATTAAAAACTTTTGATTGAGCCCTAAAAACACTGATTTGGATTTGGATATTACTTCAGACATAAGTAAACACGGAGGGTCATTTTGTGGAAAGGAGGAGGTTTGAGTTATAAACTACTTATATAGTGACCAATGCATAGAACAAAGATAAACTATCATTATACGGAGTAAAATATAGAGGAAGCGCATAGTAACCAATGCATAGAGTAGATGAGAAATAGATAAATCAGTTACTAGCAAATTGTTTCACTTACTTCCGAAGCACACATGTAGCGGAAAATGAGTAAGATGCCATCCTCTGTTGCTGCAAGTCCTCCCAAAGGATGAGTTCCCCTCTGCCTAATCCTTGTAGCTGCAGTTGTCTTCCGTGCATGAATATTGTGTGGTATTCCCTCCTAAAAAATCCCGTTGCACCTTCAGGAGTCCCTGCCGTGTTTGAGGATGTAAGTCATTTCAAAGCTGGAACAAGTTTCAGCCAACGGCCATAAAAACAATTAGAAACCTTTGCAACGAAGCTAGATCTCCCTGGTTTCAATTGCCAAGATAATTTCTTCAATAAGCATCATTCAGAATTTGCGATGTAGAGGAAATTGCTAGCCCTTTTGAAGTCCAAACGGAATAGGATCTAGTAGAATCTGTTCATTGGTGGACAGAAAGAGACAGCTCCACCAGTAGCTTTGTTACAGAGTAACAATCATCACAATCTTAATCAGAAAAACAGAATCAGGACGCGTTTTCCAGGCATAAATTAGGTAAGGAGGCGCTACAACAACTTTCAAAGTGTAAAAAGATCTGTGGGACAAACGCAAGGTCACTGTAAAAAACAATATAGCACAGATTCATTAAAGGCATCTACGATGAACAATTGGATCACATAAACTCAGTCAATAGCCAGTGTGCGTGCAGTGCAGTAGGACTCCCGTTGGGTGAAGAGAATAAAAGCAACCAAGCACTGTTCCCGCCGGTTGATCTATCGGTTGGTGCAGTATTTGAGCCGCTCCGACCGACAGATGAATGGATCGAGTAACTGGTGCAAGCTAGAACGGATCAAGTTGTTGAACTGGCTTAAGTTGCAGCTTGGCGTTTACGCACACATCAAGAACACAGCACAACTCGACCATCAAGAGATGAACCAAATTCGCGAGACATACCTGCCAAGAGGATGAAGATCGTGGTGCCTCTTGTCCGATCCGGCGATCCCGTGGTCGATGCCCTCAGCAGTGGTGGACGAGGAGCGGATCGACTCAGATGGACGGTAAAGTATGTTGGCTGCTGTTAGCTCACTGCAGTTATTTCTAGTTACTACACCACACATCTGCCGGTGGTGGCAGAGTTGAAGACGCCCGTAGGTCCACAATGGCGCAATGCCTTCACATGCAGTGAGTGCATGTTGCTTTGGTGCGCACAAGGACCGTGTGTGTCCCCACCCCCTGATAAAAGTCACATGGCACGCTGGGTTTTTTGCAGCGGAATCATTTCGGTACGTGATGATGAATAGTCAATGGGAAACTATGTAAAACAACCGACTGGTCCTGTGTTTGCGTCCGTCACCTCCTGCGTGTACAATAATGCTAGCTACCAGGTTGGAAAAAAAATCTTCAGACATGGTAGTTTTTTTTACAGTTGAAAAACATGGCAGCTTGCATCGAGATTTTGTCCTTTGGATAAAATCCAGCTCAAGTGGATAATCTATTGTCTATATTTTTTCTTTATTTGCGAGAAAACTTTCGATATATTCGTCTTTAATCATTGCCAGTGCAATGAACACCAAAAATAATAAAAATTACATCCAGATTCGTAGACCACTTAACGACGCCTACAAATACTGAAATGAGCCGAAGACGCACCGCCGTCATTGCCCCTCCCTCACTGGAGCCGGACAGAACTTGTTGTAGTAGACAGTCAGAAAGTCGTCGTGCTAAAGTCCATAGGACCAACACGGCAGAACAATAACCGTTGCTGATAAAGAGTAGCGTAGATCGGAAGAATTCAACCTGAAAACACACTACTATATTAAAGGCACAATCTCTAGCAACTACTCCTCCGTGAAAAAAAATATAAGACTTTTTACGTCACTAAAGTAGTAACCTAAAAAGTCTTATATTATGGAAAGACATACTTAGAACAACAAATTAACGACCTAGCTAAACATGTTTGATGGAGAAGCTTATTAGGAAATAGTTTAATCGAGGAGCATGCCAACTCCCTGAGCATAGTGAAGGTAATAAATTACAAAACAGTAAAACAGAGCTACCTAGGCCCTTCCACAGTGATCTGAGCTCCTTATCTGTTGGATCACGTGTAAGAATGTACCAGGTCACTTGATTGTCTCACTGCCGCATGAGAGGTATTTTTCACCTGCTACCCGGCTTCTCACGCCTGGCCCAACTTATTCGGGCCGCTACTCCGGGGACTGACTCAACCGTTCTATAATCAGTCGGGCCAAACTGAACCTAGTAACTATGCACCGGAGCCCGGAGGCTTGATGGTGCGGTATAATTCTGCCCAAGTGTTTTACGAAAAGAAGACATCATGAGTGTCGTCTTCCCTTCATCTCCCCGCGGTGGCGGCGGCGGCCGGCACGATTGGCCATCTGCCACACAATGTTCATGTTGGCTTCTTCCGTCGTTTATTCTTCTTCTGAGGGGATCCGTTATTCCTTTTTTCGAGAGTATGCCAATAGCGTACCATATTTTTATAGAAGGCAGAATCTTAATTACAAAAGGCTAGCGACGAATGCAAACATTCAAGATATCAGACGCCAACAAACTTAGCTAGGGATACTCTCTCAAAATCGTTGAAGACCTCCTACTCATATCCCTGCACTCCTCAAATCTTGAACCTCCGTTGTGATTTGGTGCAACAGTTGGCTGGGGTTCTTCAATTGTTGTAGTCTATTGAACAGTCATGCGTTCCTTTGCTTCCATAAAGCCTAGGCGGTGACAATGACCAAAGTGTTGAAGCCACGCCGCTGAGCATGCCGGAACTGGCTCCTCGCCTGAAGCCACCAATCCAGGAAGATGTCATGCATCTCTGGCCTCCTGACTTGGATGTTGAGCTCCTGGAAACCCAAATGTCACACCTCTCTCACATACACACATTGGGTCAGGATGTGGTCCATATTGTCTTCTTCTTGCAGGCAAACAAAACACGCCGGAGGTCGATCCTGCAGACCATGTTTGGCGCGACGGTCCAGAGTCCAGAGACGATGTTGAGCTACATGCCATGCAAATATTTTGCACCTAAGGGGTGCCCAACTCCTCCACACACAGTCTGCGAAATGGAGACCTCTCCAGCCCGACACAGAGCCTCTGATAGGCGGATCTCGCCGTGTACTGTCCGGAAATATCGAAGGGCCAAGAGAAGTGATCGGCTACTGACTAGGTATCCCTCTGAACAGAGATCACCACGTGTCTTAATTGCATGAGCTGGAGTTGGGCAGTGAAAGATAGGTCATCATGGATGTCGTGAAGCCATTTGTTGTTCTCCATTGCTTCCTAAACCGTCCTTCGGTTGCGCGTGCGTGCCTACACACAGTTGTAAATCATCGGGGCAACATCAATGACAGCAAAGCCAAGAATCCAACGATCTCCCCAGAACAGCACTCGGCTCCCATCACCTACCTTGATCTGAACTAAGCTGTCGAACACTTGTCGGTCCATCTTATATTCAATCATGGGGATCCCTTGCCACGGTCTATCAGGATCCGTCCTGTGCAACCACTCCCATTGAACATGAAGCGCCAAAGCTTGGAGCTGCAAGTTCTTCACACCTAGCCCACCCAGATGAGTCGGTCGACAAATTGATTTCCACGCGACAAGACAGTGCCCTCCGCTGACTTTCTCTTTTCCCTTCCTGAAGAACGCTCTCATCCAACTATCGAGCTCCTCGAAGACCTAGTTCGGCGCCTCCAGAACCATCAAGTGGTGAATGGACCTTGCTGCTACAACCGAGTTTACCAGCTCCAGCCAGCCAGCCCGGTGAATAAGGGCTAGTTTGGTTGGATACCTGGGCAACATGCCTGGGTGAAAAGGGAGCCTGGTATGCGCCTGAAAATTTAAGAAAACTTGCCTGGCCAGGCTAGCCTGGGTGTGACGCGTTTGGTTGGTGTCCTCAGCGTAGCTGGCTATTATCAGCTTATAAACAATTATTTGGCCCACAACTGTACTGTACAACATGCAGGAAAAAGTAGAATAAGCATCTAGGCTAGACCAGGCATGCGCCAGGCGACCAAATCGCCGCGCCTGGGCCAGGCTAACGAACGAGCCTGCTGCTGTAGCCAGGCTAATGACCATGCAACCTGCTCCAGGCCAGGCTCGTGTTTGCTTTTCCAGGTTACGATCCAAACACTCTCCAGGCAAGACTCAGGCAGACTTCAGGCCAGGCTATTTTCTTCCAGGTCCCCAACCAAACAGGCCGTACGTCCTCTCTGCCAGGCTGGCACGAAACGCTTCGCCGGATCCATTATCGGCTGCCACTTCGCCCTGGTGAGATGCTTGATTGCGAGCTGCAAGCCTAAATACTTACAGGGGAACTCGCCTGCCTGGCACTACAGCACGTCGGCCACCCTCTGCTGGTCCTGCTCGTCCCCTCTAATAAGGATGTCTGAAGACTTGGCGTAATTGACCCTGAGGTCAGATGCCTCTCCGAATATGTGTAGGGACCGCCAAACAAAGTTCAGATCCCTCGTTGAAGGCCTGATGAACAATGCCACATCGTCAGCATAAATTGACAAACATTGCAGTGTCGTAATCCCCGGGAATGAGCTGATGGTTCCTTTAGCCGTCGCCTTGTTGATAATCATAGTCAGTGCATCCATCGCTATCACAAATAAGAGAGGCAAGATCAGATCTCCCTACCTCAAGCCCTTGGAGTGAGTGAAACTCTTCCCTGGGACTCCATTGACGATGACTTTGGTACTCGCTATGTTGAGCAGCACAACAACCCAGCCAATCCATTTGCTCGCGAAACCTTTTGCTTGAAGCACATCAAATAGAACTGGCCATGCCAAAGAATTGAAGGCTCGCGATACGTCCAGCTTGAGAAACACCCCAGGATCCCTACGGGTGTGGATTTTTCTTGCCACTTGGCGCACAAGCAAGAAGTTTCCATGCAAATTCCTTCCCAAGATGAAGGCAAACTGATTCGCCGCGATCACTTCCTTCATCCTCTTCCTGGCTCTGTTCGCAAGCAGTTTGGTGAACACTGTCATTCTCGGAATTATGAGTAAGATCACCGGAGAGTGAGGAGGACGAATGAGAGAGAAAGAGAGAGAGAGAGAGAGAGAGAGACAGTGGTTTTTGCGTCGCCTGAATGTGCGACTTTTTTGTTATTCTCTTCCTCTGTATATGTCAGTTACAAAGGATCTGAACTAACTGCTAACTGACGTCTAGTCTAGCTGCTCCACGATCGATGTAATGTCACGCCATCCCACGATTGCTTCCTGCGTGCCTTGCTAACCGGAGGACGAAAAACACAAAGGGGAAAGTACGTGTAGGTAGCACTACTACTAACCTATCTACGTGCATGTGCTTGGGAATGTTCCATCACCATGCTTACATTGTTCATAAAACAAACTGATGAGCTTATCTCGAAATCATTCAAGAGAGCTTATGCACCCCGGTACCCTTATCCTGAGCGTCCATGCTGCTAGGGATCTGAGACAGCCTGGTCCGTAAAATGCCACTGCCCGTTACTTTTCCAGGGGATTACAGGGTTAGGCACTCGTGGCCCGCCGCGAGGCCGCTAGGGGCACTGTTCATACTCACGGCTCTGTTTCCTCTGACCGCTGCGCACACCAGATAAGACCAAATGCATGTGGACGTTTTCACCTCTTCCCGGCGTACTCACATGGGATCTACACGTACTGTTTCAAACTACACATATCGGAAAATATTCAAATACAGTTAATCTATCCCCCGCGTCGCCACGCCCTGGCGACTCGGGGGCGACCTAGCTCGCCCCGCCGCCACCCCCTTCTCCTCCCTCCCTTCCCCGCGCCGCCGCCGGAGGACGCCGGCGGGCAAAGCCCGCGCGGTTGACGGCGGCGGTGGGGGCCCTGCCGCGCGGCGTCCCGACGGTCTGGGGCGGCAGACCTCGTCTCGTCACGCCCCTCGTCTCCTGCTACTCTGCCCCCTTCGCGCGATGGCTCTGGCCTGAGTCGTCGTGGCGGCCCTGCTGGCCAGTCCCCGCTCCCTGTGGCGGCTCGTCGAAGGATGCCCGGGCGCGGGCTGGTGCGGTTTCGTGGCGGATCTGGTCGGCGTCTCATGGCGTTTCTCTCCCAGATCCAGTCGGTGGGGGCTGGGGGAACGAGGTGGGGTCGGCTGGTGGCTTCGCTCGGAGCTTCTCGTTGGCTGCGGGCGGAAGGTGGGGCGCCGGGGCGGCGGCCTCGGTCCGAGCTCCAGACGCGACCTGGATGTGGACGGCATGCGCGGATGGCGTGCGTGCTCGCGGCAACTCCGGATGCACGCGTGGAGCGTGGACCGGCGGCTGGCGCGCGTCGGGCGCGGCAATTGGCTGGGTGTGGCGGGCGTGACGTCCCCGGGGTGTGAGGTGTGCTGCGGGTGGAGGGCCTGCTCCTGCTCAGCTGCTTCGCTCGAGCGGCTCGATCTGGATCTGGCGCGTTGGTGCTCTGTTCTGGTGGCTGCTCCTTGCGATGCAGCAGTGGTTGCTGCGGTGGTGGTGGTCGCGGCGGTGCTGCGGTGGTGGTTGGCAGCTACGGCTAGGGGGCGGTGCATGTCTGGTCGCGGTGGATCGTGGGATCCCGTGGCCAGAGGGAGATCGGCCTCGGCAGGGGTGGTGACTGGTTGGCGGCGGTCGGTGGTGGCGTGCGGTCGGCACATCTCCGGGAGAAATCCTTGCTCCGGTCTCCACCGGAGCCGGCGACGGCGGCACCCGTGGGTGCCGCGATCTTTCTTGGAAGCGTCGTCGTGGAGGTGCGCTCCTCCTCCCCACGGCTTTGGCTCCGGAGGGAAACTTCAGATCCGCTGGATCGGGCGATGGAGGCGTCTTCGCGTCTTTCTCCTCCTTGGGGGCATCGTCTCGGAGTAGGCTACGACTAGGAGACTGGTGGATGACGACATCTTCGCCGTGGAGGGCGGCATCTTCGCCGCGCGGTTTGCCGAGGCAGGGCGCTGGTTTCAGTGTGGCAACGATGATGGCGTCGAGTGGAGCTTGGGTCGCGGCGTGGTCTTCGGTAGTCGGTTCTTTCCGGCGTGTCCGAGGTGCTCTTCCGTGGTTGCTGGTTGCTTTGAAGTCGGAGCTTCGTTGGAGCGAGTCCAAGTGGTGACGGTGACAGGCATTCGGCGGTTGTTTGCGGTGGGCACGGTCGGCGCAAGTCCTGCATATTTCCCTTGCGTTGTTCGGCGTCAAAGTCGGAGCTGTCCGTTGCTTGCGCGTGTGGCCATCTGTTGGCATGTGCCGTCGTGGCTTTTGTTCCATGTCGGTGGCTAGGTTGGCCGGTGGTGCTCATGTCATGTGGGCTGTGTTGTGTCGGTTTTAGCCCGGTTTTCCGTCAATTAACCGGACAATTCTCTTCTTCTTAATCAATGAAAATGGCAAGTCTTTTGCCTCGTTTCAAAAAAAAAAACTACACATATCCATGGCACAAATCATCTTTGACTTGTAGTAATTTGTATGGGTCATGTACGAGGTCCGTGTTTTGTTTTGGGAGAGGATGGATGTGTGATCCATCTATGATGAGCCAGGCACATGTGTGATCCAAAGCCGCGTCATGTACTAGGTCCATGTTTTATTTTACGAGAGGAAGGAGCCTATCGCCCACCTGCAAACAATGGACAGAAACAATTTCAAAAAAAAAACAATGAACAGAAACGAACATATACCAACCATTTTGCAGAACCATTCGACCGGCATTTTCCCTCAGCTGAACCTTGCACGTGTAATCACCGCCAGTGCCAATACGGACGACTCGTGGGGCCTTCCCAGGCACGATCTGAGACAGATTGGGAGGAACGACGAGCTTGCTAAGGCCGTCGCCGCAAAGCACGACACTGAACTGACTGAAGTCGTCACGAACGCGCTCGCCACGGAAGAAGCCAATATCGTCACCTCCAGCTCCCACGGAATCACGGCGTGCGCCGCTGCCGTTCAGATCGTCCGTGACATGTCCTGGTACGTCGTTGGCGTTGTCCCATGGATCCTCGTAGCCTTTCAGGACAGGTACATGCGCTCGTCTTTGACCAACATGTACCGCTCGGACCTCGGCAGGCTGTCCCCAATCTGGCATCTCAGGAAGCCATCACGATGAAGCTGCGAGGAGGAAGAGAAGGCCAGGCAAAAATTTTAGATAAGCTCAAAACAGGAAGGGTACGGTGTACATGTTGCACAAGCGGGTCAGTACCTGATCTTGCGACGCCGTGGCTGGGCGAGATGCTATGTCGTTTCCCATAGCACGAGTCGAGGAGGAGATGAGGTATGGTGGCTTGGGAGGAAGAAGTGTTTCTGCGGCGTCAGAGTCACGGGTGTGTGTCAATATTCTGGTGGCAGAAAAGAACAAACATACACAGAGCCTATGCTCAATTAGAACCCACACGCGAGCCTACGAGCCTAGCGACGGTAACACATTCTGCCACGGTAATCGGTTCAGAACAGCAGGCCTAACTGCTGCACATCTGGAGGTACAGTGCCATGAGCCAAGAGCCAGGATAGGGGGACCCGGGTGCGTAAGCTCAAAAAATCTGCATACGAGCTTATGTCCTACATTTCACCCCCATAAGCTCAGCATTCAGTCTCCACCTTGATCATCTGAATCTTCTGTATCATCTCGATGAAGCTCTGCCCAACGCCTTTGTCAGCACGTCAGCGAGCTGCTCCTTGTGTACGCACATGACTGACTTCCACTTGTCCGGTGTCTACACAATCCTGTATGAAATGGAACTTGATGTCAATATGCTTGCTCCGGTCGTGATGAACAAGATTCTTGCTCAGTGCAATGGCGGCTTGATTGTCAATTAGTAGTTTGAACTTGGCCGCCGGCTTGCTGATACGTCTCCGTCGTATCTATAATTTTTGATTGTTCCATGCCAATATTATAAAACTTTCATATACTTTTTGACAACTTTTTATACTATTTTTGGGACTAACATATTGATCCAGTGCCCAGTGCCAGTTCCTGTTTGCTGCATGTTTTATGTTTCGCAGAAACCCCATATCAAACGGAATCCGAACGGGATAAAAACGGACGGAGAATATTTTTTGGAATATTTCGAGAATATGGGAGGAAGAATCAACACGAGACGGTGCCCGAGGGGGGCACGAGGTAGGGGCCGCGTCTGCCCCCTCGTGCCCCCCTGTAAGGTGGTTGCTGCTCTTCTTTGGCCGCAAGAAAGCTAATTTTTGAAAAAAAAATCTCGGCGAAGGTTTCAATCCAATCGGAGTTACGGATATATATATATATATATATATATATATATATATATATATATATATATATATATATACGAAACGGTGAAAGGGCAGAATACCAGGAGCACAGAAACAGAGAGAGACAGAGAGACAGATCCAATCTCGGAGGGGCTCTCGCCCCTCCCACGCCATGGAGACCATGGACCAGAGGGGAAACCCTTCTCCAATCTAGGGAGAAGGTCAAGGAATAAGAAGAAGGGGGGCTCTCTCCCCCTCGCTTCCGGTGGCGGCGGAACGCTGCCGGGGGCCATCATCATCACCGCGATCTTCACCGACACCTACGCCATCTTCACCAACATCTCCATCACCTTCCCCCCTCTATCTACATCGGTCCACTCTCCCGCGACCCGCTATACCCTCTACTTGAACATGATGCTCTATGCTTCATATTATTATCCAAGGATGTGTTGCCATCCTATGATGTCTGAGTAGATTTTCGTTGTCCTACCGGTAATTGGTGAATTGCTATGATTGGTTTAATTTGCTTGTGGTTAGGTTGCTGTCCTTTGGTGCCCATCATATGAGCGCGCGCGTGGATCACACCGTAGGGTTAGTTGTATGTTGATAGGAGTATGTATTGGAGGGCAAGAGTGACAGAGGCTTCAACCTAGCATAGAAATTGATGCATATGGGATTGAAGGGGGACCAATATATCTTAATGCTATGGTTGGGTTTTACCTTCATGAACGTTAGTAGTTGCAGATGCTTGCTAATAGTTGCAATCATAAGTGCATAGAATCCCAAGTCAGGGATGATGTGCTAGCAGTGGCCTCCCCACATAAAACTTGCTATCGGTATAGTAAAGTTGTCAATTGCTTAGGGACAATTTCGCAACTCCTACCACCACTTTTCCACACTCACTATATTTACTTTATTGTGTTTTTATCTAAACAGGCCCTAGTTTTTATTTACGTGCTCTTTATTATCTTGCAACCCTATCCAACAATACCTACAAAGTACTTCTAGTTTCATACTTGTTCTAGGTAAAGCGAACATTAAGCATGCGTAGAGTTGTATCGGTGGTCGATAGAACTTGAGCTTATACTTGTGGGTTATCAAGACCTTTTCCTGGCGCCGTTGCCGGGGAGTTATAGTGTGGGGTGAATATTCTCGTGTGTGCTTGTTTGCTTTATCACTAAGTAATTTTTATTTGCTATTCTTAGTTGTTCTTTATCTTTAGTTATGGATATGGAACATGAAATACCAAAAAATTAGGTGTACTTGCTACTCATGGAGATGGGGAACCTCCTAAAACCCTCGATGATCATTATGTGAAAAATATTATGTACCACTTTGATAATCCTTAGAAAACCTCATTCAATTATGTAATAGGAGACACGTTGGGCCAACGTGAATACTTTAGGGATTATTGCTTGACTCAAAAAGGGAAACTATTATGGGATCAAATTTATATGTTGAAGTGGTATGCTCGGCAAGTATGCTTGAGATATGATTATACTTGTTGCTCTAGGATGAAGGCTCCACACCTTCCCTTTTCATGCAAATTTAATGATAATAAAACCTTAACTTCTTATGCTAATGGTATATATGATAACTATGATGTGGAACAAATAGAAGAATTTGTTGCTTTTATGGGTGCTTATGAAATTGAATCTATGTTCAAAGAGTTTGAAAATCTTTATGATGCTGTTTATAGACCTAAAAATTTAGCTATCCTTAAATATTGCTATGCCAATTATGAATTCAATTCCGATATTGATGCATTTGTTGAGAAAGTCTTCGCTGTCCAAGAAGTGACTAATATTTTGCAGGAATCTATGGAAGAAGAAATTGATGAAACTGCCAGCTCATTGGATGGAAAAGATGAGGAGGAGAGCGAAGAACAAAAGGAGGAAGAGCAGATTAGCTATCCGTGCCCACCTTCTAATGAGAGTAACTCTTCAACTCATACATTGTTTAATTTCCCTTCGTGCTTACCGAAGGATGATTGTTATGATGATTGTTATGATCCCGTTGATTCTTTTGAAATATCCCTTTTTGATGATGCTTGCTATGTTTGTGGCCAAGATGCCAATATGAATTATGCTTATGGATATGAACTTGCTATAGTTCCTTATGTTAAACATGAAATTGTTGCTATTGCACCCACACATGATAGTCCTATTATCTTTTTGAATTCTCCAAACTACACTATATCGGAGAAGTTTGCTTTTATTAAGGATTATATTGATGGTTTGCCTTTTACCGTTGCACATGATGATTTTGATCAATATAATATGCATGTGCTTGCTGCTCCTACTTGCAATTATTATGAGAGAGGAACTACATCTCCGCCTCTCCATGTTTCCAACACAAAAAAATTGCAAGAAACTGTTTATACTATACATTGGCCTTTACTTTGTGTGCATGAATTGTTCTTTTATGACATGCCGATGCATAGGAAGAGAGTTAGACTTCGTTGTTGCATGATATATGTTACTTTGTGCTCACTACTAAATGCCAAATCATTGTTAATTAAAATTGGCTTTGATATACCTTGGGATCCGGGTGGATTCACTACTTGAGCACTATATGCCTAGCTTAATGGCTTTAGAGAAAGCGCTACCAGGGAGACAACCTGGAAGTTTTAGAGAGTCATTTATTTCTGTTGTGTGCTTTTATATAGTTTAAAAACAAAAAAAATAGGGGAACCCAAAACTTTTCAAAAAGAAAAGTGAAAGTGAGATAGACGAGCATTGTGAAAGTGGGGGACGTCCTTGAACTTTGTTCATGCCCATGGAAACTTTGTGAATCCTAATTACAGAAACTTTTCAACAAAATAATTATCCCCTTGTACAATTCCATTGTATTATAAAAATAATGTGCCAAGGTTTGCCTTTAGGATGTTTACAATGCTTGTTGGTTTGTGTGGTGCAGGACAGAAACTTTGGCTGTAGTGCGCGATTTTACATTTTTTACTGGAACATCAAACGGTTCTGAAACTTTTTGCACTGTCTTTCTATACAATTTTTTTTATTTTTCCTAATTTTGGTAGAAGTTTTGGAGTACCAGAGGTATGGTTAATGTTCAGATTATTACAGACTGTTCTGTTTTAGACAGATTCTGTTTTTGATGCATAGTTTGCTTGTTTTGATGAAACTATCGATTTATATCAGTGGATTAAGCCATGAAAAAGTTATATTACAGTATCTACGATGCCAAAACAAAATATGAATTGGTTTGCAACAGTACTTAGAGTAGTGATTTGCTTTATTATACTAATGGATCTTATCGAGTTTTCTGTTGAAGTTTTGTGTGGATTAAGTGTTTGATGATCGAGAAGGTCTCGATGTGAGGAGAAGAAGGAGAGGCAAGAGCTCAATCTTGGGGATGCCCAAGGCACCCCAAGTAAATATTCAAGGAGACTCAAGCATCTAAGCTTGGGGATGCCTCGGAAGGCATCCCCTCTTTCTTCAACAAGTATCGGTATGTTTTTGGTTTCGTTTCATTCATGTGATATGTGCAAATCTTGGAGCGTCTTTTGCATTTAGTTTTCACTTTTCTTTTATGCACCATGCTGGTATGAGATAGTACTTGGTTGATTTATAGAATGCTCTTTGCACTTCAGTTATATCTTTTGAGTATGGCTTTATAGAATGCTTCATGTGCTTCACTTATATCATTTGAAGTTTGGATTGCCTGTCTCTCTTCACATAGAAAATTGCCATTTGTAGAATGCTCTTTTGCTTCACTTATATTTGTTAGAGCGTGGGCATATATTTTGTAGAAATAATTAAACTCTCTTGCTTCACTTATATCTATTTAGAGAGAGATGACGGGAATTGGTCATTCACATGGTTAGTCATAAAATCCTACATAAAACTTGTAGATCACTGAATATGATATATTTGATTCCTTGCAATAGTTTTGCGATATAAAGATGGTGATATTAGAGTCATGCTAGTTGGTAGTTGTGGATTGTAGAAATACTTGTGTTGAGGTTTGTGATTCCTGTAGCATGCACGTATGGTGAACCGTTATGTAACGAAGTCGGAGCATGAGGTATTTATTGATTGTCTTCCTTATGAGTGGCGGTCGGGGACGAGCGATGGTCTTTTCCTACCAATCTATCCCCCTAGGTGCATGCATAGTAGTACTTTACTTTGAGGGCTAATAAACTTTTGCAATAAGTATATGAGTTCTTTATGACTAATGTGAGTCCATGGATTATACGCACTCTCACCCTTCCATCATTGCTAGCCTCTTCGGTACCGTGCATTGCTCTTTCTCACCTCGAGAGTTGGTGCAAACTTCGCCGGTACATCCAAACCCCGTGATATGATACGCTCTATCACACATAAGCCTCATTATATCTTCCTCAAAACAGCCACCATACCTACCTATCATGGCATTTCCATAGCCATTCCGAGATATATTGCCATGCAACTTCCATCATCATCATATACATGACTTGAGGATTTATTGTCATATTGCTTTGCATGATCGTAAGATAGCTAGCGCGATGTTTTCATGGCTTGTCCATTTTTTGATATCATTGCTATGCTAGATCATTGCACATCCCGGTACACCGCCGGAGGCATTCATATAGGGTCATATCTTTGTTCTAGTATCGAGTTGTAATATTGAGTTGTAAGTAAATAAAAGTGTTATGATCATCATTATTAGAGCATTGCCCCATCCAAAAAAAAAGAGGCCAAAGAAGCCTAAATAAAAAAAGGGGCCAAAGAAGCCCGCAAAAAAGAAGAAGAAAAAGGGGCAATGTTACTATCCTTTTACCACACTTGTGCTTCAGAGTAGCACCATATTCTTCATATAGAGAGTCTCTTGAGTTATCACTTTCATATACTAGTGGGAATTTTCATTATAGAACTTGGCTTGTATATTCCAACAATGGGCTTTCTCAAATGCCCTAGGTCTTCATGAGCAAGCAAGTTGGATGCACACCCACTTAGTTTCAGTTTGAGCTTTCATACACTTATAGCTCTAGTGCATCCGTTTCATGGCAATCCCTACTCCTCACATTGACATCAATTGATGGGCATCTCCATAGCCCGTTGATTAGCCGCGTCGATGTGAGACTTTCTCCTTTTTTGTCTTCTCCACATAACCCCCATCATCATATTCTATTCCACCCATAGTGCTATATCCATGGCTTGCACTCATGTATTGCGTGAGGGTTGAAAAGGCTGAAGCGCGTTAAAAAGTATGAACCAATTGCTCGGCTTGTCATCGGGGTTGTGCATGATGTGAATACTTTGTGTGGTGAAGATGGAGCATAGCCAGACTTTATGATTTTGTAGGGATAACTTTCTTTGGCCATGTTATTTTGAAAAGACATGATTGCTTTATTAGTATGCTTGAAGTATTATTGTCTTAATGTCAAATGATAGACTATTGCTTTGAATCATTCGTGTCTTAATATTCATGCCATGATTAGATATGTGATCAAGATTATGCTAGGTAGCATTCCACATCAAAAATTATCTTTTTTATCATTTACCTACTCGAGGATGAGCAGGAATTAAGCTTGGGGATGCTGATACGTCTCCGTCGTATCTATATTTTTTGATTGTTCCATGCCAATATTATACAACTTTCATATACTTTTTGGCAACTTTTTATACTATTTTTGGGACTAACATATTGATCCAGTGCCCAATGCCAGTTCCTGTTTGCTGCATGTTTTATGTTTCGTAGAAACCCCATATCAAACGGAATCCGAACGGGATAAAAACGGACAGAGAATATTTTTTGGAATATTTGGAGAATATGGGAAGAAGAATCAACGCGAGATGGTGCCCGAGGGGGGCACGAGGCAGGGGGGCGCCTCTGCCCCCTGGGCGCGCCTGCCCCCCTCGTGGGCCCCCCGTAAGGCGGTTGCTGCTCTTCTTTGGCCGCAAGAAAGCTAATTTTTGGAAAAAAAATCTCGGCGAAGGTTTCAATCCAATCGGAGTTACGGATCTCCATATATATACGAAACAGTGAAAGGGCAGAATACCAGGAGCGCAGAAACAGAGAGAGACAGAGAGACAGATCCAATCTCGGAGGGGCTCTCGCCCCTCCCATGCCATGGAGACCATGGACTAGAGGGGAAACCCTTCTCCCATCTAGGGAGAAGGTCAAGGAAGAAGAAGAAGAAGGGGGGCTCTCTCCCCCTTGCTTCCGGTGGCGCCGGAACACCGCCGGGGGCCATCATCATCACTGCGATCTTCACCAACACCTACGCCATCTTCACCAACATCTCCATCACCTTCCCCCCTTTATCTACAGCGGTCCACTCTCCCGCAACCCGCTGTACCCTCTACTTGAACATGGTGCTCTATGCTTCATATTATTATCCAATGATGTGTGGCCATCCTATGATGTCTGAGTAGATTTCCGTTGTCCTACCGGTAATTGGTGAATTGCTATGATTGGTTTAATTTGCTTGTGGCTAGGTTGTTGTCCTTTGGTGCCCATCATATGAGCACGCGCGTGGATCACACCATAGGGTTAGTTGTATGTTGATAGGACTATGTATTGGAGGTCAAGAGTGACAGAAGCTTCAACCTAGCATAGAAATTGATGCATACGGGATTGAAGGGGGACCAATATATCTTAATGCTATGGTTGGGTTTTACCTTAAGCAAGATGACATAATGTAGAGGGATAAATTCATGCAATATGGTA
Organism: Triticum timopheevii; assembly: GCA_963921465.1. Classification (NCBI taxonomy): domain Eukaryota; kingdom Viridiplantae; phylum Streptophyta; class Magnoliopsida; order Poales; family Poaceae; genus Triticum; species Triticum timopheevii. The sequence goes on from OY997270.1 coordinate 395,513,931, forward strand.
AAAAACCCATCTTGTTATCCTCGATGGCAATAATACAATACGTGCCTTGCTGCCCCTACTGTCACTGGGAAATGACACCGCAAGATTGAACCCAAAGCTAAGCACTTCTGCCATTGCAAGAAAAACCAATCTAATAGGCCAAACCAAACTGATAATTCGAAGAGACTTGCAAAGATAACCAATCATACATAAAATAATTCAGAGAAGATTCAAATATTGTTCATAGATAATCTTGATCATAAACCCACAATTCATCGGTCTCAACAAACACACCGCAAAAAGAAGATTACAACGAATAGATCTCCATGAGAGAGGGGGAGAACATTGTATTGAGATCCAAAAAGAGAGAAGAAGCCATCTAGCTACTAACTATGGACCCGAAGGCTTGAGTTAAACTACTCACACTTCATCGGAGGGGCTATGATGATGTAGAAGCCCTCCGTGGTGGATTCCCCTTCCGGCGGAGCTCCGGAACAGGCCCCAAGATGGGATCTCATGGATAAAGAAAGTTGTGGCGGTGGAATTAGGTTTTTGGCTCCGTGTCTGATCAGTTGGGGGTACGTAGGTATATATAGGAGGAAGGAGTACGTCGGTGGAGCAAAGGGGGGCCCACGAGGCAGGGGCGCGCCCTAGGGGGGGCGCCCTCCACCCTCGTGGCCGCCTCTCTTCTTTCTTGACATGGGGTCCAAGTCTCCTGGATCATGTTCGGTGAGAAAATCACGTTCCCGAAGGTTTCATTCCGTTTGGACTCCGTTTGATATTCCGTTTCGTCGAAACACTGAAATAGGCAAAAAAAAACAGCAATTCTGGGCTGGGCCTCCGGTTAATAGGTTAGTCCCAAAAGTAATATAAAAGTGGAAAATAAAGCCCAATATGGTCCAAGCCAGTAGATAATATAGCATGGAGCAATCAAAAATTATAGATACGTTGGAGACATATAAGGCATCCCCAAGCTTAATTCCTGCTCGTCCTCGAGTAGGTAAATGATAAAAGGAGAATTTTTGATGCGGAGTGCTACTTGGCATAAGTTCAATGTAATTCTTCTTAACTGTGGTATGAATATTCAGATCCGAAAGATTCAAGACCAAAGTTCATATTGACATAAAAAAATAATACTTCAAGCATACCAACTAAGCAATTATGTCCTCTCAAAATATCATGGCCAAAGAAAGTTCATCCCTACAAAATCATATAGTTTAGTCACGCTCCATTTTCGTCACACTAGAATGCTCTCATCATGCACAGCCCCGATGACAAGCCAAGCAGTTGTTTCATACTTTAGTGATCTCAAACTTATAAACCTTCATGCAATACATGAGCATGAGCCATGGATATAGCACTATAGGTGGAATAGAATATGATGATGGGGGTTATATGGAGAAGACAAAAATGGAGAAAGTCTCACATCAACGAGGCTAATCAATAGGCTATGATGCCCATCGATTGATGTTAATGCAAGGAGTAGGGATTGCCATGCAACGGATGCACTAGAGCTATAAATGTATGAAAGCTCAACAAAAGAAACTAAGTGAGTGTGCATCCAACTTGCTTGCTCACGAAGACCTAGGGCACTTGAGGAGGCCCATTGTTGGAATATACAAGCCAAGTTCTATAATGAAAAATTCCCACTAGTATATGAAAGTGACAAAACAAGAGACTCTCTATCATGAAGATTATGGTGCTACTTTGAAGCACAAGTGTGGCAAAGGATAGTAGCATTGTCCCTTCTCTCCTTTTCTCTCATTTTTTTATGGCCTTTCTTTTTTTTATATTCCTCACTTGGGACAATGCTCTAGAAAATGATGATCATCACACCTCTATTTATTTACAACTCAATGATTACAACTCGATACTAGAACAAAGTATGACTCTATATGAAGGCCTCTGGCGGTGTACCGGGATATGCAATGAATCAAGAGTGACATGTATGAAAGAATTATGAACGGTGGCTTTGCCACAAATACTATGTCAACTACATGGTCATGCTAAGCAATATGACAATGATGAATGTGTCATGATGAATGCTATGGTGGAAAGTTGCATGGCAATATATCTCGGAATGGCTATGGAAATGCCATAATAGGTAGGTATGGTGGCTGTTTTGAGGAAGATATAAGGAGGTTTATGTGTGAAAGAGTGTATCATATCACGGGGTTTGGATGCACCGGCGAAGTTTGCACCAACTCTCAATGTGAGAAAGGGCAATGCACGGTACCGAAGAGGCTAGTAATGATGGAAGGGTGAGAGTGCGTATAATCCATGGACTCAACATTAGTCCTAAAGAACTCATATACTTATTGCAAAAATCTACAAGCCATCAAAAACCAAAGCATCGTGTTGGGGAACGTAGTAATTTCAAAAAAATTCCTACGCACACACAAGATCATGGTGATGCATAGCAACGAGAGGGGAGAGTGTTTTCCACGTACCCTCGTAGACCGAAAGCGGAAGCGTTAGCACAACGCGGTTTATGTAGTCGTACGTCTTCACGACCCGACCGATCAAGTACCGAACGTACGGGACCTCCGAGTTCAGCACACGTTCAGCCCGATGACGTCCCTCGAACTCCGATCCAGCTGGGTGTTGAGGGAGAGTTTCGTCAGCACGACGGCGTGGTGACGATGTTGATGTTCTACCGACGCAGGGCTTCGCCTAAGCACCGCTACAGTATTATCGAGGTGGATTATGGTGGAGGGGGGCACAAGAGATCAATGATCAATTGTTGTTCTCGATGGGGTGCCCCCTGCCCCCGTATATAAAGGAGCAAGGAAGGAGGCGGCCGGCCTAGGAGGAGGGCGCACCAAGGGGGGAGTCCTACTCCCACCGGGAGTAGGACTCCTTCTTTCCTTGTTGGAGTAGGAGAGAAGGAAAGATGAGAGGAACAAGGAAAAGGGGCCTGCACCCCTTGTCCAATTCGGACCAGAGGGGGGGGGGCGCCTCCTTCCTTTTGGCCTCTCTCCTCTATTCCGTATGGCCCAATAAGGCCCATATACTCCCCGGCGAATTCTCATAACTCTTCGGTACTCCGATAAATACCCGAATCACTCGGAACCTTTTCGATGTCCGAATATAGTCGTCCAATATATCGATCTTTACGTCTCGACCATTTCGAGACTCCTCGTCATGTCCCCGATCTCATCCGGGACTCCGAACTCCCTCGGTACATCAAAACTCATAAACTGATAATATAACTATCATCAAAACTTTAAGCGTGCGGACCCTACGGGTTCAAGAACTATGTAGACATGACCGAGACACGTATCCGGCCAATAACCAATAGCGGACCTGGATGCTCATATTGGCTCCCACATATTCTATGAAGATCTTTATCGGTCAGACCGCATAACAACATACGTTGTTCCCTTTGTCATCGGTATGTTACTTGCCCGAGATTCGATCATCGGTATCTCAATACCTAGTTCAATCTCGTTACCGGCAAGTCTCTTTACTCGTTCTGTAATACATCATCCCGCAGCTAACTCATTAGTTGCAATGCTTGCAAGGCTTATAGTGATGTGCATTACCGAGTGGGCCCAGAGATACCTCTCCGACAATCGGAGTGAAAAATCCTAATCTCGAAATACGCCAACCCAACAAGTACCTTCGGAGACACCTGTAGAGCACCTTTATAATCACCCAGTTACTTTGTGACGTTTGGTAGCACACAAAGTGTCCCTCCGGTAAACGGGAGTTGCATAATCTCATAGTCATAGGAACATGTATAAGTCATGAAGAAAGCAATAGCAACATACTAAACGATCAAGTGCTAAGCTAACGAAATGGGTCAAGTCAATCACATCATTCTCCTAATGATGTGATCCCGTTAATCAAATGACAACTCATGTCTATGGTTAGGAAACATAACCATCTTTGATCAACGAGCTAGTCAAGTAGAGGCATACTAGTGACACTCTGTTTGTCTATGTATTCACACATGTATTATGTTTCCGGTTAATACAATTCTAGCATGAATAATAAACATTTATCATGAAATAAGGAAATAAATAATAACTTTATTATTGCCTCTAGGGCATATTTCCTTCAGTCTCCCACTTGCACTAGAGTCAATAATCTAGTTCACATCACCGTGTGATTTAACACCAATAGTTCACATCGTCATGTGACCAATACCCAAAGGGTTTACTAGAGTCAATAATCTAGTTCACATCGCTATGTGATTAACAACCGAAGAGTACTACGGTGTGATCATGTTTTGCTTGTGAGAGAAGTTTAGTCAACGGGTCTACCAAATTCAGATCCGTATGTATTTTGCAAAATTCTATGTCTACAATGCTCTGCACGGAGCTACTCTAGCTAATTGCTCCCACTTTCAATATGTATCCAGATTGAGACTTAGAGTCATCTGGATCAGTGTCAAAACTTACATCGACGTAACCCTTTATGACGAACCTTTTGTCACCTCCGTAATTGAGAAACACATCCTTATTCCAGTAAGGATAATTTTGACCGCTGTCCATTGATCTACTCCTAGATCACTATTGTACTCCCTTGCTTAACACAGTGTAGGGTATACAATAGATCTGGTACACAACCTGGCATACTTTATAGAACCTATGGTTGAGGCATAGGAAATGACTTTCATTCTCTTTCTATCTTCTGCCGTGGTCGGGCTTTGAGTCTTACTCAACTTCACACCTTGTAACACAGGCAAGAACTCTTTCTTTGACCGTTCCATTTTGAACTACTTCAAAATCTTGTCAAGGTATGTACTTATTGAAAAAACTTATCAAGCTCTTGATCTATCTCTATAGATCTTGATGCTCAATATGTAAGCAGCTTCACCGAGGTATTTCTTTGAAAAACTCCTTTCAAACACTCCTTTATGCTTTGCAGAATAATTCTACATTATTTCCGATCAACAATATGTCATTCACATATACTTATCAGAAATGTTGTAGTGCTCCCACTCACTTGCTTGTAAATACAGGCTTCACCGCAAGTCTATATAAAACTATATGCTTTGATCAACTTATCAAAGCGTATATTCAAACTTCGAGATGCTTGCACTAGTCCATAGATGGACCGCTGAAGCTTGCATCTTTTGTTAGCACCTTTAGGATTGACAAAACCTTCTGGTTGCATCATATACAACTCTTCTTTAATAAATCCATTAAGAAATGCAGTTTCGTTTATCCATTTGCCAGATTTCATAAAATGCGGCAATTGCTAACATGATTCAGACATACTTAAGCATAGATACAAGTGAGAAACTCTCATCGTAGTCAACACCTTGAACTTGTCGAAAACCTTTTGCGACAATTCTAGCTTTGTAGATAGTAACACTACTATCAGCGTCCGTCTTCCTCTTGAAGATCCATTTATTTTCTATGGCTTGCCGGTCATTGGGCAAGTCAACCAAAGTCCACACTCTGTTCTCATACATGGATCCCATCTCATATTTCATGGCCTCAAGCCATTTTGCGGAATCTGGGCTCACCATCGCTTCTTCATAGTTTGTAGGTTCATCATGATCTAGTAGCATGACTTCCAAAATAGGATTATCGTACCACTCTGGTGCGGATCTTACTCTGGTTGATCTACGAGGTTCAGTAACAACTTGATCTGAAGTCACATGATCATCATCATTAGCTTCCTCACTAATTGGTGTAGTAGTCACAGGAACAGATTTCTGCGATGAACTACTTTCCAATAAGGGAGCAGGTACAGTTACCTCATCAAGTTCTACTTTCCTCCCACTCACTTCTTTCGAGAGAAACTCGAACGAGAGGGGAGAGTGTTGTCCATGTACCCTCGTAGACTGAAAGCGGAAGCGTTAGCACAACGCGGTTGATGTAGTCATACGTCTTCACGATCCGACCGATCAAGTACCGAACGTATGACACCTCCGAGTTCAGCACACGTTCAGCCTGATGACGTCCCTCGAACTCCGATCCAGCCGAGTGTTGAGGGAGAGTTTCTTCAGCACGACGGCGTGGTGACGATGTTGATGTTCTACCAACGCAGGGCTTCGCCTAAGCACCGCTATAGTATTATCGAGGTGGATTATGGTGGAGGGGGGCACCGCACACGGCTAAGAGATCAATGATCAATTGTTGTTCTCCATGGGGTGCCCCCTGCCCCCGTATATAAAGGAGCAAGGAGGGAGGCGGCCGGCCTAGGAGGAGGGAGCACCAAGGGGGGAGTCCTACTCCCACCGGGAGTAGGACTCCTCCTTTCCTTGTTGGAGTAGAAGAGAAGGAAAGAGGAGAGGAACAAGGAAAAGGGGGCTGCACCCCTTGTCCAATTCGGACCAGAGGGGGCGCGCGCGCCTCCTTCCTTTTGGCCTCTCTTCTCTATTCCCGTATGGACCAATAAGGCCCATATACTCCCCGGCGAATTCCCGTAACTCTCCGGTACTCCGATAAATACACGAATCATTCGGAACCTTTCCGATGTCCGAATATAGTCGTCCAATATATCGATCTTTACGTCTCAACTATTTCGAGACTCCTCGTCATATCCCCGATCTCATCCGGGACTCCGAACTCCTTCGGTACATCAAAACTCATAAACTCATAATATAACTGTCATCGAAACTTTAAGCGTGCGGACCCTACGGGTTCGAGAACTATGTAGACATGACCGAGGCACGTCTCCGGCTAATAACCAATAGCGGAACCTGGATGCTCATATTGGCTCCCACATATTCTACGAAGATCTTTATCGGTCAGACCGCATAACAACATACGTTGTTCCCTTTGTCATCGGTATGTTACTTGCCCGAGATTCGATCGTCGGTATCTCAATACCTAGTTCAATCTCGTTACCGGCACGTCTCTTTACTCATTCTGTAATACATCATCCCGCAACTAACTCATTAGTTGCAATGCTTGCAAGGCTTATAGTGATGTGCATTACCGAGTGGGCCCAGAGATACCTCTCCGACAATCGGAGTGACAAATCCTAATCTCGAAATATGCCAACCCAACAAGTACCTTCGGAGACACCTGTAGAGCACCTTTATAATCACCCAGTTACGTTGCAACGTTTGGTAGCACACAAAGTGTTCCTCCGGTAAACGGGAGTTGCATAATCTCATAGTCATAGGAACATGTATAAGTCATGAAGAAAGCAATAGCAACATACTAAACGATCAAGTGCTAAGCTAACGAAATGGGTCAAGTTAATCACATCATTCTCCTAATGATGTGATCCCGTTAATCAAATGACAACTCATGTCTATGGTTAGGAAACATAACCATCTTTGATCAACGAGCTAGTCAAGTAGAGGCATACTAGTGACACTCTGTTTGTCTATGTATTCACACATATATTATGTTTCCGGTTAATACAATTCTAGCATGAATAATAAACATTTATCATGAAATAAGGAAATAAATAATAACTTTATTATTGCCTCTAGGGCATATTTCCTTCACTACGCGCATGCTCCTAGGGGGATAGATTGGTAGGAAAAGACCATCGCTCGTTCCCGACCACCACTCATAAGAAGGACAACCAAATAACACCTCATGTTTCTAATTTGTTACATAACGTTTACCATACGTGAATGCTACGGGACTTGCAAACTTCAACACAAGCATTTCTCAAATTCACAACTACTCAACTAGCATGACTTTAATATTATCACCTCCATATCTCAAAACAATTATCAAGCATCAAACTTTTCTTTGTATTCAATGCACTCAAAAGGAAGCCTTACAAATCTTGAATACCAAGCTTATTATTATTATTAGGCAAATTACCATGCTAGTTAAGACTCTCAAAATAATCTAAGTGAAGCATGAGAGATCAATAGTTTCTATAAAAAAAATCCACCACCGTGCTCTAAAAGATATAAGTGAAGCACTAGAGCAAAACTATATAGCTCAAAAGATATAAGTGAAGCACATAGAGTATTCTATGAAATTCCAATTCATGTATGGCTCTCTCAAAAGGTGTGTACAGCAAGGATGATTGTGGTAAACTAAAAAAACAAAGACTCAAATCATACAAGACGCTCCAAGCAAAACACATATCATGTGATGAATAAAAATATAGCTCCAAGTAAAGTTACCGATGGAAGTAGACGAAAGAGGGGATGCCTTCCGGGGCATCCCAAAGCTTTGAGTTTTTGGTGTCCTTATATTATCTTGGGGGTGCCATGGGCATCCCCAAGCTTAGGCTCTTGCCACTCCTTGTTACATAATCCATCGAAAGATTTCACTCAAAACTTGAAAACTTCACAACACAAAACTCAACAGAAATCTCGTGAGCTCCGTTAGCGAAAGAAAACAAAAGACCACTCCAAGGTACTGTAATGAACTCATTCTTTATTTATATTGGTGTTAAAACTACTGTATTCCAACTTCTCTATGGTTTATAAACTATTTTACTAGCCATAGATTTATCAAAATAAGCAAACAACACACGAAAAACAGAATCTGTTAAAAACAGAACAGTCTGTAGTAATCTGTAACTAACGCAAACTTCTGGAACTCCAAAAATTCAGCCAAAATAGGACGACCTAGGCAATCTGTTTATTGATCATAAGCAATTGGAATCACTATTTTATCACGTTCTGATGATTTTTAAAAATTGTTTTTGTGAACCCAACGTTTCTGCAAATTACAGCAAGATCAAATAACTATCATCCAAGAAGATCCTATAGGTTTAACTTGGCACAAACACTAATTAAAGCATAAAACCACATCTAAACAGAAGTTAGATGGATTATTTATTCCTAAACAGAAGAAAAAGCAAAAAAAAACTAAAAACAAAATTGGGTTGCCTCCCAACAAGCGCTATCGTTTAACGCCCCTAGCTAGGCATAAAAGCAAGGATAGATCTAGGTATTGCCATCTTTGGTAGGCAATCCATAAGTGGCTCTCATGATAGATTCATATGGTAATTTTATTTTTTTCCTAGGGAAGTGTTCCATGCCTTTCTTTAATGGAAATTGGAATCTAATATTCCCTCCCTTCATATCAATAATTGCACCAATCGTTCTAAGGAAAGGTCTACCAAGAATAATAGGACAAGAAGGATTGCAATCTATATCAAGAACGATAAAATCTACGGGCACATAATTCCTATTTGCAACAATAAGAACATCATTAATTCTTCCCATAGGTTTCTTAATAGTGGAATCCGCAAGATGCAAGTTTAGAGAGCAATCATCAAAATCACGGAAATCTAGCAAATCGCACAAAGTTTTGGGAATAGTGGAAACACTAGCACCCAAATCACATAAAGCATAAAATTCATGATCCTTAATCTTAATTTTAATAGTTGGTTCCCACCCATCATAAAGTTTTCTAGGGATAGAAACTTCCAACGCAAGTTTTTCTTCATAAGATTGCATCAAGGCATCAACGATATGTTTAGTGAAGGCTTTATTTTGACTATAAGTATGAGGAGAATTTAGCACGGATTGCAACAAGGAAATACAATCAATTAAAGAGCAACTATCATAATTAAATTCCTTGAAATCCAAAATAGTGGGTTTAGCAACATCTAGGTTCTTGCTTTCTTTACTCCCACTTTTATCAATTTCATCATCAAGATCTAAAAACTCCGAATTCTTGGAACGCCTTCTAGGTAAAGGTGGATCATATTCAGTCCCATCATTATCAAAATTCATATTGCAAAACAAAGATTTAATAGGGGACACATCAATAACTTTTAGATCTTCATCTTTATTTTCATAGGAATCCGGGTTTAGCAGCCATCTTATTGACTAAGGTAGCCTGCTTATCCGAAATTTCAGCAGTCAACTTTTCAAGATGAGCAATTTGAGATCTTATACCATCAAATTCTTTAGACATATCATCGAGCTATATTCATATAACTCATACAACTTTTTTGTTCCTTAAGCTCGTTTTTGAAGAAACTATTATGCCCAAATTGCAAAACCATAAAACTCCTAACGTTGCTTTTGATCTCTTCTAACCTTTTAAGATGAAGATCACCAAATCTAGGTAGAGCCATCGAGACTAACAAAAAATCCAACACACGAGCAAACAAAAAGCAAGCGAGAAAAAGGCAAACGGAAAAGAGAGGGTGAATAAAACGGCAAGGATGAAGTGGGGGAGAGGAAAACGAGAGGCAAATGGCAAATAATGTAATGCGAGAGATAAGGGATTGTGATGGGTACTTGGTATGTTGACTTTTGCATAGACTCCCCGGCAACGGCGCCGGAAATTCTTCTTGCTACCTCTTGAGCACTGCGTTGGATTTCCCCGAAGAGGAAAGGATGATGCAGCAAAGTAGCATAAGTATTTCCCTCAGTTTTTGAGAACCAAGGTATCAATCCAGTAAGAGGCCACGCGTGAGTCCCTCATACCTACACAAAGCAAATAGCTCCACGCAACCAACACGATTAGGAGTTGTCAATCCCTTCACGGTCACTTACGAGAGTGAGATCTGATAGAGATGATAGATAATATTTTTGGTATTTTGGTATAGAGATGCAAAGTGAAATAAAAGGCAAGGTAAAAAGCAAAGCAATAATAAAACGTAGGAAGATTAATATGATTAAGATAGACCCGGGGGCCATAGATTTCACTAGTGGCTTCTCTCAAGAGCATAAGTATTCTACAGTGGGTGAACAAATTACTGTTGAGCAATTGACAGAATTGAGCATAGTTATGAGAATATCTAGGTATGATCATGTATATAGGCATCACGTCCGAGACAAGTAGACCGACTCCTGCCTGCATCTACTACTATTACTCCACTCATCGACCGCTATCCAGCATGCATCTAGAGTATTAAGTTCAAGAAAACAGAGTAATGCCTTAAGCAAGATGACATGATGTAGAGGGATAAATTCATGCAATATGATAAAAACCCATCTTGTTATCCGCGATGGCAACAATACAATACGTGCCTTGCTGCCCCTACTGTCACTGGGAAAGGACACCACAAGATTGAACCCAAAGCTAAGCACTTCTCCCATTGCAAGAAAAACCAATCTAGTAGGCCAAACCAAACTGATAATTCGAAGAGACTTGCAAAGATAACCAATCATACATAAAATAATTCAGAGAAGATTCAAATATTGTTCATAGATAATCTTGATCATAAACCCACAATTCATCGGTCTCAACAAACACACCGCAAAAAGAAGATTACATCGAATAGATCTCCACGAGAGAGGGGGAGAACATTGTATTGAGATCCAAAAAGAGAGAAGCCATCTAGCTACTAACTATGGACCCGAAGGTCTGAGGTAAACTACTCACACTTCATCGGAGGGGCTATGATGATGTAGAAGCCCTCCATGGTGGATTCCCCTTCCGGCGGAGCTCCGGAACAGGCCCCAAGATGGGATCTCATGGATACAGAAAGTTGCGGCGGTGGAATTAGGTTTTTGGCTCCGTGTCTGATCGTTTGGGGGTACGTAGGTATATATAGGAGGAAGGAGTACATCGGTGGAGCAAAGGGGGGCCCACGAGGCAGGGGGCGCGCCCTAGGAGGGGGGGAGCGCCCTCCACCCTCGTGGCCGCCTCTCTTCTTTCTTGACGTGGGGTCCAAGTCTCCTGGATCATGTTCGGTGAGAAAATCACGTTCCCAAAGGTTTCATTCCGTTTGGACTCCGTTTGATATTCCGTTTCTTCGAAACACTGAAATAGGCAAAAAACAACAATTCTGGGCTAGGCCTCGGGTTAATAGGTTAGTCCCAAAAGTAATATAAAAGTGGAAAATAAGCCCAATATGGTCCAAAACAGTAGATAATATAGCATGGAGCAATCAAAAATTATAGATACGTTGGAGACGTATCAATCATCAACATAGACCCCAATCAGGAGGAATGAGGTTGCATCACCACACATGTATACTGCATGCTCCAGCGGGCTGCAGGTGAAACCTGATGGAAATATGCCCTAGAGGCAGTAATAAAGTTGTTATTATTATATTTAATTATTCATGATAAAGGTTTATTATTCATGCTAGAATTGTATTGACTGGAAACTTAAATACATGTGTGAATACATAAACAAATACCGCGTCCCTAGTGAGCCTCTACTAGACTAGCTCGTTGATCAAAGATGGTTAAGGTTTCCTAACCATAGACATGGGTTGTCATTTGATAACGGGATCACATCATTAGGAGAATGATGTGAGGGACAAGACCCATCCGTTTGCTTACATATGATTGTTCAGTTTATTGCTACTGCTTTCTTAATGTCAAATACATATTCCTTCGACCATGAGATCATGCAACTCCGGGATACCGGAGGAATACCTTGTGTGCTATCAAACTCAAAATGTAACTGGGTGATCATAAAGATGATCTATAGGTATCTCTGAAGGTTTCTATTGAGTTAGCGTGAATCGAGATTGGGATTTGTCACTCCGTATGATAGAGAGGTATCTCTGGGCCCTCTCGGTAATACAACATCACAAGAAGCTTGCAAGCAAAGTGACTAAGGAGTTAGTTACGATACGATGAATTATGGAACAAGTAAAGAGACTTTCCGGTAACGAGATTGAACTAGGAATGGAGATACCGATGATCGAATCTCGGGCAAGTAACATACCGACTGTCGGTGTCAAAACCGGCGGATCTTAGGTAGGGGGTCCCGAACTGTGCGCCTAGGCGGATGGTAACAGGAGACAAGGGACACGATGTTTTTACCCAGGTTCGGGCCCTCTCGATGGAGGTAATACCCTACTCCTGCTTGATTAATATTGATGATATGGGTAGTACAAGAGTAGATCTACCACGAGATCAGAGAGGCTAAACCCTAGAAGCTAGCCTATGGTATGATTGTTGTCCCTCCTACGGACTAAAACCCTTCGGTTTATATAGACACCGAATAGGGTTAGGGTTACACAGAGTCGGTTACAATGGTAGGAAATCTACATATCTGTATCGCCAAGCTTGCCTTCCACGCCAAGGAAAGTCCTATCCGGACATGGGGTGAAGTCTTCGATCTTCTATCTTCATAGTCCAGGAGTCCGGCCAAAGATGACAGTTCGGCCATCCGGACACCCCCTAGTCCAGGACTCCCTCAGTAGCCCCCGAACCAGGCTTCAATGATGATAAGTCCGGCGCATTGATTATCTTCGGCATTGCAAGGCGGGCTCCCTTCCGAATCCTGCGTTGAATAGTGTCCGGCTTTCTTGTGAATACCGTGCTTCTCGGCTTCCACGCCCAATAATGGCCATGTTCCATGTGTCGAATGAATGTGAAAGGTCAGTGTATCTTTACATTTACCTCCTCACTGTGCAAATGAGCCGTCTATAAAAGAGACGGGGATCCAGATCCGGATCACACCATCTTCCCTTCGCGAGCTTTCATCAGAGCGCCTCAGACAAAAAATCCACTCCACCATGGACGGTCGACGCGGCTCCTCCTCTCGCACTCCCAGCCCTCGACCCAGAGATTGGGGGAAATGCTCAGTCCCGCACAGCGAATTGGTGGTGCTACAAACCAAGGGATTTCTTCCCCCGGCCTTCATGGTTCCGGTGCGTTCCGGACTCGCCACTTATAAGGGCGGGAAGTAGGCGGAGAGCGTCCCCGATCCCTCTAAGGGAGAGCGGGTATGCTTCGTCTCTTACTTAATGAGAGGACACGGATTTCCAATCCATCCATTCCTCCGGGGGCTTCTGGAGTTCTATGGCCTCCAGCTGCACAACCTTACGCCTGCCTCCATCTTGCATATAGCGGGCTTCGTGGCCCTTTGTGAGCTGTTCCTGGGCGTTGAGGCCCATTTCGCTCTGTGGAAGAGGCTATTTTTCCTTGTGCCCCGTTCTCACGAAGGGACAATATATAAAGTGGGCGGAGCCAAACTATGGCGCATCACCGGGACCGGATACTTATCCGGAACCCCAAAGAAGGCATCCGAGGACTGGCCCTCGGAATCGTTTTACATGGAGGACGTCCTGCTGCCGGACCCTATTCGGATCGGCCTTCCAGAGTTTAGCAACGCTCCTCTGAAGAAGTGCCTAAGCTGGCGCCCACGGAGCCCCAGAGGGAAAATGACCGGGACGTCCTTTACTTGATGAGCCGAATAAGATTGCTGGCTCACGCAGGGTTGACCATGATTTGAGTCATGGCAATCTGCATTATGAGGGGAGTGCAGCCACTCCAATATAGGGGCCATCCCATGTGGGATTTCAACGGGGAGGATGACGCCACCCGCCATGGCCGCAAAGGGCCAGGATCGGTCACCGAACTGGTGAAGACCTTGTCCGCCATGTACAAAGGGGAAGAGGAGGATTTTCTCCGTGTTAGTCCCCTGAACGGGTTTTCTTCGAATAACCCTCGAAGTTGGGTAAGCGAATATCTTTGTGGCTTGTCCGACCCACATTCCCGTGTTTTAATATCTCCTTTCATGATTTTTACGCAGGAACTGCCCCGGGCCATGGAGAAGATACACAGCCTGCCTCCACAACCCGAGGATCCGGAACGGTCCCTCGATCCGGCCTCAGAAGAGGACTCGAACATAAAGGTGGAGCTGATCGACGGGGTGTTCCATCAACTTAGCATCGACAATGCTTTGGTTGCCATTATGGCTGACTACCCTGGATTGTTTCCGGCCTCCCAGGTAACCGCGACCGAAGTCCGGATACCATGACCCACCCATGCTTTACTTCTAATCACCACGTATTTGATGGTGTTTCGCAGGGGGTGCCTTCAGAGCGGGAAGCCGAGCCTGCCGCGGCCGTCCAACAAGGGGCAGCTCGGCCCAACAGGCGGAAAAGAAGTGCGGCACGACTCGAGACGTCGCCGCAACGGTATGAAGTACCATCGTGTTTTGAGGAGAGGTTCCTAGGAGGCACACTAATGCTCGTGGTTTTTTCAGGAAAAAGAGTGTTTGCCGGACTGAGTCCGGAGAAGTTGCCAATCGGACCTCCACCGGCCAGGCTCAACAACCAAGTCCAGAGGGGAGTAAAAACACGAGGCGTGCGTTGGAGGCTCCTCCAACGGAGGATGCCGACAGACTGTCCGCCACCAGGTCGGAGGTGGAGAGCGCTATGAATCATAAGCGCCGCCGGACTGTTCTACGTGACGCATGTTTCTCCCCAGAGGCGTTGGACGCCTTTAATTCGGGAGAAGCGCACCTCCGTGCCGCTCAAGATGGCTTAGCCAGAGCCACGGAGCAGTATGTGAAAGACATACGGGTAAAGAATTTTTACAGTTATACATGCCAGTAGCCCCCGAGACTTAAAATAGTTAGGATAACTGATTTAAGGATCATTTGAAATGCAGGTTCTTACCGAAAAGAATACTCGTTTGTCCCAGGAGCTTGAAGAGTGCAAGGCCCAACTTGAGGCCGCACTGTCCGCGATCGGGGAAGCCATGAAGACTCCCTCTGGTAATATATGCCCTTCAGAATAGAAGTAGTTTCGCAAAGTGCGGCGTGTGTATAAATCTGACATTTAACAATGCAGATGGCGCCCGGATGGATCCGGACAAGCAACAGCTCCTACGCCAGCTAAAGGCCGGCGAGAGCATGCTTACGAGGGTGCGGCAGGAGAAAAATAACCTCCAAGATGCCAACACCCAACTGGGTGAGGAACTAAAGGATGTTCGTGCCCAGTTGTCTGACTCCGTTAAGGAGAATCGACGGCTTCGTCGCGGTATTTTCAGTAAGTGCTTGAAACGAACTGTAAAAGAGTTCGGCGAGGAAGGCGACTGACATAAACATGTATGTAGGTTTGCTCACAGGTCGTCCTGAAGAGTAGATGCCCAGTTCTTCGGGTGATCTTCTTCCCGAACTGCGTCAGCTACACGAACGAGTCCGACAGGTAATGAAAGGCGTTGCCCAGGCCCTGTGGCCATCTTTCTCCCTGCCCGAAGGCGTTGGGGAGCTGGCCGAGCGGCTTCAAGGAGCACGGCGGCGCTTCCGACTATGGAAGATATCAGCCTGCCGTCAAGGCGCCAGGGAGGCCTGGGCCATGGTAAAGACGCGGTACACGAAGGCTGACCCAAACCACATGGCCGAGGTCGGACCTGTGGGGCCTGATGGGAAGGAGATCCCTGTAAGCTTAGTGTACGGCCAAGTAGAGTTGGCCGCAAAGTATTCCCAGCAAGATTGTAAATTAGACAGCCTTCTAGATGGCATTGAGGAGGAATACAATCAGTCAATTTGACTATGTAATTGAATATGACATATGAAATGCCTTCTAGTCGGATTGTAGATCGTTTGTCATAGCGGACCTTTTCGCTTCGGCCTCGGGACCCAATAGTCTGGAGTGTGTCCGAATACCCTCGCGGTTATATAAGAACTGGGGCATGCATGGAGACAAGGCGTAGGGGCCATTATTGCTGTATCAGACAAGTGCCCAACTAGTTATGTTATATTACATGGATAGTAAGAAACATCTTCCAGGGAGAATAGTTCCGTTAAGGGTTCCTTTCCCTAGGAGGCATGCCCTAAAGTGCATGTCCAGGCTGCTAAGAAAGCATAAAAGCATCTGGGGGCAGATGGGTAAGTAAGTAGAAATCTTCTTTTAGTTCACCGACCGAATATTCCCTTAAGAACGCTAGCTTTCGGCTTCACCCAATCTGAGGTACACATTCGGCTGACCCGGCAGTAACAATCGCAGAGGTGCTCCCTTTACCACCTAGCCGAACAATCGGGAACGTAGGGGTAAGCACAGGAGCCAGGCAACCCAGCTTGGCCAAAACTTAAGTCATATCGATGCATATAATGGTGAATAAAAGGTACATGCGGAAGTTTGACACATGTGTTTGGGCATGAGGCCCGTATAAACAAGCTTAAAGAAGCCCCCAGGTATAATGAGCGCGGACAACACGTCAATTATGTGCGAACAAGGCGCAAACAAGCCTTTTAAAGGCTTTAAGAAGAAGAAGGAGGGAGGAGAGAAATAAAAGACAGCAAAAATAAAAAATGCGTACGGAGGAAGGAGACGAACTCGGAGTCCGGCGCCTAGGCGTAGAATCTTCGTAGACGGGCTGCGTTCCATGGGTTCGGCTCAAGTCGGTTATCCGATGCGTTTCACAGCCAGTATGCCCCACCGGTTAGGACCTGGTCGATGATGAAGGGACCTTCCCATTTGGGCTTGAGTTTGTCCTTTTTCTTGTCCGGCAGGCGTAGAACTAGTTCGCCAACGTTGTAAGCTTTGGCCCGTACCTCCCTGCTTTGATATCTTCGAGCCTGCTGTTGATAAAATGCGGAACGAGCTTTTGCCACGTCGCGCTCCTCCTCCAATGCGTCCAAACTGTCCTGCTGATCGAGCTCGGCTTCTCTTTCTTCATACATGCGCACGCGAGGTGAGTCATGAATTATGTCACAGGGCAAGACTGCCTCTGTGCCGTACACCATAAAAAATGGTGTGAATCCGGTAGTACGATTTGGCGTGGTCCGCAGCCCCCAAAGTACGGAGTTGAGCTCCTCTACCCAGTGCGTGTTTGATTCCTTGAGGGACCGCACTAGTCTGGGTTTAATGCCGCTCATGATTAGACCGTTTGCTCGCTCAACTTGACCGTTGGTTTGAGGGTGATAGACTGAGGCGTAATCGAGCTTGATGCCCATGTTTTTGCACCATAGTTTGACCTCATCGGCTGTGAAGTTGGTGCCGTTATTAGTGATGATACTATGGGGGACGCCGTAACGGTGTACTACCCCTGATATGGAGTCTATCACCGGTCCGGATTCGGCCGTTTTAACAGGCTTGGCCTCTATCCATTTGGTGAATTTATCCACCATGACCAATAGGTATTTTTGCTTGTGGGTTCCTCCTTAAGGGGTCCAACTATGTCAAGCCCCCAGACCGCGAACGGCCAGGTTATGGGTATAGTTTTGAGGGCAGTGGGTGGCATGTGGCTTTGATTAGCGAAAAGCTGGCAACCGACGCATCGTTGGACTAAATCCTGTGCATCTGCCCGGGCCGTCGGCCAATAGAATCCAGTACGGAAGGCCTTGCCAACGAGGGCCCGGGCTGCGGCGTGGTGCCCACCCAGTCCGGCATGAAATTCAGGCAGGAGGTTTCGCCCTTCCTCTTCGGAGATACACCTTTGAAGGACTCCGGTAGTGCTTTTCTTATAAAGCTCTCCCTCATGGACTTTATAGGCTTTGGATCGCCGTACTATGCAGCGAGCCTCATTTTGGTCTTCGGGGAGTTCCTGCCTAGTTAGGTAGGCTAGGAATGGCTCCGTCCATGGGGCAATAACCGCCATTATTTCGTGGGTGGAGGGTGTTATTTCGTTGGCAGAGCCTCCGATTGTGTCAGATTGTTCGGTGTCAGGCAGTGCGGTTGGGTCCGGATTGTTATTTCCGGACTCCCCTTCCCATAGTACGGATGGCTTGAACAACCGTTCCAGAAATATGTTGGGCGGGACGGCATCGCATTTTGCGCCGATGCGTGCCAACACGTCCGCCGCCTGGTTGTTATCCCGGGCTATATGATGAAATGCGAGCCCCTCGAACCGTGCTGACATTTTTAGGACCGCATTGCGGTATGCTGCCATTTTTGGATCTTTGGCGTCAAAGTCTCCATTTATTTGAGATATCGCGAGGTTCGAATCCCCGCGCACCTCTAGGCGTTTAATGCCCATGGAGACTGCCATCCGGAGGCCGTGTAGAAGGGCCTCGTATTCGGCTGCGTTGTTGGAGTCCGTATACATTATCTGAAGGACGTATTGGACTGTGTCCCCGGTTGGGGACATCAGGACGACGCCAGCCCCCAGGCCGGCCAACATTTTGGAGCCATCAAAGTGCATGATCCAATTGGAGTATGCGACGTACTCTTTAGGGAGTTCGGCTTCGGTCCATTCGGCGATGAAGTCGGCTAAAACCTGCGACTTAATAGCTCGTCGTGGCTTATAGGTTATGTCGAATGGAAGGAGCTCTATGGCCCATTTGGCAATCCGGCCCGTCGCGTCGCGGTTATTTATAATGTCATTTAGAGGTACTTCGGAGGCTACTGTTATCGAACACTCTTGAAAGTAGTGTCGCAGCTTCCGGGATGCCATGAACACCACGTATGCTAACTTTTGATAATGTGGGTACCGAGACTTGCATGGTGTTAGGACAGTGGACACATAGTAAACTGGTTTTTGGAGAGGGAACCTGTGTCCGTCCGTTTCTCGTTCGACGATGAGCACCGCGCTAACAACTTGATGTGTTGCGGCGATATATAATAGCATTGGTTCGCCCATGTTGGGCGCGGCCAGGACTGCATTTGTTGCCAATATGGCTTTTATTTCTTCGAGTCCGGCCGTGGCGGCATCCGTCCACTCGAAGTGTTCGGTGCGCCGGAGGAGGCGGTAAAGGGGTAATGCCTTTTCTCCTAGACGGGAAATAAAGCGACTTAAGGCCGCTACGCATCCAGTCAATTTTTGTATTTGTTTGAGGTCTTTTGGAATATCCAACTATGACAGAGCTCGGATCTTGGCTGGGTTTGCTTCGATTCCTCTACCGGACACAACGAAGCCCAGGAGCTTTCCGGCTGGAACGCCGAAGACGCATTTTTCCGGATTGAGCTTAATGTCATATTTTCGGAGATTGTCGAATGTGAGGCTCAAGTCATCCACTAGGGTTTCGACATGCTTGGATTTGACGACCACGTCATCTACATATGCTTCCACTGTTTTGCCGATCTGGGTTGCCAGACATGTCTGAATCATGCGCTGATATGTTGCGCCGGCGTTTTTAAGCCCAAAGGGCATTGTGTTGAAGCAGAATGGGCCGTATGGAGTGATGAATGCCGTTGCGGCTTGGTCTAGCTCTGCCATCTTGATTTGGTGGTAGCCGGAGTACGCGTTGAGGAAGCACAAGGAGTCGTGTCCTGCTGTGGCGTCGATAATTTGATCAATGCGAGGGAGGGGGGAAGGGATTCTTTGGGCAAGCCTTGTTAAGGTCTTTGAAATCGACACATAGGCGCCAGGATTTATCCTTCTTTGGTACCATCACCAGATTCGCTAGCCAGTCCGGATGTTTTATATCTCTAATGAATCCGGCTTCCAGAAGTTTGGCTAGCTCCTCTCCCATGGCCTGTCTCTTGGGTTCGGAAAAACGCCGAAGAGCCTGTTTGACTGGCTTGAATCCTTTTAGGATATTTAGGCTGTGCTCGGCCAGCCGACGTGGGATTCCTGGCATATCTGAAGGGTGCCAGGCAAAAATGTCCCAGTTTTCTCGTAGAAATTCTCATAGTGCGACGTCTACATCAGGGTTTAGTTGTGCCCCAATGGAGGCCGTTTTTGCCGCGTCCGTTGGGTGGACTTGGAATTTGACTATTTCATCCGCTGGTTTAAACGAGGTGGACTTGGATCTTTTATCAAGTATCACATCGTCCCTGTTCACCGTGGAGCGCATCGCAGTGAGTTCTTCGGCCGCTAGGGCTTCGGATAGTGCCTCGAGGGCCAGTGCGGCTGTTTTGTTTTCGGCGCGGAGTGCTATGTTCGGATCACTAGTGAGAGTGATGATTCCATTAGGTCCGGGCATTTTAAGCTTCATATACCCATAATGGGGTATAGCTTGAAAAATTGTGAATGCCTCTCGTCCTAATAAAGCGTGATATCCGCTGCTGAACGGGGCCACTTGAAATGTGACCTCTTCGGACCTATAATTGTCCGGCGAGCCGAACACTACATCCAGTGTGATTTTTCCTGTGCAGCATGCTTCCCGGCTAGGGATTATTCCTCTAAAGGTTGTGCTGCTTCGCTCGATGCGGTTCCAGTCTATTTCCATTTTTTTGGAGGGTTTCCTCATAGATGAGGTTTAATCCGTTGCCGCCATCCATGAGTACGTTAGTAAGGCGAAAGCCGTCCACTATTGGACTGAGGACCAATGCGGCTGGTGCTCGGGCTGTTCGGAATTTGTGTTCGTCACTGGAACTAAAGGTAATAGCCGTGTCACTCCATGGATTTACTATTGCTACTTGGTAGACTTCTGCAAGGCTGCGGAGTGTTCGTTTCCGCATGTTTTTTGATGCGAAAGTCTCGAAGACTGTTAATACCGTGCTGGTATTGCTGGGCTAGGGTTCTTAGGCTAGAAGCTCTTCGCCACTTTTGGCCACCTGCCGTAATATCCAACATGCCCGAAGGCTATGAGTTGGAGTGGCGCCCTCTGTGCTATGAATTTTGCAGGGTCCGTTGAGCCATCCCTCCAGTACGGTTCCATGCCCTTTAGGGGGTTTTTGTTTTTTGGTATGTAACTCAGGTGCTTGGTGATGATGCACCCTTTTGTTTCGGACTAGTGCTGTGTTCGGGGCCGGATTATCCCAAAATTTACTTTCGGTTTTCCAAGCACTCTCCATCGCACAGTACTTTTGTACTATGATCACCAAGTCAGCAAAGCGTGTGATTTCACGGCGACTTATGGCGTTTAGGATTCCCTTGTCCGTGCAATTATTGCAAAAAAGTGAGATTACGTCCTCCTCTCGGCAGTCCTTTATCCTGTCCATAACCAGGAGGAATATGGCCCAATAATGATGTACTGTTTCAGTGGGCTCTTGCCGAATTCGGGATAGATCGCCAATGTTTGGGTGGGCGGGTGGAACCGGATTCGGAATCCCGTCTAATTTAAGGCTTAGGGCCGAGAAGTTTCCGAACTTGGAAGTTTGGATTTTTGAATGCTATCCAATAAATCCAACCCGCCGCCTGACTTTAAGTCTAGGGCTTGATCGACATCCGTCCCTCCGCGGGAATCCGGCGTGGAGGGATCGGGAATCCGGACGTAGCTAGTCCTTAGGATAGGAGAAGAGTCGCCGCGTTGCTCCTCTACCACAGCAACATGATGGGTAGCCTGGGGAGAGTTGATCTCTCTCAGATCGGTTTTAGGTCCGATCTGGTCGTAGTCTGTGGCGACTCCTAGGGCAGCGATGCGATCCAAGAGCTCGTTTACAGAGGAGAGCTCGATCGGATCTAGATGCTCGGCAAGTTCCGAGTCAACATGAAGATTGGTTTTGATGACACGAGAAGTCATCGTCGGCGCAGTGGCCGAACTAGTGGTCATGAGGAAACCACCTAGCTGAAGAGTCTGACCGGCGGCCAGGGCTCCTTTGGCGATAATGTCGTCTTTAAAGATGGGATGAGGCATCCTTCCTGACGGCGACGACACAGAGGAACTCTCAATGAAAGCACCAATGTCGGTGTCAAAACCGGCGGATCTCGGGTAGGGGGTCCCGAACTGTGCGTCTAGGCGGATGGTAACAGGAGACAAGGGACACAATGTTTTTACCCATGTTCGGGAGGTAATACCCTACTCCTGCTTGATTAATATTGATGATATGGGTAGTACAAGAGTAGATCTACCACGAGATCAGAGAGGCTAAACCCTAGAAGCTAGCCTATGGTATGATTTTTGTCCCTCCTACGGACTAAAACCCTTCGGTTTATATAGACACCAAATAGGGTTAGGGTTACACAGAGTCAGTTACAATGGTAGGAAATCTACATATCCGTATTGCCAAGCTTGCCTTCCACGCCAAGGAAAGTCCTATCCGGACACGGGGTGAAGTCTTCAATCTTCTATCTTCATAGTCCAGGAGTCCGGCCAAAGATGACAGTTCGGCCATCCGGACACCCCCTAGTCCAGGACTCCCTCACCGACAGACAAAGGGATTTACGTATGTTGTCATAAAGGTTCAACCGATAACGATCTTCGTAGAATATGTAGGAACCAATATGGGCATCCAGGTCCAGCTATTGGTTATTGACCGGAGAAGCGTCTCGGTCATGTCTACATGATTCTCTAACCCGTAGGGTCCGCACGCTTAATGTTCGTTGATGATATATTATTATATGAGTTATGTGAAATAGTGACCAAATGTTGTCCGGAGTCCCGGATGAGATCACGGACATGGCAAGGAGCTCCGGAGGTAAAGATTGATATATATGATGATAGTATTTGGTCACCGGAAAGGTTTCGGGAAGTACCGGGTATTTATCGGAGTGCTGGAAGGGGTTTCGAAAGGCCACCGGTAAGTGGTAGGAATTATGGGCCAAAGGGGGGAGTACACCAGCCCACAAAGGAGGCTGGCAGGCCCCACCACCCCTGCCCACGTGCCAAGGGAGGAGGGAAGGAAGGGGGAGGCACCCTAAGGCAGCTAGCCCCCTTTCCTTCCCCCCATGTCCATATATGGAAGGGGGGGGGGTGGCTAGGCACGCGCCTAGGGCAGCCGCCGGCCACTTGGGGCGCGCCCTAGGGCTGCCTCCTATCCCCCTCCACCTATATATATATATATATGAGAGGAGGGAGAGGGTCAACACACACAACGATCCCCCAGCCGTGTGTGGTGCCCCGTCTCCCTCTAGTTCTAGTTCCTCCTTCGTCCACGTCCGTTGTGCTTGGGGAAGCCCTGCAGATAGTTTCACCACCTCTGTCACCATGCTGTCGTGCTGCCGGAACTCATCTACTACTTTGCCTCTCTTGCTGGATCGAGAAGGCTAGGACGTCATTGAGCTGAACGTGTGCTGAACACGGAGGTGCCATACGTTCGGTACTTGATCGGGAGGGATCGTGAAGGTGTACGACTACATCAACCGCGTTGGTAAACGCTTCTCCTTAGTGATCTACAAGGGTATGTAGATGCTCTCCCCCTCTTCGTAGCTATGCATCTCCATGGATAGATCTTGCGTGTGCGTAGATTTTTTTTGTTTTTCCATGTAACGTTCCTCAACAGTGGCATCATGAGCCAGGTCTATGCGTAGATGATATGCACAAGTAGAACACAAAGGAGTTGTGGGCGGTGATGGTCATACTGCTTACCACCAACATCTTATTTTGATTCTGCGGTATTGTGGGATGAAGCGGCCCAGGCCAACCTTACATGTCCACACACACACTGGAACATCGAGGTGCTATACAAACGATTTTTAACCCCTTTCCGCGACGGTGTTTCGAACCGTCGCCAAGTGAGTGACTGCGATAGGGGGGTCCTTCCACGTGACCCAGATACCGTCGGGGATAGGTCCTCCTGGCACACACGCTCGACAAAATGAGGTCATGTGCGACCGCCGAGCGATCAAATATGGTTATACATACAATAGTGCTAAAAATACAATTATACAGGCCAAATCGTTTTCGGTCGTAAGTACATCCCACACAGTCAGTCCCCGCTAAACGTTTCCATTCGTATGCATATTCCACACAGTCAATCCAAGGAATACGTTTCCGTTAGTATGTACATCCCACACAGTTAATCCAAGAAGTACATTTCCATTCGTATATACATCCCACACAGTCACTCCAAGAAAATGTTTTTGTTCGCAGGTACATCACACACAATTTTCCCATTAAATGGTTTGTGATAGCGTTGCCATTGCACACGATATTAACAATTTTATCGTTTGCGTTATTGAATGCATCACACATGGTGCGTAGAAGAAACTATGTGGCAAAGGTTGTCCATCACACACACTTTTTATGTGGTAAACATTTGCGCAA
Source organism: Triticum timopheevii (assembly GCA_963921465.1). Lineage (NCBI taxonomy): Eukaryota > Viridiplantae > Streptophyta > Magnoliopsida > Poales > Poaceae > Triticum > Triticum timopheevii. Next base: position 395,538,260 of record OY997270.1, read on the forward strand.
GGTGGCTGATGACCCACAAGTATAGGGGATCTATCGTAGTCCTTTCGATAAGTAAGAGTGTCGAACCCAACAAGGAGCAGAAGGAAATGACAAGCGGTTTTCAGTAAGGTATTCTCTTCAAGCACTGAAATTATCGGTAACAGATAGTTTTGTGGTAAGATAATTCATAACGGGTAACAAGTAACAAAAGTAAGTAAGGTGCAACAAGGTGGCAAAATCCTTTTTATAGCAAAGGACAAGCCTGGACAAACTCTTATATAATGCAAAGCGCTCCCAAGGACACATGGGAATTGTTGTCAAGTTAGTTCTCATCATGCTCATATGATTCGCGTTTGTTACTTTGACAATTTGATATGTGGGTGGACCGGTGCTTGGGTGCTGTCCTTCCTTGGAAAAGCCTCCCACTTATGATTAACCCCTCTCGCAAGCATCCGCAACTACCAAAGAAGAATTAAGATAAATCTAACCATAGCATGAAACATATGGATCCAAATCAGCCCCTTACAAAGCAACACATAAACTAGGGTTTAAGCTTCTGTCACTCTAGCAACCCATGATCTACTTATTACTACCCAATACCTTCCCCTAGGCCCAAATCATGGTGAAGTGTCATGTAGTCGACGTTCACATAACACCACTAGAGGAAAGACAACATACATCTCATCAAAATATCAAACGAATACCAAATTCACATGATTACTTATAGCAAGACTTCTCCCATGTCCTCAGGAACAAAGGTAACTACTCAGAAATCATATTCATGTTCATAATCAAAGGAGTATTAATTATCATTAAGGATCTGAACATATGATCTTCCATCAAATAAACCAACTAGCATCAACTACAAGGAGTAATCAACACTACTAACAACCCACAGGTACCAATCTGAGGTTTTGAGAAAGGGATCCGATACAAGATATGAACTAGGGTTTGAGAGGAGATGTTGCTGGTGAAGATGTTGATGGAGATTGACCCCCTCTTGATGAGAGGACCATTGGTGATGATGATGGCGATGATTTCCCCCTCCTGGAGAGAAGTTTCGCTGGCAGAATAGCTCTGCCGGAGCCCTAGATTGGTTCTGCCCAAGTTCCGCCTCGAGACGGCAGCGCTTCATCCCGAAAGCTTCCTTTTGATTTTTTTCCAGGTCAGAACACACCATATAGCAGAAGATGGGCGTAGGGGGCCTGCCAGGGGGCCCACAAGACCGGAGGGCGTGCCCTCCATCCTTGTGGATGGCAGGTGGCCCCCTTCTAGTGCTTTCTTCACCCAATATTTTTTTATATATTCCAAAAATATTCTCTGTGAAGTTTCAGGACTTTTGGAGTTGTGCAGAATAGGTCTCTAATATTTGCTCCTTTTCCAGTCCAGAATTCCAGCTGCCAGCATTCTCCCTCTTCATGTAAACCTTATAAAATAAGAGAGAAAAGGCATAATTATTGTGATATAATGTGTAATAATAGCCCATAATGCAATACATATCAATATAAAAACATGATGCAAAATTGACGTATCAACTCCCCCAAGGTTAGACCTTGCTTGTCCTCAAGCGAAAGTCGATATCAAAAAATATGTCCGCATGTTTAGAGATAGAGGTGTTGATAAAATAAAATACGGACATGAGGGCATCATGATCATCTTTAGAACATCAACATATATTGTCATATAATTGCCAAAGTAACAATTGATTCACAAGGTAAAGTATGCATCAGAAACTTAATTGGAAACTAACAAACTATGATCTTAGTCATTGAAGCCATTGCAATTTATCATAACATAGGAAAGAGTCAATTCAAGAGCTTTTTAGCAAGTCCACATGCTCAACTATCATTTAAACTTTCACAATTGCTAACACTCACGCGATACTTACGGGTACAAAGTTTCAATCGAACAGAGAGAAAGATAGGGGCTTATAGTTTCGCCTCCCAACCTTTTACCTCAAGGGTAATGTCAACAGTAATACTTTATGATAACCTACATCCAAGTGTGTGTGTGTGTGTGTGTGTGTGTCTATATATATATATATATATATATATATATATATATATATATATGTATACAGATCTCTCAAACACATAGTGCTTGCCAAAAGAAAAAAAGTGTAAAAAGGAAAGGTGAAGATCACCATGACTCTTGTATAAGGGTAGAAGATAAAACTAAAAGATAGGCCCTTCGCAGAAAATCTTAATGCAAAAGAACGTCACTTTATATTGCCGCTTGTGATAAGGAACTTCATTATGCAGTCCGTCACTTTTATTTCTTCCATATCACAAGTTCGTATAAAGCTTATTTTCTCCACACTAATAGATCATACATATTTAGATAGCAACTTTTATTGCTTGCACCGATGACAACTTACTTGAAGGATCTTACTCAATCCATAGGTAGGTATGGTGGACTCTCATGGCAGAACTAGGTTTAGGGATGTTTGGAAGCAAAGTGGTATCTCTACTTGGTGCAAAGAATTTGGCTAGCGTGAGAGGGAAAAGTAAGATCAACATGTTAGAGGATCCATGACAATATAACTTCTCTTCAGATATAAGAAAACATAACCCATTATGTTGTCTTCCTTGTCCAACATCAAATTTTTAGCATGTCATATTTTAATGAGTGCTCACAATTACAAAAGATGTCCAAGATAGTATATTTATATGTGAAGCCTCTCTTTCTTTATTACTTCCTATTAATTGCAACAATGACCAAAACTATGTTTGTCAACTCTCAGTAACTTTTATTCATCGTACTATTTATATGTGAAGTCATTACTCTCCATAAGATCAATATACGATTTTTTATTATTCCTTTCTTTTGTTTAATTCCTTCAAGATCATAGAAAGAAAGCAAATCCCTGAACTCAAAACTACTCTTTATTATATATAACTCACGAACTCGATTACATAGATAGAGATCGAAACAAAACTCAAAGCTAGATCATACTAAAAACTTTATTCTACTAGATCAAGATATAACAAAAAGAATCGAACTAAGAAAAATGATAAAGGTAAAAGTGTGATGGTGATACGATACCGGGGCACCTCCCCAAGCTTGGCAGTTTCCAAGGGGAGTGCCCATACCCATGTATTTTATGTCTCTTTCTTCGGAGGTGGTGATGATGTAGTTGTTGATGATGTAGGCTTGTCATCCATCTTCCAAGGCATAGGCTCACCATCACAGAAAGATGAACGAGTCTCCGGGATCCTCAAATCTGCAGCCAAACTCATCCTCTTAAATCTATATTCATCCTCACAGTTTTGGTTTTGCAAGTCATGGATCTAGGCTTGGAGATGCTCGATTTTCTCTTGAAGCTTGAAGATGGCCTCCCCAATGTTCTTGGCTTCCAACTTGTGATTGTTGGTGAACTCCACGATCATCATGTGATTGGCGTTGAGTCTATGTTTCACCATCCCTTGGCACTTGAAAACTTGCTGCTGCATTGCTTCGAGTCTTGTCTCCATGCTTCCGGTCTTCTTCGGCCCCTCAACATCGCGGATGTGCAGCACACCCTCATGCATCTCAATGGTTTGAGGGTGTTGCAGCACCTCCACGAGGTAAGGGTTGATGACCTTCTCAAAAAACTTGTCCTTGGGGGCGCTTGGAGACGTCATGGTGATCTAGATTTGTCAGAAAAATAGCTCGAAACAAAAACGGGAGACATTGTCATGGTATGGTGGTCAAAACCTTTGGGAGATTATATAATGAACTTGTACCGACCAAAAGAAGTATCGTGCAAGAAAACGGAGTCTAGAGGGCACACGAGGTAGCCACAGGGCAGGGGGCGCGCCCTCCAACCTTGTGGTCGCCTCGTGTCTCTTTCGGACTATTTTTAATTTTCCTATTTTTTTTAAATGTTCCAAACCAGAGAAAAATTGCTATTAGAAAAATTTTGGAGTCGGTTTACTTACTGTACCACATACCTATTCCTTTTCGGAGTCTCAAACATTCTGGAAAGTGTCCCTTATGTACTCCTCCGGTGTTACGGTGTCAATTATATTGGTCTCAACATTTATGGGAGTACCCGAGATATAATGTTTGATTCTTTGACCGTTTACCACCTTCGAATTTGTGCCTTCGGCATTGTTGATTTTGATGGCACCGGAACGATAGAACTCCTCGATAATGTAAGGACCTTCCCATTTAGAGAGAAGCTTTCCTGCAAAAAATCTTAAACAAGAGTTTTATAGCAAAACATGATTACCTACATTAAACTCACGCTTTTGTATCCTTTTTTCATGCCATTGATGACCCACAAGTATAGGGGATCTATCGTAGTCCTTTCGATAAGTAAGAGTGTCGAACCCAAAGATGAGCAGAAGGAAATGATAAGCAGTTTTCAGCAAGGTATTCTCTGCAAGTACTGAAATAAGTGGTAACAGAAAGTTTTGTGATAAGATAAATTGTAACGAGCAACAAGTAACAAAAGTAAAAGCAAGGTGGCCCAATCCTTTTTGTAGCAAAGGACAAGCCTGGACAAACTCTTATAATAGGAAAAGCGCTCCCGTGGATACATGGGAATATCGTCAAGCTAGTTTTCATCACGTTCATATGATTCACGTTCGGTACTTTGATAATTTGATATGTGGGTGGACCGGTGCTTGGGTGCTGTTCGTACTTCAACAATCATCCCACTTATGATTAACCTCTATTGCAAGCATCCACAACTACAACAAAAGTATTAAGGTAAACCTAACCATAGCAAGAAACATATGGATCCAAATCAGCCCCTTACGAAGCAACACATAAACTAGGGTTTAAGCTTTTATCACTCTAGCAACCCATCATCTACTTATTACTTCCCAATGCCTTCCTCTAGGCCCATATAATGGTGAAGTGTTATGTAGTCGACGTTCACATAACACCACTAGAGGCTAGACAACATACATCTCATCAAAATATCGAACGAATACCAAATTCACATGACTACTAATAGCAAGACTTCTCCCTTGTCCTCAGGAACAAACGTAACTACTCACAAAGCATATTCATGTTCATAATCAGAGGGGTAATAATATGCATAAAGGATCTGAACATATGATCTTCCACCAAATAAACCAACTAGCATCAACCTACAAGGAGTAATCAACACTACTAGCAACCTACTAGTACCAATCCCGGACTTGGAGACAAGAATTGGATACAAGAGATGAACTAGGGTTTGGAGATGAGATGGTGCTGGTGAAGATGTTGATGGAGATTGCCCTCTCCCGATGAGAGGAGCGTTGGTGATGATGATGGCGATGATTTCCCCCTCCCAGAGGGAAGTATCCCCGGCAGAACAGCTCTGCCGGAGCCCTAGATTGGTTCCGCCAAGGTTCCGCCTCGTGGCGGCGGAGTCTCGTCCCAAAAGGTTGCTTATGGTTTTTTTCTTGACGAAAGACTTAATATAGCAGAAGATGGTCATCGGAGGGCCACCATGGGGCCCATGAGGTAGGGGGCGCGCCCTAGGGGGGGGGGGCGCCCCCCACCCTCGTGGACAGGGTGTGGGCCCCCTGGCCTTCATCTTTGGCGAGGATTTTTTATTATTTATTGTAAGATATTCCATGGAGTTTCAGGACTTTTGGAGTTGTGCAGAATAGGTCTCTAATATTTGCTCCTTTTCCAGCCCAGAATTCCAACTGCCGGCATTCTCCCTCCTTATGTTAACCTTGTAAAATGAGAGAGAATAGCCATAAGTATTGTGACATAAGGTGAAATAACATCCCATAATGCAGTAAACATCGATATAAAAGCATGATGCAAAATGGACGTATCAACTCCCCCAAGCTTAGACCTCGCTTGTCCTCAAGCGAAAAGTCGATAACAATAAATTTGTCCTCATGTTTAGAGGTAGAGGCGTCGATAAAAATAAAATACGGACATGAAGGCATCATGATTATTCTCATAACAGCAACATATATAGATTTTGTCATATGATTACTTAAGTTCAAGTGATGATCTATTCACAATGCAAAAGTATGAATCAGAAACCTTATTGAGCACCAGCAAACTATAACCTCAGTCATTGAAGCAATTCCAATTTATCATAACATTGGAGAGAGTCTATGTCAGAGCTAAAAAGCAAGTCCACATACTCAACTATCATCTAGTCCTCCATAATTGCTAATACTCACGCAATACTTGTGGTTACGGAGTTTTAATCGAACACAGAGAAAGATAGGGGCTTGTAGTTTTGCCCCACAACCTTTTACCTCAAGGGTAAGGTCAACAATAATAACTCATGCTCCCCTACATCCAATTAGATATATATATATCATGTTCTTTCCAACATGCTAGGCTTGCCAAAGGATAAAATGAAAAAGGAAAGGTGAAGATCACCATGACTCTTGCTTAAGGTAGAAGATAATAATGAAAGATAGGCCCTTCGCAACGGGAAGCAGAGGTTGACATGCTCTTTTATGGTTGGATGCACAAAATCTCAATGCGGAAGAACGTCACTTTATATTGCCCTTGTGATATGAACCTTTATTATGCAGTCCGTCGCTTTTATTACTTCCACATCACAAGATCGTATAAAGCTTATTTCTCCCACACCAATCAATCATACATATTTAGAGCAACTTTTATTGCTTTGCACCGATGACAACTTACTTGAAGGATCTTACTCAATCCATAGGTAGATATGGTGGACTCTCATGGCAAAATTAGTATTTCTACTTGGTGCTAAGAATTTGGCTAGCATGAGGGGGAAAGGCAAGCTCAACATGTTAGAGGATCCATGACAACATACTTTATCTCAGATATAAGAAAACATAACCCATTACGTTGTCTTCCTTGTCCAACATTAACTCTTTAGCATGTCATATTTTAATGAGTGCTCCCAATCATAAAAGATGTCAATGATAATATATCTATATGTGAAACCTCTCTTTCCTTATTACTTCCTATTAATTGCAACAATGACCAAAACTATGTCTGCCAACTCCCAACAACTTTTAATCATCATACTCTTTCTATGTGAAGTCATTACTCTCAATAAGATCAATATGAACTCTTTGTTTCTTTTTTACTATTTTTCTTCTTTTCTTTTATTCACCCAAGATCATGGCAAAATAATCAAGCCCTTGACTCAACACTAATCTTTATTATATATATAGCTCACGGACTCGATTACATAGAGAGATCATAAAGCAAAACTCAAAACTAGATCATGCCATAAACTTTATTCTACTAGATCAAGATACTACTAATAGGATCGAACTAAGAAAACGGTAAAGGTAGGAGTTGTGTTTGTGATACGGTACCGGGGCACCTCCCCCAAGCTTGGCAGTTGCCAAGGGGAGTGCCCATACTCATGTGATTATGTCTCCTTCTTTGTTGTTGGTGAAGAGGAAGGCGGTGATGTTGACTTAGTTGATGGCTTAGCCTTCTGATATGTCTCCGTCGTATCTATAATTTTTGATTGTTCCATGCCAATATTATTCACTTTCATATACTTTTTGGCAACTTTTTATATTATTTTTGGGACTAACATATTGATCCAGTGCCTAGTGCCAGTTCCTGTCTGTTGCATGTTTTATGTTTCACAGAATATCCATATCAAACGGAGTCCAAACGGGATAAAAACCGATGGAGCTTACTTTTGGAAAATATGGAAAATTCCAGAAGAAAAATCCATGCGAGACGGTGCCCGAGGTGGTCACGAGGCAGGGGGGCACGCCCCTCCCCCTGGGTGCGCCGCCTACCCTCGTGAGCCCACTGTAAGGCGGTTGATGCTCTTCTTTTGCCGCAAGAAAGATAATATTCAGAAAAAAATCACGGAAAAGGTTTCAGGCCAATCGGAGTTACGGATCTCCATATATACGCGAAACGGTGAAACAGAGCCAGAAGATAACGCAGAAACAGAGAGATAGATCCAATCTCAGAGGGGCTCTCGCCCCTCCCAAGCCATGGGAGCCAAGGAACAACGGGGAAACCCTTCTCCCATCTAGGGAGGAGGTCAAGGAAGAATAAGAAGAAGGGGGGCTCTCTCCCCCTTGCTTCCGGTGGCGCCGGAGCGCTGCCGGGGGCCATCATCATCACCGTGATCTTCACCAACACCTCCGCCATCTTCACCAACATCTCCATCACCTCCCCCCTCTATCTACAGCGGTCCACTCTCCCGCAACCCGCTGTACCCTCTACTTGAACATGGTGCTTTATGCTTCATATTATTATCCAATGATGTGTTGCCATCCTATGATGTCTGAGTAGATTTCTATTGTCCTATCGGTGATTGATGAATTGCTATGATTGGTTTGAGTTGCATATTTTATTGGTGCTGTCCTATTGTGCCCTCCGTGTCGCGCAAGCATGAGGGATTCCCACTGTAGGGTTTTCAATATGTTTATGATTTGCTTATGGTGGGTGGCGTGAGTGACAGAAGCACAGACCCGAGTAAGTAGGTTGTTTGCGTAAAGGGGACTTGATACTTTAATGCTATGGTTGGGTTTTACCTTAATGAATCTTTAGTAGTTGCAGATGCTTGCTAGAGTTCTAATCATAAGTGCATATGATCCAAGTAGAGAAAGTATGTTAGCTTATGCCTCTCCCTCAAATAGAATTGCAATAGTGATTACCGGTCTAGTAATATAGTCAGTTGCCTAGGGACAATTCCACAACTCCTATCACCACTTTTCCACACTCTCTATATTTACTTTAGTTGTGTATTTACCTTAACAACCCCTAGTTTTATTTTCGTGCTCTTTACTTTCTTGCAAGCTTATCCAAAAACACCTACAAAGTACTTCTAGTTTTATACTTGTTCTAGGTAAAGTAAACGTCAAGCGTGCGTAGAGTTGTATCGGTGGTCGATAGAACTTGAGGGAATAATTGTTCTACCTTTAGCTCCTCGTTGGGTTCAACACTCTTACTTATCGAAAACTGTTGCGATCCCCTATACTTGTGGGTTATCACCTTCTCCCTTAATTTGCGCTTGAGGACGGCATTTTGATCCCTCAGATCATCAATCTCCCACTCCAGGGTTAATATCTTTTTGCATAGGTCCTGCTTATTTTCCTGCAAGAGACGAAAAGGAATAAACTCGAACTTGGGTTTCTTTACCCTATCAGGGAGACTTGACTTTTTGAACTCCACGTGCATGTCCCCAGGTTGAGGTAATGGGGCTTCATCTTCATCTGAGCTCGTCTCCTCCTTCCCCTTGGGTTCATAGTCCTCTTCTTCCTCCGTGGTCCAACCATCATGCTCCACATCTCCATAGACCTTGGGATTTGCTAAATAATCATCCACATAGCTTTCTCCTTCCGAATCCTAGGAAGACATGTTGATCTAATCTGCAGTGGGACAGCTCGAAACGAAAACAGAGGATAATTGCGTGATACGGGAGTCAAAACCTTCGGGAGATTATATAGTGAATTTTTACCGACCAAAATATGTATCTTGCAAGAAAACGGAGTCCGGAAGGCACACGAGGTGCTCACGAGGTAGGAGGCGCGCCCAGGGGGTAGGGCGCGCCCACCACCCTCGTGGGGCCCTCGTGTCCTTCCCGGACTGCTACTTATTTTTCTAATTTTCTAAATATTCCAAAACGAAGAAATATTGCCTTAAAAATTGTTTTGGAGTCGGTTTACTTACCGTACCACATACCTATTCCTTTTAGGAGTCTGAAACGGTCTGGAAAGTGTCTCTTATGTATTCCTCCGGGGTTACGATTTCAATAATATTGGTTTCAACATTTATGGGATTACCTAAGATATAATGTTTGATTCTTTGACCGTTTACCACCTTCGGATTTGTACCTTCGAAGTTGTTGATCTTCATGGCACCGGAACGATAGACCTCCTCGATAACATAGGGGCCTTCCCATTTAGAGAGAAGTTTTCCTGCAAAAAATCTTAAACGAGAGTTGTATAGCAATACATAATCACCTACATTAAACTCACACTTTTGTATCCTTTTGTCATGCCATCTTTTAACTTTTTCTTTAAACAACTGAGCATTTTCATATGCTTGGGTTCTCCATTCATCAAGTGAGCTAATATCAAATAACCTCTTCTCACCAGCAAGTTTGAAATCATAGTTGAGATCTTTAATAGCCCAATATGCCTTGTGTTCTAGTTCGAGAGGTAAGTGACATGCTTTTCCATAAACCATTTTATATGGAGACATACCCATAGGATTTTTATATGCAGTTCTATATGCCCATAATGCATCATCAAGTTTCTTGGACCAATTCTTTCCGGACCTATTAACAATCTTTTGCAAAACTAATTTGAGATCTCTGTTGCTCAATTCTACTTGACCAATTCTACTTGACCACTAGACTGTGGGTGATAAGGAGATGCAATTCTATGATTAACGTCATATTTAGCAAGCATTTTACGGAAAGCACCATGAATAAAATGTGAACCACCATCAGTCATTAAATATCTAGGGACTCCAAACCTCAGAAAAATAACTTCCTTAAGCATTTTAATAGAGGTGTTATAATCAGCACTACTAGTTGGGATAGCTTCTACCCACTTAGTAACGTAATCAACATCAACTAAAATATGTGTATATCCATTAGAGGCAGGAAAAGGTCCCATACAATCAAAGCCCCAAACATCAAATGGTTCAATAACAAGTGAATAATTCATAGGCATTTCTTGACGTCTACTAATGTTACCAATTCTTTGACATTCATCACAAGACAAGACAAACTTACGGGCATCCTTGAAGAGAGTAGGCCAATAAAAACCGGATTGCAATACCTTATGTGCAGTTCTGTCTCCCGCATGGTGTCCTCCATAAGCTTCAGAGTGACACTTGCGTAGGATCTATTCCTGTTCATGCTCAGGTACACAACGTCTAATAACACCATCTACTCCTTCTTTATAAAGATGTGGGTCATCCCAAAAGTAATGCCTCAAATCATAGAAGAACTTTTTCTTTTGCTGGTATGTGAAACTAGGTGGTATAAACTTAGCAAAAATATAATTAGCATAATCAGCATACCATGGAGTACTACGAGAAGTAATTATAACATTTAATTGCTCATCAGGAAAGCTATCATCAATAGGTAGTGGGTCATCAAGAACATTTTCTAGCCTAGACAAGTTGTCTGCAACGGGGTTCTCAGCTCCCTTTCTATCAACAATATGCAAATCAAATTCTTGTAGCAAGAGAACCCATCTAATAAGTCTAGGTTTAGCATCTTTCTTTTCCATTAGATATTTAATAGCAGCATGATCAGTGTGAATAGTTACTTTAGAATCAACAATATAAGGCCTGAACTTATCACAAGCAAATACAACTGCTAAAAGTTCTTTTTCAGTAGTAGCATAATTTCTTTGAGCATTGTCTAGAGTCTTACTAGCATAATGGATAACATTTAATTTCTTATCAACTCTTTGCCCTAGAACAACACCTACAGCATAATCGCTAGCATCACACATAATTTCAAAGGGTAAATTCCAATCAGGTGGCTGAACAATAGGTGCAGAGACTAATGCTTTCTTAAGTATTTCAAATGCTTCTACACAATCATCATCAAAGACAAATGGTATATCTTCTTGTAATAAATTAGTCAGAGGCTGAGAGATTTTTGAGAAGTCCTTAATGAACCTCCTATAAAATCCGGCGTGACCAAGGAAACTTCTTATACCTTTGATGTCCTTGGGACATGGCATCTTTTCAATAGTGTCAACCTTGGCTTTATCAACTTCAATACCTCTTTCAGAAACTTTATGCCCCAAGACAATACCTTCATTAACCATAAAGTGGCACTTTTCCCAATTCAAGACAAGATTAGTTTCTTCACATCTCTGCAAAAATCGATCAAGATTGCTCAAGCAATCATCAAAAGAGGAACCATAGACGGAAAAGTCATCCATGAAAACCTCACAAATCTTTTCACAAAAGTCACAGAATATAGCCATCATGCATCTTTGAAAGGTATCAGGTGCATTACATAAACCAAAAGGCATACGTTTATAAGCAGAAGTACCAAAAGGGCATGTAAAAGTAGTCTTTGATTGATCTTTAGCCGACACAGGTATTTGAGAGAATCCAGAATAACCATCTAGAAAGCAGTAATGTGTATGTTTGCATAATCTTTCTAGCATTTGATCAATAAAAGGTAAGGGGTAATGATCTTTCTTAGTAGCTTTATTTAATTTGCGGAAATCAATTACCATCCTATAACCTGTGATAATTCTTTGTGGAATCAATTCATCTTTATCATTAGGAACAACAGTAATACCTCCCTTCTTAGGGACACAATGGACATGACTTACCCACTGACTATCAGCAACGGGATAAATTATACCTGCCTCCAGAAGCTTGAGTATTTCTTTTCTTACCACTTCTTTCATTTTGGGATTCAGACGTCGTTGAGGATCACGAACTGGTTTGGCATCTGCTTCCAAATTTATTTTGTGTTGACAAAGAGTGGGGCTAATGCCCTTAAGATCATCAAGAGTATATCCAATAGCGGCACGGTGCTTCTTCAGAATTTTCAATAATCTTTCTTCTTCATGCTCTGAAAGGTTAGCACTAATAATAACAGGATATATCTTCTTTTCATCAAGATAAGCATATTTAAGATTATCAGGCAATGGTTTAAGCTCAAACACGGGATCACCCTTAGGTGGAGGGGGATCCCCTAAGATTTCAACAGGCAAATTGTGTTTCAGAATAGGTTCCTGTTTAAAGAATACTTCATCTATTTCCCTTCTTTCATTCATGAACATATCATTTTCATGGTCTAGCAAACAATGTTCTAAAGGATCACTAGGAGGTACGGCAATAGAAGCAAGACCAATAATTTCATCCTTACTAGGTAATTCTTCCTCACGATGTTGTTTACTAAATTTAGAGAAATTAAACTCACAAATCATATCATCTAAGCCAATGGTAACAATATTCTTTTCGCAGTCTATCTTAGCATTAACAGTGTTCAAGAAGGGTCTACCAAATATAATGGGACAAAATCTATCTTGTGGGGAACCAAGAACAAGAAAATCAGCAGGATATGTAGTTTTCCCACACAAGACTTCAACATCTCTAACAATCCCAACTGGTGATATAGTATCTCTATTGGCAAGTTTAATTGTGACATCAATATCTTCTATCTCAGCAGGTGCAATTTCATGCTTAATTTCTTCATATAAAGTATGCAGTATAACACTAGCACTTGCACCCATATCACATAAGCCATGATAACTATGATCTCCTATTTTAACAGAAATAACAGGCACGCCTACCACAGGTCTATGTTTATCTTTAGCACAAGGTTTAGCAATTCTAGAAGTTTCACCGTTGAACTGAATAACATGCCCATCAATATTATCAGACAAGAGATCTTTAACAATAGCAATATTAGGTTCTACTTTAACTTGCTCAGGAGGTGTATAAGTTATAATATTGCTTTTACGAACAACAGTTGAAGCTTTAGCATGATCCTTTATTCTAACAGGGAAAGGTGGTTTCTCAACATAAGAAGTAGGAACAATAGGATCATTATAAGTGACAGTCATTTCTTCAACTTTAATAGGTGCAACTAATTTTACTTCTATGGGAGGATGATATTTAAACTACTTCTCCTTAGGGAGATCAACATAAGTAGCAAAAGATTCACAGAAAGAAGCTACTATCTCAGAGTCAAGTCCATATTTAGTGCTAAACTTACGGAAAATATCGGTATCCATAAAAGATTTAACACAATCAAACTTAGGTGTCATACCTGACTCCTTACCTTCGTCGAGGTCCCAATCTTCAGAGTTGCATTTAATTCTATCCAATAAGTCCCATTTAAATTCAATAGTATTCATCATAAAAGAGCCAACACAAGAAGTATCGAGCATGGTGCGATTATTTTCAGAAAGCCGAGCATAAAGATTTTGAGTAATTGTTTCTCTTGGGAGCTCATGATTGGGGCATGAATATAACATTGATTTAAGCCTCCCCCAAGCTTGAGCGATGCTTTCTCCTTCGCGAGGCCAAAAATTATATATATAATTGCGATCATGATGAACAAGATGCATAGGGTAATACTTTTAATGAAATTCCAATTTCAATCTTTTATAGTTCCATGATCTCGTATCATCACATAGCCTATACCATGTCAATGCGTCTCCCTTCAAAGATAAAGGGAAGACCTTCTTCTTAGCAACATCATCGGGTATACCTGCAAGCTTAAATAATCCATAAACTTCATCCACATATATTAAGTGCTCATCATGATTGTTTGTTCCATCTCCTGCAAAAAGATTAGCTAGCAGTTTTTCCATCATACCCGAAGGAAATTCAAAAGGAGTTTCATTTTCAATAGGTTCAGTAGGTTGAGGAGCAACTCTTTGCTCTACTGGACGGGGTGAAGATACCCCGAACAAGCCCCTCAAAGGATTAATTTCCATAGTAACAAGTGACAGTAAATTTCAGCACACTATATAAATTTTTCCTTACCAAATTCCACCTACCAAAGGCGCTACACTCCCCAGCAACGGCGCCAGAAAAGAGTCTTGATGACCCACAAGTATAGGGGATCTATCCTAGTCCTTTCGATAAGTAAGAGTGTCAAACCCAACGAGGAGCAGAAGGAAATGATAAGCAGTTTTCAGCAAGGTATTATCTGCAAGTACTGAAATAAGTGGTAACAGATAGTTTTGTGATAAGATAAATTGTAACAAGAAACAAGTAACAAAAGTAAATAAAGTGCAGCAAGGTGGCCCAATCCTTTTTGTAGCAAAGTACAAGCCTGGACAAACTCTTATAATAGGAAAAGCGCTCCCGAGGACACATGGGAATATCGTCAAGCTAGTTTTCATCACGTTCATATGATTCGCGTTCGGTACTTTGATAATTTGATATGTGGGTGTACTGGTGCTTGGGTGCTGCTCTTACTTGAACAAGCATCCCACTTATGATTAACCTCTATTGCAAGCATCCGCAACTACAACAAAAGTATTAAGGTAAACCTAACCATAGCATGAAACATATGGATCCAAATCAGCCCCTTACGAATCAACACATAAACTAGGGTTTAAGCTTCTGTCACTCTAGCAACCCATCATCTACTTATTACTTCCCAATGCCTTCCTCTAGGCCCAAATAATGATGATGTGTTATGTAGTCGACGTTCACATAAAACCACTAGAGGCTAGACAACATACATCTCATCAAAATATCGAACGAATACCAAATTCACATGATTACTAATAGCAAGACTTCTCCCTTGTCCTCAGGAACAAACGTAACTACTCACAAAGCATATTTATGTTCATAATCAGAGGGGTAATAATATGCATAAAGGATCTGAACATATGATCTTCCACCAAATAAACCAACTAGCATCAACTACAAGGAGTAATCAACACTACTAGCAACCTACTAGTACCAATCCCGGACTTGGAGACAAGAATTGGATGCAAGAGATGAACTAGGGTTTGTAGATGAGATGGTGCTGGTGAAGATGTTGATGGAGATTGCCCTCTCCCGATGAGAGGAGCGTTGGTGATGATGATGACGATGATTTCCTCCTCCCGGAGGGAAGTATCCCCCGCAGAACAGCTCTGTCGGAGCCCTAGATTGGTTCCGCCAAGGTTCCGCCTCGTGGCGGCGGAGTCTCATCCCGAAAGGTTGCTTATGGTTTTTTTCTTGACGAAAGACTTCATATAGCAGAAGATGGTCATCGGAGGGCCACCAGGGGGCCCACGAGGTAGGGGGCGCGCCCTGGGGGGGGGGGGGGGTGCCCCCCACCCTCGTGGACAGGGTGTGGCCCCCCTGGCCTTCATCTTTGGCGAGGATTTTTTATTATTTATTGTAAGAAATTCTATGGAGTTTCAGGACTTTTGGAGTTATGCAGAATAGGTCTCTAATATTTGCTCCTTTTCCAGCCTAGAATTCTAGCTGCCGGCATTCTCCCTCCTCATGTAAACCTTGTAAAATAAGAGAGAATAGTCATAAGTATTGTGACATAAGGTGAAATAACAACCCATAATGCAGTAGATATCAATATAAAAGCATCATGCAAAATGGAAGTATCAGCCATCTTTTCACTTTTTATTTAAATAACTTGGCATTCTCATAGGCATGGGTTCTCCATTCATCAAGCGAGCTAATGTCAAATAACCTCTTCTCACTGGCAAGTTTGAAATCATAGTTGAGCTCTTTGATTGCCCAATAAGATTTATGTTCTAGTTCAAGAGGTAAGTGACAAGCCTTTCCATAAACCATTTTATACGGAGACATACCCAGAGGGTTTTTATAAGCAGTTCTATAATCCCATTATGCATCATCAAGTTTCTTAGACCAATTCTTTTTAGATCTATTAACAGTCTTTTGCAAAATCAATTTATTCTCTCTATTGCTCATTTATACTTGACCACTAGACTGAGGATGATATGGAGATGCAATTCTATGGCTAACATCATATTTAGCAAGTATTTTACGAAAAGCACCATGAAAAAATGTGAACCACCATCAGTCATTAAATATCTAGGGACTCCAAACCTCAGAAAAATAACTTCTTTAAGCATCTTAATAGAAGTGTTATGATCAGCACTACTGGTTGGAATAGCTTCTACCCACTTAGTAATGTAATCAACATCAACTAAAATATGTGTATACCCATTAGAGGAAGAAAAGGTCCCATATAATCAAAGCCCCAAACATCAAATGGTTCAATAACAAGTGAATAATTCATAGGCATTTCCTGACGTCTACTAATATTACCAATTCTTTGGCATTCATCACAAGACAAGACAAACTTACGAGTATCCTTGAAGAGAGTAGACCAATAAAAACCAGATTGCAATACCTTATGTGCAGTTCTATCCCCAGCGTGGTGTCCTTCGTAAGATTTGGAGTGGCACTTGCATAGGATCTGTCCCTGTTCATGCTCAGGTACACAGCGTCTAATAACACTATCTACTCCTTATTTATAAAGGTGTGGGTCATCCCAAAAGTGATGTCTTAAATCATTTTTTTTCTTTTGCTGGTATGTGAAACTAGGTGGAATAAATTTAGCAACGATGTACTTAGCATAATCAGCATACCATGGAGTATTATGAGAAGCATTTATGATAGCTAATTGTTCATCAGGAAAGCTATCATCAATAGGGAGTGGGTTATCAAGAACATTCTCTAACCTAGACATGTTGTCTGCAACAGGGTTCTCATCTCCCTTTCTATCAATAATATGCAAATCTAATTATTGTAGTAGGAGAACCCATATAATAAGTCTAGGTTTAGCATCTTTCTTTTCCATAAGATATTTAATAGTAGCATGATCAGTGTGAACAGTTACTTTATAATCAATAATATATGGTCTGAACTTATCACAAGCAAATACAACTTCTAAAAATTCTTTTTCAATAGTAGCATAATTTCTCTGGGCAATGTCTAGAGTTTTACTAGCATATTGGATAACATTTAATTTCTTATCAACTTTTTGTCCTAGAACAGTGCTTACAACATAATCACTAGCATCACACATAATTTCAAAGGGTAAATTCCAATCAGGTGGCTGAACAATAGGTGCAGAAATCAAGGCTTTCTTAAGTATTTCAAATGCTTCTACACAACTAGAAATTTTAGAGAAGTCTTTAATAAAACTCCTATAGAAGCCAGCATGACCAAGGAAACTTCTTATACCTTTGCACTACAAAAAAAATACACTTCCATGATGATACATGTTTGTGTCACAGTAGGTCACGTTTTTTGTCATGCATGTACATCCATCATGATTTTATGACAGAATCAAGATAGTCACACCGGTGCTATCATATAAGTGTTCCATGACAATACCAAAATTATCATCACGAAAGTGTCCACTTCCATGACGATAAATGGCGCGTCATGGAAGTGCTTTCGTCAAGGGTAACCGACACGTGGCGTCCACCGTAACGAGTCACTGTTAAGCTATTGGGTTTCGGTTTGGATCCGATAACCGTTAATAGCCGGGACCAATGGGGATTTACCATGTGTAAAATCATCATTGGCTGGAGGAAACACGTGTTGGCTCACCGTTGGGACATATGTCATCCACTCATTGGACAGAAGGCGCCTATGATACGTCGACACGTTGCACAGCCCAACAGAGGCCCATTCCTGTGAAAAGGCCAGCCCATTTGACTTGGTCAAAAGGTAATGGGCTAGCCCATGGAAAGCCTGTTAACGGCCTATTCGCATATAGCCCATTTACAGCCCTCTAACTCAGGGCCCGTTACAGCCTATCCAAACTAGGCCCAGTAGCATCATCTGGGCCGTCCAATATGATTCCAGCCCGTTGTAACTTCCGGCCCATGTATGGCCCATGACATCTTTCGGCCCATATGAGGCCCTTTGTAACTCTTGGCCCATTAATGGCCCGTGGTGAAACTGGCCCGTAATGAACACTGCATCGCTTTATAACCATTAACGGCCCATTATTCCATTGAGCCGTTTCCAGCCCATGTTATCTTTTGGCCTTCTCAGGGCCCATTTATTCTTGGGCTCATTTCCAGCATTCGGTTACTTACGACCCGTTACTGGCCTTTCTGCTTGTGGGCCAAATTCAGCCCGTGGTTACAGTCGGCCCATTTATGGCCCGTTAATCCGTTGGGACATTTTCATAACGTCATCAAGTACGGCCGATTAATGATGGCCCGTTATGGTCGGCCCATGAATGGACGATTCCAATTCTAGCCCATTTACGGACCATAATGCAGTCCATTATTGGCTCATGTTTGGCCAATCGATCATACGACCCGTAGAAGGCCCATTGATGCTATATCCCGTAGAAGGCGTAGAAGGCCCATTGTTTCTACGGCCCGTAGGATGCCCGAGGTCACTACAGTAAATATGTAGCCCATGGTTATTGTGGCCTAGTTTTAAAGAATAGGTTATTGCGGCCACTAGCATACCGTGCAAAAAGAATTGCACTGACTACAAGGAAACAAATAAGCAAGACAACAAGGAAATAAATAAGCAAGCAACTTATGCCAGGCTATCACGGCTATTACACATATTACATCCATTGGGCATCAAAGTTCGCCACCAGTGCAAATATAGGGAACAAAGCAGCATATCACATACACTGGTTGTCAAAGTTGGCGACCAATGCAAATAAACGCCGCAGGAAAACAAGTCCAAAACTGAAACCACTTCAGAAGAGGTCAAGAAACAATATCCTGGGTACCCATAATGCTGGCAAGATGCTTAGCAAGATTATTAACTTTCTCTTGTTTGGCACTTAAATCCTCTAGCGTTTTGCTGTTGCACCAGAAAGTATGCATATGAATTCTGTAGGGACTTCCTCAGTCCTTCGGCTTCTTGTCGTAGAACATCTGACCAATGTCTTTCAACTTGAAGTTGAGACTCAAGAAGCCGAACTGATTCAGGCAGCGGGTTCGAAGATCTGGTGCCAGCAGTAGTGGCCAGTAACTCTAACACTACATCAAGACAGGACTTTGGGGTTGTCTCAGTGTCGTCAATGTAGTTTTTATCAGCTTTCTTGGAGACCAACAGGGATGTCTCACTATCTTGAACCTTTATCTGCATTACTTCCTTTACCATTGCATAATGGGGTACTCTTCTCTAATATTTTATCTACATTCTAAAAGAGAAACAAACAGACACATCACAGGTTTACCATGTTGTATATGAAACTCATTTTGGTAAACCAGTTCAGTAGTAAGGTGGA
This sequence comes from Triticum timopheevii, assembly GCA_963921465.1. Taxonomy (NCBI): domain Eukaryota; kingdom Viridiplantae; phylum Streptophyta; class Magnoliopsida; order Poales; family Poaceae; genus Triticum; species Triticum timopheevii. The sequence continues at coordinate 395,557,854 of OY997270.1, forward strand.
CAGGATAACAACATGAAACAAACATATATCTATGTAGTATGGTCACTGTATGGTCTATATCATTCTAGTTTATGTTGCCAAATCAAGATAGAGACAGTTCAAATCATATCTATTTAAGACAAAGCAGCATAGATAGAATATAAGTGTGGGAAACTACACAACAATAACAGCACTTGTAATGTGCATGGCATGAGAATATAACTGTTTATTCAATTGAAACTAAAATCAACATAGAGCAAGTTACAACAACAAACACGTTAAAGAAACAGGTTTAAAACATACCTGTTACGCCATTGGAGTTTCAATTGCGTCCTTCAAATTTGAAATTAGTTGGTATGTGTAATTACAGTGATGCAAGAGAAAAGGAGTATGAACCATAGCTACGGAACCTGACCTGAGAACAATTCTTCTTCTGCTTTAGGCGTTGACTTGGGGTTCGGAGTGGTGGTCCTCATGCATTAGGCATTGCAGTTGCCTTACTAACTGCTCGTGTTTGGGTGCTCTATGGTGGAGACGGTGTTGTGTCAACTGGAACTGGGTTACTATCTGCTGGGGTTGGGGTTAGAAGGGGTGTAGCTGGTTCTCTGTCCAACTGGGTAGGGGTACAATCTGCGTGAGTCTGGGTTATGTGTGGTGGGGCTAGTTCTTGGGCAAGTACAACCGTGGTTCTATCTGCATTGACAGGTAGCACAATCTTTTCTGAAGACCGTGTTTTTACTCCCACGGATACTGCCATCACCCCCTCCAATTCAAATGGCTGATAAACAAGAAAAGTAATTGAATGTACAGAAATTGTAAGATAGACAGGTGCAATGGATAGTAGGGAAGAAAAAATAGGGCATGAAATAATTCACATTTATGTTGTCTAACCAAACAGAATAGCATGACTTAATTTCACATATATGATGGCTAATTAAATAGGATAACATGACACAATTTCACATGTATGATGGCTAACTAAACATGATAGAATGGCATACTTCAAAATATGATGACTATGTAAACAAGATGCCATGATATAACTATACGATGTGTCTATTAAAGTGGTTGTCATGCCATAATTCACAAACATGCCGTCGATGGAAACATGATGGCATGATATAATTCACGGATAGAATGACATAATTCAAAATATGATGACTATGTAAACAAGATGAGATGATATAAATATATTATGTCTTTAGAAAATGGGTTGGCACGCCATAATTCAGATACATACTGTCTGTGTAAACATCATGGCATGATATAATTCAAATATATGATTTAGTCCCTCCGTTCCTAAACATTTTTCTTTTTAGAGATTTTAAATGGACTACCACATACAGATGTATATAGACATATTTTAGAGTGTAGATTGACTTATTTTTCTCCGTATGTAGTCACTTGTTGAAATCTCTAGAAAGACAAATATTTAGGAACAGAGGGAGTATATACTAAGCAAGTGAGCAGAGGGCAATCACATATATGATGTGTCAACTAAGGAGATGGCATTCAATATTGTGTATATGATGTAAAAACTAAGCATTGCAAGACAACATATGCATGATATGAATAATATAACCCTTCCAAGTTTGAGCATACACCTCAGGGGGATAATAGAACTGGTCATCTGCCTCTGAATCCTCCTCTGAGGAGCTACCTGTAACCACCAAGATATTTGCTTCAGCAGGTAGCATTATCTGCTCTGAAGACCTTGTTTTCGCTCTAGATTTATTCATCACCAATTCAAATGGTTGATGCACAAGAAGAGCAGTTGAATATACAAACATTGTCGACAAATGCAATGAGTAATACAAAAAAAGACGGCATGATATAATTCATATATATGATGCCTGGCTAAATAGCATAGCATTGCATAATTCACATACATAATGCCTTGCAACAAGATAGCATTGCATAATTCACATATATAATGTCTTGCAACAAGATGGCATTGCAAAATTCACATACATGGTAATTAGACACTAAACATGTGGCATTCACACAAAGCATGTCTAAACTAAGCAAATGACATGCCAATGTGATACGCCTCCAACGTATCTATAATTTTGATTGTTCCATGCTATTATATTATCTGTTTTGGATGTTCAATGGGCTTTATTATACACTTTTATATTATTTTTGGGACTAACCTATTAACCGGAGGCCCAGCCCAAATTGCTGTTTTTTTGCTTGTTTCAGTGTTTTGAAGGAAAGGAATATCAAACAGAGTCCAAATGGAATGAAACCTTCGGGAATGTGATTTTCTGAACAAACGTAATCCAGAGGACTTGGAGTGGACGTCAAGCAATCAACGAGGAGGCCACGAGGCAGGGGGCGTGCCTACCCCCTGGGCGCGCCCTCCACCCTCGTGGGTCCCTCGTAGCTCCACCGACCTACTTCTTCCTCCTATATATACCTACGTACCCCGAAAACATCAGAACAGGAGCCAAAACCCTATTTCTACCTCCGCAACCTTCTGTACCCATGAGATCCCATCTTGGGGCCTTTTCGGGCGCTCCGCCGGAGGGGGCATTGATCAAGGAGGGCTTATACATCAACACCATAGCCTCTCCGATGATGTGTGAGTAGTTTACCTCAGACCTTCGGGTCCATAGTTATTAGCTAGATGACTTCTTCTCTCTCTTTGGATCTCAATACAAAGTTCTTGTCGATTCTCTTGGAGATCTATTCGATGTAATCTTCTTTTAGGGTGTGTTTGTCGAGATCCGATGAATTGTGGGTTTATGATCAAGATTATCTATGAACAATATTTGAATCTCCTCTGAATTTTTTTATGTATGATTGGTTATCTTTGCAAGTCTCTTCGAATAATCAGTTTGGTTTGGCCTACTAGATTGATCTTTCTTGCAATGGGAGAAGTGTTTAGCTTTGGGTTCAATCTTGCGGTGCTCGATCCCAGTGATAGTAGGGGAAACGACACGTATTGTATTGTTGAAAGATGGGGTTTATATCATATTGCATGAGTTTATCCCTCTACATCATGTCATCTCGCTTAAAGCGTTACTCCGTTTTATGAACTTAATACTCTATGTAAGTGCATCTAGTGCCCCTTAGTGATTCTGGTGTATTGAAGACTTATAGGTTAAGGGACTAATGCGCAGGTCTATAGGTCTATGAGGAGTATGATATTTACAGAGAAAGTCGACCCCTAAAAATGAAGTTCTTCGACTGAAGACTTTGGTATTCTGAAGACTTTCTGAAGACTTTGAAAGTGAAGAAATTGGTGTGACCTTGAAGACTTGGTATTCATTTGAGGAACATGAAGCGTGAAGACTTTTGTTTTCGTAGATTCGTTTTCTCTTTCTTGAGTCATAGGAAACACCATACTGTTAAAGGGGGTCGAGGAAATTCTAAGGAAAAATTTCCATGTGATGCTCAACTCAAAATCCTACACCTACCAATCCCTTCGAGTGAAGCCTTTGGAAATCTCATACAGTTCAGTCAATTTCTTCAGTGACAGAGACAAAGTTCTTCTGGTCGCTGAGGAATTTGTTCTGACTGAGGAGTTAGGAATTCGCCAGTGCAGATTGCCTACACAGTGAGGAACATGATAGCCCTGAGGAATTTGAGAGTCAAATTTCCGACCGTTGCTGTGCTGCGCACCAGCTGTCCCAAAATATCTTATCCACCTAACGGCCATATCATTGAAGGGCATTTATGTCTTATCATGTCGGGCTGCTCCCTAGGCTATAAATAGCCACCCCCTACAACCACTAGCTGGTTGGCTGCTCCAAGAGAAACTGACACTTGTCAATTGAGAGCATCCCATCCTCCGAGGACTTTGAGCAAAAATCATCGAGTGAGGAAAATCCAAAACCAAACCCCTACAAACCCAAAGTGATTGAGCATCACTAAAGAGATTGATCCTGCGTGGATCCAACGCTTGTTACCTTTGAAGACTGTGCTTCTTCCAGATGGTTAGGCGTCATGGTCTAGAGCATCCAAGAGGAATTATGGATCGCCGAGTGACCGAGTCTGTGAAGGTTTGGAAGTCGCCTGAAGACTTACCACGAGTGATTGGACGAGGTCTGTGTGACCTTAGTTCAAGGAGAATACGGTGAGGACTTGGTGTCCTGAGCTGCGTGCTCAGCAACTGGGTGTCCGGGACTGTGTGTCCTCGAGTTTAAATACTCAGCGCTCCAACCAGATGTACAACTAAGACAGCAGTTGGAACTGGTCTACCAAATCATTGTCTTCACCAACCTTACTGGTTCTATTTCCTCAACTCTTTCATTTCCTCATTACTGTGTTGAGTGTTTTTTCATATCTGTGTTTGAAGACTTTGACTGAAGACATTCTCAATTTCCTCAGTTCAATTTCTTCAGTCTGTTTGTCTTCATCTTGTGTTATCCTGTGATTACGCTTTCTATACTCTGTGACTGTCTTCATTTCATCATGATGACCATGCCTGTATTCTGTTATGCTTACTTCTGAGTACTTATTCCGCTGCAAGTAGTTCTTCAGTAAGGAATTTACTCACCAGCAAATTCCTCAGTGAAGAATTCATAAAAATCGCCTATTCACCCCCCCTCTAGTCAACATAACGCACTTTCAATTGGTATCAGAGCAAGGTACTCCCTTGTTCTGTGTGATTTTGGTTTAACCACCTGGAGTTTTAGTTATGTCGACTGCAGGTATGAAGAAAGTGACATGCCCTATCTTTGACGGTCATGATTATCCCAAGTGGAAGGCCATGATGAGGAAGCGCCTCATGGCAATGGACAGCGAGCTGTGGACCGTCACTGAGATTGATCTTACCGATCTATGCAAGATGGAAGGCGCTGATGACATTCGCAAGTACACTCGACTTGACATAATGGCAAAGGACATCATCTGTTCGTGCCTATCCAGAGATGAATTCAAGCGCATTATGCATCTTTGCAATGCGAAGCTAATCTGGGACCGAATATCTGATGTCTATGAAGGTCATCGAACTCGTCATGATCATTGGTTTGAGGACTTCAAGGAGTCTCTCAAAACGATGACTTTCGAACCAGAATCATCATCTTCTGCATCATGTCTCATGGCAAAGGGTGACAAGGTAACCGAATGTTCCTCATCCGAGTTTTGTGACGATGAATCTGATGATGATGAATCTGATGATGATATTGAACCTAGTTATATCAAACTTGTTTGCATTGCCACTAAACAACAAATGGCCTTGGAAAAGGTTCAAAAAATGCTAGACAAAAGTGATGATATGTTGGGTGAAGAAATGGATCGCACTAAAGCCCTGACTGAAAATCTTCAGAGACTTCAGTCTAGGTTTGATAGCCTTCAAGGTCATCACAACATTCTCTTATCTGATCATGAGAAACTTTCTTACGAATTTCTTCAAAGAAAGCAAGATCTTGAGAAGCTAAGAGTAAGTTATGAAGATCTTCAGAAGGAGCGCGATTCATTGCTAGCTCAACAAATCAACGCTTCTCAGGAAGAATTTGTTCCTCCATGCTTAAAATGCATTGAACGTGAATCTGCTAATTCTTCACCTGAATGTTCAAATGCTTCAACTGCTACAAATTCTTCACATGCCTCTGCTATCACTAATTCCTCATCTGAGGACATTGCTAGTATCACTGACGATGCAGGGCTGAAGGAATTGTACATGACAGGCATGTACAAAAGCCTCAAAGGGCATCAGACTCTTTGTGATGTGCTTAAAAAGCAGATCCTCAACAGAAACCCTAGGAAAGAGGGTATTGCCTTTGAGAGGAAACTCAATGCTGATGGAACATATTGGAAGCCTGAGCAGTACCCCAAAACCTCATGGGTTGCTGCAAAGGGACCTCCAGTTGATCCATCTAACTTATCTGGCTTTACATGTGAATCTCCTCATTCGTCTAATGAGTCGTTTGACTCCAACTATAAACTGTTCAAGAATCAGAATGGTGAAGTATTTGCTAGATATGTTGGCACTAACTGCAGGAACGGTTCTCCTATGAAGAAAATCTGGGTTCCCAAGAAGTTCCTTGAAAGTCTTCAGGTGAATGTCCTCATGACACCACCTGTGAAGAATAGGAACCCCAGATCAACTTCTTCATATGGACCAAATTCTTCATATGGATCCAAGTCCTCATACGGACCAAATTCCTCACATGGATCAAATTCCTCAAAAGGATCAAAGTCCTCATATGATTATCATCATGCTAACAACTTTGTTTCGCCGGGTAGAGCTAAGGGCTATGAATATGTGCATTACTCTTCAAACCATTATGTTCATAAGTCCTCGAAGAATTTCTCTGCTTATTCATATGCTTACCCTAACCCCTCTTATGTGAAACGAAATGGTTTGGCCTCTATGCCACCATTCTCATATGGAGCTCGCAGAGTGATGAACTCTTTGTCACCCCTTCAGATGTGGGTGGTGAAGAAAAGGAACTAATCTATTCTGCAGGGTCAGGTCTCCAGACGTGCTTTAATGTCTGAAGAATTTGCTGGGGGCCTGACAAAATTGCCTGAAAGGACGCAAGCGAATCATGAAGAAATGAACTTTCATTTCACACGTCCTCCTACTGCTATATCTGTTTTACTGCTTGATGAAATTCATCTGATGAACTTGATATCATATTCTTCATTGATGAAGTATATGAGATCGTAAGTTGCACTAATTCATCTGCATGATGATCAACCCAAAGCCAATGAGTGGGTCCTCGATAGTGGATGTACAAATCACATGACTGGTGACAAGAATCTATTGATGGATGCTCCCTTATCACCGTCAAATATGAAGCATATCATCTTTGCTGACAAAGGCAAAAGTCAAGTATTGGGTATAGGTAAGGTTGCGATCTCTAAGGACATACACATGGACAAAGTCATGCTTGTTGAGTCCTTAGGATACAACCTCATGTCAGTCTCAATGCTTTGTGATCTTGATATGGTTGTTGTCTTTGGCAAGTATCGCTGTGTTGTGATTATGGAAGCTGACGATTCCAAAGTCTTCGAAGGCTTTAGGAGAGGAGACTTGTATATTGTTGATTTCTCTACAGGACCACAACCAGCCGTGTGTCTACTTGCAAAAGCTTCGGAAGGCTGGCTATGGCATCGACGACTTGGTCACGCAGGCATGAGGAATTGGCACACGCTTGCGAAGAAGAAGCATGTCATTGGCATTGAGAATGTCAAATTCCTCAAGGATCACTTGTGTGGAGCCTATGAAGCTGGAAAAATGACCAAGGCCAAGCATCCAGCGAAGACTATCATGACCACTACTCGACCATTCGAATTGCTTCACATGGACCTCTTTGGTCCTAATCATTACTCAGCAGTCAATAATGATGCATCTCTATATGGCTTTGTTATTGTTGATGATTACTCTCGTTACACATGGGTACACATTGTTACTTACAAACATGAAGTGCAGGAAGTCTTCAAACGATTTTCCTCGAGGGCTTCAACCAACTTTGGTGTGAAGATCAAGCACATCAGGAGTGACAATGGAACTGAGTTCAAGAATTCCGGTCTTGATGACTATCTTGATGAACTTGGTATTACTCATGAGTTATCTGCTCCCTATACTCCTCAGCAAAATGGCGTCGTGGAGCGCAAGAACAGAACTCTAGTTGAGATGGCTCGCACTATGCTTGATGAGTACAAAACGCCTCGTCGTTTTTGGATTGATGCAATTGATACCGCGTGCCACATCATCAACAGAGTATATCTTCACAAATTCTTCAAGAAGACTGCCTATGAACTCCTCACTGACAAGAAACCCAATGTGAGTTATTTCAAAGTCTTCGGTGCTAAATGTTGGATTAGAGATCCTCATCACAATGCTAAATTTGCACCGAAAGCACATGAAGGTTTTATGGTTGGTTACGGAAAGGACTCGCACACCTACAGAGTCTTCAACAACGCTCTTCACAAGGTTGTTGAAACTGTAGATGTGCGGTTTGATGAAACTAATGGCTCACAAAGAGAGCACCTACCTTCTGTGATAGATGAACCAGCACCTGAGGATTCTATCAAGTTCAAGGCAACTAAGGATGTAATTCCTACTGAAGAATCTGCTGAAGAATTCATTCCAGTACGTGAAGAATGTCGAGCTGATGCACCTGAAGATAATGCTGAAGAAAATGGTGCTGAAGAAAATGCTGATCAAATTCCTCGACAACAACCAGCTCATCCTCGCGTTGCAAAAGAAGTGCAAGTTGACAAGATCATCGATGACATTGAAGCACCAGGTCCTCTCACACGCTCAAAAGTTACACATCTATCTAACTTTTATGGGCACTATGCTTTTGTCTCTATCACAGAGCCCACTAAGGTAGATGAAGCATTTCTGGAGACGGAGTGGATTCAGGCCATGCAAGAAGAATTACATCAGTTCGAGCTCAACAATGTCTGGGAACTGGTCAAACGTCCAGATCCTCGCAAGCATAATATCATTGGCACAAAGTGGATCTACCGCAACAAGCAAGATGAAAATGGCCTTGTGGTGAGGAATAAGGCACGACTTGTAGCTCAAGGCTACACATAGGTTGAAGGAATTGACTTCGATGAAACTTTTGCACCTATTGCTAGACTTGAGGCTATTAGCATATTACTTGCTTATGCTAACCATCATGATATCATTTTATATCAAATGGATGTGAAAAGTGCATTCCTCAATGGTAAGCTTGAGGAAGAAGTATATGTTGCTCAACCCCCAGGTTTTGAAGATCCAAAGAATCCTGACAAAGTCTTCAGACTCAACAAGGCCCTCTATGGCCTCAAGCAAGCCCCTCGGGCGTGGTATGATACTTTGAAGGAATTCTTCGTGAAGAATGGCTTCACACCTGGTTCACTCGAGCCTACTCTCTTTACTAAATCTTATGACAGTGAACTGTTTGTGTGCCAAATCTACGTTGATGATATTATCTTTGGCTGTACTGACCAACGTTAGAGTGATGAATTTGCCTATATGATGAGTGAAGAATATCAAATGTCTATGATGGGAGAGTTGAAATTCTTCTTAGGTCTTCAAATTCGTCAACAACGCAATGACATATTCATTTCTCAGGAGAAATACCTCAAGGATGTTCTGAGGAAATTCGGCATGCAAGATTGCAAAGGCGTTAAAATTCCTATGCCCACAAATGGCCATCTATGCACTGATGAAAATGGTATTGACTTCGATCACAAGGTATACCGCTCCATGATTGGTTCTTTATTGTACTTATGTGCATCTAGGCCAGATATAATGCTTAGTGTTTGCATGTGTGCCCGATTTCAAGCTGCACCGAAGGAATCACACCATAAGGCTGTGAAGCATATTCTTCGATATCTAGCTCATACAACAACACTAGGATTATGGTACCCCAAGGGCTCTACTTTTGATCTCATTGGATATTCTGACTCTGACTATGCTGGTGATCGTGTGGACCGTTAGTCAACATTTGGCACTTGTCATTTCCTCGGACGATCTTTGGTCTGTTGGGCCTCGAAGAAACAGAACTGCGTATCACTGTCTACTGCAGAAGCTGAGTACATTGCTGCTGGTTCTTGCTGTGCTCAATTGCTGTGGATGAAGCAAACTCTCAAGGACTATGGCATCAACGTGAAGAATGTGCCTCTCTATTGTGACAATGAGAGTGCCATCAAGATTGCTCACAACCCAGTTCAGCACTCGAAGACAAAGCACATTCAGATTCGTCATCATTTTCTTCACGATCATGTGTTGAAGGGCGACATCTTTATTGATCATGTGAAGACTGAAGAACAGCTAGTCGATATCTTCACAAAGCCCTTGGATGAGAAGAGATTTAGCAAGTTGCGGTGTGAGCTAAATATCTTAGAATCTTCAAATGTTCTTTAAAAGGACACACATCCTGACACTTATGCAAAATTGATGACTTAGATGTGCAACACATGAAGAAACATTTTTCTTCAATAAATGAAGAATAACACTCTAAGTGTGAAGAAATTAATGAAGAATTTGATTCTCAGAACCCTACGACAATTGTACGCGGTGTCTGAAATCATCATTCTTATACGATGGGTCACGCCACCACCAAAGTTGAAAATCTTCAATTTGAGTTTTTCCTCAGTTTTGAAATTACTCAGTTTTTCAAATTCTTCAACTTTGCAAAATCTTCACCATTTCCGTCATTTTTCTTCATTGGCTATATATATGGGTTTATGTCCTCTACAGCATTCACTTATGGCTATTTTCTCAAGTTGCATTTTCTGCTAAGTGAATGTGATCGGACCCTTCCCCCTCTATGCTATACTCAACCCAATCTATTCACAAATTCTTCATGTGCGTTCTATTTGAAACTCGTTCAAAATCTTCACTGTGTCCTTGTCAGCTGAAGAAATTGCGAACAGAACTTTGAAACAAATCTTATCCAAATTTTTGGTTTTGCCGCTCAAACCGTTCCACATCCCACAATAGACTTATCTATTCACCTGCGATCTAACATGATCTCCACTTTTTAGTACGTGGGTGACACATGTCAAGCGAATGAGAAGGGTCAGGGGCACGTTCGTCCCAAATCTTTGGGCGAACAGTTTTTCACCGTGGCTATAAATACCCCTCTCCCCTTCCTCACTTCCTTTACTCCGCTCGACCGCTCTCTCTCTCGCTCGAGCTTCTCAAACCCTAGCGCCGCCGCTACTCCATCGTCGCCGGTGAGGAAGAGCTTCACTGCCTCGACCTCGTCGCTATCGTACTCGCGTCGGCCGCAGAAATCTTCACTCCGCCGCCGCTGTAGCTATCTTCCTCTGCCGAGTTAGGGCGTGGAAGATCTGAATAGACGAGCTTCAAATCTACACCTCTCAGTTCGTCGTGTTCTTCATCCAGGGTAATTAAAAGTTACTTTTACTGCCCTCGTTGATCCAAATTTTCTCTACAAAATCTTCAAAGGTGTTTTATTCTTCAAATCCTCACACACAAAACACCTCACTAGTCTTCTGTTCTTGATTCGTTTCTCTAAGCATCTTTTTTCTTCAAGATTCCTCAATTGTGTGGATCTTCGATCTATACAACTCTGGAACCTAAGACAAAGATCGCTTAGTGAAATTCTTCAAGGCTCATCTGGTCAAATTCCTCAAACTTGTTCTTTTTGAAAAACCTTCTGAGAACGCATATGACCTCTCCAAATTCCTCACAACTATACTCTGTTCACAGGTACTCATGTCCGCTACTGAATCACTAGGTTCTCATTAACTTAACTCATTTGCAGCGTTCCTCGAAGAAAAGTTGCATACTTCTTTAGAGAATTCGATTGCCCAAATTCCTCAGCTGAAGAATATGGCAGAAGGAAAGAAGCCACAGAAAGGAGGAAAGAGGCCTGAGGTCATGACTGCTTTTGAGATACCTGAGGACATCTATGCTGACTATTGCACACCTGATGAAGCCAAGTTTGGCAAGGAAAACAAAAATCAGTGCAAGGTGCGCATTCAGAGGATTGAAAGGAGATGGGCAAGAGAATGGAGGGAGTACAGGTATGTTACTCCAAAGTACATGAAGAAATTCACACTCGATCCTCCATGCCCAAGAGCTCCATTGGCACCTGGCCAAGAAGCTGACCCCACCAGCATCAAGCGTGGTGAGGATTTTCCTGAAGAATGGGCCAAGCGCCAAGCCAAATTGGCAAGACAAGCCAAGGAGGCAGTGAGGAAATTCAATGAAGACTCTGCTACTGCTGCTGCCACTGAGGCCACTGTCAAGCCAAGAAAATCTATGGCAAAGAAGCCCGCACACAAGCCAAGTGCTTCAACAGCAATGCCCTCACGGCCAGTTCCTCATGCTGCTTCTGCTCCTCTCAAATTTTCAGCAACTCCTCCAAAGTCCTCAGCACCTGTGCATCTGGCCACGTGCCAAAGGACTGCAGGCATCTCTATTGCCTCTGGTGTCTCAGCAAGTTCCTCAGCTGCACCAAATTCTTCATCAGGCCCCACACTACTGAAGACTAAGGTAACTGCTGGACGAGGTCCTCGGCCAAGTCCGAAGAAGAAACAGGTTGCCTTCCAAGTGCCATCTGACGATGAAGCTGATGATGATGAACTTGCAGAAATCATCAGAGACAGGCAAGTTAGGGCCGCTAGAGCCAAAGGCACACCTGTGCCACTGCTTTTGGATCCAAGGGCGATCCTTGAATACATTGATCTATGGCACAAGGATCCAGACACCCCTATGCCTGACTTTCATTTGACTCCTGGACTCACATGCTGACCCATTTCATCACTGAAGAGAAATGGAAATTTGAAAAGGCTAGGAAGATCTAGAAGGCTCAGTTTAGAAAAGAGAAGTTCCCGAGGAAAAATGTTGTTAGAATGACAACTGAGGAACTCCTCAAGATCCAATCTGAAATCAAAGCCCTCAGCGATGACTTTGATGCCTATTATGCTGATTGGCAAGGAGCCAAAGTCAGATTCGTCAACCTGACAAAGAAGTTCACAAATGTTGCACAACAAGAAATTCCTCAGGCCGGAGCCTCTGCTCAGCCTGCTGAAGAACATGCCAGCACCGCTGATGATTTTCAGCCTGCTGAAGACAATGCTAGTTCTAGGGCTGATGGCTCCATTCCAGCCGCTGAAGAAATTGCCAGGGCATCCACTAGTGGTGCGCCTGAAGAAACTGAAGAAGTCCGGGCAACTGCATCAGTTGCGCCTGAGGGAATTCAACTAGATTCCTTAGCTCCTCCCGCACCTACACCAACTCCAATCCTTCCATCTGCATCAGATGTGAAGAAGACCAAGGCTGTAGAGCGAGCTGCAGTGAAGAAAAGAAAAGCATCAGCTGCGTCAAATTCTTCAGCCCCGAAGAAAATGAAGCCAATGACCAGCTCATTTGAAAATCCAATTGATGTTGTTCCAATCTCCTCCATGCCATCAAAGGACCTTGTTCCTTTTGGTGAAGAATATGAAATCCCAAGCGGATCTGATGAAGAAAATCATTCTGCTGATTCGTCAGAGCAGATTGATGAAGAAATTGAAGTGGATGCAATCCCTTGAACCCTAATCATTTCCTCGCCTATGCCTCAGTTCACAGCTGAAGAGGCTGGTGTTGAGGAAATTGAAGACGAAGACGTGGACATTGGATGCACCACGCCTGTGATGAATGATGAATTTTGGGAAAGTCGGGATCCAAATTCTCCACTCTTCACCCCAATCCAACAAATTCCTCAGTCCCCTGCACCAACAGTTCAACTGGGCTCTGAAGAAACTCATCCCACTTCGTCTGTGCATGAAGAAATTCCAGCTACTAGTGCTGAAGAACCTGCTGCTGCTGATCCTCAGACTGCACATGAAGAGGAACCAGAAAATCCTCAGCCTAAAGAACCCGAGATTGCGATTCCTGAGGTAGTGATACAACTCATTGACACTCCTCTGCCAAAACCAAAGGATCCATTCTCGCGCAAGCAAAAGTTCAAGGCTGAAGACTTCTTTGGCGAGAATGTTTTCTTCACGGATTACAACCCTTATGACTCTGCTCGCATAAGGAAGAGGCGTTTCTAGACTGCTAGTCAAGCAAACTTTTATTCCTTAGTGCTATTCGACAAAGACAAAGTCTTCGATCATGCACATATTCCTCACGTGGACATGGAATCTCTGCCAGGCTTCGAGCCAGTCCTCAGTGTTCTTCACGATGCTGGGTTGCCAAATTTCTGCACTGACATCTGTGATTGGAATGAAGAACTTATTCTTCAATTCTATGCGACGCTGCACATCACAGGAGATTCTGAAGATGTGAACTCATGGGTGCTGGACTTGATGTCTGAAAATACTCACTACAAGGCACCGGCAACTGAATTGCTTCGTGCCCTCCCACTCAGTCCTCCCCTAGTTGCATCTACAATGAACCTGAACTGACAAATCATTACATGCAAGTGCTGATGAAGCCTTTGAAGCTAGGGCAGGCCCCATGAACCAAATTCCTCGTCAAAGAATTATTGTATGTGCCTCGGACTGTCTATCGCATTCTGACGAAGACAATGAGTCCTATCAAAGGCCACGACTCAAATGATGAAGAAGTCGTTGGCATCATGAAGAATATGCTTTTCAACATCATTCATGGCGTTCCCGTCAACTTCCATGATTTCTTCATGAGGACTCTGGCGAACATTGCTATGTCACCATTTGAGCTGAAGCCTTATGCACCTTGGATAATGAGGTTCATCAGGGCAAGGTATTCACTCAATTACAAGGCTGATACTCTGAACCACTGCAGCTACTTGCCTCCAATTGAAGTCCTCAAACGGACATTTTCCTCAGCTGATGACAAAGGCAAGGCTGCTGCTGTGATAGATGAAGGCATTCGTCCATTGGATGGTCAATTTCGCAAGGCAGCATCCTACTCCACCAATGACAACTCTGCCACACATGATTCTGCCGCCAACAACTCTGTCAAGCAAAATCCTCAAGCCACAGCACCCAGGGTGATGACTGATCGTGAGTTACTCCTCAGTCTTCATCAGAAGGTTGATTGCAATCATAAATGGGTCAAGCGTTAGTTTGGTTCAATTCTTCACAACATGACCTCAACACACAATGTTGTGAAGAAAAACCAATACTACCTCCATGAAACCTTCAACCGCACCTGGGCTGTTCTCTCTCATGTCTATAGCGCAGAAGAACTGAAGACAATGGGTCTTAAGGAAGAATTTGACTGGGCTGCACCTCCGCCGAAGAAATTCAAGAAGGTCAAGGTTCCTTCATTAGTGGCCAGCTCTTATTCTTCATCGCGCGACACCGATGAAAATGAAGACTTGGACGACACTGCGGCAGGCCCGACTACGATAACCGACCCCGACAACGCTGGCGCTCCACCATCAACTTGATATTTTTCAGGGGCGTTAGTCCTCAGTTTTGATCCTTTTGGTCATTCGATGACAAAGGGGGAGAAATTTGAGTTAGTCTTAAAACGGGTCTATTATATGGGTGTTTTTTTGCTAAGTTACAACTCTCGTTCTTCTAAAACTTTTATTGGATCGAGTTGTAATCTTAAACCCGATGGTGCTTTGATACTTTTGATGTGTTCCTCTGCATGCTTATTCCTCGCTATATGTTAATACACGCATGCTGAATTACATCAGTCACCATATTTCATCATGCATTTCAAATTCTTCATATTATATGTCAAATGCGTGTATGAATTACAAGATATAGGGGGAGTTCTCCATGATTCAACTCTTCAAATGTGCATTGCCTCAATAGCAAATTCCTCACTATGCACATCTTCAGGGGGATTTCTTCTATATCTTGCAATCAAATTCCTCAATATCAGTATTTACACTTCATATGTTTATCCCCGTTGAAAACTTAACCTATATTGTCATCAATCACCAAAAAGGGGGAGATTGTAAGTGGATCTAGTGCCCCTTAGTGATTTTGGTGTGGGACTAATGCGTTTATGAGTGTACACAGGTCTATAAGTATATGAGGAGTTTGATATTTACAGAGAAAGTCGACCCCTAAAAATGAAGTTCTTCGACTGAAGACTTTGGTATTCTGAAGACTTTCTGAAGACTTTGAAAGTGAAGAAATTGGTGTGACCTTGAAGACTTGGTATTCATTTGAGGAACATGAAGCGTGAAGACTTTTGTTTTCGTAGTTTCATTTTCTCTTTCTTCATAGAAAACACCGTACTGTTAAAGGGGGTCGAGGAAATATTAAGGAAAATTTTGCATGTGATGCTACTCTCAAAATCCTACACCTACCAATCCCTTCGAGTGGAGCCTTTGGAAATCTCATAGAGTTCAGTCAATTTCTTTAGTGACAGAGACGAAGTTCTTCTGGTCGTTGAGGAATTTGTTCTGACTGAGGAGTTAGGAATTCGCCAGTGCGGATTGCCTACACAGTGAGGAACATGATAGCCCTGAGGAATTTGAGAGTCAAATTTCCGACCATTGCTGTGCTGCGCGCCAGCTGTCCCAAAATATCTTATCCACCTAACGGTCATATCATTGAAGGGCATTTATGTCTTATCATGTCGAACTACTCCCTAGGCTATAAATAGCCACCCCCTACAACCACTAGCTGGTTGGCTGCTCCGAGAGAAACTGACACTTGTCAATTGAGAGCATCCCATCCTCCGAGGACTTTGAGCGAAAATCATCGAGTGAGGAAAATCCAAAACCAAACCCCTACAAACCCAAAGTGATTGAGCATCACTGAAGAGATTGATCCTGCGTGGATCCGACGCTTGTTACCTTTGAAGACTGTGCTTCTTCCAGACGGTTAGGCGTCATGGTCTATAGCATCCAAGAGGAATTGTGGATCATCGAGTGACCGAGTCTGTGAAGGTTTGGAAGTCGCCTGAAGACTTACCACAAGTGATTGGACGAGGTCTGTGTGACCTTAGTTCAAGGAGAATACGGTGAGGACTTGGTGTCCTGAGCTGCGTGCTCAGCGACTAGGTGTCCGGGACTGTGTGTCCTCGAGTTTAAATACTCAGCTGCTCCAACCAGATGTACAAGTGAGACAGCAGTTGGAACTGGTCTACCAAATCATTGTCTTCACCAACCTTATTGGTTCTATTTCCTCAACTCTTTCATTTCCTCATTACTGTGTTGAGTGTTTGTTCATATCTGTGTTTGAAGACTTTGACTGAAGACTTTCTCAATTTCCTTAGTTCAATTTCTTTAGTCTGTTTGTCTTCATCTTGTGTTATCCTGTGATTACGCTTTCTGTACTCTGTGATTGTATTCATTTCATCATGATGACCATGCCTGTATTCTGTCATGCTTACTTCTGAGTACTTATTCCGCTGCAAGTAGTTCTTCAGTAAGGAATTTCCTCACCGGCAAATTCCTCAGTGAAGAATTCATAAAAATCGCCTATTCACCCCCCTATAGTCGACATAACGCACTTTCACTCTAGATCCATGATGGATAGCGATCGATGTGTGGAGTAATAGTAGTAGATGCAGGCAGGAGTCGGTCTACTTGTCACGAACGTGATGCCTATATACATGATCATACCTAGATATTCTCATAATTATGCTCAATTGCTCGACAGTAGTTCATTTACCCACCGCAATACTTATGCTCTTGAGAGAAGCCACTAGTGAAACCTATGGCCCCTGGGTCTATTTTCCATCATATTAATCTCCCGTCAACAAGTTATTTCTATCACCGTTATTTCTCTTTCTTTACTTTTAGTCTTTATCATAAAAATACCAAAAATATTATCTTATCGTCTCTATCAGATCTCACTTTTGCAAGTGGCCGTAAAGGGATTGACAACCCCTTTATCGTGTTGGTTGCAAGGTTCTTATTTGTTTGTGTAGGTGCGTGGGACTTGAGCGTGCTCTCCTACTGGATTGATACCTTGGTTCTCAAAAACCGAGGGAAATACTTACGCTACTTTACTGCATCACCCTTTCCACTTCAAGGGAAAACCAACGCAGTGCTCAAGAGGTAGCAAGAAGGATTTCTGCTGCCGTTGCCGGGGAGTCTACACACAAGTCAAGACATACCAAGCACCCATCACAAACTCTTATCCCTCGCATTACATTATTTGCCATTTGCCTCACGTTTTCCTCTTCCCCACTTCACCCTTGCCGTTTTATTCGCCCTCTTTATTCGTTCGCTTTCCTCTTGTGTCCCGTGTGCCGTCATGGCTAGTCCTTTATCTACTCCTTTGTCTCCCGAGAATGAAGTTCTTAATTTTAAACAAAGGGAGGGAGAAAATCTAAAAGATGCTTGGTACATAATTTGCAATGCGCAAAATAGATCTACTAGGAAGCAATCTACTTCCGTTCTTCTTCGCAATTTTTATGTAGGCATCACTCCTTGGAATAGATATATTCTTGATACCATTACTGGAGGAAATTTCTTGGGTAGCCATACTTTTGATTCTTATAAAGCTATGATAGATTTGTTTGGCCCACCACCTCTTTTGGTTAATGGAACTATTTTAACTTTGGAACATGTGATGCAACAGCTTGAAATTATTGAAAATAAAGTCGCCACTGTAGAGTTGATTGAAAATTTGGATAGAAATATCCACAACCAAGTTACCCAATGCGGATCTAAGGTAGGAGTTGCTCTTAAAATTTTAAAAGAAAAGGAACCTATGGTTAATGAAAAGATAGATCAAGATTCCACTAGAATTGATAAAATTGAGGATATTATTACCAACCTAGGGTCTGCCTTTTCTTCCATGAAAAACACTCCTTCTAATGCTAAGATTGCCAAATTGATGTATGTTCCTAAAAATAAGGGTGAAACTTCTAGTAAGGGAAATGCGGACCTCAAATCCATAAGTGTTCACCTATCGCTATCCTTAAGGAACCTTTTGCTACTAATGATTTTCTCGATTTTGTGCCTAGGAGTTTGATAATTAATAAAAAGAAAGAAACTCCTGGGGTTATAGGTGTCTGATTGAAGAACTGCCTACCAAAGATGGCAATACTTAGATCTATCCTCGCTTTTATGCCTAGCTAGGGGCGTTAAACGATAGCGCTTGTTGGGAGGCAACCCAATTTTATTTTAGTTTTCTTGCTTTTTATTTCTGTTTAGCAATAAATCTTTGATCTAGCCTCTGGTTAGATGTTTTTTATGTTTTAATTAGTGTTTGTGCCAAGTGAAACCTATAGGATCTTCTTGGATGATAGTTATTTGATCTTGCTGAAAATTCCAGAAACTTTCTGTTCACGAAGACAATTGTTTAAAATCACCAGAACGTGATAAAATACTGACTCCAATTGAAGTAGATCAATAAAGAAATTATATAGGTCTTCCTATTTTGGTAGATTTTTCTGAGTTCCAGAAGTTTGCGTTAGTTACAGATTACTACAGATTGTTCTGTTTTTGACAGATTCTGTTTTTCGTGTGTTGTTTGCTTATTTTGATGAATCCATGGCTAGTAAAAGAGATTATAAACCATAGAGAAGTTGGAATATAGTAGTTTTAACACCAATATAGTAGGTCTAACTCAAAGCTTAAATGCAAAGGAATTATGAATTCCAAGACAAGGGATCAGAGGCAATGTTGTGATTAGGGATGGATAAGTCGGGTAGACTTAGGGGTACCATTGATGAAAATTTGTTTGGTCGAGATCCTACTCATGTTTAAAATGATGTCTGAGCCGGAAGGGTGAATTCTACGATTCGGTTGAGGATTGTAAGCAACCGCAACATATTGAATCAACGGACTCAAAATGATAATGACAAAGGATGTCAATAAGATTACTAGACTTATGGGATTAACCATAATGCAAGTAAGCAAGAATTTCAAGAGCAAAAGGCTCCTGAGGATTTTCGGAAGATCGAATGGTATTTTGAAGACTTTTGTAAAACACAAGAACAACTAGGGATGAGCAATTACTCGACAAGTGCGAGAAATTATTCGTAGGGGTACTCATGTGGCAAAAACTGCAAGGCAGTAAGGCACAAAGGATTATCGAAACAATGACGAGTATTTCGGGGTATCTTGTAATAACAAGACCAACTAGGGATGAATGTAAGAATGACAACTGCATGTAGTTATCCATAAGGGTTGACGGTCGAAGGAGAATTGCAAACGCGATGAACACAAGTTCTCGGGTTAACAACGGAGAGTATCTTCAGGGTCTTCTGGTGCAGTAGACGATCATCGGTAATAAGGTGCTCTCCGGGTGAAAGTGATAACGAGATCCTAATGTTAGATTTAGCAAAATTCATTTAAACCCGAATAGAAGAGAGATCAGAGTCCCAGAGTAAGGATCGAGGAGTAAAAGATCCTAATACCACCCAATAGCGATGTGGGCCCATGGGCCGCACAGCCATGTTAGTAAAACAATTTTCATCGACTAGACTCAACTTCGGCCAAGGAGTTTGGAAGGGGATTCCTACAGGCAGTCGGCTCTGATACCAACTTGTGACGCCCCAATTCAATCATACACTAATCATGCACGCAAATGTGTATGATCAAGATCAGGGACTCACGGGAAGATATCACAACACAACTCTAAAACATAAAATAAGTCATACAAGCATCATAATACAAGCCAGGGGCCTCGAGGGCTCAAATACAAATGCTCGATCATAGACGAGTCAGCGAAAGCAACAATATCTGAGTACAGACATAAGTTAGACAAGTTGCCATAAGATGGCTAGCACAAATTGGGATACATATCGAAAGAGGCGCAGGCCTCCTGCCTGGGATCCTCCTAAACTACTCCTGGTCGTCGACAGCAGCCTGCACGTAGTAGTAGGCACCTCCGGTGTAGTAAGAGTCATCGTCAACGGTGGTGTCTGGCTCTTGGGCTCCAACATCTGGTTGCGACAACTAGGTAGAAGGGAAAGGGGGAAAAGAGGGAGAAAGGCAACCGTGAGTACTCATCCAAAATACTCACAAGCAAGGAGCTACACTACATATGCATGGGTATATGTGTAAAGGGCCATATTGGTGGACTGAACTGCAGAATGCCAGAATAAGAGGGGGATAGCTAATCCTGTCGAAGACTACGCTTCTGGCCACCTCCATCTTGCAGCATGTAGAAGAGAGTAGATGGTAAGTTCACCAAGTAGCATCGCATAGCATAAACCTACCCGGCGATCCCCTCCTCGTCGGCCTGTTAGAGAGCGTTCACCGGGTTGTATCTGGCACTTGGAAGGGTGTGTTTTATTAAGTATCTTGTTCTAGTTGTCATAAGGTCAAGGTACAACTCCAAGTCATCCTGTTACCGAAGATCACGGCTATTCGAATAGTTAAACTTCCCTGCAGGGGTGCACCACATTACCCGACACACTCGATCCCTCTGGCCGGGCACACTTTCCTGGGTCATGTCCGGCCTCGGGAGATCAACACGTCGCGGCCCCACCTAGGCTCAACAGAGAGGTCAGCACGCCGGTCTAAATCCTATGCGCGTAGGGGTCTGGGCCCATCGCCCATTGCACACCTGCATGTTGCGTATGCGGCCGGAAGCAGACCTAGCCTAGCAGGCGTTCCAGTCCAATCCGGCGCGCGCCGCTCAGTCGCTGACGTCAAAAAGAGCTTTGGTTGATACCACGACGCCGGTTGCCCATATCTTGTCCCACGTGGCGGTTACTGCGTATAAGGTCAACGACCCAACTCAGATCAAATACCAAGAACTCGTTAAGCGTGTTATTTTGAAGTAACCGCAGATGCCGACCAGGGCCAGGCCCACCTCTCACCTAGGTAGTCTCAACCTGCCCTGTCGCTCCGCCACAAAGATCCACACAGAGGGCCGTTGGGACAAAGGTCCTTTCAGCCCCCAATCCGTGAATCACTCGCGGGTGCTCCATGAGCCGACCCGACTATAGTCACCACATGTATCATGTATAAAGTATATAGTATATACCCGTGATCACCTCCCGAGTGATCACGGCCCGATAGTATAGCACAAAAGACGGACAAGAATGTAGGGCCACAGATGGAATACTAGCATCCTATACTAAACATGTAGGATTGCAGGTAAAGGTAACAACAGTAGTGGTAAAGACAGGCTATGCAGCAGATTAGGATTAATGGAAAGGAGTAACATGCTACACTACTCTAATGCAAGAGTATAGAGAAGAATAGGCGATATCTGGTGATCAGGGGGGGGGGGGGGCTTGCCTGGAAGATCTGCAGACGAAAGGAATCTTTGGAAGCGTAGCTGTAGTCGAACACCGAAGCATCAAAGGTCTCGGGTTCTATCGCAGTATCGGAGTCTACCGAAAAGAAGCAACGAAGGGGAAACAAATAAATTACAGAGCAAACAATAGCATCACAAAATATAACAAGGCAATATGCGGTGCCAGGGGTGAGCTAACGCAAGGATAGGTGATACCGACGAAGGGGGAAAACAACCGGGAAAGTATCCCCGGTGTTTCGCGTTTTCGGACAAATGAACCGTAGGGGGAAAGTTGTGTGTTCGATATGCTAGGGGTGTGTGGCGGACGAACAGGCTGCATATACGGATTCGCCTCGTCATTCTGAGCAATTTTCATGTAGAAAATATTTTCATCTGAGCTGCGGTTTATTTTATATGATTTTCTAAAGTTTTAATCATTTTCTGATTTTAATTATTTATTTAAATCCAACATTATCCAGAACAGTGCATGCTGACGTCAGCATGACGTCAGCAGTCAACAGGGGTGTTGACTGGTCAACTGACGTGTGGGCCCTGTTCGTCATAGGTACAATAACCTAATTAACCTATTAATCAGTTTAATTAGTTAATTAGGTACCTAATGTTTAATTAGTTTAATTAAACATGATTAATTAAGTTAATTAATTAACATTTTTATTTACTTATTATTTATTTAATTATTTAAGTAACATTTTTATTTACTTATTTTTAATTTCCTTTTTTTAGTGGGTTAACGGGCGCCAGCGGTGCGGTTACGGGCACAGGGGCGATGCTGGGCGTCGGGCAACAGCTCGCCCGGCATGCCACGGCGGGGCTTGCGGGTGCGGTCGCTCACGGAGGAGCGGCGGCAGCCAGCTTGCAGCGCGCCGGGAGAAAGGCAGGGCGCAGCCCCGGCGGTGGCCGCCCTGGTGAGCGCGGGAGCCGCGGGGCGGACTCTAGTGCGGCGGGGGAGGAGCAGGGCCCAGCGGAGTGTAGCGGCAAGCAAGAAGGGGCGGCAAGGCGCGCAGGGGCGAGGCAAGCGTCGGGCGTGCGCGGCAACTACAACGGCGTCGGCAGGCGGAACGAGCGAAAGGCCGCGGCGCGGGGATGCAGCAACCAAAGCAACAGCAGGCGAGCGCGCACGCACCGGTGGCCAAAGTTGCGGCCAGATGTGGGCGAGCACGCGCGGGAGCCAAGCTCCGGTCATGGTGGGGTGGCTAAATGGCGGTGAAGGCGATGGGGGAAGGAAGGGAGCTCACGGCGGTGCGTAGGGACAAGGGCAGCGGTGCGTGAGGAGGAGGACGGAGATGGCGCGTCGTGGAGGAGGCAGACCGGCGGGGAGGACGGGGGCAGGCCGGCGAGGTGGTTCTGTTCGACGGCGAGGTGGTGATCCAGTCGACGGCGCGGTCAGCGTGAGGCGTGGCCGCGGCTTCCGGCGGGCGTTGCGCGAGGGAGAGGAGGGCGAGGAGTCAACGGGGGCGGGGGCGTGGTCGCCCCGATATCGATCTGGATCGGGGGAGTGGGGGAAGAGAGCGAGTGGGGGAAGGAGTGCGTGGTGGGGGGTTAGGGTTTCAGGGCGTGGGGGATAAGGGAGTGGGTGGTTCGGCCGGTTGGGCTGTTTTAGTTAGGTGGGCCAAATGGCCCAGTAGGTTAGGTCCTCCGTTTTCTTTTTCCTTCTATTGTTTTATTTTATTTTTACTTTTTCTTTTCTGCTTTCTTTTAATTATTTAATAATTTATAGTTTTACAAAAAGTAAAACCCATACCTAAAATAGAGTTACAATTCCAACTACTTTCACAGAAAGTTTACCCCTGATCAAAATAGTTTAGCATTTTATAATATTCAAAAGGCATTTATTTAATAGTTTTACCTACAGTTTTAATCATTTAAGTGCATTTAAACCTTTTATAAAAATGTGGTTTCTCCACAGTAATTACCTATGCATTATTTGGCAACACCCCCACATTTTAGTTTTAATATTTGAAAATCTTTACCGTTTGACTTTATTTTAAGTTTGAATTTCGAATCGATTTTGAACTAACACGAGATTAACAACAGTAATCGTGGTGACATGGCATCATTAACGCGGGATTACTGTAGCCTAATTATCCGGGCGTCACATCATCATTATTAGAGCATTGTCCCAAGTGAGGAAAGGATGATGGAGACTATGATTCCCCCACAAGTTGGGATGAGATTCCGGACTAAAAAAAAGAGGCCAAAGAAAAAAAAGGAGAAGGCCCAACAAAAAAATGAGAGAAAAAGAGAGAAGGGACAATGTTACTATCCTTTTTCCACACTTGTGATTCAAAGTAGCACCGTGATCTTCATGATAGAGAGTCTCTGCTACCTCTTTAACACTGCGTCGGTTTTCCCTTGAAGAGGAAAGGATGATGCAGTAAAGTAGCGTAATTATTTCCCTCAGTTTTTGAGAACCAAGGTATCAATCCAGTAGGAGACCACACTCGAGTCCCACGCACCTACACAAACAAATAAGAACCTCGCAACCAACGTGATAAAGGGGTTGTCAATCCCTTCACGGTCACTTACGAGAGTGAGATCTGATAGAGATGATAAGATAATATTTTTGGTATTTTTATGATAAGGAGTAAAAGTAAAGAATGCAAGTAAACAGTAATGGAAATAATGGGAGATTAATATGATGGAAAATAGAACCGGGGGCCATAGGTTTCACTAGTGGCTTCTATCAAGAGCATAGGTATTACGGTGGGTGAACAAATTACTATCGAGCAATTGATAGAATTGAGCATAGTTATGAGAATATCTAGGTATGATCATGTATATAGGCATCACGTCCGTGACAAGTAGACCGAAGCGATTCTGCATCTACTACTATTACTCCACACATCGACCGCTATCCAGCATGCATCTAGAGTATTAAGTTCATAAGAACAGAGTAAAGCTTTAAGCAAGATGACATGATGTAGAGGGATAAACTCATACAATATGATATAAACCCCATCTTTTTATCCTCGATGGCAACAATACAATACGTGCCTTGCTGCCCCTGCTGTCGCTGGGAAAGGACACCGCAAGATTGAACCCAAAGCTAAGCACTTCTCCCATTACAAGAAAGATCAATCTAGTAGGCCAAACCAAACCGATAATTCGAAGAGACTTGCAAAGATAACCAATCATATATAAAAGAATTCAGAGGAGATTCAAATTTTGTTCATAGATAATCTTGATCATAAACCCACAATTCATCGGATCTCGACAAACACACCGCAAAAGAAGATTACATCGAATAGATCTCCAAGAGAATCAAGGAGAACTTTGTATTGAGATCCAAAGAGAGAGAAGAAGCCATCTAGCTAATAACTATGGACCCAAAGTTCTGAGGTAAACTACTCACACATCATCGGAGAGGCTATGGTGTTGATGTAGAAGCCCTCCGTGATCAATGCCCCCTCCGGCAGGACAGCGGAAAAGACCCCAAGATGGGATCTCACGGGTACAAAAGGTTGTGGCGGTGGAATTAGGTTTTCGTGGGTGCTTCTGATGGTTTGGGGGCACATAGGTATATATATATAGGAGGAAGAAGTAGGTCGGTGGAGCCACAAGGGGCCCACGAGGGTGGAGGGCGCGCCTGGGGAGGGGGTGGGGTAGGCGCGCCCCCTACCTCGTGGCCTCCTCGTCTGTTGCTTGACGTTCACTCCAAGTCCTCTGGATCACGCTTGTTCCAAAAATCACGTTCCCGAAGGTTTCATTCCGTTTGGACTCCGTTTGATATTCTTTTTCTGTGAAACACTAAAATAGGTAAAAAACAACAATTTGGGCTGGGCCTCCAGTTAATAGGTTAGTCCCCAAACTAATATAAAAGTGTATAAATAAGCCCATTAAACATCCAAAACAGAATATATAGTAGCATGGAATAATAAAAAATTATAGATACGTTGGAGAGTATCAAGCATCCCCAAGCTTAATTCCTGCTCGTCCTCGAGTAGGTAAATGATAAAAACAGAATTTTTGATGTGGAATGCTTCCTAGCATAATTCTCAATGTAAATCTTTCTATTGTGGCATGAATATTTAGATCCGAAAGATTCAAGATAAAAGTTTAATGTTGACATAAAAACATAATACTTCAAACATGCTAACCAAGCAATTATGTTTTATCAAAATAACATAGCCAAAGAAAGCTTATCCCTACAAAATCATATAGTTATGCTATGTTTCAATATTGTCACACAAACGTTCTCATCATGCATAACCCCGATGACAAGCCGAGCAATTGGTTCATACTTTTTAACGCGCTTCAGCCCTTTTAACTCTTACGCAATACATGAGCGCAAGCCATGGATATAGCACTATGGGTGGAGTAAAGTATAATGATGGGGGTTATGAAAGAAGACAAAAAGGTAGAAAGTCTCACATTGACGCGGCTAATCAATAGGCTATGGAGATGCCCATCAATTGATGTCAATGAGAGGAGTAGGGATTGCCATGCAACGGATGCACTAGAGCTATAAATATATGAAAGCTCAACAAAAGAAACTAAATGAGTGTGCATCCAACTTGCTTGCTCACGAAGACCTAGGGCATTTTGAGGAAGCCCCTCATTGGAATATACAAGTCAAGTTCTATAATGAAAAATTTCCACTAGTATATGAAAGTGACAACATAGGAGACTCTCTATCATGAAGATCACGGTGCTATTTTGAAGCACAAGTGTGGAAAAAGGATAGTAACATTGTCCCTTCTCTCTTTTTCTCTCATTTTTTTGGCCTCTTTTTTTATTTAGTCCAGAATCTCATCCCGACTTGTGGGGGAATCATAGTCTCCATCATCCTTTCCTCACATGGGACAATGCTCTAATAATGATGATCATCACACTTTTATTATTTACAACTCAACAATTACAACTCAATACTTAGAACAAAATATGACTCTATGTGAATGCCTCCGGCGGTGTACCAGGATATGCGATGAATCAAGAGTGACATGTATGAAAAAATTATGAATAGTGGCTTTGCCACAAAATACGATGTCAACTACATGATTATGCAAAGCAATATGACAATGATGAAGCGTGTCATAATAAACGGAACGGTGGAAAGTTGCATGACAATATATCTCGGAATGACTATGGAAATGCCGTGATAGGTAGGTATGGTGGCTGTTTTGAGGAAGATATAAGGAGGCTTATGTGTGATAGAGCGTATCATATCACGGGGTTTGGATGCACCGACGAAGTTTGCACCAACTCTCAAGTTGAGAAAGGGCAATGCGCGATACCGTAGAGGATAGAAAATTGTGGAAGGTTGAGACTGCGTATAATCCATGGACTCACATCTATTTATATTAAAAAAAATTGATGGGATCACCAAAATAAAGATAATTAGCTTAGAAAATCCTACAATAATTAGAAACATCCGACCTTTAATTT
Source organism: Triticum timopheevii (assembly GCA_963921465.1). Lineage (NCBI taxonomy): Eukaryota > Viridiplantae > Streptophyta > Magnoliopsida > Poales > Poaceae > Triticum > Triticum timopheevii. Next base: position 395,584,752 of record OY997270.1, read on the forward strand.
ATCAGATTAAATAACCACAGCCGGTAGATTATAGTTGATAGAAACTACCCACCTATGCCATTCAAATCTTCCATGGGCCTTTTCTATTGGTCAATCCCCCGTAACTCTTTTTACCCTAAAAAAAGGGTTTTCCTTAACTTTTGTATCGAGCAATCGAGGCTCCATCCTCACGCCGCCGCCGCCTCTCCTTCCCTACAAGGCTGCACGACCGCAACACCATGGGATCCTCTCAGAGCTATATAGCAGGATACACTCCTCCATAGGATGGCTGCACACGTGCACTTCCATGGCGATCCTCAGTTCGTCACACACCTTGCTGCATTTGTTCCTCCCATGCATGGCTAGCTGCACCGCCCGGGCGACCAGCGCGATCTAGCAGACATAAAATCCGCGGAGAGCAAGATGACACATATGTCACCAGCCAATCGGCCATGCCCTTGTGTGGTTTCCTGAGCACGTACACGCTCCACCAATAGAGGAACTTTCTATGGCAATTATACAGAGAATCAACATGATTTTAGCTGTGTACATCGTCATCAGATCTTCAGTTAGACTCCCAAGATGCCAAGAGCTCCCGAGCCTGATCCTCCTCTGTGCTCGATGGTTGCAACAGGAAAGCACATACACGATCGGCCAGCTAGGAACTGGTACATATGCATGTTTCTTTGATTGTTTCTGTTTTGTATTTGTATATGATCATGCACGGATGCCAAGAGGCTAAATATAGAAAGCACGTCCAAGCTCCAGGCGTTGACTCGCACTATAATTCCATAATATGCAGGTCAGTAGCATGGGGACGGAGGCCACCTAAGGCTGTTCGATGTCAATGGGTGGGTTGACATTGGAGGTGGATGTAAAGAACCAAAGGGCAATAAAAATAATCTTCCTGGATCATAGACATCACGGCTAGGGAAACACAAGTATATTGCTGCCAGACTACAACACATGCATGTTAACTTTGCCGTTCAGGCCATAGTCCAAGGTAAGGAAGGGTTACGTACTCTTTCTCTTTTTTATTTGTTCATGTCTAACACTTCCGCTCTCTGCAAAGCTGTTTGATAAATTCACAACAGCTAAAAGTTCATTTGTTATCCACAAAAATTCAACTATTTAGAAAATTTATTATTTCTTATGTCGTTTCTTAAAAAAAGTGGAACCCCGCTGTTTCTTTGGGCAACGTGTGAGCAGATATATTTGATAAACAGAAAGTGGAAACACCAACTTTTCTTGCTTTGTGATTACGGCGGCATGACACTTCATAACGGTGGAACCATGGCCCGCCTGTTGCCTACTGGTGAGTCTGGACTTCTCTTGAACAGGTAGTACTATTATGGATTTTCCCATTGAGCAAACATAGTCGAGCATGGATGCGGTGCGACTATAACTATGCAGAAGGTATCCTCCTCCTTTTGATCTGGCGTTTTCAGGTCAATGGGATTACAACAAAATGATGGTTCTTTCGTACATGTAGCTTTCGTATATATGCCCCTTAATTATTGTCAACTGTCAAGCCATCAAGTTGTGCAAATTTTCAACAGAAGGTATTTACAATGCCTAATTCATCTCAATGTTGTTTTACCTCATAAGTTAGTTTCCGAAGGACATTTTACAAGTTCTGCAGCATGTTGGATGCAATTATTTGATACACTTTTCTATAGATGTATTGTGTTCACGGAAGATATGGCCTCCTCAGCTCCGCTGATGCCTCTCGGGTATCTGGTGACGCCTTGCAGCAGAATCACAACTTGATCTTCAACTTGATTAGGACTCAAACTAATCCATGGAAATCATGGGCAACCATAATTAAAAAAGCTTGGAGATAGAGAAATAATGGAACGAACTTCCTTCTCATGCTTGGACTGGGAGGTCATGTGCGCAGACTGCTAGAAAGTTACAGAAATTTCCGTTCAACAAGGAGAGCTGCATATACCTTCCTATGTACCTACCCAAGCCCTATGGTATGCATATAGGATGGCAGTGTAATTCCTTCGTTTTTTCTTTGTGCCAGTGTGATCTGCGTGTTTTTCCTATGTTAGTCTACTCTTCAAAAGTTGAATGATTTATACAATGTAATAGACAATGATATTTATGCCATTGTTGATCTGAAGCTTGATACTCTTCAGAAGTTGAATGATATATGCCAATGTAATAGTCCGAATGCTATTTGTGTCATTGTCATCTGCAGCTTGAACTTAATTAGGCCTGGGCAAGAAAAATTCAAAAAGCATCAAGGTGGAGCAATAATACATCATTTCCTTCTCATATGTAGGGTGCTTTGAGTGTTTCTCTTGGCAGGACATACATGGATAGGGTGCTGAAGGAGAACAAAAGGTAGAGCACACACGGGCGAGTCAACAGTTTAGTGAGCCTTTACTATTACCCGTTTAAGCAATCATAAAATAATTCTAAACAACATAGTTTCCCAAGCAATCTTTTTAGGACAACTGATGATATTCCGCTTCCACTATCGAGAAACCCTTATATAACAACTTTTGTTTGTGTGATTTAAAAAATGGAAACTAAAGGCTATAAGTATGTGATCATTCTCTAGAGCTCTTGGTCTATAACAAAAACGGTTCTAGGTTTTAATTCTGTCTGAGGTTTCTATTTGTTTGATAGGTATTTGTGGGTGGAACGTCTGAGTTAGGATGTGTGAACTATTGCGGGCGACCTTTCTCCTAGATTTTGCATATTACACTAACTTCTTTGTCTCTTTGCGATTTAAGGTATATAGCAGCCTACATTACAGAAAAAGCATATCAAAATACTGGCCATGTTACACACAGGATTTATCAAAATTATACAATTCATTCGAAGATAGCCTGAGGTTTTTATTGAAAAGAAGGTCAATTAACGTCAGGGTCAAAAAATAATGCATGTTCTCACATAACCATACAACTGTATCGTGTCCATGTGCTGATGTATCTATGGTATTGTGGTGGATTTGGCCGCCACAGATTAAGCAGAAATTTATTGAGTAGAAATCACAAGTGGATCGCTAATTGAAAGAGCGAGTGAACTATGTTGATGAATATGATAAAAAGATAGGAAGGAAAGATATGCCGAAATATAAAGAAAAACTGTGTGTAAGTTTTTTCTACTGCATTACATTTGCATGCCATTCATTGGTAATTATTGTTATGACTTCTAATATTTTTTCTGAAGATCGAATGGCCTTGACCACGCTTCTACTCTACTGCCCCACTCATATATGTATTTCCTTCCTATATAAAAATAAATAAATGGCATACATGTACGCTATTACATATTTCAGAAAATAAAAGGTATATCCGTTCAATTTATATAATTTTAAAATTAAATAGCCTACGATCAAGCATTACTCTAACATTACCATATTTGCCTCTAACCTGCATAGACGCATACACATAAATTCATCTGATGTTACAATTAACTCAAACTTTAAATTTTGAATATTGAAATGAAAGGATATGATATGATCATTGTACACACTAAAACATTTATGAAAGTACTTCATTGTTAAAAATTGTATTTTCAGGATAGGTTTCATCTTCCCAATTAGGAAAATATAGTACTTATGAGTATTACTTTATTATAATTATAATCATAAACTTAATTACTGATATTATTAATGTTTTTTAATGATTGAAGACAAAATCACTAGCTTTAGAATTTATATTCACATAAAATAAAATCATCGTATAATAAAAGTTGTTATGAAAGTACAGAAGTATCTTTCCCTTACATGCGCAGAGCTCATACACAGCACACGATTTATTATCTACTCAATTAAGTTCACATATGTTTATACACATGAAGTACATTTTAGATCTTTTGCTCCATGTATTATAACCTCTATCAGTGACCATGTTCACCTGAAATACTACATGGACACCTCCTGTAATGTTAGAAGCGCCAAGCAAGAGGTTGAATAAGTCATACTTCTACGCATGGTTCCCAAGAGATGTACTCAGTTGCATCATTTATTCTAAGTTATAATTAACTTGGGCATGTTGGGCTTTTGCAACAGTTCGAAGCATTTTTATTATTATCTGTGTGAACAATGAAAATAGGCGGATAACCTTTGGACACTCGGAGAATTATTGTAGTATTTATAGAAGCATATATGTATACAAATTTTGGTCTCCTATGTATCTTGATATTGTTTAATGAAATGTGTTACCGAATAATGTTGTATTACAGTTTTGACATTCATTGTAGTTGCATTTACCTCCCCATTACTGTTACATGTAGAACAAAAATTATAATACTTAACAAAGGGAAAGACAAAGTAAAAAGGATCCTTATGAAAGTAAGTCAACTATTCGTTCGGTATTGTTTTCGTAACTACAAACAATGATATTTTATATGCACATGGTTTCAATTTTTTTTACCCAAATAAAATATTCCCGATTATAAACTTTCTAAAGTTCTAGCCCGCGCATTGAGCGGACCACTTTGCTAGTTAGTCATAAAGAACTCATATACTTATTGCAAAAGTTTATTAGCCCTCGAAGCAAAGTACTACTACGCATGCCCCTAGAGGGATAGATTGGTAGGAAAAGACCATCCCTCGTCCCCGACCACCACTCATAAGGAAAGCAATAAAAGAACACCTATGTGTCAAAATTGTCACACAACCTTTACCATACGTGCATGCTACGGGACTTGCCAACTTTAACACAAGTATTTTTCAATTTCACAATTACTCAACTGGCACACTCTAATATTACCACCTTTATATCTCAAAACACTTATCAAGTATCTAACTTCTCATAACATTCAATGAACTCGATATAGAAGATTAATTTCATAATTAAAGCAAATTACCGTGTCGTTTAAGACTCTCAAAATAATATATGTGAGGCATGAGAGATCAATAATTTCTATAAAATACAACCACCGCCGTGCTCTAAAAGGTATAAATGAAGCACTAGAGCAAAAACTATATAGCTCAAAAGATATAAGTGAAGCACATAGAGTATTCTAACAAATTCCAAATCATGTGTGTCTCTTTCAAAAGGTGTGTACAGCAAGGATGATTGTGGAAAACTAACAAACAAAGACTCAAATCATACAAGACGCTCCAAGCAAAACACATATCATGTGGTGAATAAAAATATAGCTCCAAGTAAGTTACCGATGATTGAGGACGAAAGAGGGGATGCCTTCCTGGGCATCCCCAAGCTTTGGCTTTTTGGTGTCCTTGTATTTACCTTGGGGTGCCTTGGGCATCACCAAGCTTAGTCTGTTTTCACTCCTTATTCCATAATCCATCAAATCTTTTACCCAAAACTTGAAAACTTCACAACACAAAACTTAACAGAAAATCTCGTGAGCTCCGTTAGCGAAAGAAAACAAAATACCACTTCAAAGTACTGTATTGAACTCATTATTTATTTATATTGGTGTTAAACCTACTGTATTACAACTTATCTATGGTTTATAAACTATTTTACTAGCCATATATTCATCAAAATAAGCAAACAACACACGAAAAACCGAATCTGTCAAAAACAGAACAGCCTGTAGTAATCTGTAACTAACGCAAACTTCTGAAACTCCAAAAATTCTACCAAAATAGGACGACCTAGAAAATTTGTTTAATGATCTGCTGCAATTGGAATCAGTATTTTATCACGTTCTGGTGATTTTTAACAATTGTTTTTGTGAACAGAAAGTTTCTGGAATTTTCAGCAAGATCAAATAACTATCATCCAAGAAGATCCTATAGGTTTAACTTGGCACAAACACTAAATAAAACACAAAAGCAAATCTAAACAGAGGCTAGATCAAAGATATATTCCTAAATAGAAGCAAAAAGCAAAAAAAAAATTAAAAATAAAATTGGGCTGCCTCCCAACAAGCGCTATCGTTTAACGCCCCTAGCTAGGCATAAAAGCAATGATAGATCTAGGTCTTGCCATGTTTAGTAGGCAATCCATAAGTGGCTCTCAGGCTGGTCATAGTGGGGAGTAACTTATACTAGTGTCATGCATATGACACTAGTCTAAGTTACTACCTTCATTGTGCAAAGTAACATAGTAGTATTGTCATAGAGGACTTCATTAATTAGCTTGTAGACTCATCTTGTCTTGGAAAGCGCTATGTTACAATAACATATTATGTTACCACTTCTCATTAACTACATGCCACATAAGAAAAAATTTCTTGGAGTGCGCTATGTTACTTGCTAAGTTACTCCCACTATGACTAGCCTCATGATAGATTCATATGGTAATTAATTTCCTTTCTAGGGAAGTGTTCCATGCCTTTCCTTAACGGAAATTGGAATCTTATATTCCCTTCCTTCATATCAATAATTGCACCAATCGTTCTAAGGAAATGTCTACCAAGAATAATAGGACATGAAGGATTGCAATCTATATCAAGAACAATAAAATCTACGGGCACATAGTTCCTATTTGCAATAATAAGAACATCATTAGTTCTTCCCATAGGTTTCTTAATGGTGGAATCCGCAAGGTGCAAGTTTAAAGAACAATCATCAAATTCACGTAAACCTAGCAAATCACACAAAGTTTTTGGGATCGTGGAAATACTAGCACCCAAATCACACAAGGCATAGCATTCATGATCTTTAATTTTAATTTTAATAGTAGGTTCCCACTCATCATAAAGTTTTCTAGGGATAGAAACTTACAACTCAAGCTTTTCTTCATAAGATTGCATCAAAGCATCAACGATATGTTTAGTAAAAGCTTTATTTTGACTATAAGCATGCGGAGAATTTAGCACGGATTGCAACAAGAAAATACAATCTATCAAAGAGAAATTGTCATAATTAAATTCCTTGAAATCCGAAATAGTGGGTTCATTGCTATCTAAAGTTTTAACCTCTTCAATCCCACTTTTACTAATTTTTGCATCAAGATCTAAAAACTCTGAATTTTTGGAATGCCTTCTAGGTAAAGGTGGCTCATCTCCAGTCCCGTCATTATCAAGATTCATATTGCAAAACAAAGATTTAATAGGGGACACATCAATAACTTTTAGATCTTCATCTTTATTCTCATAAAAACTAGAAGAACACGCTTTTACAAAGCAATCTTTCTTAGCACGCATCCTAGCGGTTCTTTCTTTGCACTCATCAATGGAAATTCTCATGGCTTTGAGAGACTCATTGATATCATGCTTAGGTGGAATAGATGTAAGTTTCAAAGAATCAACATCAAGAGAAAGTCTATCCATGTTCCTAGCCAATTCATCAATCTTAGGTAGTTTTTCTTCAAGCAAGGTATTGAAATTCTTTTGAGAAATCATAAATTCTTTAACACTAGTCTCAAAATCAGAGGACATATTATTAAAATTTCCATAAGAGTTGTTTTAGGAATTACCATAATTATTAGAGGAGTTACTAGGATACGGCCTAGGATTGAAGTTTCCTCTATAAGCGTTGTTACCGAAATTATTCCTACCAACAAAATTCACATCCATAGATTCATTATTGTTCTCAATCAAGGTAGACAAAGGCATATCATTGGGATCAGAAGAAACACTCTTATTAGCAAACAATTTCATGAGTTCATCCATCTTTCCACTTAAAACATCAATTTCTTCTATCGCATGCACCTTTTTACTAGTAGATCTTTCGGTATGCCATTGAGAATAATTAACCATAATATTATCTAGGAGTTTAGTAGCTTCTCCTAACGTGATTTCCATAAAAGTGACTCCCGCGGCCGAATCTAAAAGATTTCTAGAAGCAAAATTCAATCCGGCATAGATATTTTGTATAATCATCCATAAATTCAAACCATGTGTAGGGCAATTATGTATCATTAATTTCATCCTCTCCCAAGCTTGTGCAACATGTTCATGATCAAGTTTCTTAAAATTCATAATATCGTTTCTAAGAGAGATGATCTTAGCGGGAGGAAAATACTTAGAGGTAAAAGCATCTTTGCATTTATTCCAAGAATCAATACTATTTTTAGGAAAAGACGAAAACCAAGTTTTAGCCCGATCTCTAAGAGAAAACGGAAATAGCTTCAATTTAACAATACCATTATCCACATCTTTCTTATTTTGCATATCACACAAATCAACAAAGCCATTTAGATGGGTAGCGACATCTTCACTAGGAAGGCCGGCGAATTGATCTTTCATGACAAGATTCAAGAAAGCAGCATTAATTTTACAAGATTCAACTTCGATAAGAGGAGCAATCGGAGTGCTAAGAAAATTATTGTTGTTGGTATTGTCAAAGTCACACAATTTAGTATTATCTTGATCCATCGAGACAAGCAAGCAATCCAACACACGAGCAAACAAGGAGCAAGCAAAAAAGAGGTGAACGGAAAAGAGAGGGTGAATAAAATGGTAAGGGTGATGTGGGGGAGAGGAAAACGAGAGGCAAATGGCAAATAATGTAATGCGAGGTATAAGAGTTTGTGATGGGTACTTGGTATGTCTTGACTTGTGCGTAGACTCCCCGACAACGACGCCAGAAATGGCTCGTTGCTGGGAGTGAAATCTTGACTTGACTTGGTGTAGGCCTCCCCGGCAACGGCGCCAGAAATCCTTCTTGCTACCTCTTGAGCACTGCATTGGGTTTCCCTTGAAGAGGAAAGGGTGATGCAGTAAAGTAGCGTAAGTATTTCCCTCAGTTTTTGAGAACCAAGGTATCAATCCAGTAGAAGACCACGCTCGAGTCCCACACACCTACACAAACAAATAAGAACCTCGCAACCAATGTGATAAAGTGGTTGTCAATCCCTTCACGGTCACTTACGAGAGTGAGATCTGATAGAGATGATAAGATAATATTTTTGGTATTTTTATGATAAAGAGTAAAAGTAAAGAAAGCAAGTAAACAATAATGGAAATAATGGGAGATTAATATGATGGAAAATAGACCCGGGGGCCATAGGTTTCACTAGTGGCTTCTCTCAAGAGCATAGGTATTACGGTGGGTGAACAAATTATTGTCGAGCAATTGATAGAATTGAGCATAGTTATGAGAATATCTAGGTATGATCATGTATATAGGCATCACGTCCGTGACAAGTAGACCAAAACGATTCTGCATCTACTACTATTACTCCACACATCGACCGCTATCCAACATGCATCTAGAGTATTAAGTTCATAAGAACAGAGTAACGCTTTAAGCAAGATGACATGATGTAGAGGGATAAACTCATGCAATATGATATAAACCCCATATTTTTATCCTCGATGGCAACAATACAATACGTGCCTTGCTGCCCCTGCTGTCACTGGGAAAGGACACCACAAGATTGAACCCAAAGCTAAGCACTTCTCAAATTGCAAGAAAGATCAATCTAGTAGGCCAAACCAAACTGATAATTCGAAGAGACTTGCAAAGATAACCAATCATACATAAAAGAATTCAGAGAATATTCAAATATTGTTCATAGATTATCTTGATCATAAACCCATAATTCATCGGATCTCGACAAACACACCGCAAAATAAGATTATATCGAATAGATCTCCAAGAGAATCGAGGAGAACTTTGTATTGAGATCCAAAGAGAGAGAAGAATCCATCTAGCTAATAACTATGGACCTGGTTAAGAATTTGACAGACTATGCTCCGGGTTAAGAATTCTTGTAAACCGGTATCTGATCATCCTTAAGTCCTTGTCATTTCCTCCTTCTAGAAAATCCGGGTCAACAAGCCAGCTTCATACTTAATTTGCTGACATTGGTTTCTCATAGAGAAATATTGTGAATAATAACCCACTTGAGTCGGCTTCCAAAGCGCCGGCTTAAGAAATATTGGTTTTGAAATACTTATCTGATATTCAACCGGTTTGAAGATGTAGAACTTTCCGGTTTATCATTGCCAAAACTGCCGGGTTTATATTTTGGGTCATGATTGTTTCCAACACCAGTTCATGATTGTTGCCAATGCCGGTTCATGATTATTGATGACACCGGGTTATGATTGTTGCAGACACCGGGTCATAATGATTGGTGATGCCGGGTCAACCTGGTTTGCTCAAAACTGAAAATCGAAAGATATTTCTCCCTTATATCCATATTACCTGTAGCCCCCAAGTCTTGAACAGAACAAAGTGATGATTTGAGACTTGTTTCCATATAATTACTACCATTTTGAAGAAATCCATGTTGTTCATCTCTAGTAAAAACTGAATACTCCATATATGTAGCCCCCAAGTACCAGGTTGTCATGCTTGCAGCAACCTGGGACTTGTAATTGCTTATAAAAACATCAATCAGTGTAGCCCCCAAGGGCCGGGTCATTATGCAATAATGAGCAGGGACTTTGTAAATATAATCATGTAGATGTGAGCAGTGATGTGTAGCCCCCAAGGTCCGGCTCATTATGATGTGATGAGTCGGGTCTTTAATAAGATGAGCAAAAAATGACTTTGCATTAGCCCCCAAGTGTCATGGTGCATGCTTGCAGCGACATGAGACTTGCATATTTGATATAATCTCAATTTAAACAATGTAGCCCCCAAGTGCCGGGTTGTAAGCCTGCAGTGACTCGGGACTATTCCTTTAATTGTAGAATAAATCATATCCATCGATAATATAATAGCCATTGCGCTAAAGCGACTTTGAAAACCTTAATCATAATATTGGTTATTGATAACCATAATAAAATCCAGCCATGTTGGCTATTTGAAGATTTGAATAATATAATCCAATGATTTATAAGCACATGATTCCAATAGCGCAATCCCAATATATACTGGTGACTTATAGTCCAAAGCCAGGTCGGGTTAATAATCACCGAATATTATCTTATCTCATACTGGCGACTTATAGTCCAAAGCCAGGCCGGGTTAATAAACGCCAGTGATTTATAATCATGCTTTATTCAACCTGTTTCTGCATACAACAAATTTAAAGTGTCCCGGCGGTTTACCGCCGGCGGGTCATAATGCCCAACATATAACCCGGGTTTATAACCAAGGCTGCACTTAAGAATAATCAAATATGAAATATATCATACCTGTGACATTGAATCACATTGTTGGTTTTACCAACTTTTTGTAGTAAGGGTGATAACCCCAATCTTGAGTACTGATAACTCCTTCCATATTGTGCCGGTTTACGATAAAATCGTACCGGTTTGTGATAAACACCGGATTATCCATATTCGATGCTGGCGACTTGTAGTCGAAACCCGATCGGGTTAATACCACCGGATTATAATTGATCATGTATTTTCAACTTGTAATTGAAAGCCAAGCCGGGTCAATGAACGCCGGTTTAACAGAAAACATCATAAGCTTTGTCAAAAGAGAGAAAAACTTAGCAAAAAGCAAATGAAAACTTGTAGTCGAGGCTTTTCACGGGCTGCCAGGCCCCAAATTTGAGGCTTTTCATGGGCTGCCAGGCCACTGATTTAAACCATTTCACAAAGCCTTTTAAGATGGTCCTCAATCCTTAACCAATCATCGTTTTAACTTGACAAGTTCAGGGTCCTTTTCTGGAGTAACTTGCCAAAGTTCGAAGGGTCATACCAGGTTTACCTGGGCGGAGTGACTTACTTAAATAGGCAGGCTAACTCGGGGTTTTAGGTGTATACACTAGGCTTCCAAGCCATGGCTTGATAGCCTATTACAAGTGTAGATTCTTTGTTCATTTCGACAGCAAAAAATCCCCAAGCAACATTTTGAGCTGTGCTCAGTGGGTGCCTATGTTTGAGTTGTTGTTTTACAACACTCTCTTTGGCCCCGGAGTAATCTGGCTTTGAGCCGATCAAGAGGTGTGACTATGGTTCGGATACGACCAAGCCCCCAAGTGATGTTGTGGTATTGCGCCGATCAAGAGGTGTAGCTATGGTTCGGATACGACCAAGCCCCCAAGTGATTTTATATAAAGCTTTGATAAGCTAAATCAAGGGGTAAACCGGACGCTGCTTTATGAAATAGAAGCCCCCATGTGATCAATAATATGATAGGCCAATAAGGCGGGATACCCATATTTGAACCGCGCATCATGGCAGCGGGTCCTCTTCGGCAACTTTTAACTTTTTGCAAGAGATAAATTCTTCTTGAACCGGGATTTTAAACCGGATATTGAGAGCTTCAATGTTTTATGGGAGACATCTTTCCCTTGAACCGGATCTTAAACCGGAGTCTTCATTTTCAGCCGGAATTTTTTTGACGACCTTTAAGCTCGAACTTGCGAGAGATTAATTCTTTTTGAACCGGAAATTCTTAAATGGATTTGAGAGTTTCAAAGCTTTGTGGGAGAACAGATTTCCCTTGAACCAGATTGTAAACCACATCTTTGAGAGCTTCAGTGAGACTGACTTCCCTTGAGCCGGATTTTAAACCGGAATCCTCTCTGATGACCCGGAACTTCTTCATTGAGCTGGGATTTTGTAACTGTTATATACTTTCTAAGCCGGAAATTTTCTAACAGCCTTTTAGATTTTCATCAATATAATAGTAGCCTCCGGGACCGGGTTATCTTTCCCTCCATCGTTCTGGGGTTCTTAAATTTGCTGAAACTGGCAAGATTTGCTGAGTAATGTCATCGTAGCCCCCGAGTCTCAAAGGTGACTCGAGGAGTTGGCTTGAGACTCTCCATATTTGACCGTGATGTAAACCGCCATAACTTGTATATCATTGGTGTTGATAGCACGGTGTGAATCCACAGAAGGTTGAGGTGACTGCGGCGGGTTATAAACGATCCCGCATGAGCCATGTCAGCAACTCTGCCAATGGTTCCTTCCAACTGGCGATTTGAAGTTAACCAAACTGTAGTAGCAGCGACTTGTGTGCCTGCCCATTGAACCACACAGTGCAGACGGCAGTTGATAGTATATGATAATTTGCTTCCATTTTGTTGAAAAAAAACTGGGCTACCCAAGCTGTGACTTGCTCATACTCAATAAATAGCTCATGCAGACAGGTGCGGCCCGGTGTGTTGATATAGACCAGGCCGCGAGAGACGGACGACAAAGACGAACACGGCTTCAGAGGCAGCACAGACAGATGAGTCGGCCGCGGTGTTGTAAGCCGGCACGGGCGGGAGAATCAGCCGCGGGGGCGGACAATAAATCAATCGTGTGTGCTGATATAGCGGGGGATGGCAACCTGCGTAGGATGAGCGCTAGTGCAAAAATAATATTTGCTCACGCCCCTTCACAACACCTTTTTGTAAGGAATAATGGTCCTGCGAAAAAATTATCATAGACCAAGTAATTGTTCTTTGATAAAAACAATACGTGTTAATAAAATAAACTTTAGATGGATATCACCTGATTTGCTCGGACGACCGATGACCCGTTAAGTGGCATCCGTAGGTAACTTTTCAATACGGTTGCCTAATTTCTTTTGATCCTTACATGCTTACAAAGGATATTTCCATTGACCCCTTGAGGATCCTGCCAGATGCTTGCTTTCTCACCAGGGTTATATAGTCTCTGAAATAACGGGAAATTTTAACACGCTACTTAGCTTAAGTGAATCTGGGACGGCTCAGAGGCGAGCGCAGGCGCTCAGCGGAGGTGCTCGGCGACTGAACCAGCCGGCGTGTCATCGGGGAAATTTGATGCGCTCGGCGGGTCAGCGAAGGCAGCTTGTGGCAGTGGCCCCGTCGGTGAGGCTTTGGAACTGGATCAGCCATGGTATAGGCAAGCGGCGCGAGGCCCCCGCGACCGCATCTCCTCCGGATTGTGGCTCCACAAAAGTAATGGCAGCAACCAGTGGCCCAACGGAGCAGGGGGCGGCTCAGCCGTGGCGTTTGACAGGAGGCGGACGGTTGGCTTGGTGCGGCCCGGCTTATAGCAGCTTGGAGCGAGAGCCAGCTTGACTCGTCGGTGTGACTCGCAGCAGCGGCGTTGTGGGCGGAGGAGGCCGGCTACGGGGCGGGCGAAAACGGCCGCGGCAGTGGCGTGCCACAACGGAGGCGAGTCCAAGCTGGCGGGGTGATGGCTGATGAACCGGGCACGAGCCAGGTCGTTGGTAGATTCACCTGAAGAACTTGACTGATTTTTGGCGCATGCATCTCTTCTTGATCCGTCCCATCTAAAAAAGTAGTATTAGTACTATCTCTTGATTCTCACGCAAACATTGCTGGGGCTTTGGCCTTCACATGGGAGAGTAGTAGTACTACGTTTTTGGTTTCCAGCCTCACAGTAGCAGGAGCAGTAATTTTTCCTTTCTTCGATCCACACGCTATTTTTTTTTCTTTTAACCCGGTCCTTGTTGATTTTGGCTTTTGCGCGGACAGGCCGGAGGCCATGCTGTAGTAAGAAATCCCGTGTTGTGCTCCGGTTTATCAGCTGTAGTTTGGAGTTTTCCCACGCGCTGCTTGTTTTCCAGTGGATGAGTACCGAATTTGCAGTATTCCTCCATGCACCTAGAACTTTTTATTCAGTGGGGTCAGCTCTGGACCGATGTGACCCATGTAGGAACTTTTTATTCAGTATCTACTTTTCCAAACACTTTTGCACTTGTTTTGGACTCTAACTTGCATGATTTGAATGGAACTAACCCGGACTGACGCTGTTTTCAGCAGAATTGCCATGATGTTGTTTTATGTGCAGAAAACAAAAGTTCTCGGAATGACCTGAAAGTCCACGGAACATCTAGTTAAAAATAATAAAAATCCATGCCAAAGATGAAGACCAGGGGCCCACACCCTGTCCACAAGGGTGGGGGGCGCCCCCCTAGGGCGCGCCCCCTACCTCGTGGGTCCCCTGGAGCTCCTCCGACGCCAACTCCGACTCTATATATTTGCTTTTGGGGAGAAAAAAAATAAAGAAGAAGAAATCATCGCGTTTTACGATACGAAGCCGCCGCCAAGCCCTAAAACCCCTCGGGAGGGCTGATCTGGAGTCCGTTCGGGGCTCCGGAGAGGGGGATTCGTCGCCGTCATCATCATCAACCATCCTCCATCACCAATTTCATGATGCTCACTGCCGTGCGTGAGTAATTCCATTGTAGGCTTGCTGGACGGTGATGGGTTGGATGAGATCTATCATGTAATCGAGTTAGTTTTGTTAGGGTTTGATCCCTAGTATCCACTATGTTCTGAGATTGATGTTGCTATGACTTTGCTATGCTTAATGCTTGTCACTAGGGCCCGAGTGTCATGATTTCAGATCTGAACCTATTATGTTTTCATGAATATATGTGTGTTCTTGATCCTATCTTGCAAGTCTATAGTCACCTACTATGTGTTATGATCCGGCAACCCCGAAGTGATAATAATCGGGACCACTCTTGTTGATGACCATAGTTTGAGGAGTTCATGTATTCACTATGTGCTAATGCTTTGTTCCGGTTCTCTATTAAAAGGAGGCCTTAATATCGCTTAGTTTCCATTAGGACCCCGCTGCCACGGGAGGGTAGGACAAAGATGTCATGAAAGTTCTTTTCCATAAGCACGTATGACTATATTCGGAATACATGCCTACATTACATTGATGAATTGGAGTTAGTTCTGTGTCACCCTATGTTATGACTGTTACATGATGAACCGCATCCGGCATAATTATCCATCACCGATCCAATGCCTACGAGCTTTCCATATACTGGTTTTCGCTTATTTACTTTCCCGTTACTACTGTTACAATCACTACAAAACACCAAAAATATTACTTTTGCTTTCGTTACTCTTTTGTTACCATTACCACTACTATCATATTACTTTGGTACTAAATACTTTGCTGCAGATATTAAGTTATCCAGGTGTGGCTGAATTGACAATTCAGTTGCTAATACTTGAGAATATTCTTTGGCTCCCCTTGTGTCGAGTCAATAAATTTGGGTTGAATACTCTACCCTCGAAAGTTGTTGCGATCCCCTAAAGTTGTGGGTTATCAAGACTAATTTCTGGCGCTGTTGCCGGGGAGCATAGCTCTATTCTTTGAGTCACTTGGGATTTATATCTGCTGGACACTATGAAGAACTTGAAAGATGCTAAGACAACAATTTATCCCTCAACTACGAGGGGAGGTAAGGAACTGCCATCTAGCTCCGCACTTGATTCACCTTCTGTTTTGAGTAAGCTTGCGACACCTAAACCTGCTTCTGCTATTCGTTCTGATATGTCGCATGTTATTGATGATGCCACTTCTGCTATGCATGATACTTATGATGAAACTACTTCTATGCTTGATACTACTGTGCCCCTTAGTGAATTTCTTGATGAACAAATTGCTAGGGCTAGATAGAAAGAAATTATTGAAACTGATTATATTGATGAAAGTGATGATGAAGATATGCCTGTTATTCCTGAGGGTTATGTTTTTGGTATGGAAGCTTCTACAGCTATCTTAGCCTGCAAAGGTAGATCTGAGCTTAAGAGGCTATTAGTTAAATGGAACAAAGAATCTCTTAGAGATAGAATGAAACCTGACCCTGCTTTTGCTACTTCACCTATCTGTGTTGCCGATAAGGATTATGAATTCTCTGTTGATCCTGATATAATTACTTTAGTTGAATCTGATCCTTTTCATGGCTATGAATCTGAAACTGTTGTGGCACATCTTACTAAATTAAATGATATAGCCACCCTATTCACTAATGATGAGAGATCTCGCTACTTTTATATCCTTAAAATATTTCCGTTCTCGTTAAAGGGTGATGCTAAGATATGGTTTAATTCTCTTGATCCTGGTTGTGTGCGTAGTCCCCAGGATATGATTTATTACTTCTCTGCTAAATATTTCCCTGCTCATAAGAAACAAGCTGCTTTAAAGGAAATATACAACTTTGTGCAAATTAAAGAAGAGAGTCTCCCACAAGCTTGGGGGAGGCTTCTCAAGTTACTTAATGCTTTGCCTGATCATCCTCTTAAGAAAAATGAAATACTTGATATCTTTTATAATGGACTAACCGATGCTTCCAGAGATTACCTGAATAGTTGTGCTGGTTCTCTTTTCAGGGAAAGAACGCCGGATGAAGCTGAAATTCTATTGAATAATATGTTGACGAATGAAAATAATTGGGCACCTCCAGAGCCAGCTCCAGAGCCAATTACTGAGCCTATTCCTAAACCAACTCCGAAGAAGAGAGGCGTTCTATTTCTCAGTCCTGAATATATGCAATAGGCAAAGAAATCTATGAAAGAAAAAGGTATTAAAGCTGAGGATGTTAAGAATTTACCTCCTATTGAAGAAATACATGGTCTTAATTTACCGCCTGTTGAAGAAACGTATGATCTTGATCCATTACCTATTGAAGAACCTCCAGGTCTTGATAACCCGACAGAGGTAGTAAAGGTAAATTCTCTTTATAGATTTGATGAAGGTGATATTCCTCATTATAAGTCTGCTAGACAATGCTTTGATGAGTTTGATAATTTCATTGTCAAACAAGAAAACTTCAATGCTTATTTTGGTAGACAATTGAAATACGATTCCGATATGATTAAACACTTGGGTGATTATATGGCTAACATTAGATGTGAACTTAAACTTGTTAGCAAACATGCTTCTATGGTTGCCACTCAAGTAGAACAAGTACTTAAGGCTCAAAATGATTTGCTCAATGAAATGAATAGTAAGAAAAATGATTATGCTGTTAGAGTGGCTACTAGAACTGGTAGAATGACTCAGGAACCTTTGTATCTTGAAGGCCACCCTAAGAGAATTGAGCAAGATTCTCAGAGAAGTAATGTTGATGCACCTAGTTCTTCCAAAAGGAAGAAAAAGAAAAATGATAGGACTTTGCAAACTTCTAGTGAACCTATTGCTGAACCACCTGATAATCCAAATGATATCTCTATTTCTGATGCTGAAACACAATCTGGCAATGAACATGAACCTAATGAAAATATTAATGCTGATGTTCATGATGATGCTCAACCTAGTAATGATAATGATGTAGAAATTGAACCTGCTGTTGATCTTGATAACTCACAATCAAAGAATCAACGTTATGATAAGAGAGACTTTGTTGCTAGGAAACATGGTAAAGAAAGAGAACCATGGGTTCAGAAACCCATGCCTTTTCCTGCCAAACCATCCAAGAAAAAAGATGATGAGGATTTTGAGCGCTTTGCTGAAATGATTAGACCTATCTTTTTGCGTATGTGATTAATTGATATGCTCAAAATGAATCCTTATGCTAAGTATATGAAAGATATTGTTACAAATAAAGGAAAGATACCGGAAGCTGAAATTTCCACCATGCTTGCTAATTATACTTTTAAGGGTGGAATACCAAAGAAACTTGGAGATCCAGGAGTACCTACTATACCATGCTCCATTAAAAGAAACTATGTTAAAACTGCTTTATGTGATCCTGGAGCTGGTGTTAGTGTTATGCCTCTCTCTTTATATCGTAGACTTGACTTGAATAAGTTGACACCTACTGAAATATCTTTGCAAATGGCTGATAAATCAACTGCTATACCTGTCGGTATTTGTGAGGATGTGCATGTTGTGGTTGCAAACGTTACTATTTTAACGGACTTTGTTATTCTTGATATTCCTGAGGACGATAGTATGTCTATTATTATTGGAAGACCTTTCTTGAATACTGCAGGTGCTATTATTGATTGCAACAAAGGAAATGTCACTTTTCATGTTAATGGTAATGAGCATACAGTACACTTTCTGAGGAAACAACCTCAAGTTCATAGTATCAACTCTATTGGAAAAATTCCATCGATTATTTTTGGAGGTTTTGAATTTCCTCTTCCTACCGTCAAGAAGAAATGTGATATTCTTATTATTGGGTATGTGCATATCCCTGTTGAGGTAACTTAGTGTTATTCAAAATTTCTCCGGTTTCATGTTATTCGAAATGAGTTTATTAACAAGACCCGACCAACCTTGTTAGTGGATTCCTTTTGATGAGCATGAGATGGATGAAACTAAAAGCACAACCTTCTGTACCCCTTTATACTTTCTGTTATTTAGTTGAAATAAAGTAAAAATAGTATTTTTCTGTCTGTTTCCTGATTTATCCGTGCAATATAAAAATACCCTGAAAATAAAAGTCCTCCAAATGCCATGCCAATTTAATATGATTTTTTCGGGAATATTTGAGGATTTATGGTACTGAAAACATCGCGGGGGGAGCTGCCACCTTCCCACGAGGGTGGAGGGCGCGCCCTACCCCCCAGGGTGCGCCCCCTTGCCTCGTGGCCCACGGTGGCCCTCCTCCACTTATTCCTGCACCCATCCTCTTCTTCTTCCTCCCCCAAACACGAATAACCAGCTCAAGCACGAGTTCTAGCTCACTTTGCTGCAATTTTCGATCTCCTTGCTCAAATCACCTCTCACAAAACTGCTTGGGGAGATTGTTCCTTGCTATGTGACTCCTCCATTGGTACAATTAGTTTTTGCTCTAGTGCTTTATTCATTGCAAATTTGTGCTGCATAGGTGACCATGTTCTTGAGCTTGCATGTCAAATTTATATGGTTCCAAGTAGTTCTAATGCTTGATATAGGCTCTAGGCACTTGTAGTAGTTGATATCATTTTTGTTGAGCTTGGTTCACTTTTGTTTGAAGTTACTAATTTTTTTAGAGATTTTCCAGAGAAAACAATATGCTTAGGAAAATGTTCCAATGTGGTTCTTCAAGGAAACAAGGTCCCAGGCTTGCAATGCGTGATGCTGATGAGGAGCCCCCAAGGGACGCTCCTGTGAGGCCCTGTGAATGGCCTTCGGAAAATTTTATGGATCAAGCGGGAATCAAAGAAGAATTTAACGCATATTTGCATAACGCCGATCCTGAGAGCTTTGAGGCAGACAAATGCCCACAGTACCATGAACTCACTAGCTCATTTGTGAGGAGGTTTGAATTTTCATCTTCGCGTAATTCTCCTTCTGTCATCTTTGATCTTTATGACAAATCTTATACCATGGACTTAGAGGATTTTATATTTGTCTACAAACTTCCATAATGGGGTAGTACTAATGATCCCCGTAAATCAGAATTTAGAAACTTTCTTGCTAGTATAACCGTGGGAGAATCTAGAGATATAACACAAGCTACCATAGGGAGCATTCACTTTCCTGCTATACATTATTTTGCTCTCTTCATAGGTAGGTGCATAAATGCTAAGGATGAAGCATGTCACATGTGTGTCCCTGACCTTAGCATTCTCAGGAGTGCTGTGTTCGGAGACCAATCTTATCATATGGGAGCCATTGTAGCTCGTAGGTTGCATCATAATAGATATAATGGAGATTTCTTTGGAGGAATTTATGCAACCCGCTTAGCTAATTTTCTTGAGGTGGACGTTCATGAGGGTGATATGGAGTTGCCTCCTGCTTATTTAGATTTTATTTCTATGGCCTCCCACCAGTTTGTCGAGAGGAATGAATCACCTCTCTTTTATCGACTAATCTTTGACAAACGGCGTGTCGTTCGTATTACTCTCCCTGTTCCTGCCTTCTTTGATTCTCAGACAAAAGGAAGATACGTTATTACCAGAGAGGAGGCAGATGAGTACGAGAGGAGAGCAGAGGTAGCCCGACGCCACGCTGCAGCTCAGGCGGCGATAGTCGCTGCATCTCAGTACGACCCCAGCTACACCTACGGGTATCCGCCAGGCCATCCCTGGCAATGAACCAACTTAGGCCAAAAGCCTAAGCTTGGGGAGTACGTATTTCCCACTGACATTACACTTATGTTCACACACACTCATTACTAGATGTCGGTGCTCATACTTTTTCACTGTAATATCCATGCTAGTTTGTTTTATTTTTCCTATTTTCTTCTTGTGTGTTTGTTGAACCTTAAGAAAAACTAAAAAAAATTAGTGATAGCTTCTAGCTAGTTTAATTTTCTCGCTGTAGTAGTAATAATTAAAAAGAAAAACCCAAAATATTTCCTGTTCTATCTTGCTTGTTGGGGGCTTTCCCGTGTAAATAGTTTTATTTCTTTTCTTTTCTTTGGGGGTCGATAGGAGAAGACCATGATTAAATTGTTGAAGTGGCTCTTATATGTATTATTGTTGATTTAACCAATAGCCCATGTTATCTTGTCTTCTCCTGTTTATTGAATGCTCGCAGATTCCAGCTTAGTCCAATGCACTTGCACTCTTATTATTATTCACATCGTCCGGTCGTGCAAGTGAAAGGCAATTATGATGATATATGATGGACTGACTAAGATGAGAAAAGCTGGTATGAACTCGACCTCTCTTGTTTTTGTAAATATGATGAGTTGATCGTTCTTGATTCAGCTTATTATGAATAAACATGTTTGCAATGACAATTAGAGATTATAGTTGCTCGTGCCATGCTTGATTAGCTATGAGTTATAATGGTTTACCTTGCGTGCCAACATGCTATTAAAATGGTTGTGATGTGGTATGATGGGGTGGTATCCTACTTTGAATGATTTAAGTGACTTGACTTGGCACATGTTCACACATGTAGTTGAAACAAATCAACAATAGCCTTCACGATATTTATGTTCATGGTGGATTATATCCTACTCATGCTTGCATCCAATGTCTATTAATTTTAATGCATGTTCATGACTGTTGTCGCTCTCTAGTTGGTCGCTTCCCAGTCTTTTGCTAGCCTTGACTTGTACTAAGCGGGAATACTGCTTGTGCATCCAATCCCTTAAACCCCAAAGTTATTCCATATGAGTCCACTATACCTTCCTATATGCGGTATTTACCTGCCGTTCCAAGTAAATTTGTATGTGCCAAACTCTAAACCTTCAAATAAAAATTCTGTTTTGTATGCTCGAATAGCTCATGTATCAACTAGTGCTGCCCTTATCTTCCATGTTAGGCAGGTTATTCTCAAGAGGAGTGGACTCCGCTCCTCACTCACGAGAAAATGGCTAGTCACCCGGATGCCCAGTCCCATGCTTTATGCAAACTAAATCAAATTAATTGCAAACAAAACTCCCCCTGGGACTGTTGCTAGTTGGAGACACTCGTTGTTTCGAGCAAGTCATGGATTGATGCTTGTTGGTGGAGGGGGAGTATAAACTTTACCATTCTATTTGGGAACCGCCTATAATGTGTGTAGCATGGAAGATATCGCCATCTCTTAGTTGTTATGTTGACAATGAAAGTATACTGCTCAAAATATTATTTATCTCTATTTCAAAACCGAGCTCTGGCACCTCTACAAATCCATACTTCCCTCTGCGAAGGGCCTATCTATTTACTTTTATGTTGAGTCATCACCCTCTTATTAAAAGCACTAGCTGGAGAGCACAGCTGTCATTTGCATTCATTACTGTTAATCTATATTGGGTATGATTGGATCTCTTTTACCATGAATTACAATGTCTAGTCAGTCCTTGATCTTTAAAGGTACTCTGCATTTATGTTTTGTGGTCTCAGAAAGGGCTAGCGAGATACCATCTTGTTATATCATATTATGATTGTTTTGAGAAAGTGTTGTCATCCGAGATTTATTATTATCGCTCGCTAGCTGATTATGCTATTGATATGAGTAATCATGAGACCTGAGAATTATTGCAAATGTGGTTAGTTATAATCTTTGTTGAAAACTTGAATGCTGGCTTTACATATTTACAACAACAAGAGCAAACAGAGTTCGTAAAAGTTTTTCTTTCTCTTCCAGTTTATCAACTGAATTGCTTGAGGACAAGCAAAGGTTTAAGCTTGGGGGAGTTGATACGTCTCCGTCGTATCTACTTTTCCAAACACTTTTTCCCTTGTTTTGGACTCTAACTTGCATGATTTGAATGGAACTAACCCGGACTGACGCTGTTTTCAGCAGAATTGCCATGATGTTGTTTTATGTGCAGAAAACAAAAGTTCTCGGAATGACCTAAAACTCCACGGAACATCTAGTTAAAAATAATAAAAAATCCTTGCCAAAGATGAAGACCAGGGGGCCCACACCCTGTCCACGAGGGTGGGGCGCCCCCTACCTCGTGGGCCCCCTGGAGCTCCTCCGAAGCCAACTCCGACTCTATATATTTGCTTTCAGGGAGAAAAAAATAAAGGAGAAGAAATCATCGCGTTTTACGATACGGAGCCGCCACCAAGCCCTAAAACCCCTTGGGAGGGCTGATCTGGAGTCCGTCCGGGGCTCCGGAGAGGGGGATTCGTCGCCGTCGTCATCATCAACCATCCTCCATCACCAATTTCATGATGCTCACCGCCGTGCGTGAGTAATTCCATTGTAGGCTTGCTGGACGGTGATGGGTTGGATGAGATCTATCATGTAATCAAGTTAGTTTTGTTAGGGTTTGATCCCTAGTATCCACTATGTTCTGAGATTGATGTTGCTATGACTTTGCTATGCTTAATGCTTGTCACTAGGGCCCGAGTGTCATGATTTCAGATCTGAACCTATTATGTTTTCATGAATATATGTGTGTTCTTGATCCTATCTTGCAAGTCTATAGTCACCTACTATGTGTTATGATCCGGCAACCCCGAAGTGATAATAATCGGGACCACTCTTGTTGATGACCATAGTTTGAGGAGTTCATGTATTCACTATGTGCTAATGCTTTGTTCCGGTTCTCTATTAAAAGGAGGCCTTAATATCCCTTAGTTTCCATTAGGACCCCACTGCCACGGGAGGGTAGGACAAAATATGTCATGCAAGTTCTTTTCCATAAGCACGTATGACTATATTCGGAATACATGCCTACATTACATTGATGAATTGGAGCTAGTTCTGTGTCACCCTATGTTATGACTGTTACATGATGAACCGCATCCTGTATAATTATCCATCACCGATCCAATGCCTACGAGCTTTCCATATACTGGTTTTCGCTTATTTACTTTCCTGTTGCTACTGTTACAATCACTACAAAACACCAAAAATATTACTTTTGCTTTCGTTACTCTTTTGTTACCTTTACCACTACTATCATATTACTTTGCTACTAAACACTTTGCTGCAGATATTAAGTTATCTAGGTGTGTCTGAATTGACAACTCAGTTGCTAATACTTGAGAATATTCTTTGGCTCCCCTTGTGTCGAATCAATAAATTTGGGTTGAATACTCTACCCTCCAAGCTGTTGCGATCCCCTACACTTGTGGGTTATCATGATGCTCCTTCAGTACACCGCTTTTTGTATCTCTATGCGGTGGCCTGTGCTGGTCTGGGCCTAGCGATAAATCACCTAAAAGCTTTTGCTAGTGGTTCCCATGGAAAAACAAGTACTGCCTCAGGTAGAAATTTCCGTGACCACGCGCACTGCGTTCTGTCTCCAAGTTGATCTGATACGATTGCTTGTTTGTATGAGGAAAGAACGCCTAGAATCGAATTCCTGTCCGACTCGGCCACTCTCGGCTGGTGGATTGTTGATGGCCGTGTCCATCATCCAAGTCATCCATCGGTCTCGACGAAAACGATCCGCTGGTCGTATACGGTGGCGCAGAGACGCGCATCCCTAACTCTCCTTGAACTTAAACCTTGCACTATTTGCTCCAAAGTCTAATTTTGATTCTGATCACCCAACAATGAATTTTGCCAGCGCTTTTTATCTGATCAATCACGAGCTTCTCGATCCCTGGGAGAAATCCCTCCAAGAACTCAACACCACCGTGCGCAGGCCCCATGGTGGGCGCCAACTGTCGTGGTTTTGTCACGGCAGATGTCCTCATGAAATGACTTAGTCGTGGAGCCATCGCTACGAGTTAACTTAAAGGGGTTAAAGCAGAAAAGGGACGCAAGAGAGTTTTATACTAGTTC